>JAZDUH010000341.1:23070000-23710000 GCA_036419115.1 Scarus forsteni | reverse complement strand
TATATTCATGCATTTGACTTTAACTTTGTGTTTTAATATTTTGGAGGAACTTTAATTGTTTGCTGTACCCCTTCAAGACTGAGACAACAGCGATCAGGTGCCTTGTCCTTAGGGGACTCCCACCCTTCACCTGGATAACCTTTCTAAATTCTTCATAATCAGCTGTGAGTATGGAAATGTTATTGTTACTGCTATCTGTCCTTTTCTCCACATATGAAAAAATAATCTTGAATGGGACGTAAAGTTGCCCTAATGCATGAGACAAACCGATGACACGCATGTCTTTGTTTTCCTCTTGTCTCTCAAACTCTGTAGGATCTTCAGAGAGACACTTCAGACATTCCAGTGGACAACTTCTGCTTTCAAGACAGTGAGGGCCCACTGACAGTGCAGCTGACAAAAGGTCCTTGCCTAGAAAAGTAGACTGAAAGTTTCCCTTCAATATGGGTAAACATCTTTTGTTGGACTCTTTGATAACTATTTTGTACTATAGTCTGGCACATAACAATTAATTCAATATGATTTTAAAAGGAAGGTACTTCAACAAGAGTGTAAAATGATGGTTTTTGTGTAATAAAACATTAAATTAATGCCCAGATTTTATGTATTTCTTGTAATGTATGTATTTTACCAATTTCATGAATTTTAAGTTTTAACAAGTGAAAAAAAGGAATTTTAATGGATGACAAGTGTATCTGATTGTAATTAAGAGAATAAGTAAGAGTTACTTAAAATAGAGTTGACTGCTTCTCATGGGGAGGTTGTTTTTACAACACATTTCAAGCACAAATAAGTTGTCTTTTAGTCGATTCCACTTATACAGGTAATTTGGAATAACAGTTGAGTTTACTTGAAATAATTGATTAGGTTTCATTACTTAAACCATTTAAGTGCAACCGGTTGCCTCAAATTTTTTGAGTAAAGTCAACTTATCTGGGTTTACAGTGTACTAATCGCATTACTTTTACCACTACCACTACTTCCAACAGTAGTAAGAAAGCCTAATTGATATAAATGCAGAATACTGATCTTAGTGACAAACTTCTCTAACCCTCAATGTAAGTGATATTGAACATAATCTAGTAAACAATTAATATTCTCAGGTGCACTACAACAACAATTGGCTATACTAAAAGCTGACACTACTACTACTACTCTAACGGCCATTTATACTAGTACTGTTAGTGCTGCTTGTACTTTTAGTACTCCTGCTGATGCTTGTGTAACTGTACTAAAGGCACTATTAATCATCTAATATTATCAATCATCATTAATCAAACCACCTATTGTCACGATGCTAGCTCACATTAGTGTTTTGCTAGTACCAAAGTAGTTACTGAAGCTCTCATAGATTGGAAGCTCTTAACAAGATTTAATAATGAAAAAAGAGCAAAAAACTATTCTTACCTATGACATCGTTCTGCACATTTTACAATTTCATGCAGCGCAATGTGCTGCATCCTTATTGTTTTTAACCTTTGCACCTTTGACAACAATGGAATGCCCTGACACTTTGCCCCCACTAGCCTACCTTCAACGTATGGCACGCAGCTCGGAGGGGCGTGTCACATCTAGTGTTCTATGTATATCTATATCTATAACGGTAAAAAGCTTTTTCAAACTTAATAAACATAAAAACAAACTTTTGAGGATTATTGTTCACTTTCAACATTATATCCTGTATTCATCGTTTCTATTCAGCGAAATGCTGCCAATTTCTACACACTACACGTAACTGCCTCTGGTTAGTATTCTCCTTGTAAGTTTGTGGTTGTCCATCTATTTGTTTGTTTTATATGAAGTGCATTGAAGCATAACTAATGTTCGCTAGTGAGTTCATACACGGCATCTAAATATAGAACACCTCAGAAGAAAGCGCTAAACGATAGACAGAAGATCAATTAAGAGCTACTGCTACACACGCAAGTTTCAAGAAAATAAGAAGAAAGGGAGAGACAAAATTCAGCACCTTTCATTACAAGCACCTACGAGGTACGTGTTTGTATTTATGTTTCAAGCGTTGTATCTGGATTTGGACTTTTAGAATGAATGAACTGTTGTTACGTGCCAAAACTACTATGTGATTGAGAGTGTTGATGTCGCATTATAAATGTTTTCTATAAATGTTTTGTGCATGTATTATGCAGGCTTTACTGTGAAACTAAACTGGGTCTTTTTTTCATGTTGTGTTTGTGTGTGTGTGTGTGTGTGGCTTGGATGTTGCATTGTGAGGACAGCCATTTCATGCAATGTATTGTTTATTTATTTACTTTCTTTACTCAGTTCTCACTGGTTGGCATGAGAATAAAATCACCCTGTATTTTAATCAAGGTCTCGTGACTCTTGCTGTTATTGGAGGGAGCTACACTCCACCTTTTAAAGACATCCAAACAGTTGTATGAGTTAGCAGTCTGCATTTGTTCAGCTGTACTTTCTAATATCAAAACACTGACAAGAGTTTTTTTTTCTTTATCTGAGGTCATTTAAAATTCAAATAATTCAACAGAACATTCAAACCAGACATGAGAAAAGTTTTAAGGTAGTTGAAGAAATGAATGTGTGGTAGCCATTTTGCTTTGACAAAATGCTCAAAATCCAGAGTCAAAACCCACCTGTTCAGGACTGCATATTCTTTACCATGAATTTGTCATTTTCATCCATTTCTCCGTCATTGTCTGTTGTGTTTTGCTACATGTTATAATTGTATTGCTTTTATCCTGTACAGTGTCCTTGAGTGTCTTGAAAGGCACTTTTAAATAAAATGTATTATTAAAAAATTATGAATACAACCAAACTGGCATCCTTGTGCAGTCTTAACTTAACCACCTGGTGCCTAACAACTCAACCAATCATAAAAATCATAATACATGACCATATATTCAAAACAACAAAGCTCTTATTAATCCACAGTTTGTTGAAATCACATTTAAACAAGCAAACAACAAATAAATAACTACATTTAAATGATAAAATTAGGCATAATATCATGATTAACTCTAAAAGTATGTAGGGACAGAAAAAGTACAATTATTTTCTCGTCAGTTAACTGCAATATGCACATCTTAGAGTTTTCATTTGAATATTTTGATGATATACTTACAGGACTACCAATGAATGTGTAAAGTGATACCTGAAGAACTGATGGCAAAACCTTAAACCCAACTGAGCTATATCTGACCTCCTGTGGTTAAGCTTGAAAACATAGTCATTCATTATAACGTTACACACACGCATATATACACAATGTGAGGCCATAATAATCATTAAGTACTATTGTAGATGCTGATACCGTGATCCAACAAGTCAATTATTTGCAAAGTTAAAACTGTTATTTCAATATTAAGTATAATTAATACAAACACACTGTACAAAGTGCTTACAAGGAAAGCAACAATAAGAATAAAATAAATACAACACAGGAGAAGGGTTATAAAATCATCAAGCATCATCGTTGGATAACTACTGTACAATGTATTTTTTAATACTTCAAAAAGTAAAGTAACTTCTAAAAACTTTCTGAAATCAATCAAAATTAAAAAGAAATAAATCATATATGTTAAATAACTAAAATGATGTATACAGAACACGATGTCATCTTACCAACACTGAGAAAAAAAAAAAGAAAAGGTACGAGAGATGTTCAATGGAGTGAAAGTGAGCACAAAACTAATTACCACATTTATGTTAAAGGAATTACTGAACAGATCAATCTTGTTAAAGATTAAAGATAAAGTATTCAAACTTTACATTTAGGAATGCAGTAAAACCCATTATGTTGAGGTTTTTGTTTTAGTTTTGTAATTTCAGGTTAATTCTGTTGTGATCCTACTTTATATTTATTTAAATTTGAATTAAATGTCAGTATCAAATAGTGCAGGGATGGACGGCCCAGGGGCCACACGAGGCCCTACAACTCTCTCAAAAGTCAATTTCGAATATAAAACTGAACATGAACAAATCCTGACATCTGTCATTACAGCATTTGTAAAAGCAATATTTAAAGATATTACAGCAAACTTTATGCTTTTGGTACCCTTTCATGCATGAATTATTAATTCACAAAGGAATGTTTCCTTTAAATTTTGTTTTTACTTTCAGACAAGTTAAAATCAAGGCCATTTTTTTCAGTGTTATTTTTGAAGGAGATATGCGTCTGTCCACTACAGTGGACATCATGCATCAATGGTATGAATAATAATTTAATGGAACTTAAAGATCCACTAACAAATGTTTCTTACTCACATTTACTAACAGTAAATAAAAAAAGGACATGCCGAAGTGTATGTATTGTTGCTGTTTTATCAAACCATGCTATTGTCAAATACACCAAAATTTTAAATGAAAGATTAAAAAATCTGAAATCTGAATACAGGCATAATACACATTTTTTATGTATTGGTTTACTTTTTGTAATCAAGAAGTGAATAATAGACGTACAGTATGAGAGGATTGTTTGAATGGTATGTGTGTAGTGTATGTAAGTCATGCTCAGAAGGATGACATTTTTTGTTGAAAATTTAATATGTGGACATCAGGAGGAATAGCTACTGTATATTTGTAGTCACTAATGGTTGATGTATATCAAATCAAATATACCCTTTAGTGCATGTCTACTGGAGAAGACAGATTAATTTTTCAGAATCAGGTTTGTCGGCCAAGTATGTCAACACACGAGGAATTTGATGCTGATTTACTTCACTCTCGAAGTACAGACTAAATACACGCAGAAAGTATATAAATATACAAATAGAAAAGAAGCAGAAAAATGAAATGCAGGAATAAAACATTTAAAAATGAAAATAAAAATTAAGGTAAGGAATAGAATATGTACAAAATACACTTTTGTTCACAGGAAATCATATAAGCTAAAATATAGGTACATTTGAATTCTTGATAAACTTTCATAATCTTTTATTAAATTCAAAGATATATACAGTGTATATATATATATTTTTTTCTTTTTTTTGTTTTTGATCCGTATTATTAGTTGAGAATGGAACTCTTTTAGCACTTATTCCTGAGAGATGCAGTTCTCCCTTTGCCTCATTATCGATGCAATATCTCAGTGTGAAATAAACATGCAAATCAAATATTTTCATGAAACTTGAGACAAGGGTTTGGGAGTTTCCCACTTGGTAGTTGGATATGGGGTTGAAACCTTAATGTTTAAAAAACTTCTTCTAAATATCTGTCTACACCATGCATGAAAGGGTTAATATAGTAATAAAAATGCTTTTAAGAGGAACATTGATAATGAGCAAATGTTCTGAAACTTCCACCTAAAAAGAGTTGTAAAAGGCTCAGTGTTTGCTTAGTAAGTTTACATGTATGTGTTTAATAATGATGATATATTGATGGAATTATTCCAGTTAGTTTTATATTCTGTCCCTTTCTGTAAAGTTTTGAGCAAGTTTGATTATCAGATTGGGCCACCATGGACTCTGCAGTGAATGAGAAATCTAAAGGTCAACAGAGCTGCCTATCACTGATTCATGAGACAATGTTAAAGTCAAGCTGTCATGAGCTTTCATTAAGTTCACAGTAAAAGCAACAGAAGTGAATCAGTTAGAAAGTTGTCTTTTATCACTGGTGCAGGCAGTACAAAATACTGGTTTGTTCAAAATGGAGGACAGCTCTTACGTGGTCTGTGGGTGGCTCTTAAAAGAGCCGTTGGTTTGTTGCCCCGAGCAGGCGGCTTTACTTGGAGCTGGTGTATTTGGTGACGGCCTTGGTGCCCTCAGACACGGCGTGCTTGGCCAGCTCCCCAGGCAGCAGCAGGCGGACGGCGGTCTGGATCTCCCTGGAGGTGATGGTGGAGCGCTTGTTGTAGTGAGCCAGACGAGAAGCCTCCGTGGCGATGCGCTCAAAGATGTCAGTCACGAAGGAGTTCATGATGGTCATGGCCTTGGAGGAGATACCGGTGTCAGGGTGGACCTGCTTCAGCACCTTGTAGACATAGATGCCGTAGCTCTCTCTCCTGCTCTTTCTCCTCCTCCCTTTGCCCTTGCCGGCAGACTTAGAAGCTGCCTTCTTGGAGCCCTTCTTGGCAATTGGCTTTTGTTGTTCAGGCATAATTGTTTCTGATGATTGTCAACAGATGACTTTCATGTGATGACTGTTGCTGCCTTTATACATCCAGTATGCAAATGAGCTGTGCTGTCCCCGCTACACCATTGGCTGAATCTCTCTGACTCTGAGTCACTATGTGGAAGTTTCATAACATTCAGGGTGTGGTCCTGTTATTCAAGTTCATGTTTACTTCCTTACTTTTCAAAAAACGCGCCTAAATTTGTTCCAGACACTTCAGAGTGCTTTCATAACAACTTTATGAAACACCCCTTTGTGCCTGGTTCATACTTAAGACGACTGGGCGAGTCGATCAGAGAAAACAAAAAAATGCCTAAAATGAAAAACTACATGTAATATAAGGCAGGATCTGACGTTTTGGTGGCAAAAAATGTTGGTGCCCTTTCATTAAAGAAGCAAAAAACCACATGGTCACTGAAATAACTTAAAACCAACAAAAGTAAGAATAAATACAAATGTACTGAAAATCAGACATTGCTCCTTAATGGTGGTTCAACAGATTTATTTTAAAAAACAAACAAATGAAACTGGCCTTCACAAAAATTATGCTACCTTAACTGATTGCTATGTTTCACAACTTTTTGAGGCAATCACTGTAATCAGGTGATTTCTGTAACTCTCAGTGAGACTTCTGCACCTGTCCACAGATATTTTGGCCCACTCCTCATGAGCAAACTTCTCCAGCTGTCTCAGGTTTGAAGGCTGTCTTCTCCAGACCGCATGTTTCAGCTCCTTCCACAAATGTTCAACAGGATTTAGATCAGGGATCATAGAAGGCCACTTCAGAGTAATCCAGTGTTTTGTTCTAAGCCATTCTTGGGTGTTTTTAGCTGTGTGTTCTGGCTCATTATCCTGTTGGAGGACCCATAACCTGTGACTGAGACCAAGCTTTCTGACACTGGGAAGCACATTTCACTCCAGAATGTCTTGATAGTCTTGAGATTTCATTGTACCTGCACAGATTCAAGACACCATGTGTTAGATGCAGCAAAGCAACCCTAGAAGATAACTGAGCCTCCTCCATGTTTCACAGTAGGTACAGTGTTCTTTTCTTTGTATGCTTCATTTTTGTGTCTGTGAACATAGAGCTGATGTAACTTACCAAAAAGCTTCAGTTTTGTCTCATCTGTCCAAAGGACATTTCCCCAGAAGCTTGTGGCTTGTCAGTATACATTTTGGCAAATTCCAGTCTCACTTTTTATTATGATTTGCTTTCAACAGTGATGTCCTCCATTAAGTTCACTTTGACTCAAACAGTGATGGATGGTGTGATCCGACTCTGATGTACCTTGACCTTGGAGTTCACCTCTAATCTCTTTGGAAGTTTGTTCTGGGCTCGTTGGTTTCCATTTGTATTATCCGTCTCTTCAGTTTGTCATCAGTTTTCCTCCTGCAGCCACGTCCAGGGAGGTTGGCTACAGTCCTGTGGACCTTAAACTTCTGAATAATCTGTGCAGCTGTAGTCACAGGAACATCAAGCTGCTTGGAGATGTTCTTCTAGCCTTCACCTTTAACATGCTTGTCTATAACTTTCTTTCTAATCTCCTGAGATAGCTCCTTAGCTTTCTGCGGTTCATGTTCAATGTGGTACACACCATGATACCTAACAGCACAGTGGCCCCGTTCACATGGGTAGTTTTCCTCAATCTGATGAAATCGATTGGATGAGTGAATCTGATTCGATATGTATCCATGAACTTTGAGTAAAGAGATCCACGTTCAGTCTGCATTTGCATAGCCCGAGCTGAATCCGATTGTATTGTTTTTTTTTGACATGCGCAGAAGGTCACTCTGCCACTACCTGCAAATGTGTAAGAGAAGAAGAGGTGCACTTCCTGCTTCCTGTTCACCTCTAGAAAGATGGATCCACGTCGTGTTCCGTTGGGGTTTCTATTAAAACGTTTGTTTCCTCCACCGTCCAGTTCTTCTGTTTGTTTGCCATGCTTGTTTGGGCAAGCTCTGCGTATGTCACTACGTGCCTCTTACGTACTACTGAGCGCCTGCGCAGACTGAACAATCCTCTCTATCAACCCAATCCGCTCCACTCAGCCGTTTACATGAAGTACGGAGCGGATTTTCAATCAGCGTAGACTATCGCTTACAATCCGATCCGAAATACAATCAGATCCGGGTGAATCAGATTGGCTAAGGTGTTTACATGAGACATTTCTAATCTGATTGACTATTCAATCTCATTGTAAATAGGATTTTTTGACCCATGTAAATGGGGCCAGTGACGACTTTTCAGCCTTTAAATAGGCAGACTGACTGATTACAAGCTTGAAGACACCTGCTATGATAATAACAGGACACACCTTCATTTAGCATGCCTCTATGGTCAAATCATTTTCAATCTTTTCTTGGGGTGCCCTCATTTTTGTCCAGGCCAGTTTCATTATTTTATATTTCTAAATAATTCTGTTGAACCACAATTCAAAAACAATGTCTGATTTTCATTAGATGATTTTCCAGTATTTTTTTCTGTATCATTACTTTTGTCAGTTTCAAGTTATGTCAGTGACCATGTGGGTTTTTCTTTAGATAACGGAGGGGTACCAACTATTTTTGCCATGTCTGTATATCCGTACTTGTTATAGGAGTTATTTACATAAAGTAGCAGTTAGACTTGATGACTCTTTTTCATGAAGACATCTCGTTCAGACTTCATTTGAAAGCCAAAATACCTGCTGAACTCCTGAATTAAATGATGCTGTTAATGTATCTATTCACGTCATAAATGCATTTAGAAAAAGCTCAATCTTCACAACAGTTTGTATCTCCTGTGTGCTCCATATCATGTCTCAGATTTATATGTTTAAGCGAGTCAAGTCCTTTCTTTTTTTCTCAGCCATCCAGCTCCTCTTGGTTATAGAGATTCACATTTATTTAAATAGGAATCTAATTAACATTCATTGTATTTGTCTGTACCGAATTTTGCATTTCTTGCACCTTATTAGTACACTTAAGAAAACACTATGTTAAATAAAGAGTTCAATTTCGGTGACGTTGAAAATATTGAAAAAGAAAAATAATTTCAGTCTTAATATTAAGAAAGCTGTAAACATAAGATCCTCCAAGTAATTTATTTTCAGACTTATCACATTACCTGCATTGTTGTTTTTCCCAAATCATAAGACCAATGTTGATTTTTTCTCAAACCTATTTCATGTTTATTTCCTGTTATTACCTCCACCAAGAGGTTATGTTTTCGGGAGAATTTGTCCGTCCGTCTGTGAACAAAATAAGTCAAAAAGTTATGGATGGATTTTGATGCAATTTTCAGGAAATGTTCAGCATGGGAAAAGGAAGAACTGATTGGATTTTGGTGTTGATCTGGATCACCGCCTGGATCCGCCATGACAAAAAATGTGATTTTCGTGAATAACTACAGAACTAAAATAGATATCATTATGAAACCAATTGCTAATGGTATGTTTTCATGGTCAAGGAATCTAAATATTTGGATGAAATAAAGGTAGGACTAATATTTATGGTAAAAAAAATCACAATATGGGAGAGGACTGTGGTGCTGGTGGAAGTCTGCGCTCTCCGAGTGCTTTCTAGTTTAATTTTGAAGTCATGCATTCTGTTTGTTAGCAGGCTTCAAATTGCTTTGTACAAGACTGTATCACAATTTATTGAAAGTGAATCAAAGTTATTACTCTGTGGTATTTAGTTATCTGTCGATTTGATTTTAAAAGTCTGAAACAGCCTTTGTGCATAAAGTCTCAATAAACAGAAACATGACAAGAAGCCATCTCTCACATCACATGGACCAGTGAATGGACTCAAAGTAGGGCACGTCTGAAGAAGAAGAGAGCTGAAAAACATCTGAAGTGCACAAATTTAAAATACCTAACTACAACCTTCAAATCAATCATTTTTAGATGGAAAAAAAAGAAAAACTCAATTTTGACTAGAAAAAAAAAATCAGGTGTGTAATTGTAATAAGTATTAAAAAAAGGAAAAAAGATTAAAATTATTATTTGTAGTCATTTTGTCTTATTTTCATCCAATATATACATGTAATGTTTTAGGCTCTGAAATTTGAAAAATGTACTTATTCTCTTGTCCAGAAGTTTAGTCTGAGCACTTTAATGTCTGAAGGACTAAACTGATAGTTTGCATCAATACAAAGGACTGTCACAAAGTACATCAATATGAAATCAAAGTTATTATTATACCTTTAATAATAGATTTAAATTTGAAACAAAATTCCAATTGATGTAAAGAAAAACTGACTTGAATCTTATAAATTCAGACTTTGGTTTTGGAAATTATTTTTTTCTGAATATTCTGATTTATAAAACAGAATTCAGAATTCAGTTTTTTTTTTTTCTTGAAATACTGAGTTTAATTTCAGCAGCTTTCACCTGTGTTCTTCTAGATTCTGATTCTAAGTTTCAGACTTTTTCTGACAAATATATGTCAGATATTACTTTTATGACAGAATTAAGACATTTTTTTCTTCCTTCCTCTAGACTTTAAATGTCACGCTTTTTTCTTCACATATTCTGAACATTAAAGATTTAAACTTTCATGTCATGATTAAGACCTTTTATCAATCTAAACTTGTGAGTTCTGGTTTCTTTTCTCAAAATCAACACTTTGACCTCAGAATTTCAAATGTCTGGTACAGGTCCAACCTCAGAGTGTCACTAATAGAAAAGAAATGTGTGAAGACACACACTCATGTATTTTGTCTGATACTGATATGATGCGATGTATACACAACAGTATTTATCATTGATTAAATTATGATATCTTCTTATTATCATATGGGACAGTGGACTAAAAAGTGATCTTACTCATGTCCTTCGACTTGTTACAAAAAATACTTTGTTCTTTCTAGGACCTAACAAGAGAGTATATGAACAGTCCAGACTCCTTACACCAACACAAGGACAATTGTTTAACCTTTTAACTCCCTGCTCAGCTGTTTGGCTGACATCAATAAATTCAGGACAGTTAATGTGTAAAAAAACATAATGCGTCTATTGTTTGTTTCTGTCACTGTTTTAGGATACAGAAACAATTGCAAAAAAAAGCAAAGAACAGATATGTTTCTTTCATTGGGATGGTTTAAAAAGCCAAAAGGTGTAATGTTTTATTATTACCATCATTTTAATTTTAAACGATTTGACTATTTACTGATACGAAAATTTCTAAATATGTGTATATTATGTTATTTATCAATTTTACATTGTTTTTGATTTTAATTACAAAACTTTCTGCCTTTTCTGATTGAGCATTTTTCTGCCATCACATAAACAACTGTTCACTTTTTAAACCTTCAAATCCCACATCAAGAAAATATTTTTTTTTTCTTTGGTTTGTTTGTACTTTTCTGTTCCATGAAACATTAACAGTGTCAATAATTTGAATTGTTTTTTTTTTAAACATTAAATATCCCTGGATTTATACATGACATCTGCCTAACAGTTGAGCTGGTAGTTAAAGGGTTAAGAACATTTGAAGATGGGAGGAAAAACGATTAAAATCTATATGTTTATCATAAATAACAAGGCTCTTGAATAACATACTGGTAGTAAAGGACATCAGGAAATGGCAGAAGATAAGTTTAACAGCACTTTTTTTCCATTTATACTAAATGTATTGTCTGCCTGACACATTAATGATGCCTCAAACTTAGTATTATTTGACTCACTGCACATCCCTGGCCCAATCCCAATTTCCACCCTCACACACTCACTGACTTTGAGGCGCTCTCCCGCAAAGTCCGTGAGGGTTCAGGGCTGTCCCACTGCCAAATCACAAAGTGTGTGAGGGATCTCTCGCTGACTTTTTGAGCCCTTCATGCGCCCTTTCCGTGAGTGGGCATCAATGCAGACTTAGGGTGAGGGAATTACCCATAGTTCATTGCGTTGTGACGTGTGGCAGGAGTCTCCTGGAGCAACCAGCTGGCAGACGCTAAAATATGAAATCCCAGTCAGTTTTAAAAGTTCACAATTGTGTTTGAATAGATAACTTTCGATTTGATAGTACTTTATTAATCCCTTTGAGAAAAACTCAACAAGGGACAAAGATATATTAGAAGAAAAGATAGACCAAAATAAAACTATTAATTAAAATAAATATCAATAAAATAAAAGTATTAAAATAAATAAAATAAAAATATTTAAATACATTTAGAAATATAAGTAATGCACTTAAGGTCTCTTGACATTAGTGCAATGGGGAGGAGATCATACAATATTCATTAGAGATCATGTTGTATGTGTACAGTTAATAAGCAAACAATCTACCAATAAACATGAGGAAACTCTATCACTCTTTTTAAAAATCAAATTTATTGTTAATTTGTTATACTTGTTTGTATTTGAGCTGTTGAGGTAACACAGCACCTTTGTTTCCCGTCGAGAGTGTTTGTTATATTTTGCGAAAATAAAATGAAGTTTATTCTTAAATTAAAAAAGTATTTATAAATCCAACTTTTCAAGATGTTGCTAAGTTTGGAGTCATGAGAGATGCAGTGTTTTGTTACTATGCAACTGAAACTTTTTGCCATTTGTTTTTTTGAATGTTTATATAGCTGTGCATTTTGGTCAGGTGTAGAGTAACTCTTTAATGCACAAACCAGGTCCACAGTTCAACTTACAGGAAAGGATGTTTTATATTTTTATGAGTGAAAATAGAAAATGCCAGAAGATGTATTTTCTTTATTTGGTTATACTATATGGGAAATGTTACATTTCTGTAAGTGTAAATGGACACAAAAATTAAACAATTCAAAAAGGAAATAGAATATTATATGAGCTCACTTAAAGGAATGGAAGACAAAAGAACAAATAAAACTGAACATTATGGAATCATTAAGTTTGATCATTTTTGAGATGCTTCTTGTACTTTTGTATGTATGTGTATGTATGTGTATGTATATATACATGTAAATATGTATATAATGTAAAGTTTGTATATGCGTGGTATTGAAAATCTTTACATCTTGGTGTATGTGTTTCACATACATTTAAGAAAATGTTGAAGTAAAAAAAGGTGGCAGTTAATGTTCTCTTTCATGATTGTTGTCAATAAAAACAAAGAGCTGTCCCGTTCCTGTCTAAAGCACTTCAAGCCCTTGCAGCCTCATGCACTCAATCACTTTCCAGGTTTAGGGACTTAACCCTTCTATGATGTTCGGGTCAAATTAGACCGATTTACAACTTCATACAAACATAAAAAATGTATTTTTCCTCTGACTGCCTCAAGGCCTTATGATATCCTCCACACCAGGCATTTGAACATATAAAATTACTGATCACCACTTTCATTGAATTTTGACTGGTACAATCAACTTTGAAACACCTGTGGTGTTCCCGGTCAAAAATGACCGGCATAGAAAATGAATGGGTAATACTTGATTATGTTCATCCATTAGATGGAAAACATCCATGCAGACACACACATTCACAACCCCCCCCACCCCCACCCCCCCACACACACATACTGGTTTACATTGCATAGACAGACAAAATCCAAAAACGGGTACGTTGGTGATTTACACACCTTTCCCAAGGTTTTAGAGCCATGGGTATAAGGCTAAGACACTGCACAAAAAATTGAGAAAAATTTAGCTCACTTCAGGTCTCAGAAAGAAGCTTCAGGGCCTGAGATATCCCACCTGTCTGGGTGGAGGTTTAACCCAACTTTTAGATTATGGTTTATACTGACCATAACAGGTTTATGGTGACTTTAGAGGGACAAGAGAGTGACGCACACTGGATATACATGTGTAAGGCTCATGCGATGAGGCGTGCTCATCGTGGGGTTATGGGTCTGGGGTGTTACTAATGGAGGCGTTGTGGTGAAGGTTGGGGGGACTTTTGATGGGTGTTTGTTGGGACGCCAGGCCTATGGCTCCCTCCTCTACCCTTAATGTCTCTCCACTCCCCCCAACCAAAACAAAAAAAACAAAAAAAAACTACATACTGTATTAAAACCTAAACAAACAAAACTCCATGCAAACAAAAATCATTTTAATACACTACATTATCATAAAGGCACACACACACACAAACAAACACAAACAAAGTTTGCAGCTGGTGGTGGGGCCAGGTATGAGGGGGATGGGATGTTTTCCGGGGTTGGTGATGTGGGGGGGGGGCTGAACTCAGGTTGGCGTTGTGTCAATCAAGGGGGTCCCAGGCACCCAGTGTACGCTTTCGGTGTTGATGGTACTCGGGCTTCCCTCAGTGTCCATCGTGTGTGGGTGTGGCCTTGCAGTGGAGCGGTCGTGCCCTGCTGCCCCGGGCCCTCTTGTGGTTTCCATCTGTGAAAATCGTCTAGCTTCAATAACTATTGCTATGACAAATTTTCCTAATTTTTTTACCGCCATGATTTATATAGCTCTTACTACTCTTCAATCTCCTGCTTTGTAATACTGCCATTACCAACATATGTATAATATATTATATTTGTATTATTCATGAACACACTCACACTCACACACACACACACACACACGCATATACACTCTCACACACAAAAAGAGCTGATTACTCATGTAGATTTTCTGTAAATTTGGTCCATTTTGATAATTGTTATATTTTCAGTGTCAATAATTTGTACATTTACTGCAGTCATAAAGGTTCACAAATGGTTGGAGACAGTGTTTCCAGCATTAGAAGGGGTTTAAATACAATCTGGTGATAATTATGCTTGAATCATGTATTCTGTGTTAATATAAGAGAGGTTAAACCAGGGGGAACACCAAAGTAAGGGGGGGGGGGGGGGTGACACGAACATAATACAAGGGTTAAGTCAATGAGCGCTCATGGCTCAGAGTTCAGGGAGGAGATTGAGATTCAGCCCCTGTCTCTTTTACAGTACACATTCGACACTCTTTCAAACCTTACCTTTATTTTACACATCTAATAGTCACGAGCCCTCTTGGTGGTAATATTTAGGTATTGTTAGTGTTTGTCTTGATGTTCAGTTTAACAGACAGGAAAACTTGCTCTGCAGTTAGGGTGGGTGGCTCTTAAAAGAGCCTTTGGTTTGTTGGACGTCTGCGGATTATTTAACCTCCGAAGCCGTACAGAGTGCGGCCCTGTCTCTTGAGGGCGTAGACCACATCCATGGCGGTAACAGTCTTTCTCTTGGCGTGCTCGGTGTAGGTGACGGCATCACGGATGACATTCTCCAGGAAGACCTTGAGCACACCACGGGTCTCCTCGTAGATGAGCCCGGAGATACGCTTGACTCCACCGCGGCGAGCCAGGCGGCGGATGGCGGGCTTCGTGATGCCCTGGATGTTATCACGGAGCACTTTACGGTGACGCTTGGCGCCTCCTTTGCCGAGTCCCTTTCCTCCCTTTCCACGTCCACTCATTGTTAATGATGGGGTTTTCTTCAGAAGATGAAGTGAGTTTGTGCCTAGAGAGCGTTCGGTTATGACTTCAGTTTGCGGACGTGAAAGAAGCAATACAGCGCAGGAAAAGCCCGCCGAGTTTCTCTTCCTCGTGACTGTTTGCATGTGTACATCACTTCCTGTAACGCCTTCAAAATAGATATGCCCCAGAAGTAATGGCCCCGATATGCCTTTGGTTGTCTTTTTTTTTAAATATAGTTTTGTATTTCTTAAAATGTTTAAAATTTTAAATAAAGTTATACAAATCGCGACTAAAACAAATGTCCTCAGGAAGACCATATGCAAAATCAGACAGGAAAATGATAAAAAAAACGTAAAGATATAACATAGAATTGAAAATGGAAATACATTTTGTAATGTATTCATATTAAAAGAAGAATAAAACGATGTATTTCTATTGACTAAGAACTAAATCATCTCAGTGTAGTTACATTTACATTATGGGTCATATTTTTAATGAATCCAACTTCATATAGCACATATACAAATTTAATTGCAGTTCAAAGTGCTTTACATAAAGGCAGATAAATAATGGTCAAAAGACTATTATGTATAAATATGTAGAGTAGAGCTGTCTTACAGCCACTTGGCAAATAAGCATTGAACAGAAGTTTTTCTAAGGAAAGGCAGAGTGGTAAAAGGATTAGAATGCAAATTCACACAATAAAAGTTAAAATAGAAACAATACAATCAAGATTGCAAAAGTGATCTTTAATCTCAATGAGTTTTTCCTGGTTAACTAAAGGTTAAATAAAGACAAGGATGATGACTGATGAATATCAAATTAAAGAAATAAGAATATAGGTAAAGCAATGCAAATCAGGAATCAACAGGCAGAAGAATGAAAGGCTTATAATGCATTTAAAATCCCTTCATATATCATCAACATATTTTTTACTTAAAGTTTGATCCTATTGATATCCAATTATTCATCTCTCAGAATTTCTGTGATTGAATGCTTACATTATTCCCCTCATGTATCAATAAACTAAGGTCAAAATGCAATAAAGAAAGTGGAACATAGAAAAACTACACTACTCAAACTGAGTTAGAGATATTGTTATATACATGAGTGCCATTCCTTATTGGTCTGACTTTCGATAAAATAAGCAATAGTTCCTTTTAGTATTACTATTAATGAATGAGAAGAAACGCCATTTTCATTCATTTAATATTTTTACCCCGGCAATTTAGACAATAACAAAGATAGCCCCAAATAACCAAAATTGACGACATCAGTATCGGGTGTTTCTGCCATTTGATGCAATGACAGCTTGACAGCAACAACCTCATGATATTGTTCTGAGGCAATGGCTGTTTTCGAATTCGCCTACTACATACTGCATATGAAAGTAATATGTAGTAGGCACTGCATACTGCCTACTACACTTAAATGTAGTATGTAGTATGATTTTTCTGTTAGGTTTATTTTGTAGTATGTTACGCTGGTTTCCAGTTCGAGCAAAGTGGAATTAGGCTACAGCTTATTTATTTCCCAAACTTAATTTCAATTGTACAAAACAAACAAACCATGAGTACATGTTGACATTTCAGTTATTAATCTGCAAAGATATTGCCAAAAGCAGCATTTTATATGAAACAGTCAATGGTGGAGAATACGTATTATTTCGGAGAGGAATTATTTTATATATATTTTATGTGATGGCGTACAACGGCGTATTAGGGCCACTTAAAAGAAAAAAACAGTTCAAGAATAAACATCACACGCACAATACAGTATTAAGAATGAGGAGAAGCAGGAACATTTAGGGTGGTGGAAATAAAGAGGAAAAATACAGAACATAACAGTAAAATGTCAGACTTGTCGGTGGTTTACGCTAATAATGCCGCAGGTATAGGATGTACGTAGCACCACCGTCTGGCCGTTACTAACCGTTAACGGAAAACATCAACAACTGACCTCTTTACAACTTATTACACACTATTACGTGTTGAAAAGGTAAAGATAACAATTAGTGGCTTGTATATTTATTTTCGTGTGCTGCCGGTTGTTGAAGCTTTGCTTCAGCCGCTTTGCATTGTGGGTAACAGTAGGCAAAGCAGACTGGTCCGATGCATGCTGTGAATTGTTTTCTGAATCAGTACCTCATCCGGGTATTTTTTGCATACTGCAACTTCGCTTTTGTTCACATACTGTATACTGCATACTACATTTTGGTCGAATCAGTATGCACTGCTAGTATAGTAGGCGAATTCGACAACGGCCAATGTGTTCCACTCATAGACTGTAAAAAACATGGACGTCATGTTGCTGGGCTTGAATTGAAGCTGCCACAAAAACTGCTCCCCCTGGTGACTGGCTGCAGTATAGGTCAAATCTCCGTCTCCCCCATTCATCTGAACGGGCCGTAGTGAAACTTCAAAAAATTAATACACCTCGTAGAAATATTTCTCCCATCCGTATGCTGTGGTGATATGAAAGTATTATTTGGCTGCATTTTTCCAAGTCCTCTTTTTTCTGAAAAGTTTCTTTTTCATCAGTTATTAGAGTTAAAAAATAACTGCAGTTTACAGCAGCTTCACAATGACTGTGTACGTCGTATGCAGGGGAGTTTTGCGACAGTTTACGACAACTACGTCCAGATATGGTCCAGATTCTCTACTGGCTGCACAATGGCGACGCCCTGACGGGGGAAATAGTATCCAGCTGCAGCTTCGCAGGCAGCAGTCTCACGGCGCTCAGTCGCACATGCGCAATGTAAATACGGACTTGCCTCAATAGCTCTGACATGCGTATTAAACTTTAAATACGTTTTTACTCAGTTGTGTTGGAATAAAACTAAAAAAAAGTCATCTGCTTTCAATATTGCGCCGTTTACTGTCACTTTACGCTGCACAAAATACGAGCATAAATGCGTTCACTCCACTTGTTTCTGGTGCTAGACCGGAGTGAAGAGACCCATCCAATATGGCGGCGACGCTTGATGCGGTCCAGCACGTAATGAGGCGTCCGTGTATTTGTTTAAACTTAGAATAAGGTAAGTTCTTAAAGCTAAGGTTAAGTTTAGGGTAAGGGATGGGGCAGGGGTAGGGACCCCTATCCCACCAGATGATGAATCCCAGGGGCACAGGTTAGTTTTAACCGTCTCTGCGCATGTGCAACGGAGCGCCGTGAGACTGCGGCCGTGAGACTGCTGCCTGCGAAGCTGCAGCTGGACCCTTCTCGAAATTATGGCTTCAAAACCGTTGAATGGTAGAAGGCGAGGCCACGCTATCCAATTCTTATAATACATCCATGGTTCCATTCCCTCACAAGAGCTACATGCAGTTCTGCCAGGTCACATGGGGGTGGGGTCCGATCATCCAGTCTCTGAACAACATCTGACTGCCTGCTACCAACCTGCAGGCGCACTATGCCTGGGTGGCGCTGCTTGTCCGTTAAGTGATGTAGTGTTTTCATGGCTGCTTGAATGATGAACTGTGAACTGACTTGCTGACAATACCAGCTTTTTACAGCCCCAGAATGTTGAAATTGATGCCACATTGTAAAAGGCTGTCTTTTGTAATTTTTGATATTGGCCCCGATAGGAAAGGTGCACTGAAGAAACTGAGACCATTACGTGGAAAACACAAAATGAGGTGTGTCTATCACCTTAATACAACTGCAATCCCCAAAATCATTGAAGAGTAACAAACACATTGTATTTGAAATCCAGTGAGTCTCTCACAAAATCCATTAGTTATTGTGAGCTGTGTATAATATTTCATAAGAAAATCAAGCATCATAACCTTAAATCTTTACAAAAATTACACAGAGTGAACTTATTATCAGAATCTACCAATTATGCCTCAATCCATTACATGGATAAATAATAAAAGAGGGTTATAACCAAATCATATTTTGTCAAACCTTTGCTTTATTCATTCATCAAGATTAGATGTATGTTCCGAGTCCAACGTTTTGATGGTTCTGTTTAAGTTTTCAAAATTTATGAAATTCAGTCATATGTACAGCATAACCATACATTGAAGTCTATTATTTTCGACTAATTTTAAATTTTTGCCTAAATAAATGTGATTGATCAACAATCACATTTATTTAGGAAAAAATAACTTATGTGGTTCTATTTTGCATAGTGAACATTTTCTTGCTTATTGTTTTTGTTAGTTGAAACAATCATAAATTAGGTAATAGTCTGTCATCTGATGCTTGTTATGTTAACTTCAAACTTACAGGTATGCCCAAATAAACTGAACTTTACCTTTCTAAATGATATGTAAATTAAATAGCTTCTATGAGCTGTCTTTATTTTTTTAATGAGGACTTATGCTATACTATAACCGTATAACCATCTTGATCTGTTATGCTGTGACTGCAGTTGCATTGGTGCCTGCTTAACTTGGTTGATTTAGCACGTGTCATCTCGTTCATTGTCAATTAAACGCCTTATTTGTCCTGTTGATGTACTTATGTCGTTTATAGCTGTATTAAATGTATCAAACATGAGTTTCCATCAGCAGGTCACATGTTCTGCTCTCCTTGAAACCCCACTGTGAAAAATACAGGATTGAACGCCTTCAGATATTTGGGTGGCTCTGAAAAGAGCCTTTGGTTTAATGCGTGCCTCACGCTTCTCACTTTGTCTTCTGGGGTTTCTCGGTCTTCTTGGGCAGCAGCACAGCCTGAATGTTGGGCAGCACGCCGCCCTGAGCGATGGTCACGCCCCCCAGCAGTTTGTTGAGCTCCTCGTCGTTGCGGATAGCCAGCTGTAGGTGACGGGGGATGATTCTGGTCTTCTTGTTGTCACGGGCAGCGTTGCCGGCGAGCTCCAGGATCTCAGCAGTCAGATACTCGAGCACAGCTGCCAGGTAGACTGGAGCTCCGGCACCGACCCGCTCGGCATAGTTACCCTTCCTCAGCAGCCTGTGGACACGACCGACAGGGAACTGCAGCCCGGCACGGGAGGAGCGGCTCTTAGACTTCGCTCTGACTTTGCTTCCTTTTCCGCGGCCTGACATTTTTCAAGTTGTTGTCTTGTCTTCCACTTAAGTGAAACACACATCACGTCTGAAACAGTACAAAATTGTATTTAATACAGATATCTCTGGACTGTCATTGGTCAGCTGCTTGTGCAACTTCATCCACCAATCAGAAACAAGAACCGAACATGCCACGTCATTCCACTGTGGACGGTCCGCCACCTACTTCCCTTTATGGAGTTTGTAAGACTTGTCATATTAGGACTCGAATAACAAGTAGAAATACAAATATTTTGAATTAAAATGTGAAGATTTTCTATAAACAAATGAACAATAAAACAAAGGAATTAGTCAGATCAATGATTATTATTGATCATACCTATATAATATCTATCACTACAATCGTACAGACATTTAGAACCCTCCTGAAAACGAGATTTAACATCTCAAAGGGGCTAACCTCTTATATATTTATATTTAGCAGATATAAATACAACAAAGACAGGTCTATGATTGATCTATAGATTAGTTTTCACTTTCATGCACTTGTCTCTGCCCAACCTCCCTTCCTTCGCCCACACAGCTTTGGCAGAGAGCTGTCCTACATCTGGATCTATATGAAAGATTTGCTACTGCTTAAAAAGGTTTTCCTGCTGCTGTGACGGAGTGATTCATGATTTGCTGCAGTGTGTGTAATATGTATGTATATGTGTATCCATAAAATGAAGGGTTTGTCTCAAGCCTGCTCTGCTGTAAAGTACCTTGCGGTAACACTTGTTATGAATTGGCGCTATACAAATAAAGATTGATTATTTCATTGATTGATCTACAAGGCAAGACAACTGTCTTTATGGAGCACCATTCTTACAGCAATGCAAGATGTTAAAGAATAAGTAATACATTGGAGAACTTCAGTGTTAATAGGAGAATTAAAAGATAAGAAGTGAATATCTTTAACTACTTTTGTAAAAGTACATAGAAGATTAAAATGAGAAGAAAATAAATATAAGCTGAACGTACCATAATGAACTTTTTGATTGAATAAATGTGTGGCAGGATCAAATCTGCTGGTGTGAATTTCAAAACAGTTTGTAATAATTGCAAAAAAATGCCTGTGAATCCTCTGTTATATCAGTTTGAGAGCAGTGACAGTGATTAACACAATTCATCTTCCAGGACCCACCTGAGCAGATTAAAATGTTTCAAAGCCCTCCGTTTCTCACTTTACACCAACATGAAACTGGAACTATTGGGCTAGAGGCCAGAAACATCCTGAACTGGTCACCGGCCAGGGTGCTAAATTAAATACTAGATTTCAAATTGGTGTGTTTGTCACAAACTTTATTGCGGTATTTATCTATTAAATTGTCTTAACCACCATATTTTTCCGGCCTATGGAACCAGACAGTGATAAATAATAACTCACTTCTGTGTTTTTGGACTCTTTTGCTATGTCCTCCTTTGGGTCCCTTTTGGGACCCCACTGCTGAGAAGCACTGTAGTACACTAACTGCAAAAACACTGTTTATTACCTTAAAATTGGATTTTAAAAAATGATCAATCAATTGATTTTAAAGTTCCAGCAATTCAAAATTAACAACTGAATTATGGAAATTAAAAAAAAAAAAAAACTTCAAGAAGTTTATATGTTTACATTGATTTTGCTACTGTCCTTCACAGATACATAAACACATTCATAAGATACAGACGTGGACAAAATTGTTGGTACCCTTCCATTAAAGAGAGAAAAACCCACATGGTCACTGAAATAAGCTGAAACTGACAAAAGTAATAATAAATAAAATTTTACTGAAAATCAACTAATGAAAATCAGACTTAGCTTTTGAATTGTAGTCCAAGAGAATTATTTTAAAAAACAAAAAACTGGCCTGGTCAAAAATGGTGGTACCCTTAACTAAATGTGTTGTTGCACAAGCTTTTGAGTCAATCACTGTAATCAGGTGATTTCTGTAACTCTCAGTGAGACTTCTGCACCTGTCCGCAAGTATTTTGGCCCACTCCTCATGAGCAAACTGCTCCAGCTGTCTCAGGTTTGAAGGGTGTCCTCTCCAGACTGCATGTTTCAGCTCCTTCCACAAATGTTCAACAGGATTTAGATCAGGGATCATAGAAGGCCACTTTAGAATAGTCCAGTGTGTTGTTCTGAGTCATTCTTGGCTGTTTTTAGCTGTGCGTTTTGGCTCATTATCCTGTTGGAGGACCCATGACCTGTGACTGAGACCATGCTTTCTGACACTGGGCAGCACATTTCACTCCAGAATGTCTTGATAGTCTTGAACATCCTGAACTGGTCACCAGCTGATCACAGGGTGCTAAATTAAATACTAGATTTCAAATAGGTGTGTTTGTCACAAACCTCATTGAGGTATTTATCTATTAAATTTTCTTAACCACCATATATTTCCGGCCTATGGAACCAGACAGTGATAAATAATAACTCACTTCTGTGTTTTTGGACTCTTTTGCTATGTCCTCCTTTGGGTCCTACCCCACTGCTGAGAAGCACTGTAGTACACTAACTGCACAAACACTGTCATTTACCTTAAAATCGGATTTTATAAAATGATCAATTGATTGATTTTAAAGTTACAACAATTAAAAATTGACAACTGAATTATGGAGATAAAAAAAAAAAATCCTTCAGGAAGTTATATGTTAACGCTGATTTTGCTGCTGACCTTCAAAGATACATAACGCATTCATTAGAAATAGACCTTTTTTAGTCTAATTGAAACCCATATCTGTGTATATAAGTCATCTGTAGAACTTCACGCCCCACCTTTGATTATAATTGCTTGAAAGACTAATTTCATGCACTGTGGTATTTGTTTTTATTTATTTTGTTTGCTTTTATTACAATATGCAATAAAATAACAGAGTAAGACATAACTTAGACAAATCCACAAGAATGTCAATTTGCAAGGGCGACAAAAAAAGACAAAATTACAGTACAGTACAATACTGACGCTATGAGTGAGTTATTTTTGTGACAAAACACTATGAATTTCAATTCTCATTGATTTTATTATGTTTATGGTTGTGGAAAAACTCGTATAAACTTGCCATTAGCATGAAACACTGAAAGCCCCTCTCCAAGATGGCGGCCGCGAAGACGCATCTGGTCGACCTGACAGCTTCATCAGCGCATTATATCTTTTCAAATTTGTTCTCTCTTCCTGTTTCACTGAAATTGAATTTTTTAATCACAGATGCATAGAGGATGTTAAAAAGGAATTTGCTCTCAGGTTAAACAAGTGGGTGGCTCTTAAAAGAGCCTTTGGTTGGTTGGAGGCTTATCTCTTTTAATTATTTCTTAGATGCTTTTTTCGCAGCGGGTTTCGTCGCTGCTTTCTTTGGCGCGGCTGCCGTCTTCTTGGCTATAGTCTTCTTACTTCCTTTCTTTGCGCCCTTTGTCATCGTGGTTGAAACCTTCGTTGCCGAAACTTTCTTCACTGCTGCTTTCTTCACCTTGGGAGTGGTTTTGCCTGCCTTGGGCTTCTTTGCAGCGGGTATTTTCTTCGCAACGACCGATTTCTTTACTGCTGGTTTCTTTGCCGCTGGCTTCTTCGCTTTGTCGGTTTTCTTGGAGACCTTCCCGGGCTTCTCCGCTGTCTTGGCTGCCTTGAACGACCCAGAAGCGCCGGCACCTTTGGTCTGGACCAGCTTCTTGCTGGCAACCAAATTCTTCACAACTCTTTTGACCAGCGCTGGGTTGTCGCAGCCCTGAGCGGCCAGGTTCCTCTTCAGCGCCTGGTAGGAGAGACCCTTGCGCTCCTTGGACTCGGACACGGCTTTCAAAACCAGGTCTGCAGTGTTTGGTCCCGGTCTCTTCACCTTAGCGGGTCCTTTCTTCTTTGCCGGTTTGACAGGGGCCGCCACGGGTGCGGCGACGGCGTCAGCTGGAGCAACTTCTGCCATTTTAGCTTTTCTACGCGTTATCGAGTGACTACGAACAAAATGCAGATTTACGGACTTCGAGAGGAAATTAAACACCACATGAGAACCGTAGAGACTCAACTCGCTCCACTGCTTACCAGCGTATCACTTATCCGTGTGTTACTTGTGTTTTCTCCTCATCAAAAAAGCACAAAAAAATCATGCCTGTCGGAACTTTTTCATTGCGAAAACGGCTAATCTTTGTAGCGGACGTCTTCTTCGTTTTGTGTAACTAAAATAAAGCTTTAGTGTGGTCTATATTTCTTTCGGGAGGCTTTTAAACCTCACCAAGCTGACCTCGTACAGAGTTACTTCCACGTTTTTTTTCTAAAAATATTTCGAAATGCATCGGACTTCAAAAAAAGTATGTCATATAGCAAGAGTACATGTTTTTTAAAAGAGAAAATTAAGAAACGGTCACTTTTCTCTGTTAGTTTTTTATAAAATTAAAGTTAGATCGACCCATTCAAACACACTACACGATCAGGGACTGTGTAGTTGTTGTGATGGACTGACAAGGTTTCTGTCACTCCACGTGCTGTTTTCTTCAGACTCCCCTCGATTTATCACTCATTTTACTTTACTTTTCGGTGATTTTTGCAGGAATAACTTGTTTAGTCCTTGTTTGTAATAAACCCTATTTATATATGGACGGGCGAGCTGCTCTTTCAACCAACTTCCTGTGGGAGGCATGTTGTATCAGTCTTTAGCAAGACTGCATTTGTTAAGATGTAAGTTCAGCATTTCTTTGCAAATGGTACATTTAAGTCTGATGTAACTTAAACATACCATAAATTTGCTTCACAGTTGTCCATTAAACAAGGGTGAGGCTTTTTCAAATACATGCTAACTTCATGAAAAGTTACATCACTGAACATTTAGAATAAGGTCACACATTGTGAATTGTGTTCTTGATATCATTACTATATTGTCAGGTTCTATACACAATTGAAGACCTTTTTGTCTCTTATGAGACTTTGTCATTGTTGTTGAGTGCCCTTTGACCCAACTAAAGACATGTCCTTTTATGAACGTCTTTTATATAATCTGTTTTATAATTATTTCATAAATAAAAATTATGTTGCAACTGTTTTTATTTCTATATTTTTTACTTTCAGCAGACTTCACTTAACACTATTGTGAGGAACAAAAGTTAACATTTGCACATAAAGTGCATAATAGATTAATTTAAAAAATCACTGGTGTGACTCACCAGTTTTGTTTAAATTTATGTTGAAGGATAAAAGAAAACTGATTGCTAGTGAGTCAGCATACTTTTTTGCTTTAATCGCTTTTGTATATATAAGGACTTTTAAAACTATTTCAGCTATGCTTATCAATATGTAATCCAAGTTGTCCCGTCAATCGGTTTTGAAAATTAATATTTTAAGAAATTCTGACCTATAATTCAGGTACATGTGTTGTAATTGGCATGATCGTATTCAGTTTTTTTGTGTGACATTGAAAGTACATTCCATTACTTTTTCTTTAATTCAAATATGCATGGCCCATTAATAAGAGATGATAAATTGTATTTAAACAGCAAAGAGCTGAGAGTGGGTGTCAAATTGTCCACTGATAATATACAGTACACACACATATGTGTAGGTATATATAAATAAATATATATATATATATGTGTGTGTGTGTGTGTGTGTGTGTGTAAATATGTATATATATATATATATATATATATATATACACATATATATACATATACATATATATATACATATATACATATATATATATATATATATATATATATATATATATATATATATATATATATATATATATATATATATATATATATATATATACAAATATATATATATACAAATATATATATATATATATACAAATATATATATATATATGTGTGTGTAAATATGTATATGTGTATTATTGAAACGTGTGAGAGATATTTATGTAGTTTTTCATACACATTCACAGAAAATTCTAAATTCTCTCAATGCACAAACTTGTCCCAGTCTACAAATTATGTTGTGAACATTAAATCATTGAAAAGTTTGATAGTGCATTTGAATTCTCAATTAGATATATATATTTTGTCATATGAATGTGTGCTTTATAAGGTAAACAGGGATGGTACTACAGCATCAATATATGAATCATTCTGGTCCTATATCACTGTCCATCAAGAAGATGATTGAGTTACGTAGTATGATATTTTGTTGTACCTAATATAATACTGGATTCATTTATTTATGTATTCAATCCAAATTTCCATAATATTTCATCTACTGATATGAGTTAGTTATTATTACTACTATGAATTTATTAACGTTTACCTACCAGTTAACACTTTCACACCTTTGATTTAATATGTAATACCATTGACACTTTTTTATTTTACATCTGTAAATGAAGGCCCTGCTCAATATAATTATGTAGCATTATGTTAACTGTCATGCATAAAATAGACTTGAGTTTTATATGTATATATACATACATATATATATATATATATATATATATATATATATATATACTCTCAAAGTTCCTGCAAACTCCTTTGACAGTTGGACCTGATATTTCCAATAGAGAAATGTTAATTGTTGTTTTTTTTTTCAACCAAATTCAAAAAATAAAAAAATGAAAAAAGAATGAATGTGTTTAGATGTAAAGTCATCTGGTCCTAATCTGGTCCTGTGTTCCAATAGAACTCGGTATTTAAACAGCCAAATGCAAATCCTACAGAAGATTTGCGATCACTGAAGACTCTGACTCAAAAGAAGTCTGAAGTCTTTTATAAATAAAAAATGTCTTTTATTTAAAGATTTTATGTGATAATGAGTGCGACTATCAAAACAGAAAATAATAGTTTTATTTTTAAGCACCTCTAAAAAAAACACATCCTGTAAGAAAACATTTGTTGGAAATAGCAAAGGCACAAATACGTGATAAAAAGTGCCAAATGGCCAAAATGTAAAATTCAAATTCAAGTTTATGACCTAGGCTATGTGCATATAAATAAATACACAGCAAAAAACAACACTTTACAACCGAATTCAGGCAGCTAGTGAGGAGAATGATTTTTTTTTTCTCAGTCTTTGTGTTAATAGGAAATCTAAAAGCTACCATGCTTGTATTCAGTTGATTTATGTTTTGGTACCCACTTGACCTCTTTATAAGTAATAATGCTGAGTGGTCCCCTGCTATCAAAATAAATGGATAGAAAATACATTGCAGTGTGCTTAAGATGGTCTCCTATTTACACAGAGAAACAACAAAGAAGAGCTCAATTGGAAGAAAAATACTTTTTCTTATGTTTTGTACAGCATGTATAAAGGTATGGGCAAGAAAGTGCAATTCATCTTCACCTTGTGTATTCTATGTTAAAAGCCATAATAAGGTCTGAATCATAATATGTGAAGTATTTACCTGCTCATTTTGGTTAATATAACTTTAAAATGCTAAAATATTAACAAAAATGCATAATATTGCCACGACAAAAAATCAAACAAAGGTTCAGCTTGAATGTCTTTCGCACTTGGTGTTTTCCTCCATCTTAACTCCCACATCTGCTTACAATGGAGAAGGCAGGCAGTGTCCCACAAGTTTTAATGGAACAAGTGAAACAACAACATCATACTACATTTTTGGACTTGGGAAAGATGTCGACAGACAGGTAATGTCTGAAGAGAGAGAAAATTGCAATAAAAATGATCAAATACACGTAAACTACGGACTGCATGTTTTACTACTGTGAAGTATCAGCTCAGGACGAAGTGTGTTTGCAGGCACCAAAATAACCTCTTTTTTAACAAAAAATAGGATAAACAGAAGACTGTTTTTGGTGTGAATCGTAAAAATAAACATTTAATGTTTATAGATAAGTGATTTTAGTCGGATTGCGATTCATTTAAGAGTATTTTTAAACGATATTAGAAGGTAAAGCCGAGTGTCGTATGTCAAAACGGCACCAGTTTTGTGGGATTAGAAGTCTAATAAATAAACAAATAAACACTATCACAGCTTTATTTCGCTGACGTATAAAGAGGGAAATCTTCGCTGTCAGATGAGTGTGTTTCTACACCTCGGGGTTTCCTATTTGAGGGAATTTTACGCATTTTTCCGCGGAGAGAAAACACAAGTAGCACAATATTTCTGCCACTCTGCCGAGCGGCTGACTCGGTTGAGTCTCTACGGTTCTCATGGTGTGTTTAAGTCTCGCTCTGTGTCAGGCATCCAGCATCACTCAGAGAAGCTCTCGAGAGGAAGAAAATCAACAAGCAAACATGGCAGAAGTCGCCCCCGCCGCACCGGCAGCTGCAGCACCCCCGGCTAAGACCGCCAAGCCCGTCAAGCCCAAGAGGAGCAGATCCAAGCCAGGGAAGAGACCCGGCCCAAGTGCCACCGACCTGATCGTGAAGGCTTTGGCAGCCTCCAAGGACCGCAAGGGAATGTCCGGAGTCGCCCTCAAGAAAGCACTGGCTCTTCAAGGCATCGAGAAGGCGGTCGTCGTCAATCGGGCACTGAGGAAGTTGGTGGAGAAGAACATTGTGAAGCAGGTGAAGGGGACGGGTGCCTCTGGCTCCTTCAAGCTGGCCAAGGTTACCAAAGATAAGCCAGTCAGAAAGGCCGTCAAGAAGGACAAGAAAGAGAAGAAGGTGAAGAGGGTAGCAGGGAAGAAACCTGGTGTCAAGAAGGCAACGACTCCCAAGAAGCCCAAAGCCTCCCCTAAGAAGAAGAAGAAGACGACAGGTGGAGCCAAGAAGACAGCTCCCAAGGCTGCAACCCCCAAAAGGAAGCCAAGTGCTGCCAAGAAGACAAATAAACCAAAGAAGTCACCAGCAGCAAAGAAAGCCCCCAGAGCCAAAGTGACGAAAAAGGCTGGACCAAAGAAAGCAGCAAAGAAGTAAAGTCACTTTTACTTCCAGCAACCCAAAGGCTCTTTTAAGAGCCACCCAAACCTTCTACTTCAGAGCTCAATTCTTTTTTTCACTATATAAATGATTACATGTCCTGTAGGCCAGGCTTCATAAAAGTGAGTTATCCAGGGCCACTAATAAACCAGTTAACACAGATTGACTAAATGTTTAGATTTTTTAGATGAAGAAAGAATCATTTTTACACTAATTTTCTAATGTAGTTTTTGTGATCCCCACACCAGTCTACAACAATACATTTCTGTTTATGAACATTACACTTAATTGACTAAAGCACACAAGGTAAACATGTCCAGATTGCAGATGTTCACATTTTTAAATCAGTGTATTTTTTTAGTTTAGTCCAAAGTAACTTAGTTTGACTGATATTTCACTAGTGAAGACTATGCGTGATTTTAATGACTCAATAATTATTCCATAAACACTACTAACTTGTACCAATAGTGCAGAGATTTTATATTTCTAAAGCAAACGTAATACATTCTGAATCGCTGTAAAAGGGACTTATTTTGGGAAAGTATCACTGCTTGAAGTTCTGTATTTCTATCATACTTACCCGAACTTGTTAAGAGAGCATAAAAATCTGTACATCAAAATTCACAGATAAACAGTTATAGTATCAATCTTTCAGGAGAGTAATTGATACCAACATAGTACTTGTGGAAGCACTGATATCCAATACTCAATATTGATACTCCCTTTTTTCTTTTTTTTGTCTTAATATATTTTCATTTTGGTGATAAAACATGAAATTTTATTTGTACAGTTATTAAATAAGTAGACAATAACAACATTTGTTAGATGAAAGAATAAGTAACATGAAGATGCAAGAGAAAATAAGTGATATATCAAGAAATATAATACTAACCTGTACTCTAACAACAATGATAGAGTATTGTCAAATCAACAAAGTCCATGTAAGTGAGAGCTCAGAGATTAACTTTTGTAAAATGGAATGCCATATTAATTTAATCATTCGGGCTTGGGGAACCAAACTTGTGGAATCTGAATTAAATACCAAGAAAAAATGGAATTTTGAAGTATGTATAACACACAGTTTTATTTTGATTTCAACAAATATAATTATTAATGCACAGAAGGGAGTTATTCAGGAGCAATTACAGCAAATTATGTCTTTATATCCTTGGATTTTTTTTTTTTTTGTGGCTGATTTTGGCCCATTCTTACTTTTATACAGATTTTGTAATATGTTAGATTGACAAGTGGACTTATTCAAGATTTTTCAAATCAACATCACACTGATATATTTTGAAACAAATATGTTCCAATTTTCCATAATGCCCATTTAACTTTTACAAATATTCAGTTTCTTAAATCTGTACATAGATTTAGAAGCAAACTGCAAAAAAAAAAAAAAAAAAAAAATAGTATCCCATGTTTGTGTCGTTGTACTTTTTAAATTGATTTAATGTATTGCTTTCATTTAACACAAGATTGGTTGTAAAAAAAAAAAAAAGTTGCCATCACATTTGAATACAAAGGGAAAATAGACATTTGATTGCACTATAAATGTATCTCCTTTTATTTCATTGTATATATAATCAGGCACAACTCATGTTTATTTATACTCATCAACATTTAGCTATAGTATGCTGTTACCTGACTGATTCATGATTTAAATATATAGAGATAATATTTTTCTACTTTTTACATTGAGGCAATGTTTATTTTGTAATTGGTTACAAACACATTTTAAAATGTCCATTCTAATGTCATCTGTCCCTGTCTGTTTCTTTATCATCATGCTCCTGCTCTATGTGACTTTGAATTTATCCCTTGGGAGAAGTCAAGTTTTCTGAATTAAATCTTGTGGCTCAGTTCACAACTTTAGGGTTCACAACCCACCCAAATGTTTCCAGGGACACAAGGCTCGGTCAAAGTTACTGTAGATGTTTGATATTAAGTACATGATATTATTACAATGATCAATACTAACACATTTTTAACCTGAGCAATACTAGATTGTTAAAGGATGTACGTCCACAGAGCGTGTCAATGTTATTCACGATCATGGAACTGACAGCTTAAACAGCTCTACATGACAAAATATATTTATAATTAAGATTAAATGACTGAATATTCAGTAGAGCAAACTTTAATTCTATATTTATTTATTTGGTCATGTTGCATATGTTTTAAACTTTAACCCACTGAATCCAGACATTATGAGGCTGTTAAGTCTAATTTTAGAACAAAGCTGTAGTTAGATTAGTTTGATAAAAAATAAATTTTAAAATATCTCAGTACTTTGAATAAACTGTAGGCTCAGGTTTGGCAACTGGGGGCCCAGGGACCACACATGGTCCTTAATGCTTATTTAATTTCAATTGTATTAAATAAGCATTAAGACTGACATGTAGGAATCTACCATTATGAGTTATATCAATGAATCAATGCAAAAGGAACTTAAAATAATACATGAATTTTAAGTTGTTAACATTTCTATCAAAACCTATTGTTGTTTATATGAAAATATCTTGGGACTTTGGATATGTTTAAATATGTTTGTGATTTATTTGTGAACATATTTAGTAGCTGTTCCTTTAATAGTCAGTTTCATAGAATGTGTGCTTCGTGGCTTCAAGCTTCAAAAAAAAAAAAAAAAAAAACACTTCTGAGCGGGTCTTATACAAACAGTTCAAACAAAAAGCAGCCGCAAATCCAACGTCATTTCCAAGGTTTATTTACAAAAATAGGAATTACAACTGTCACTATAGGATAAAACTAAATGAAAAAGTTACTATATTCGGCAGATCTGCTCTTTGCAGTCAACTTTTAGACTCCTGCTCTCAATCCTCTTGCCAGGTGTCACTAATCACATTAAATCACCTGAAGCAGACAGCGACTTGGGTACATAGGGATGGGAAGAATGGTGAAAATTAACTCTGTCAATTTGTTATTATTAACAAACTAAAATTTAATCCTTTTACTCTTTAGAAATTAATTCCAATAAATGTCGGCTAAAATAAAAAGAATTAGGCGGACAAGAAATTCAAAGCAACAGATTATTCAATTTAATATTCTTTCCTTATTTCGTTTTAACATAAATTTGAATCATTACTTTAAATCTATGGAGTTAGATCAGTCTCATAATAAATAAATGCACACAGAAGGATTTGCAAATGTATACTAGGATTAATATATAAATGTCTCTCAACTCAATTATTTTTCAAAGTTCACAAATGTATTTCTGATGCACACACAAATATAACTTGTTTTATATATTTGTAATGGAAATCCACAAATGTCTATATTTAAAATAATTTGCAATTTTCATTTAAAACAAATATTTATATTGTGATATTTATTCACAAACTGTTGAATCTGCATTCACAAACTGTTCTGCATTTGTGAAAATCGCTGCATTTGTATGTATATTGTGATATTTGTTCACAAACTGTTGAATCTGCATTCACAAACCGCTCTGCATTTGTGAACATCGCTGAATTTGTGTGTGAATCTTTTTGAGACTCCCCTGACGTGTCTCGATCCACAAATGCGTTTTTTTCAACAGGGAAGTATCTGTAGCCAATCAGATGTCTCTCTCCTTTCAGCCAATCACAAGAACGCTACTTTTCAGCCAATTGCATGAACGCGTTCGTACAGCTTAACCGACACATTGGACTGAGAGAACGAAGTTGTCATCCAGGTGAACATGGCGTCAGCACCTGGTTATCTGCAAAGTGTAAATGAAACATTATCCGGGTTTTCTTTGCTCTCTCTAGTTGGGAGGTTTGCTGAGATAGGTGGAGAATTGTATGAAATGTGTAACCACCGCCAGCACCGCCATGGTGTTATGTACACACCGCCAACCATCTCCATCCCGCTGCCTGTGCAGCCATCACGGCTACTGGCGTGATGTACACACCGCCATCTCCACCCCGCTGCCCGTGCAGCCATCACGGCCACTGGCGTTATGTACACACCGATATCTCCATACCACTGCCCGTGCAGCCATCACGGCCACTGGCGTTATGTACACACCGATATCTCCATACCACTGCCCGTGCAGCCATCACGGTTACTGGCGTTATGTACACACCGATATCTCCATACCACTGCCCGTGCAGCCATCACGGCCACTGGCGTTATGTACACACCGATATCTCCATACCGCTGCCCGTGCAGCCATCACGGTTACTGGCGTTATGTACACACCGCTATCTCCATACCACTGCCCGTGCAGCCATCACCGGCGACTGGCGTTATGTACACACCGATATCTCCATACCACTGCCCGTGCAGCCATCACGGCCACTGGCGTTATGTACACACCGATATCTCCATACCGCTGCCCGTGCAGCCATCATGGTTACTGGCGTTATGTACACACCGCTATCTCCACCCCGCTGCCCGTGCAGCCATCACTGGCCACTGGCGTTATGTACACACCGCCATCTCCACCCCACTGCCCGTGCAGCTATCAGGGCTACTGGCGTGATGTACACACCACCATCTCCACCCCGCTGCCCGTGCAGCCATCACGGCTTCTGGCGTGACGTACACACCGCCATCTCCACCCCGCTGCCCGTGCAGCCATCACCGGCTACTGGCGTGATGTACACACCGCCATCTCCACCCCGCTGCCTGTGCAGCCATCACCGGCGACTGGCGTGATGTACACACCGCCATCTCCACCCTGCTGCCCGTGCAGCCATCACCGGCCACTGGCGTTATGTACACACCGCCATCCTGCGCACAGCAGGTGCTGTCATCTCCGCCACTGGGATTACGTGCCCGCCAGAGAGCAGAAATGTGTGCTTATATTTCACACACTGCTATAAAATTCTGAGAGCATGCAGCATATATGTTTTCAGTGATTTCAAAACTAAAGCTACTTCACTATTATCCCTCACAACTGATTAAAAAATGGGCAGAGTAATTTGTGACATTGTGGTAATAGGGTAAAGAAAAGTAACTGCTGAAGAAAGTATAAGTAAGAGTAATCATTGCTGTAAAATATCAGCCTTTCAAATGTATGTTTTTATCACTGTCAGTGCTGCATGAATCTGCTCATGCTTTTGTATATTTAAATCAATAATAATGCATCATATTTGAGAGGATCACATACCGCGCATTTATGTTCTGTGAGTAACTTATGTCTACAAAAAGTCCACCTGTGATGTCAGTTTTCTGCATGCTCACAGAAAATGATAACAGCCTCTTTCTGTATAAGCAAAAAATGTCCGTGGCGAAAAAAACACGCTCATGCACAAATTTTACAGACAAATGTAAACCCCAGTCATGTATTTCCTTGTCACTGCTATGTTGGTGATATAAAAAAATACCTGTGGTTATCCATTGTGTTCTCATGCGGACTCCACTCAGTGAATGAAGCCAGATAATGTCTTAACATATAATGACATTACATGAGCAAGGCTGGATGCACGATGTGAAATATAAGCACACACTTCTGCTCTCTGGCGGGCACGTAATACCAGAGGCGGAGATGACAGCATCTGCTGTCGGCAGGATGGAGAGGGTTGACGGTGTACATAACGCCAGTAGCCGTGATGGCTGCACGGGCAGCGGTATGGAGATATCGGTGTGTACATAACGCCAGTGGCCGTGATGACTGCACGGGCAGCGGGGTGGACATGGCGGTGTGTACATCACGCCAGTAGCCGTGATGGCTGCACGGGCAGCGGGATGGAGAGGGTTGGCGGTGTGTACATAACGCCGGTGGCCGTGATGGCTGCACCGGCAGCGGGATGGAGATGGTTGGCGGTGTGTACATAACACCATGGCGGTGTTGGCGGTGGTTACACATTTCATACAATTCTCCACCTATCTCAGCAAACCTCCCAACTAGAGAGAGCAAAGAAAACCCGGATAATGTTTCATTTACACTTTGCAGATAACCAGGTGCTGACACCATGTTCACCTGGATGACAACTTCGTTCTCTCAGTCCAATGTGTCGGTTAAGCTGTACGAACGCGTTCATGCGATTGGCTGAAAAGTAGCGTTCTTGTGATTGGCTGAAAGGAGAGAGACATCTGATTGGCTACAGATACTTCCCTGTTGAAAAAAACGCATTTGTGGATCGAGACACGTCAGGGGAGTCTCAAAAAGATTCACACACAAATGCAGCGATGTTCACAAATGCAGAGCGGTTTGTGAATGCAGATTCAACAGTTTGTGAACAAATATCACAATATACATACAAATGCAGGGATTTTCACAAATGCAGAACAGTTTGTGAATGCAGATTCAACAGTTTGTGAATAAATATCACAATATAAATATTTGTTTTAAATGAAAATTGCAAATTATTTTAAATATAGACATTTGTGGATTTCCATTACAAATATATAAAACAAGTTATATTTGTGTGTGCATCAGAAATACATTTGTGAACTTTGAAAAATAATTATGAGTTGAGAGACATTTATATATTAATCCTAGTATACATTTGTGAATCCTTCTGTGTGCATTTATTTATTATGAGACTGATCTAACTCCATATAAATCAGGTTTACTTTTGGCCCAACAGTAAGCATGCATTTCTTAAAATCTTAATTTAAAATCAAAATGGAATTTGTGTTCAATAACTAGTGGAAAGTTTGCTGAGCGCACTTAACATAATCTTAGTAAGGCTGATTTGAAAATGTAAGTTTTGTGTTTGATATAAAAAGTTATTAATGTAATATACTATAAAAGCATTAATGATCTCTTAAAAAATCACTTTTCATAAATCAAATAACATGTTGATAATTTAACTACATGGCACTTTAGCATTTGAAATATATTTATGTGGCTCCAAGTTGCCCATCCCTGTTTAAGGAGAAGTGCCCTTGTTTCAGTGGAAACAGAGTCCGAATTCTTTCAGTGAAATCAGATCAAACTATCTGTAAGATGGTAAGTGTTTGTTTACATGAAAGACCAGTCTTCATTATTTCTGAAGTGCTCAGATGATTATATTAGAACTTAATTGTTTTAAATGTATTTTGGTTTGGCAGGACAGTAAAGGATGAGCCTGAGTTTTATTGTAATTTTTGAGAGATACAGAGAATTAGTCGTCATTTTAGTCACAAATAGTCAGCAACCAGGGGCCTGTTGCACGAAAGTAGGATAAGGGATTAAGCCGGGATATCTTAGTTATCCTGGATCAATTAATCCATGATCTGGTTGCACAAAAGTCGGATAGGGCGAAGTGGAACATGTTTTGACATATGTTACCATGGAGATTTATTCTTTAGCTCTAGCCTGCTCCAGACCAGGCTAAGTTCCAGGATTTATTTAATCTCATCCCTTTTTCTCAGTCAGCAGTCCCCACAAACTGAAAACAATTTTATACCATTGGCCACCACACATCGTTATCACATTCAACAAGATCCACTGTCATTATTTGGACAATTGTCATCATTAATTGCAGTGATTTTAGATAAAATTGTGATTTTACATGATTTTGCAATCATTAGATAAGAGTTATCTATAGAATATATATAAAATATGCATCCCATATTAGTTAGTGTAAAAGTCAAAGAGTCACATGGTGTTTAGTGAATAAGGATAAATCTGAGCAGGTGAACCATCAGCTCCTATAAAACTGAAGTTACACAGAGCTCAACATACAAAGCACAGAATCAATGCATACAAACAAAATCAAATCATAAAATCAGTTAAAAACTACTCTCATTATAATTAAATTAAACTAATGATTACTATTAACTTTTAAAATAGAAAAGCTCAAATGATGATAAATGTTAATGTACAGTTATTGCAGAGTGTAAATGTTTATGTACGGAGTTATTTTTTATGCTAACTACATGGCCATTTAAAGTATTTGATGTTGATTTTTTAGTTACAATTGATTACAATGTTTATTATTTGTTCACCTATTTAAAGGGTTTTTATTTTGTGGTAATGGTATTTCTTATTTCCGATTTTTTTTGTATCAAGGCTGTTTATTTGTTGAGCATGCAAATTTGTTGACTCATTTTCTTTTAAATTACAGACAATGGCAAAAACAATGCTATTAGATTTCTTCTGTAAGCAGATGAAGAGCTTTTCCAAAACGCTATTAATCCATTTTCATTTAGAAAGTCTTTACATTATTTACCCAGACCCACCATTGGGTTGGCTGAGGAATTGAACTTCGAAATACAGTTTGAACAGGGATGTATAGCTTTCTGGCATTAAATACTGAGGGCAGGTAGTACAATCGGTATAAAAAAGAATAGCACTGAGTAATATATATATATATATATATATATATCTATATATATATATATATATATATATATATATATATATATATATATATATATATATATATATATATATATATATATATATATATATATATATATATATATATATATATATATATATATATATATATATATATATATATATATATACACACACACATTATATATATATATATATATATATATATATATATATATATATATATATATATATATATATATATATATATATATATATATATATATGTGTATATATATGTGTATATATATGTTTATATATATATATATATGTGTGTATATGTATATATGTGTGTATATGTATGTATATATATATATATATGTTTATGTATGTATATATATAGAGATATATAGAGATATATAGAGATATAGATATAATTTTTTTGTTAGTATTTAATCAAATCAAATTGCCATGCTTTCATATATAAGTCATATTTCATTATAAAATAAAATCGATGATAGGTGGTCCCAGACTGTCATCCTGGAGATTAATTATGAAACATAACTAAAATAATCAGGCATCTCAATCCAATTTGAACAGATTACTCCTAAAATAATGATTAAAAAAAAACCTATAACGTTAATGCTGTTAAAAAGTTCAGAGACAACTGTCAAGAGAGCGGGGGAGCTAGAATCCAGTTACCCTTGTCATCTATCACAGATCTTTTCAACCATAAACTACTTAGAAACTGTTCGGTAAAATCTACTGAAAATCTCCAGGATGACAGTCAGACACCAGAGAAAAGAATCCTGTGTGAGATTTTTGTCACCTATCACAGGTTTGGTTTTTTGATCAGAAATGAGAAAAATATCAGAGCTCTCACTGATATTTGACCGGACTGAAAGAAGTAATATGTTAAAAACTTTTTGGACAAACAGCTTGAAATGTGAAGGTCTTTATTAGTTGATTTGACTGTTTTGTTTCACCTCCGAAATAACGTTTCGAAATACTGGACAATATTCATGCTGTTTGGCCGTCGTGAAAAAGTTTTTTTTACGTGCTACCCCAGGTGCTCTGAGTATGAAAAATGCACAGAAACATACAAAAGTACATGGAATTAAAATCCAGATGAGCGACCCACTCGGCGTGGCCGCGCGAGCCGATCCTTGTTTGAGCGCAGCCCAAACAAATGAAGAGCAGCAACACGAGAGCATTTCCGGTCGTGACGTCATCGTTGGAAAATAAAGTGTAACATCTACAAAACCGTAGCAGCGGTTTGTGACGAAGCACTAACAAACGCCACCATTTCGGGTCCGCTTGGAGGAAATGGGGGGCTGGGTGAACTCTGGATGACCTATAAAATAATATGTAATAAGTTAAAAAACATAGCAGCACAAACGCCAAACTTACAGCACAAACCAGCACAAACGAAATTGACTATTTTCCCGAAATTTTGCGTGGGGGAGGGGGCCAGCTTCACGCAGGTGATAGCGGAGTATTCTGCCAAGTTTTCAGTCAGCATTGACACCCGGTTCTGGACATCTGATTTGGCGATTTCATTCTGCTCTACCAAAAGAGCCAATTCCTCAATGGAATGTTTAATTCTGCCCAAGTATGACATATTTTGTTGCTGACTTGCCATCTGTCTGCCTGTCCTCTTTCCGCTCGCGGTAGAACTTGGTGCTTCCTTTTCTCCTCTTTTGGTAGGTTACTTGTTGGATTGATGACAGTGCCGTATGTACACACTGCCACCTAGTGTTGAGTATGATGTACAACCAAGGAGTCATTTGAATTTTCATTCGAGTTTTGTCACACTTAACGCACCTTTGACCCTGAAATGTAAATGTTAAGTCAGTATTGCATTTTCATTTTCATGTTTGCATTTTCATTTGAATTATGTCATGTATTGACTGGACAATTTCTTGAAAATTAAAATGCAAACATCCTTTTTCATTTAAATTTGAATTATGTCACACAGTTTGCAGTCTTGAAGATGAAAATGAAAATGCTAATGGTATATTTGACATTTAATTTTCATTCTGAGTCAAATAATGCACCATTGATCCTGAAATGTTAATGAAAATTCAGTATTACATTTTCATTTTCATGTTTGCATTTTCATTTGAACTATTTTATGTATTGACTTGACCATTTCTTGAAAATTAAAATGCAAACACCCTTTTTCATTTAAATTTGAATTATGTCACACAGTTTGCAGTCTTGAGGATGAAAATGAAAATGATAATGGTATATTTGACATTTAATTTTCATTTTTACTCAAATAATGCACCTTTGATCCTGAAATGTAAACGTTAAGTCAGTATTGCATTTTCATTTTCATGTTTACATTTTCATTTGAATTATGTCATGTATTGACTGGACCATTTCTTGAAAATTAAAATGCAAACACCCTTTTTCATATAAATTTGAATTATGTCACACAGTTTGCAGTCTTGTAGATGAAAATGAAAATGATAATGGTATATTTGACATTTAATTTTCATTTTGACGCAAATAATGCACCTTTAATCTTGAATTGAAAATGCATTTAGTGTATTGCATTTTCATTTTCATGTTTGCATTTTCATTTTAGTATTGGCAGCAATACGCTTCCATACTAATACGCCTCCATAAGGACTTCCTGCTTCGACGGAGACAGGCACGCCGTTCTTGTTGTCATGGTGAATCTGTGATTCTGTGATCGATCGCGGGGTCTGTTTAAGTAATCGCGTGCGCGCACTGATCCAGGATGGGTTAAACCTGGCTTGAAGAATCCTTGTGCTGTCATCCTCGCTTGGTCTTTTGTGCAACCAAATAAGCCCGAACCCCCTTGTTTTGGATTCGATGAGCCAGGTTTAATCATTTATCCTGGATGTCTGAATCCTACTTTCGTGCAACAGGCCCCAGGTGCAGCCCTCATGAATCATGATTTTTTTCTTTGAACAATTACTCGGCTGTGTTGAAAGACCGTCGACATATTTGTGCAGGTTGAACGTGAGAGAGAGAGAGAGAGAGAGAGAGAGAGAGAGAGAGAGAGAGAGAGAGAGCGCACGTGCTGCCTGTGATCCAATCAGCGCTCTGCCCGCCAAGCCTCGGTCTATATAAACTCCACAGAACGTCCATACACTCACACGTCTTCCCTTCATTAAAGGAAAGTAATCGGCACAAATGGCTCGTACCAAGCAGACCGCCCGTAAGTCCACCGGAGGAAAAGCTCCCAGGAAGCAGCTGGCCACCAAGGCTGCACGGAAGAGCGCACCTGCTACCGGCGGAGTCAAGAAGCCCCACCGCTACAGGCCCGGCACCGTGGCTCTGAGGGAGATCCGCCGCTACCAGAAGTCCACCGAGCTGCTCATCAGGAAGCTGCCCTTCCAGCGCCTGGTCCGCGAGATCGCACAGGACTTCAAGACAGACCTGCGCTTCCAGAGCTCCGCCGTCATGGCTCTGCAGGAGTCCAGTGAGGCTTACCTGGTCGGCCTCTTTGAGGACACCAACCTGTGCGCCATCCACGCCAAGAGGGTCACCATCATGCCCAAAGACATACAGCTGGCCAGGAGGATCCGCGGAGAGAGAGCTTAGACTCACCTCACTCAATAAGACACAAAGGCTCTTTTAAGAGCCACAACAACACACCCAAGAGCTCCTTCCTCATTAGGTGCTTGTAAGTCCACATTAACAATGGTAAATCAGTCTACTAAGGTATGTTTCAAAACACAATATGACCACATAAATATAACAATGACTGCTATAATGCAGAAGTGGGCAACAGGCAGCTAAGGGGCCACCTGCAGCCCTTTACCCCAATCAATGCGACCCACCAATCATTTAGAAAAAGATAACAAGAATCCTTTAATACTGAAATATACCTGGTAACCTTACATTGCTAGTTTTACTAGTTACTGTTTTTGTTTTTAAATGTTATTAGAAGAAGTCAATTTGGTATGATTATATCTCTATCTTAAGACGAGAATTAAATAGTGATGTATAGTGATAGTAAAAAAAATGGGAAAGAATGATGGTCATATGTTTGTGCTTTTAAAAGTGAAACATTAATTGCATCAAAAATAGCTTAAATGGTTTAAGTTGTTTGCTATGCTCAGTATTTTTTTTTTTTTTGAGATAAAGTATATTGTTTGTATTATACCTGGTGTATTTGCTGTTTTTTAATTTTATTTTTCCCCCCATTGAGAGTTCCCCACAATATGTAAAATAACCGCCCTCAGGCATTAAAAAATGTCTGTGGCCTCCTCCGTGATCAGAGTTGCCCACCCCTGCTAAATACTGTATTTGATTATTGATACAGGATGGACATATGGGATGGAAAAAAAACAGATACATCCAATTTTTTTTAAAGATTTAGACAGTGACCTTATCACAGATATCAAATAACATGGACATGTAAGTGGATACTTAAACAGAGTGAACAGAGTGGTTTATCACTTACCGGATAACCATCCATCTCCAACAACCAGATAATTGGTTGTTATGGATGGTCATAGGTTCAAATGTCATGTAAAATTACCAAGTATTTCGGACCTTATAAATCCTTTCACGTTCACAAATCTATCTAGCTTTACACAAGTCAAATTAAAGTCAAGTCCTTACAAGTACAATAGTAACTAAGTTAAACTTGAAGCTCATGTTAAACAACAAAGACCTAAATAAAATGACTCAATGAGACAGGATCTGAGGGAATTAAAAAAACAAGAAGTACTATATGTCCATAAATGAGGTTGCACTGGTGGTGAGATAAAGAAACAAAACATCTAATGTAATATCAAAGGAAAACAATAACAAAAAGAGTAGCACAGTCCCATAATTGCATGAATGGAAAAGCAAAATAGACATAAATATTAGAAATAAACACTATTCTAAGTGTTCAAAAGTAAATGCCTCAATACTAACGGTCTGTATCATCAGATAAAATGTTTTGCAACATCTTTTGGCCATGCATAACGTGAATACATATACCATAACTACCATAACATACATCTAATTTTAAATGGATTTCTAAATGAACAGTCCCTTTCAAAAATCAGCAGTATTACTTCTTTTATATGTATATATATGTATATATATATATATATATATATATATATACTCACATCCCTATGAAATAACTCAATAAAGTATAAAGAAAAAGTCACAAAAAATTAATGCCATTCTGAGAGAGTTTGCGTATCTATTTATCTGCATAGATATCAATTCATCAATGTGTTTGAAGAGATCCTGTACAGTAAATATTGAGCGGGAAGTCCTGCTGACGTCAGAAGTATGACGTTTCATTCTTCGCGTTTCTGATTGGTGGATGACTCTGCCTACGAAGCTAACCAATGATTGTCCAGGTAGAAACTTTATAATCAAGGCTGAGGCGCTTTGCTGTCACACTTGTCAGAGACTTTCTAACAACATTTGAAAATGTCTGGAAGAGGAAAGACAACCAAGGTGAAGGCCAAGTCCAAGAGCCGCTCCTCGCGTGCCGGGCTTCAGTTCCCTGTTGGCCGTGTCCACAGGCTGCTGAGGAAGGGCAACTATGCCGAGCGGGTCGGTGCCGGAGCTCCAGTCTACCTGGCAGCTGTGCTCGAGTACCTGACAGCTGAGATCCTGGAGCTCGCTGGCAACGCTGCCCGTGACAACAAGAAGACCAGAGTCATCCCCCGTCACCTGCAGCTGGCTATCCGCAACGACGAGGAGCTCAACAAGCTTCTGGGCAAAGTCACCATCGCTCAGGGTGGCGTGCTGCCCAACATCCAGGCTGTGCTGCTGCCCAAGAAGACCGAGAAAACCCAGAAGGCTAAGTAAGTCAGAGGTCCTCCAACACAAACCCAAAGGCTCTTTTAAGAGCCACTCAACTCAAACTAAGAGCTGTTCTTTAAAATATTAACTGTACATGTTGTTCTCAATTATGTTGTTGAAATACCCGTGAAACTAATACAGCATTTCTGCTAAGTAATAAGTGGATTTTCAGATCGTGTTTGCTTTGACACATAAGAGCAGAATAAATGCATATTAAGATGGATGTTGAATAACGAGAAATGTGTAATGCTAACAAAATGTCAACCGACTTTAGAGTAATCCATATGTATGTAAGCATCAACAAGTAAAGTTGTACTGAAGACTTTGTATATTATAATGTAAATCACATTTAGAAGTGTACAGCCCAGCTCTGTTGTGAACCATATTTACAGGCAATTTGTTTTTAATCGTCACTCTATTACATCTTTCTGATTTTAATGTTTTATCTATTTTACATATATATGTATATATTTGCTAGCTAAACCTGACATAAAAAAGGTTAAAAGTTCTGGAGCCATCTCCAATAAAAATAAGAATGACAGACAAATGATTTAACATGTTCAAATTATAATTAGATTATCATAAGTGTATGGATTGATGGAGTCATGTTTGACAAATATTGAAGTCTTCACAGAAATAAAACGTACCATCTTTTTATATGTGGTCAGCAGTATGTTTTTGTACCTAAAAATAAACATTTGATGAAAATAATCAAAATGGTCTTTATTTCCATTGTTATCTAGTTTTAGAACAGAAACAAATCCTTTTTTAATATTATAACCAATACTGTTTGTGTCATAATATCAAATCTTATGACTGCACTGACACAAATTAGATATTTAAACATATATTTTATTTATATTTGACCTGTGGGTGTACATTAACACTAAACGGTTTAAATGAAATTTTACATGATGGAAAAGAAGCTGAAAAGTGTCGCTTGATGAATAAGTTGTTGAGCTACTTTAACCATGATTATTACAACTTTTAACTTAAACCCACAAGCACAAAAAATGTGGACTGTTTTTACATGCAAAGTCTGTTCATTAAGACATTTCTTTTCTTTTCTTTTATTTGTCACAAGCCAAAGGGGAAAGAAAAATGTACATTTATTTTTCAAATGTTTATAATGTCGGAGCACAAGTGGCCTAAACTCTGGTGTCACAGTGACATCTAGTGTTTTTTGAGCCTCACAGCAGCTTTAAAACGAAAACTCCTAATTACATTCTTAAATTCAATAAACCTGTTAAAAACAAAATATTTTAAACAACACACATGTAAAATACATTTTAGTCTGATCTTTTTACCATATATTTATAATAATGTAAATCAAACTTAATAGATCATTAAAATATCTGTGAATGTACACTTACTGGCCACTTTATTAGGTACACCTGACCATCTGCTTACCTAGGTTAATATCTGATCTGCCATTTAGTTGGCTTATATCTGCTTTCTACAAGGATTATGGAGATCAGGTCTTTTGTGTATCCTTCACACAGTGAAATGAGTAGTTAAAATTTTACAAGACTTCAGCCAGTCCAGCCGGAGTTACATTTACTCTGGATGGAGTATCTCTGAAAATTTACTCCCATCTGGAAATGAGTTGGTGTCAGAAACAAAAGTTCAACTGATGTTTCAGTAAATCAAATCCACAGATTCACTGTTGGATCTTTCACTGTAAACATTAAGTGTTACTTGTAGAGTCAGTCATCCCACCTGTACCTAATTATTTGACTCAAATGCCACAAGCCCACATCATGAAATCTGCAGTACCTTTGTATTTTTTGACACATCAGAATTTAATCTAATTATCCCCTTAAACAGTTAATAAATAGAGCAATGATCACACATTTCAGTGTTATTAGAGTTAACACTATAGAAATCATAATGATATATTCTGAGTGCATTCCAGACACGACATAGAAGTTTAACAGAGTTTTAAACTGTAAAATGGTTGGTCTATTTGATGAATAAATCAGATCACACATAAAGTTACTTAGCTGAGGTCTCTCTCTGAGCCTAACACCTCATATAGAAGAGTAGCTTCAGAAAGAGCACAGAGTTACAGTAGCAGAGATACTTTATGGATCCAGGACGCTATAGCAAGCTGGTCTTCTGATCACTGACCTCCTTGACTCCCCAGTGACAACATATTCATTTCAGCAGTTAAAATTAAAGGAAGACGTTCAGTTCAGATTGAGCAAAAGCCAACAGGTAGCAAAACACAACTCTAAAGATCTGCATGGATTATTCTGCCACTTGTGATGTAATCTGGTTTGAATTAAACAGATTGTGTGTAACTTTCTCTGGAACCATTCTGACTCCCTTAAATCTACTGATAAGGAACAGTAGTCAGCCTGTAGTAGTATATTTTTATTTGTATATTTATATCTATATTTTATTTATATTTATGTTTATTAATAGTTTTATTCAGATTGATTTATTTTAATATATCTTTTTATCTGTAATAATCAACTGCTACTGATTGTTAATTTCCCTGGGGAGTTTTTCCCAAAGGGATTAATAAAATACTATCTAATCATATTTATTATTATCTAATCTAACACATATAAAGGTTAAAATATTATATATTAACCTTAGCTTTAAATATTTGCAATTTACAATATTTTACTCCAACAGTTGTTAAAAACAGCTAATGAAAGTTTTAAGTCTCAATTCTACAAAAAGGATGAAAACACTTTGTGTTGTGGACCCATTTACATTCATAACAAGTGTAATGAGCTCTGATAGTGTTAACTTGTCTCTGCAGATGTTGCTGTGTGAATTTTGTAAGGTATTTGGAGGGTGTGACTCTTCACCTGTTCAGCCCCAAAGTCCCTGATTTCAGGAATGCTTCATGCTCTCCAACAAAATATTCAGAATAATTGAATTATTAATATAGAAATATAGTCAGGCTGCACATCAAATTAAACAGGACATTTTCAGCTACATAACCATATAAGCCATTTTTACACACACCAAACACAACGTCAACACCGAGCAAATGAATTATCAAAAATCCAGATCTGCTTCACTTTAATTCAAACTTGGGTTGATTTGTATGGATTTATTTGAATGGGAAAATGTAGAGAGTTCTGCTAGATTTTTTTTCTAAAAGAAACAAAAATATATATGTCAAAAAACAGTCAAAAACTGCCACAGATAAGCAGAAGAAGATAAAAACTGTTGTAATTGGGTGTAATGAACACCGAAAGTGACATTAAAGTGAAATATAAAGTTTGATATATCAGAAATGTCAAATGGGACTAATGGAGCCAAACTGTGCTAACCCTAACCCTGATAATTCCCATCTGGACAAATCTCTCAAGTGTTACTTTATTATGACACCAGAATCATTCAAATAGACCTTGTGGTTGCAGAGATACACTCTTTTCTTTATGAGGATGTCATTGTCGAGCAGAGGGCTTCAAAAAGGGGCTGAACGGGTTAAATTTAAGAGCTGAATAAAACTCTGTGAGCAAAACAGAGAAACAGACTTAAATTGTGATCAGCACTGATTCATCAGTTTGGTATGAGGATGGCAAATGGCCTCAGGTCGGAACATGCCCAGCATTTCCTTTACTTTGAAGGCTGTTTTGTTTACAGGAAGTGTTGTAGCAACCGCGCTCAGAGAAAGTCAGCGGGCTTTTCTGACGCTGTGCTGCTTCTTTCACGTCCGCAAACTGAAGTCATAAGCGAACGCTCTCTCAGTTCAACTTCATTCCATCTACGGAAGAACTCTTAATCTACAGTCATGAGTGGACGCGGAAAGGGAGGCAAGGGACTCGGTAAAGGAGGCGCCAAGCGTCACCGTAAAGTGCTCCGTGATAACATCCAGGGCATCACCAAGCCCGCCATCCGCCGCCTGGCTCGCCGCGGTGGAGTCAAGCGTATCTCCGGACTCATCTACGAGGAGACCCGCGGTGTTCTCAAGGTCTTCCTGGAGAATGTCATTCGTGACGCCGTCACCTACACCGAGCACGCCAAGAGAAAGACCGTCACCGCCATGGATGTGGTCTACGCCCTCAAGAGACAGGGCCGCACTCTGTACGGCTTCGGAGGTTAAAGAATCAGCTGACCACAAACAAACCAAAGGCTCTTTTAAGAGCCACCCACTCTAACAAAAGAGCAAGTTGTCCTGTTTAATGACTGATGAAGACCTGACTTCAAACCCTAACAGTAGAGTACAACGCCCAGTGTTAACATGAAAGGAAAAAATTAAACCGTACAAGTGAGCAGTGTCCGATGAAAATATATCACACCAATTGAACTTGGTACCTGGGTAAACTGTGTAAGAAACTACAGGAATACAGTCTGGAAACAAGTGTCCTCCATTCTAACATCTCATACCATCAAAAAATTTAGTTATCAAACTCATTCTTCAAGGATAACTGATGCACTGTAGGAATACACATCAACCACTGCAGTCCAAGTTACTGCTTCAGATCTCAGTTACACACATATTTTTGCTGCAAATACTTGAAAGAGGCTGAAGATTTTTTTGTGAATGAAATCTTCTCTGTGAAGAAATTCAGTGGCTGTTGTGTTGTGCATATGAGATTTGATCAATTCCACCGGTGTGCCTTACTCCACACTAAAAGAAAAAAACTATGTCTGATGGTGGAATTAAACTTGCTTGGTGTGATCGGATACTTCAACTGATGTAAAAAAGTCACTGAAGTCACAAGTGGACTTGAATAAATTAACATGGAATCTTTTCAGTGTTCAAATTAATATATCAACATTTTTTTTTAACAATACGTTAAACAGGCTAGACTAAGTCTTAGAACTTTAACTGAATAAATGTATAGATACATTTTTATCAAGATATCAAACAGAACACAATTGTGATAAAATAGTTCAGTACAATTGATTTAAAACACTTAAGGATAATATATCAGCCTCTGGTGCATAAAGTAAAACTTTGATTTTCAAAAGTTATGAATTTTTTTAATTTGACATTGTAACACATTTGGCCATATATCCAAAAAATAACATTTTAAGTGGTGTTTAAGTGGTAAAATAAAACAATAGAGCTTTGTAAGGTAAGATCTGGGTCCTGATAGTACCTTTTTTATCTCTAGATTTTTTCAATTATCACTTTATGTATATATGATGAAAAATATACAATAAGACTTTTCCTGTATCTCCAAAACTTGTAAAAAAAGCATGTATAAACAGGGGATCAAAACTGCAACAAGAGATGGCTGGTTGAGTTACATATGTTGTAGGAAAAGTGCTATATAAATAAACTTGCCTTGCCTTGATCGGCCTGTTGTGCTCCATCAGACACCTGTTGACTGTGTTTTTAAAAGGCAGGAGTTTTATCCTAAATGCATTTATAATAGTGTCTACTTTCCTACTTTTAATGGCTTATCAGGCCCCTTAATGGTTTAAAGAAAACTAAATAACTGTTGTGTTTTTAGGTGTTTAAATATGAAATCAGAGCTTTAAAAATAAGTGTGTACAACACTCATGTTTTATAGATGCTACAACTGAAGAATAAATCTAATAATCAGATTCAAAGCATACATTTTTTACAAAATTGTCATTATAATCCACACATATACTCATTAAAATCTATTTTTGTGATCAATGACAGACAGCAAACTGTTCATAAATACCTGGAACAAAGGGGTGCTTCAAAAACTTTTGATGGATGCACTTTGATAAATTTCTAGGAACAAACTTCATGACAAAAAAAAAACTGTTCAACTGACACAAGACAGTAAGGTCAGCAGAAAAGAAGGCTATGGTGAAGATTGATAAATATTCTAACTGGTAATGGTAAATACAGCAGCATTTGAAAGAATAGTGTTGATCAAGAGGAGTTTAGCAAGTACTTGGCTTTCAAAAGAAGTGTGAATGATTTGTTTTTTAGTCAATGATGTTTGTCAGTTGTCCTTGCTACTTTATGAAAATAATCTAGATAACACTCACTGATTTCAGTTTATACCATTACACACACAAAAAAAACCAAATCCTGTTAATTTCTAGTTTTTCGTTTTAGACTTAATTTTGTGCTCTCTGATCAACTCGTTCAATTCTCGTGTGTCTGAGGAAATAACAGTTAATATGAAACAGGAACAAAGTCGTTTCATAAACCCATTATCAGTGCAGTCAAGTAAGTTTTTAAAGACGTTTTTGTTCAGATAGGGAAGTCAGTATGACCTTGAATGACATGAACACACCCTGAACGTTATGAAACTTCACAGTGACTCTGTGGGTGGATTCAGCCAATGGTAGAGCGGGGACAGCACAGCTCATTTGCATACTGGATGTTTAAAACCTGCAGGAGTCATTGAGCTGAAATCATCTGTTGACCAAACATCACCAGAAGAAACCATGCCTGATCCACCAAAGTCTGCTCCGAAGAAGGGCTCCAAGAAGGGAGCAGCCAAATCTGCCGGCAAGGGCAAAGGAAAAGGCAGAAGGAGAAGGAAGGAAAGCTATGCCATCTACGTCTACAAGGTGCTGAAGCAGGTCCACCCCGATACTGGCATCTCCTCCAAGGCCATGAGCATCATGAACTCCTTCGTGGCTGACATCTTTGAGCGCATTGCTGGTGAGGCCTCCCGTCTGACTCAGTACAACAAGCGCTCCACCATCACCTCCAGGGAGATCCAGACCGCTGTCCGCCTGCTGCTGCCTGGGGAGCTGGCCAAGCATGCTGTGTCTGAGGGCACCAAGGCTGTCACCAAGTACACCAGCTCCAAGTAAAGCTGCCAGCTACAGACAACAAACCAACGGTTCTTTTAAGAGCCACCCATATCCTGTTTAAGAGCTGTCCTCAATTTTAGGTTTGGAATTAAATCAATAAGACAATCTGCTGTGTTTACAGATGTCTTGAAGGTATAGTTCAGGATCTATGAAGTGGGGTTGTATGAGCTCCATATGGCCACTAACTACATCAGATGCAGTAGAAAGTTTTCAGTAAGCCACAGTTTTGTCTGTTACACAGAAATGGCTGGGAAGTGTTGTACCAGGAACAAAAGCTATTTTCTCCGCCTACAAGAACTCAAATCAAAAAGTAATACCACAGTTTCAGAGCACACTACAGATGACAGTTTTTAAGTGCCTCAACTTTTTGGAATTATAAAGGTTATCTGGACATAACCAATTCACACAAAGTATTCTTCAGCGCAGCTCTGCCACTAGCCATGCAATACTAATACACAACAGTAATAGTTGTGTGTGAGTGAGAGAGAAAAACACTTAGGGCTCTAATTTAGTGGCGCAGCGCAGGGGGCGCAAGCCTGGCGCACCCCGCGCAGTGTTAATTTCGTCTGGCGCACCACCATGCGCTGCCAGTTTGACAATTTGGTAGACCGTCTGCGCAGAGATGGGTGTGACGGCGCACCAAGGGGCGGTCATGGCGCACCAGGGGGAGGTGTCAGCAGACTCATGTTGGCGCAGTGAGAATTTCGTGCCAAAAACAGTGCAGAAAGTGCGCTGAAAGCTCGCCAGCTTCAACCTGATCTAACCTAGGCGCAGGGCGAAGCGCACCCTCCGCAGCTGTAATTTGGTGACAAGCGCACATGTGCGCACGCCTCAGAGGCAGGTTTCCAAAGTGTCAGGCACATTTTAATGCAATAAACAATCACAGCAATCACTATTTAATGTCCCCGTCTGAACCAGCATATACATTTGTATCTATATTAACTGTCGCGTCACATCTGATGTCGGATTAAAGCCGTTTGTCATCATGGAAACTTAACCTGACGGCAGCTGGAAGTTTGATGCACATCTTACAAGTCAACAATAAACAGCCTTAACATCTGATACTGAGTATATATCTGGCTTCTCTCATTTCATTAAATTCAAAGAAAAAAAGGAGAAAAAAGACAGAGAAAAAAGAGAGAAAATAAATGTATTTTACTCTGGATTTACCTGTTATTTCCCATATTCCTCTATTTTAGTCTTTATTTTTAACGTGATCTAAAAAGATGGAGAACATTATTGCAAGGAGGATGAGGAGGAGACACAGAGAGAGTATACAGTATATCACTAAAGGCTCTGCTATTTGGCGATGACAAACCAGGAGTGCAGGTGGATCACAAGCATGAATGGATAAGACAGCGGGTGTGAAACTGTCTCTTATGTTTTTTTTACTATTAATGACAAAGGAACAGATTACATCTGTCCCGGGAGCTGGCCCACACGGTGACGCTCATCCTGGCCTCCGATGCGCGCCCCGCTGTACATTCTCCTGCTGAAGGGACTTTCCAGCACACTGTGCCTGCTGTGGCGGGGATCATTCAGACCAATCAGACGCTGCGCCTCGGCTGCAGCGCATTTAAAGGCGAGGAGAGGCAGTCATTTGATTGGTGAAGACAGCGGTCGGCTGTGTCAAACCTATTCACGCCTCCGTCTCCTCCTCTCTCGATACGCGCTGAGGAGGCGTGGATGCGATGGTCTGCGATGGTCTGCGCCTTGAGTGCGCCTCTCTTGGCACTGCAGGAAACTTGCAAAGTGCGCTGGTCACACCCAGTGCGCACGGCGAAGGCCGGCGCAGGGCTGGTGCACCTGCGCTTGCGCCTGGTCTACGAAATTAGAGCCCATAGTCTGAAGGGCTTCAGTAAACAGCCTTATCTGCTCAGCCTGTTTGTTTCTGACAGATCATTATTACTTACGTTGAGGATAACATGTCATTAGGTCCTTCAGGTTCAGGACATTTTTCAGTTAATATTCTGGAAATGGAAGAATGTCCACAAAACTCCAGGATTCAGAAGAGCAGGAAAATCTGTTGGATGAGCGATACAGATGGTGTGAGAGTCACACCAGTGTCCTCTGAGGTCCATACATATATCCTCTTGGCTCCAAAGTGAAAGGAACTTCATGATCACTGTCATAATCATTTGTTTTGAATTTCCTATTCTGTCTCCTCCTCGCACCTCTAAGAGTCAGAACAAAAGAATAACAAAACTTGCTAAAAGTTACACAAGACTACAACCAGCATCTGAAGTCACTAGCTTGTTATGTTTGCATCAGTTGAGGGGGAGGCGGAGAGATTCAACAGTTCGCGCAGGGCTGTGCAGACAAATATGTGACGTGAGTCAGTTAGTTTCAGATAAAATTTATATTAGGAAAAGTTACCGCATTTCAAAACATGTATATTTAGCATCCTCTTCCACAGTGGTACTGTTTTTTTATTTTTCAATGGGAGTTCTTGTAGGCAGAGAAAATCTCCTTTGTTCTTGGTACAATACTTCCCTGTTTGGTGGCTGGTTCTGCGTAACAGACTCTTAAGCCCTGTTTCCACCAGTGGCTGTGGCAGTGACTGTGGCTTTCTAAGGTAGAGAAGAGAACTTTGCTCTGCATCAAATGGACTTAAGCCAGACATCCACTGTACGACTTTTTCGATCGCGGTGTTCAGCTGTTGCTCATACTGTACGAGTGAATCAGGGGTTAACAGGTCACAGCTCACGATTCTTCTTCTCACACTATACGACCCGATGCTCGGATGCAATCTGACATGCACACACTGTTCGTCCATGTACGACACGCATGGATGTATTATAAGAACTTATTTTAAAATAAAGTCTTATAATACATCCATGACGACACGTCGGTCTCTTGTATCCGGAAATGAAACGTTAAAAGTAGTAATAGAAGAAGTAGGAAGTGGTCGGATGCGAATGAATAACAAACAAAAACGCATTGCCTGAATAGGCTCCGCTGTGCCTGCCACAGCTCAACACGTCGACCCTCCATTGCTTGGGTCCAGGTCCACTGTGATGCCATGCTGCTCAATCTTGTGCATTTGTTTTCTCTTCCATATCTGCTTTTGTGCATGTGTAGTGGGCCATAGCCTCACAAGGGGCGACCAGGATTTCAAACAGGCTTCATTTTCATCCGATCGATTGGGAGGTGGTCGTGAGGTGTTAATCGCTTCTCGTTACCTCGTGTATACTACACGATGTGAGATGCACGATTGAGCCAAAACATGGCCTGATCCCCAAAATAGTCACACGGGTGAAAAATCGTGTCAAAAAGGGCCAAAAATCGCACAGTGTATGCCCGGCTTTAGTGGCCACATGGAGCTCAAACAGCCCCACTTCAAAAATACTGAACTGTCCCTTTAATATAAAGACTGAAATTATTAATTAGATTTATAATATCACTGAAATTGAACTCTATATTTAACCTACATTGTTTTCTTAAATGTACCAATAAGGTGCAAGGAAGGTAAATTTCAACACTAAGACAAACGTACAACAACATACATACTGCAGCATGTGCAATAAAGTCTATAAAGCTCCATTAGATGAATGTAGATTAGATTGATATTTAGATGAATTTGTATCTCTTTAAACAAGAGGAGCTGAATGACTGAGGACAAAAAGACTTGACTTGCTTAAACTTGTATTAATCAGAGACATGACATGAAGCACAGCAGAGATGCAAACTGTAGAGAAGGTTGTTTTTTTTTGTAAACGCATGTTTAACTTGAAAAGATACATTAACATTATCATTTTGAAGAGTATTGTTGATTCAGAGGAGTTAAACAGGTAGTTTGACTTTCAAATGAAGTGTGAATGAGAGGTCTTCATGAGCAATAGTTATCAAGTGTAACTGCTACCTTATTTAAATAACTCCTGTAACAACCACTCATATTTTTAAGTCACCAAAACGTGAGATCCTTCCTTATAGTACATGTGGTTTTTCATTTTAGGCTTTATTTGTTTTCTTTGGTCGACTTGCTCGTCTTAATGTTTGTATGAGAGGAAAAACTGTAAATATGAACCAGGCACAAAGAGGTGTTTCATAAAGTTGTTATGAAAGAACTTAGAAGTGTCTGGATCAAATTTAGGCGCGTTTTTGAAAAAAAGGAAGTAAACATGACCTTGAATGACACGAACACACCCTGAATATTATGAAACTTCCGTATAGTAACTCTGTGAGTCAGAGGGATTCAGCCAATGGTGGAGTGGGGACAGCACATTATATTTGCATACTGGATATATAAATTCAGCAAGAGTTGCCAAATGGAAGTCATCTGTTCACAATCATCAGAAACAATCATGCCAGATCAACAAAAACTAGTTGCCAGGAAGGGCTCCAAGAAGGCAGCTTCTAAATCTACTGGCAAAGGAAAAGGGAAAGGCAGAAGGAGAAGGAGAGAGAGCTATGCCATCTACATCTACAAGGTGCTGAAGCAGGTCCACCCTGACACTGGCATCTCCTCCAAGGCCATGACCATCATGAACTCCTTCGTGGCTGACATCTTTGAACGCATCGCTGGGGAGTCCTCCCGTCTGGCTCACTACAACAAGCGCTCCACCATCACCTCCAGGGAGATCCAGACTGCCGTCCGCCTCCTGCTGCCCGGGGAGCTGGCCAAGCACGCCGTGTCTGAGGGCACCAAGGCCGTCACCAAGTACACCAGCTCCAAGTAAAGCCGCCTGCCCGGGGCAACAAACCAATGGCTCTTTTAAGAGCCACCCACTCACACTAAAGAGGGTCATCTCTTGTCTGCAGAGACACATCTGGACAAGTTTCTTGTCTTCAAACTTAGAATATAGATATTATTGTATAGATACAGTTGCAGTTTGTTCTATAAATTAAAATACAACTCTCAACATTATGTAGTCATGTTAAGCATTAATTTGACTGCTGTGGATGTTAAGTTATCATGTAGTTTTTGGTCAAATATGTAATTTTTTACTTCAGTTGGACTTGTCTGATTTTTTTTTTTTATTTACAGATATTTTTTTGTTGTTTGATAGGTAAAGAAGCATCAAGCCTGTTCTTCGTGAAGATCTATTTTTTGTGGATTAATTCTCTGATGGCTCAAGTCAGCAAGGTATTTGCACTTGTTCTTTTTGATTATTGGATGTTATTTTAACTGAATTTTATTTAATGTTGTATATCATTAAGTAAAAGTTCAATCATTACATCATCTGCAAAGAACAATAGTCCTGTCTGTTTTTTTTAGAAAGTGATACATTAAATATTACCTACATGCCTTTCGTATGATACTTTAATGACTGATGAAATATCCATAAATAAAAAAAGAAATGTAATCATTACAAGTACTAACCAACAAGATTAATTAGAGTATGTCGTGGTGTATGTTTTATGTAAACATTTTCATATTTCAAGACCATCACGAGTTACAAGAATTGTTCCTGTTAGTATTTCATTTGAATAGAAATACTGACTGTCCATTTTGTTGAAAACACCAGGGCAGTTGTTTTGCTTTGAAAGTTCACATTTTATTCTGGTTTCTTTGAAATTGTTCCAATTTAATCTAAATTTTATTCAAGAAATGTTTGGTCTCTATAAACCATAGTTTTCCTTTTTAACATCCTTCTCGGATTTACTTCAGTCATAATATTTATTACCCGTCTACCCTCCCCTTGGCCCTCAAAACAGAGTAAGACTTTTTTTTTTTTACGTACACTTTGCTAGTATAGGCTGGAGCCCCTTTTGCTTTCAGAGTTTGTTAATCCTTAATTTTTTTGATTCAGTGAGGTGCTGAAACATTCCTAATATTTTGGTCCCATATCTGACTTTATTCAATTATAAATTATTTCTTTGTGGGGAATAAAGACCAATGAATTTGAGGTTCTACCTATCTCTTTTTATATCCATTAAACATTTTTTTTACTTCTCTTGTTATTGATACTTTTATATCCATAATTCTGTAGCACATCAGCGTCACATCTTGTACTGAAAACGTTAAACTGCATTGTTGCAATCAAAAGGATGATTACAATTTAATGTGAATATGGAATTACTGTATTTTTTATTTTTATTTTTTGTTTGTTTTTTGTTTGTTTGTTTTGCAAATACTGACTAGAAATTTAAAGAAATGTTATTATAGTCATTTTCTTAAAATATCTATTTATCTATTCAAGATATTTGCTGTGATTTTTTTTCATTTTTGAGACATGTCCATTGCATTGTACATTACTTTTGTGCAATACAATGGGATTCTTTTTAAATTTACCCTTGCCTTCACAAGTTTAATGTCAACAAGATAACAAAACAACATATCTATATCAAAATTGAAGAAAAGAAAGAACAAAAAATGATTAATAAATGCAGACACACAAACAGTGTTGCATTTAATGCAAACTATTTTGCACCTCTGGTAATGTACTCTAAATGAGGACATGAAGGAATGTCCAAACAAAACAAGTTTAAAATAACATACAAAATGATTTTCACAAGATAGTAAAATTGAGATAATTATGTGTGATATTATGATATGCTTATTTCTGTAAAATAATGAAGGTATCAGAATTCTCTTTTAGTGAATATATTAAATATGAAAATATCTAATTATCTTTCTGCATGTAAAAATATAGAAACTGTTTTGATGGAAATATTTTGTTTGCAATGTTAGAGCAAGAAATTATTTTTCATGTACACGGGTTTTCTTTACTTAGCAAATAATTGTTAAGAAAAAAGCTGAAATTTTTTTTAATTCCTCTCAGTCCTTTTCCAACATGTTGGCTAAATATTGTCTTGCTTTGATTTTTGTTTTTTCTGCCTTAGACAGATATTTTAACTCAGTATTCAAAATAATTAAAGACAAAAAAGAATTAAAGCTCTCGTGTTCACTGAGTGATGTTACATAGTTATACTGTCTTATTACGGAAACAGAATTTTTATAGTAAAACTGAAAATTGGATTAAATGGAATATAAAAAAAAGATTGTAATTTTAAAGGATGACAACTCTTTAAATGATCTTTGGGTTATATATTTTTAAATTGTGAATTGAGGTTACATTGTTGAAAGTGTCATCTATGACAGAATGACAAACAATAAGGTTAATAAATGATAAATGAAGTTGGGTACCGTGATCCTACAAATCAGCTTTTTATAAGATCACAAGCATTAAAATTTATGGACCTTGTATATTTAAAAACATTAGAGATTATGTTTCGAGTAGTAAACAAGACAATTCCTGTTTCAATTCAAAAAATGTTTAAGCTAAGGCAGGGCATTTATAATTTAAGGGGGTTGCTAATGTTTGAAACTCACAAAGTCAGAACTAATCTCAAATACAGATGTGTGTCAGTTTTGGGTGTAAAGTTATGGAATGAACTAAATAATGAAATAAAGATGTGTAATTTTATATTTGTCTTTCAGAAGACTTTAAAATGTAAAATTATCAAAGGCTACAATGAAATATAATTGAATTTGATATTTAAGTTTAAGCCATATGTTTTGAAATAATGTACAAGTACTGATGTTTATTGTGAATTATTCAAGTATTCCTATGGTGGAACAGGGTAGGCTAAAATAAGCCTTGGGGCTTCAGCCTTTCCCTTTTTCGGTTGCTGTCTGTTTTCCTTTAACAATGATTTTATTGTTTTGTTTTGTTTTTTTAAACCAAATAAAGCATTCATTCATTCATTCAAGAACAGGACATGATTGTTTATCTAGAACATTTCCTTTATATAAAAATTCCACTGAACATCCAGTTTCACTCTTCTCCTACATAGGTGCTCCTGTGGCAATAGTGTGAAAATGTCAAGAGCCTGAAAATGTCTGTACATTACCTTCCCTGTAATATGTCACTAACTTACTTGTTTTAATTAAGTATGTCAGAGGAAAACTGCAGAAACTCCCAGACCAACCATCCTGGACTCTGACCTCTATGTTTGAGTGTGTTTTTCACTACAACATGCATTCTATATTTTTCGAGCAGACTATGAGACCTTTACATCTAAGAGGAGTGATGCAGAAGTATTTTGACATTAACGCTTCCATGAATGTTGTAAAATTAAAATAACAAAACAGTAACAAAATAGTAAAGATTAAAAGAACATCGCTGTTTCCTCCATCGTATTTTTGTCTTTCTTGTTATTTACTTATTAACATTACATGTAACATATGGAAAACTGAAAACACACAAAATAGTTAATGTGGATTATTTGTTGTGAAAAATATTTTTACATACAAAACATCAAATGTACCGGCTGGTACTGTAGACATATTTACATAAAGGAGGTAAAAAAGACATGAAAAAAGAAAATACATTTTTAAACACAAACCATAGAACCATATTGATAAAAATATGAATATATACATAATAACACCTATGAAAGTAACCCTTCAGTTCTGACATAATCTTATCATGTCCAGCCCTTACAGATGCCTGGCCTACAGAGCCTTTGTGAGCTGATGCTGCCTGTGTTGTACTGCAGAGTTTCCTGATGCAGAAGACCAGCATGAGGGGTTCAGCGCTTCCTGGTATTTGGAAAAGGAGCATATGGTCTGGTATTTTCTGCAGCTCCTTCAGGTGTGAAGCAGGGTCCTGGAAAACCTTCTCAAAGACAAGGTCCAACAGTGCATCTGCATGATCTGAAATGCAAGACACAAAAATATATGTTTACAAGAAATGAACCAAAACACCTCACTGCAGTGTTGTATTTTTTTTTCATAGTCTTTTATTGTCACAATATCCTTATTGATTATATATTTTCAATTCCATTTTGATAACATTTTTATTCCAGTTCCCTTTATCTTTTCATTTCCATGCTATGCCTATTTGCCAATGTTTTTAAATGTGTTGATTTTAATAAAGAATTGTTTAACTTACTGAAAGCTGGCTCTGCTCTCACTGGCTTTGCTGTACATCCTTCCTCCTTGGATTTTGAGAAGCTGACTGTAACCAGCGGTTCACCATCAGAAGATGCTGCCTGAGGTCGACCAGCATAGACACAAGAAAGAAAAATGTTTGACCTTTTAGTGTATGAAAACACAAATTATAGCCATGCATTTTCACCTTTTTTGTAGATAAAATGTTTATTTCACATTGTGCATCCAAATAAATTACATGAGATGTTACAAATAGTTATTGTTACTCATTAGATACATTAGGTGTTTCTGGCAACTGATAATTCAGCTGATGACCTTTATTTTTATCATTTATCTTACTGTATTCATTTGGGTTTATTGGTGATATTTTTTGATCATTTTGATTAGACACGTGTATCAAAAGTATGTCTCAAATAAGATACAACAGGCTTTTCAAGGGTTAATGAGTTTTTACTTACAAATGTCACATTATGTGATGCATTATAAAATGTCTATGCCTATATATTGTTAGTAAATAAAACGGGAGGATAATTAAATCACACATCTTATCAGTTTTCCCTCAGTTTTCCGAAAATCACTGAACGTGTTAGTAATTGTAACTTATCCTCCCAGTCGCACTGCTCATATGACAGCATTCTGTGGGCATTTCTGAGAGTTTAAACTCACAGAAATCTGATTAAATTAGTTTGGTGATCACGATGCTGTGGCCACAAACCCAGTGATCACATCTGTAGATACACTGATCTGAGCCGTCATTAGCCTAACTTGTTATATAGTTTCCCCTGTAGTTACTGGTTTTTACATGATCCGCTGCAAAACACAGAGAAACACAGCCTTCACTGATCGTTTCGCTCATCCACAGTTTAGACATGAAATGAGTTTTGATACCTTCTGAGATAATTTATTGATTACATTGTCTCAGTGCCTTTACATTGCCTGTAAAGTCCTCATGTTTAGAAAACAGCGAAGCTCATTTATCGAAACATTACAGGCTAAAGCAACAGGCTAACCGCTGCTAAGCTTAGCCTCCTGAAGCTAACACAGAGACAGGGGAGAGGAGGGCTGTATGAGGGATAGTAGTCAAGCTGTTAAACTCCTCTTGACTACTGTGGAAATACTCATACATCTACATCAGATTAAATTAGTTTGGTGATCATGATGCTGTGTAAAGCCAGTTATCACATCTACAGATACACTGATTTTAGCCGACGTTAGCGTAGTTATATATTTTCCCGTTATCAATACAGTTATTCATACATCTAAGTTTACACTGCAGACTTTCAGAGTAACTTTAACACTGAGGAAAAGCTCTTACATTTGCTCCACTTCCCTCTGCTGTTAGCAGCACACAGCATTTAAAATACTCACGTTTCCAGGGTCCAAGGTTTCATGGCAGATGGTTGGTAATGAGCCTGGATTTAGGAACAGTCTAGTTGCAAGTACTGTTGTACTGTCCAAAGTTAGAGAAGCAGTCGGCTGTGAAATGATCGGCACGCACATGCAGACTATTGCCAAGTGTAGCTGGCACATTTCCTTCACAAATAAACTCTATCCACTTAGCCTTTTGAGGTAGGAAGCTTGTGCAAAGAATTACGTGGCTGTTTACAGCCAACAACAGAGCAGTGATAGCTCTTAACTTTTGGCATGCTGAACTCCAATCTCTCACTGCCGGTAAATCCATCATGGCTGCTCTTCACACAGAAATCTCTCCAGCTGTGGAGAGGGGGTTGGGCGGGGAGGAGGGGTGGGGGTGTCTACTCCGGTGGACCAATCAGGTCAGATTTGCTCCTGATTGATTCAAAAGATCAACTGTGACATCGGCCACCTTCCAAATTCAAAACAGCTCGTTGAAGGTCAGGATTTTACATTAACAAGCACTACTAAATACAGGTCATTAAATATCACATTTTGTGGGCTGGGGGGAAAGCCAAAGACCCAACAATTTGACTAAAAGACTTAATAAAGTGTTTTTTGCATAATATGGGACCTTTAAGGCTATCGCTAGAGGGTTTACCCTCTTGCGCCACCGCAGCACTGAAAAAACTTGGACTAGGCCCACCCACATGATGGGACCTTCCCGTGCCACCTGCTTATAAATGGCCGCAGGTTCATACAATCTGCTCCCTCTCCCTCTTTTTCTTCAGCGTCCATGAGAGGCTAACCTTGCATAGCAGATGGGCCTGCCTGATTCAGTTCCTGAAATCCTGCAGATCCCCATCTTGCAGCGCACCGTAGACCAATGGATTCACTCGGCTAAAATTTTAACGGCCCAATCAGGGAAAAGAGGCGGGAGCCGCTGGAAGAGCGGAAGTGACGAAAAGGCGTGACGTCAGCAGACGGCTACCCAATTTGTACTGCGCATGCACGAAAACTGAAAACTGCATCACTTCATATTGAGCCGTGATGTGCATAAAAAAAAGATATAGATATATACATTATGGATTCAGACATAGAAATACGTATGGATCAGGCAGTGACTCCTGTCATAGATGCTTAGTAAAACTTGGCGAAATCTGCCCTCCTCAGAAGTTTAGTTTTAGTGTAAGAGGATAGTATAAGGCCGTTAGCTGTTAGCAGCTAAGTTAGCGGCTAACGGCTAACTTTAGCCGCTACGCACATAAGCTACGTCATACCGGGGCTTGATGTGGATTGGCCTGTGGTGAGTGTGTCAATCAGAACGGTCGTCCAATCTTCTTCATCTTTGGTTCGAACGGTCGTCCAATCGCCAGCTACTGATTGTTTTGAAGGTCCCGCCTCTGAAAGCTAATCAGAAGAGCAGCTACCCAGATGGACTTGTGAAATATTTCCATGGCGGACATATGAAACTATCCATCTGGCGTGTCAGGTTAATGAGAGGCAGCGCTTGAACAGAAGCTGTAGCAGCAGGAATGGCGTTGTTGAAGACCATCCGAGTCTGTTTGGAGTGTCAGACGGGCTACATCATGGGCTTCAACCTGCACTCTCGCTGCGAGTCCTGTCTTGGCCTGGAGGATGCCGGGCAAGCGCTGAATCCGCAGGCAAGGTGCCCGTACTGCAAGCTGTTATCCCCGACAGAGAAGCAGCAACGAGTGGATTTTTACGCTGCCGCTGCTGAGGATGCCGTCACCGACACTTGCAGCCTGGAGGAAGCCATCAACCTACTCGCAGGGCAGGATTTGGATGAAGTCGGTCCTGTGGAGGCACCGCCGGTCTCACTCCAGCTGGAGGAGACCGACTTCGAGGATGAGCAAGAAGGAGGTAACTCAGGCTTTGCTGGGGTCCCCCTGTCATCGACCACCTCCTTGCCGGTCTTTGGGCGCTCTTCCAGGAGCTTCCCAGCATCATCCAAAGGGTGGCAGCGTACAAGAGCCTCACCATGCCAGCAGCTCCAGCTCCGCCAGAGTCTGATGATATGGCAGGCTGTTTTGCATCATCACATGGCCCGCCGGGAGCCTGTATGGCCACGTTTCCCTGCCATCAGCCCAGGAAAGCTTTGGGCGCCAGTGGCCAAGGGCGTCAGTTTGTTTTAAAAAGTCGGGGGGGACAGCGACTGGTAAAAGTGACTTTTAAGAAGAGCTTATGATCAGGGGTGCTGCCAGGGATTTTTGCCCATGATAAGAAATGTCACTAGGTCCCCCATAGCTGGCCGTTAGGCAGGCGAAAAATTTAAATACTGATTTATAAAAAGAATGCATTTTAGTGATATTTTGACTGTCATTCCTTTAATTGTGAAAAGAACAACATAACAGCTACTTGGTAGGGGAAGCACTGAAATACTATGAAATTCATTAAGATTGTATTATTTGCTGCAAGAATGATACTCTGTATTCCAAAAACCCATCTCTTTATTTAAATATTTGACCATAAAATTCTCTTTAGAATAATTAGAAGAAAAAAAACTAACTCAAATACAAAATAACCTCTTCCTTTAAAATTAAATGCAATTATAATCTGTGGAGAAAACATCATAAAAAATGGCCAATTGTCTTTTATGATATATTGTAATTTGAACATGTAGCCCCACATGCAGGTTTAATTTATCTCCAATACTGTGGGCTCACAGATGATGCCATTAGATTTGTGGTGGAAAAAAAATACATATATGAGGCTATGTGGTTTTTGCCTTGTAATCTCCTGATTTCCAGAAAATGTAAAAAAATCTCAGACTGGATTAAGAGCAGCCACCCTGACCACAAATCTTCTCTGTTCCTGCTGCAGATCGGAGTTTAAACTACAAACCAAACATTATACTTCAGAAGCGGATGCTTTTTAAATCATTAGAATCGTTATAAAATAAAATACATAGAATAGGCTTTTTTAATTTCAGAAAGATATTTCATTCACTAATATAATTTCTCCATTGTAATTTTTAATGTAACACGCAGCTGCTCACCTTGTTCTTCTAGGAAAACCTGGTCAACTCATAGGAGAAATAGGAAAAATTACAAAACACAGATAGCCAGCTCACAGAAAATGCCGCCACAAAGATCAGTCTAATGACTCAGACTTTGTTACAAAAACTCAGTGAATCAGCAGAAGAACAACAAATCACAACATTAAGCCTTCTTGTCATACCTTTCTTGTTTGTAGGCTGGAAACATTATTATTATTTTTATTATTATTATTATTATTATTATTATTATTATTATTATTATTATTATTATTATTATTATTATTATTATTATTGTTGTTATTATTGTTTTTGTTATTATTATTATTATTATCATTATTATTATCATTATTATTATTATTATTATTATTATTATTATTATTGTTATCATTATTATTATTATTATTATTATTATTATTATTATTATTATTATTATTATTGTTATTATTATTATTATTACTATTGTTATTATTATTATTCAGGCCTAAATATTCGAGGAAAGTACCGCCATGTGTGGATAATCCGGGTCATGACCTCTTCTTCTTCTGTGGTGTTATTACATGGAATAATCACAGCAGGTAAACAAGTTTTCTAACTCAACACAGGTATTATCAGAAGAAAAAGCACATTCTGGGTCGGAGCTTCAACCTGGTGTAATTGCAAAATTGTAGCGGCTGCATGTTTTTTTATCCTCGCAGAGGTCTGCAGCGTCCTTCTGCTACTCTCGGATGAATACGGATGGTGTGTTCAGGAGCGTTGGAATTTTCGATACAACCGAAATAACTGGGATTACAGTGGTTTGCACGTGAAGCATTTGTGTGCGGTGGAGACAAAATGACCTCTGACAAAAAGTGGGGGGGACACATCCCCCCCATCCCCCCCTAAACTGACGCTTATACCAGTGGTTACATACGCCCACATCACCAGAGATGAGGGCTCACAGACGAGGGCTTCCCGCCCGTCACTCCGCTGGATCCAGGCCTGGCGGCTGTCTTCAGGGTTCGGCCGAACCTGATTGGCGGACCAGCTCACAGGCCGGTTTGGGGACAGGTCCCACCAGTGTGCCAGCCAGGCTTCAGCAGCTGCCAATAACATAACCTTGCTGGCATACTCCATTGCGTGGATGGCGACGGAGCCCGAGAATCTAGCTCAGCGAGCAGAGAAGCTGTGCAAAGCAGCAAGGCTTCAGCTTGAGTCGTGGGCTGGCAGCATCAGATACACCGCAACATATGGCTCGGTCTGTCCTCCTCCATCCTGGAGCCAGTCAAGAGGAGCTGCTTGACGGCCCCATCTCCGTGGACGCGCTGCTCGCAGCAACGCAGCCAGCTCTTTGGCCTGCTCCTGGTCCAATCCCCCTTTGGAGCCGCCATGAAAACAGAGAAGGTGTCAATGACTCCTTGCGGGGGTTGTGTGTCGTGGAGAAGGGATAAGAGTTGGTCTGGCAACACCAACGACTCTTTTCAGAGCCTCTCAGGGATCTCAACCTTTGAGCTCTCCTTTTTCCCTTCCTTTAGTCCCATCTGCTGACATGGCGGTCGACGGTGGTCACACAGCCCCCACACAGAGCAAGCCTGCTGTCGTTGACTCTTCGGTTAATGAGCAGCGCGGCCGCGAGTCATCAAAGCAGCACACTGCTCCCTCACACACAGAGCGTTCCCGGTCTGCTCTGGCTGATGCCAAATTAAATATTTATGAGCCAAAGGACGGAGATTCTCTGCCCCGTGTGGACAATTTGGCTATGCCTTTTTCCCTCTCTTCTGTTTTGTAATGTCCCTTTTAAATGTGTGAAGGAGCCTGTCAAAGATGAATTTCTGTCACTTGTGACAGACAATAAAGTTTCTATCTATCTATCTATCTAAAAGAGCCTGATCAGCCCTTTCGGTCCGAGCCCCCCATGGGCTGCAGCGCAGATTTCTCTGACGCAGGCAGCTGTGGCAGGGGCTCCAAGCTGGCTCACCTCTCTCTCAGAGGTGGCGCCTCAACAACATGCGTGCCCGCTCGCAGAGCATTGCTCAGTGGCGACAGGTATGTTCGCTGGACAGGTGGATGAACAGGTTGATCCCCAGAGGTTGTACTCTGCAGTTCACATCAACCCTTCCACCGTTCAGCGGGATTCTGGAGACGCTCCTGTCCTCACAAGACCAGTGTGTGGTTTTACAGAAGGAGGTACAGGAGCTTTTGCGGAAAAATGTTATCTCCAGAGTTCTAAGGGGAGAGGAAAATCTGAGGTTCTACTATTCCCTGGTTCCCAAGAAAACTGGGGGGGGATGAGACCTATTTTGAACCTGTCACTATTCAACACAGTGATAGTGCAGCATCCATTTCACATGCTGACAATAAAAACAGGTGTTGGAATGCGTCCACGAAAACAATTGGTTCACTTCGATGGATCTGAAGGACACATACTTCCACATCTTTATTATTCCGAAAGACAGGAAATTCCTTTGTTTCTCGTTTCAAGGGGTCCAATACCAGTACAATCGTCTGCCGTTCAGCTTTTCTCTTGCTCCCCGCGCCTTCTCCAAGTGTGTGGAAGCAGCTCTGCAGCCACTATAGAGGGATGAGAGTTCTTTTTTACCTGGACGACCTGCTTTTGCTGGCTCGGTCCAGGGAGGAGACGGCAGCACAAACGCAGGTGTTGGTGTCTCACCTTTCAATGTTTGGCTTCGCCATCAGCCTGGAAAAGAGCTCGCTTTTTCCGTCCCAGCAAATAGTTTATCTGGGAGTGGAGCTGAATTCAGCCACAATGAGCACGCGGCGATCTCAGGAGAGGTCGCAGACTCTGACATCCCATCTCAGACGAGTTGTCCCCAGCAGGGTTGTGACGGCAGTCTTTATTTTGCAGCTGCTCGGCACAATGTCAGCAGCTCATGTGGTAGTACCATTGGGGTTACTTCACATGAGACGGCTACAGAGATGGTTCATCCGTCTGCGCATTGACCTGGTGCGCCAGCGAAGACGCATGGTTTTAGTCCCCCCCCTCAGTGTCACCCGATTTGGCTCACTGGAGGGACCCTGAGTTTCTGAAGTCAGGGGTCCAGTTAGGAACGACATCGTCTCACATTGCTGTGTACATGGATGCTTCCCTCTTGGGATGGGGGGCACGTGCCTCTCTCAGGTGGTGGGGGGGCAGTGGCCAGCTCACATGTCTCTCCACATAAATGCGTTGGAGCTTTCTGGATGCTCCCATGGCGGACGGATACTCTCTCCCAAGCAGGGGGAACAATCAGGAGTTTCCCAGTGATAGGTCAGAGTCTGCAGGAAAGGAAAGGGAAAGCGCTTATTTGTGCCTCACAGAGAGCATTTGCAGGGGTGCCCTCTCTCTGCTCAGCACCTGTCACATTGGCTGTGTGAGGCTATTTCACAAGCTTATGACTCATCTGGCTCTGTTCCTCCAGAGCACATCAAAGAAAACTCTACGAGAAGAATTTTCTCCTCCGTGGCTTTGCACAGAGGGATGCCGGTCGAAGATATTTGCGCTGCAGCATCTTGGTCTTCCCCGTGTTCATTTTTCCGGTTTTATTTGAGGGATGTCTCCCTCTTCTCTATGTCTCACTCTGTACTAGTAATCTTGCCAGAGTGATGGTTATGGACATGAATGGATTTTATTCTGGTCTTGGATGAGATAGATGTGATTATTGGGTCTGTTCTGCTCATTGTTTTACTGTTAAAATGTGTAACAGCCATCTTTTCTGCTTTTCAGCAACAAACTAGCAGAGTCGGCCCTTATGAGTTATGAGTATTCATTATCTGGAGGCCGATATGGAAACACATCATCAGGCAGTTGGTATTGCGCACATATGAGCATACGGGGCACAGGTGTTCACATTATACAGAATTCTGTGAATGGTCTTGTGTGCGGGCCGGAGTTTTATTGTTGGAGGCCCTGATGCTGGGATTTTTCGGATGAGGACCCAGTGAGGCATTGACTACATCCTGCTTCACCTTTAACCCACTAGCAATAGCCTTAAAGGGCACAGCCTATACGAAATAGAACAATAGTTAAAGGGACTGTGAGGAGAATCTATTACCGGCAACGTAAAAGAGTCTGTTACCCATGAACCTGGGCGGCGACTGTCGTAATGCTGCGTTCCAGTAACTGTGGAACTGGGAGTGACATCATCTCAGAGTTATCAGCGTTCCAGTTACAAAGTCGGAAAACATGCCGATCTACCAGGCTATTGTTAGCTGTTGTTAGTATGTCTGCGTTGTAGTTCACAAATATCACATGAAGAATGTGATTATCATGATGGGAGCATTTTTTTAAATATAAGTCTAACAATACTATGTACACAGCTGATCTAGAGTGACACACCCCAGTCAGAAGTGCAAATAAATTGATTATTACAGGAGCTAAATAACTGTTCACACTGGGGGCATCCATCTTTGATTGTCAACTCGGGGGTGGCGAGGTTTCACCTTGTTCCCCGGAGGAAATTCTGACTTTGGGGGACGTTCCAGTTGCAGTTTCCTACTCGGAGCTTAAAATTCCTACTTCTGACTACAACTAGAACGCACCACGAGACGTGACCCAAAGCGTGTATTTGTGATTAAACTAATGAATGCATTTCGGACCTTCATTAGAACTCTGCATTGCTTTACAACTTGTTTTTTCAACAACTTATAGGATGCAACGCGACGGGGTAATGTATCTCTTTCTAGTTACGTAGCGGTAGTTTTTTATATGTGACAACAAGCAAATTTGGGAAAACCTAGTAGGCCTATTGTAGTTTTGTAGCTGGCTATATATGGCTACTTACAGCCCGGTGCTCTATGAAGTGTATATAAATTTGCTCTAGTTTTAATTGTCTTGATCCCGAAGTTAAGTATCTAGGCCAGTCCGGCTTTGCCCAACCCGACCGGAAGGCTAAGGAATAGCATTTATAGATAACCTATTTTGATGCTATAAAACTCATCTTAAAGTGTGTATTTCTATCAGGCATATATCTAAAAGTGAGACTTTTTTGTAATTACTTAGAAACTCCTCACAGTCCCTTTAAAGGAACACTACACCCAAACAACGATTTGGCCTCATTTTCTACTCACCCTCATGCTGAGCAACACTCTGGAGCACTTTTTTGATGTCTCAAATGCAGCCGGGGGTCCGGGGGGATTTTCGCTGTCAACAAACGTCCATCTAACAGGGACGACGGAGCCCGAAGAAAAGGTCCATATAAGTCCACAAAAACGTGCCTATTTTCCTTCATACTGCTTGTCCGCTGTAATCCAAGTGTCCTGAGCGGGTAACGTCCATAATTAATTCGAAACGAGGTCATTTAGCACATTTTTCGAACCTAAACAGTGCCATAGCGTACTTCCGCAGTGCACGTCTACACGCGCTCCTTGCACTATGTAATCCGTCTGGATTGGTCTGCTGCGGCTTACGTAGTGCAGGGAGCGCGGTTCAAACATAGTTCAATATTAATCATTTGTACACCATTAGATTGTGGTCTTAACAGTTTCTGCCTTTCTTTCATTCAGTTCATTTATTTTCATGCACTGATTGGTGTTCATGTTGATAATGAGAGGACAGATTTATTTAAATCCTCACTTCAACATCGGTTATGCAGACGTAATTTTTACCAGGTTATTATGTTCAATGTTGTCTGAAAGGAACAACATTGTCATGATTAATGAGCACTTCAATGATGCGTCTTTTGTAGTCCACCTTCAGAAAATTGTAGTTTAATCGCAGCAGTAACATCCGCCGTCACATCACATGATGACGAAGCGTAGTGAAAGTGTAGTCGGATTCTCTCTGCACGGCAGTTTTCCTTTCCTAATCCTTCTGAATTCTCCTTTCTCCTTTCCTTAACCTCATGACTTTTTCCACCAGGGTTAAGGAAAAGTAGATAGGAAAGGACTTAGGAGGTGACTATTCGACCGCCTCAGTCTCCTGGCAATTGCTTTAAAATCAACTAACTATAGTGCCATCCACCCAGATTGGAAACATTTCTGCTGGTATAATTGTGAATTAGTTAATTTTTTCTGAATATTTGGTTAAGTTGGTGATTTTGACTAAGGGCATTGTGAGGGTCTTGGAAGCACATGGTGAAGCAACAAAACAGTCCTTCAATTAACTTAAGCTACCTGGAAAATAAATTTGTGACTCATGTTGGATAGCATGACTACTACAAAGAAGCTGGCAGAGGAGTTGGAAGAGATAAAGAAATCCCTGAATTTCTTGTCTGAAGAAATCAATAAGGTGGTTCAACAGCAAGTCAATCTCATGGGTTTGATGGGATGAGTTTGTGAACTGAAGGCCGCAATAAACCAAAAAGATTGGAGGATCCAACTACTGGAGCAAGGGATCAATGTTTTGGAACAGTGCTCTTGAGCAAATGATCTTATCATCATTGGGCTGGACACAAAACATCGCAGCTATGCCAGGGCTACAGCCAACCACCAGCAAGGTGAGGCTGCTCCACATGAGGAACTGTGTTCTCTAGAGAAAGAAGTTGTTCAATTCTTGTGCAATAAGATTTCTTGAGAGTGAGCACATTTTGGCTTGTCATACTCTTCCAAGGAAGGACAATAGAGCCAAGCCAACAATTATTCTTCAATTTGTCAACAGAAAGCATGAGATTAATGTGTTGTGACAGGCAAAGAAACTTAAGGACACCGGGGTTTATATCAATGAGCATTTGACCAAAAAAATGTTGAAATAGCCAGGCATGCCCGCATACTCAGACAACAAAACAAAATCCAAGCAACATGGACAAGGAATCAATCTGTCTTTATAAAGATGAATGGCCCACCAGAGCAGGCCAAGGTGGCTGTGGTGTTCACCTCTCGGTGCCTGCGTCGCTCGCGTAATATCATAAGAGACCAATTCCACCCAGCACACTGTTTGTTCCAATTGCTGCCTTCTGGCCGGAGGTACAGATCATTCCCCGCTAGAACCAGCAGAATGGCTAACAGCCTCTATCCCCAGGCCATCAGACTTTTGAATGAACACTGTCCCCCTCTCCCCCTCCATCATCCATTACCTCTCATTAACCATTCCAATGCACTTGTGATTACATCATAGCCATGCCACTGAGTGGTTGATGCTCTAGATGTAATTTCGTTGTCCTTGTGTCAATTACAATAAATTATTGAATCTTGGTGAGAAATTTGAGCAACTTGGATCAATTTAACTGATAATGTATGCACCATGGATGAATCAAGGAACTCTGAATAAGAAATGATTAAAGTGTTTTTTTTTTTCAGATTAAATGGCCCTACATGGCAAGGCAAGGGGATGGCACTAAAGTTACCCCTAATTTTGCATTTTTTAATTTTTATTATTATTATTTTTTAATACAATTTCTTCCACATATTTCAATGACAGAGGAAGATACATGTCTTTCTTCAGAAGAGGAAAGTAATGACTCTTCTGACAATGAAGATTTTTTTAGCTGAATCTAATTATGATGCATCCTGCAAGGTGCCAGATTTAAGTTTTCTAAGTTCAACTGAATACAAATCATATGATTATGGAAATGACATTGATCCAGATGCAATTTTTTTTGTTGATTACTATTCAAACTCTGAATCTTACTCCGAAAATATGTTTGATAAACTTAATCTCAAAGGTTTCTGGATCACACATTTTAAAAGCTGAAGCCTCTATACAAACTTTGTTTATATCAAAGAATATTTACAGGAATTAAAACATAGGTTCCAAGTCATTGCAACAAGTGAGACTTGGTTGACAAATGAAAAGGGTTCAGATTTTGTTCTAAGGATATAACTTTTATAGTGTTAATCGACAAAACAAAAGAGGTGGTGGTGTGGCATTTTTTGTGTAGAGTGACCTACAATGTAAAATAGTTGACAGTACTGTTGTTGATAACGTTATGGAGAGTTTGAGAATTGAGATACATTTTACAAGGTTTAGGAGTATACTCTTGAGTTGCATGTATCAAACACCTGGCCCTTGTATTGATGCATTTATGGATATCGTGGTTAAAATTTTGGGAAAAGTATGTGATAAAAAACAACTTTTTGTTTGTGGTGACTTCAATATTGATTTGATAAAATGGAATGATCATAGTCTCACATCTGACTTTTGTAATGTTATGTTTAGTTTGGGCCTCTTGTCCCTTATTAACAAACCTAGCTGGATAACTAAAAAAAGTGCGCACACTTATTGATAACATTTTTACAAATGTCCATCACCAAGCAACAAGTGGTTTGCTACTTCGTGATGTCAGTGATCATCTTCCTATTTTTTTTATATTTTATGACCCTTATATTGATCACCCAGTGGACGGAGGCAAACATTTATGTAAATATGTGAGATTAAGAACACCAGAGAGTATTGAAGCCTTAAGGAGGGATCTCTTATATTATAATTGGGATGAAGTTTATGTTGATGATCCTAATCAAGCCTACGATGTCTTTTTGTTTACATTTTTAAGATTATACAATAAAAACTGTACTATATGGAAGTGTAAGGTCAAGGGTAAAAATAAAGGTAAACCATGGATGACAAAGGGTCTTAAGACGGCATGCAAAAAGAAAAATCTGCTATACAAGAAATTCTTACAACTAAGAACTAGTGATAGTGAGGCAAAATATAAGTTGTATAAGAATAAACCAATTACTGTTACAGTATGAGAGCACAGAAAAAGTATTACTACAGTAAAATGCTAGAGGAGAACAAAAGCAATATGCAGAGGACTTGGAAAATAATTAATTATATTATTCAGAATCGATGTTTTACATCTGAATATCCAGGTCACTTTGTTAACAGCTCTAATGATACAGTAAGCAATCTAGAAGATAGTGTTGATGAATTCAACAACTATTTTGTGAATGTCAACCCACACTGTAAAAAAGGCTAGTTGTTTTAGCTTAAAGAGGACATATCATGCTGATGCATAATTTAATACTTACATACAATATAATAAATTTGAAAACAAGACCTTACACCCCCTTAATTTTCAAAAAATTAGATATTGTATTTTTTCTGATATCCTAGAACGAGATTTGATGCCTCTGAAAATAGGTCATTGCGAGATGTCCGCGAGATTTCAAACGTCATGACATCACAAGGTACCTTTCTTTTTATTGGAGTAATCTGATAAAACACTTCCTCCTCTGTGATGTCCATTAGCCCCAAACCCTCACCGAGGAACACATCCAGCAGCAGGGGTATAAACCTCCCTCGCTCACTCTCCCTCGTTATCAGCTCTGGCCTGTAGGGGGACTCCGGTTGCTACTTTGAGCCTGCTGGAAAATACAGTAGAAGAAGAAGGACAAGCTGGCTCTACCCATGATAGAACTGACCAATCAAAGCACAAAGGGCTGTGAATTGTGAGGTAACTTCAGGTCATCCTTGAGACCAAGCGTTTCAACAGGTGCTTGATAATGGCCTAAAATGAGGATATTGAGAACGCTATTGTGGGGCAATGAAGGAACTAAATGACTTGTACTGAGGGCAGAAATGCTCTACAGGCATCCTAGTCTGGCATAGTGAAAAGGAGAAACAAGCATGATATGTCCTCTTTAAAAAAGTTAGTGTCAGGGCTGCCTTAAAATTTTTAAGTTTTCTGAATTTAGAAACTTAAGTTCAGTTGAATTGAGAATGATTCAGATCAAGTGAACTTCTTAAGTTCAATAAACTTGCTATTAAGTCAGCTCAACTTGAATCGTTTAGTTTAACAAACTTCTAAACGCAATCCAATTCCAATAATATATTTTTTTATGCCAACACAGTAATTAAACTCTTTTAAACTAGAGAAAATTGGAGAAGTATGGGTTACGAAGTATCGCTTATTCTTGGGTGGAAAGTTACTTAGACAACAGACAGCAGTATGTACAGATTCATAATTCAGTTTCGGAAGTAAAGAGGGTCACCTGTGGAGTACCCCAAGGATCTGTTATTGGACCAATATTGTTCATACTGTACATCAATGATATCTGCAGGGTCATAAATATTGTTAAATACATAATTTTTATAGATGACACAAACTTAGTTTGTTCAGGTAAGAACTTAGAAGAACTATTGATTGGCATTGAAAGTGAGCTGGAAAGTCTCAAAACTTTGTTTGATGTGAATAAATTATCCCTCAATATATAAAAAAAATAAGTTCAAACCAAATTTCTTGGGATTATGATTGTCAGTAGTTTAACATGGAAACAACATATTGATTACATAAAAAGTAAAATTACAAAGTCAGTTACACTTCTGTCAAAATCTAGACATGTTTTAAATTATAAAGCATTGGAAATAATCTTTAATTCACTTATTGTTCTTTACATGTCTTACTGTGTAGAACTGTGGGGATCCACTTATAAAACATATATGAATTCAATAGTTGTCTTTCAAAAAAGAGCCATACGTATCATAAATTATACAGATTATTATGCTCCCACTGATCCCTTGTTTTTAAATTCACACATTATGAAATTTTCTGACTTGTTTTATTATAAAATAATGTTACTAATGTTTACTGCAAAACTAAACTCTCTAGTGCTGTGCAAAAGTTCTTCTCAATTCGGGAGACTCGAAATGATTTAAGAGGTGTTTGCAAGTTTTCTGTTCAGAAAGTTAGAAAAGGTATAAAAAGTAGATGTGTTTCTGTTGTTGGGGTTAAACTCTGGAATGATGCAAATATAAATATAAAAACCTGCAATTCATGGTATACCTTCAAAAAAATGGTCTCCAAAGTTATCTTTCAAAATTATAAATGTTGATCATGTAATGATGTTGTTAATGTTGATTCTTTGTCTTTGGTTTTTGGTAGCTTATTTTTGGTAAGATATATGGGCTAGGCTCAGATAAGCATTTTACTTCTGCCTATGCCTTTTCAGTCACTACTTATTATAAGAATTCTGGTTTGTTTAAAATGTCTATTTTGTGACAAATATTGTACAATGTATGCTGACTGAAATATAAAAAAAAACACTAATCCTACAATGAAAATGTCAATGAAATAGTGTCATCACTAACATGTTTCAAACTTTTGAAAACAGCAGAAAATTTAAAAGGAAGTGTTGGAAGGGAGCAGCTCCTATATTACATGATAAGGTGTCGTTTCTGATAATGAATTCAAGAATGGCACTGCTGAAGCTTCACTTAGAGTTTGATATTTCCACATCATATCAGTGTGTGCCGAAATATACCATAAACAGTGTAGAATCCACAAAAAACATGTCTCATATTGTAATAATTATGTGTTCGTGTGGCTTTCATTTTCAAAAAGCTGCAGACAAAACAGAAATGTAAAATCGTATGTATGCTTAAATTTAACACAAATAACAAAAATAATCAGGTCTTATCAGCCATCACACCTTAGCTTACAGCCAATCACAAGCTAAGATTGGCTGTAGGCTAACTGACCTATACGCTTCTCTTGCATGATCAGACTGACTCGATGACCTTGTTCTGTGGTACATGACCTTGAACATTAGTTCAAGTCATCTATTAGTCAAAGTGTATATAAGTGAACTTTTAAGGAAACCCTCTTAAGATCTTCAGAAAAGAGTATGTTTGAATTCCTGAGATTAAACATTACATGAGATCAACCTGTGAATGTGAATATCCTTGTTGCTTTATTCTGAAAATCCCAGCAGAAAGTCCGCTGATATCTACGCTGAGTTCCAAAATCTTTATCTGGTTTCTGATTGGACGACACTTTTGACTTTCTTCTGGCCAATCAACGAGCAGCAAGCTGGAGCCGCAGGAGGATATAAGGAGAAACTCGTCATTGTGACAGCTACGCTTCATCTTTCGAAGAAAAAAAAAATCATCTCAACATGTCTGGAAGAGGCAAAGGTGCTAAGGCCAAGGCGAAGCCGAAGAGCAGGTCCTCTCGTGCCGGGCTGCAGTTCCCTGTTGGCCGTGTCCACAGGCTGCTGAGGAAGGGCAACTACGCCGAGCGGGTCGGTGCTGGAGCTCCAGTCTACCTGGCAGCTGTGCTCGAGTACCTGACTGCTGAGATTCTGGAGCTCGCCGGCAACGCTGCTCGTGACAACAAGAAGACCAGAATCATCCCCCGTCACCTGCAGCTGGCTATCCGCAACGACGAGGAGCTCAACAAGCTTCTGGGCAAAGTCACCATCGCTCAGGGCGGCGTGCTGCCCAACATCCAGGCTGTGCTGCTGCCCAAGAAGACGGAGAAACAGGTCAAAATTAAGTAAGCTGAGAAGCTAAAAACACCAACCCAAAGGCTCTTTTAAGAGCCACTCACTCAAACTGAAGAGCTGAGTCCTTAAAACTCTTGTTAAATATTGTACACATCATATTAATATGTAAAAATGTGTCTTTGTCAGCCATGGTCTAATTTTGTTCTCATCCATTTTGCAGAGTCATAAAAAAAGTCGTTAGCAGAAACATTAAAAAACTCACTGCAGATTAAAGATTTTAAATGATCAATGAGACCCTGCTCTGTAAGAGGGGTCATCAGGTAATCAAAGACTTCAAATTGCAAAATAAAACATTAAATAATATAAACAAATCCACCATGAAAACATTTTTTAATAAAAGGAAGCTCTACTGTGATGTAACATTAAAAAAAATCATCCAAGAGTCATTATTGTGCAATATTAACTGCATTTGTTAAGATTGAAATAAAGGTTTTAATAAAAAGCTACTTCAATAACCCATCAAAACTGAAAGTAAAGAGTTGAATTGTTCATATTTCAACCATCTGACCCTCTGGCATCAGGCATAAAGTTGATGTAGCCCTCCAGGTAGAGATGGGCAACATCAAGCTTTTTCTGATACCAATCATATCCTACAATAAACAGATGATGTTAATGATTTTTATTTTTTTTTTCTTTAAGCAACAGCACATATAGAAAACTTACACTCTGACCCATCAGCTCTTAAAATTGCCTTTTTTTTAAAAGTCTTAGCACAACAAGATAAATTCAGCAGAAGTTACACCATTATTGAGTGATATATGTTTTTTTGGATGGCTTTTATTCAAGATATGTTTTGAAATAGCAATCCAGTTATTTTTTCTGCAGATTATTTCCAAAGTGGATTACATTTCTGTATGTAACCTTGCAGCTGCAGATGATTTAAGATGGAAAGACTGAGAACAGTCCACAGAAATTCATAGCTAAATGCTAAGAGTATCGGTATTTTAGGGAGTAATTGATAGCATAGGAGTATTTGTGAAAGTACTGCTACTTAAATACTCCCATCCCTGATTTGATGCCACACAGGAGACATCGATGAGATGAGGATCCACACTGCAGTAGAGCAGAGCAAAAAAGATTTGAAATGCATGTGCTGTAGTTAAGGATACTTCTGTGTGATGTAAACAGAATGTACCTGCTCAACAGGTTCTCCAATGAGGCAAACTCACGTGTGTCTTCAGGCAAATCAAGGTGTGTCATCGGAGCTCATGCACGGCCCGAGACAAGATAACAGCAAAGCTACGTCGACTAAAGAAGCATAAATCACAAACAACTTAAAGCTACAGATTCTTTAACTTTTATCAAAAAATCATCTCAAGACCATCTCTTATGCTTAAATGGTTTTGAGATGTTAAGTATTGTTGCATCTAATCCATGGTTGCACAAAAGTCGAATAGGGGCAAGTGAGATATGTTTTGACAAATGTTACCATGGAGATTTATTCTGTAGCTCTAGCCTGCTCCAGACCAGAGGCCTATAGCACGAAGCAGGATTAATGTCTTAGCAGGTTAACTTCAGGGTTAACCCTGATTTATCAATAGCACGCAGCCGGTTCCTTTTTTATCAGAGTAGATCACCATGGTGACTTATTCTGAACGGCTATCCTGCTCCGGGGCAGGATAAGTTGGAGGTTGAATCTGATCCTGCGAGATGACTCTCGCACTAGCCAATCAGCTTCTCCAAATCAATGCCCTGCCCTCTTCTCCTGAACCTGGTAGAAGGAGGCGCACAACTTTTGAGACAAGCATGAAGATGAGAAAGAGTGTCACAATACCGATTTAACCCACTAGATCAATCTGACGACGTGATATGAGATGTACCTGTTCTCCTGGCCCGGAATCATCTACCTGGGTGATATATTGGAGCTGTTTATTCCCCGTGCGACCTGCAGGAGCAGAGCATGAACTGTCACACTGTTATTTTGCATCGTCCTGCAATATAAACTTCACTTCTATAGCCCCTTTAATACATTCAAATGCACCATAAAGTGCTTGACAAATAAGGGGATGTAATTCTTATGTGAAACAGCACATTATTCTATTATTCCATCATCTCCATCATGTCATTCCTGCACTTTATTCATGTGTTTGAGGGTTCTTTTTTTCTTGCTGATTATTAAATTGTTAATTTTATTTTTTATCTGCTCCCATGAACTCCTCACGACAGAGGGATTATCCGAGGGAATGGGGTGATAATTGTCAGACATGCAACATATTTTCACAGTATGTCGCTTCATGAGATTCATGAGAGTGATCACTGTCAGATATAGCCAATAATAAGTACTTTGCGCATTTTCACAGTCCGCCACGCATTTTAATAATAATACTTTTTATTTCAGGGCGCTTTTCACAACACTCAAGGTCACCTTACATGAGTCACAAACAAAGAGCACATGAAATAATAAAAAGCGCATTAAAAGCAGGAATATAAAGCAAGTATAAAAAGAAACTTTGTCTATGACTGACAGCTGTTATGATGTTTCATTTCTCTATTATATTGTTTTTTTATCCTAACATCTTAACATTATCAGACGCTGCTCTTCACATGTAAAATACGGAGCTCTGTCAGTGTGTTCGCTTCTCAGCGTGTTCTCCTCTCATGATCATGATCATGATTGGTCAGCTGCCTCTGAGCCCTCCCTTTATACGTGCGCGTTCACGGCTTTGGATGAAACAATCCTGGATTGAGTTACCATGTTGATAATCTACGTCGTGCTATCGATTATCCTGATGGCCATTGTTGTCGGTCACTCAATCCTGGATAGATGTGAGTTAGCGAGGATAAGTTGACCGAGCTTCGTGCTATAGGCCTCAGGCTAAGTTCCAGGATTTATTTAATCTCATCTCTTTTCTCAGTCAGCAGTCCCCACAAACTGAAACTAATTTTTATTCCACTGCCCACCACTCATTGTTTTCACATTCAACAAGACCCACTGTCATTATTCGAACATTTTGATCATTAATTGCAGTGATTTTAGATCAAATTATGATTTTACATGATTTTGAAATCATTAGATAAGAGTCATCCATAGAATATATATAAAATGCAGATCCCATATTAATTAGTATCAAAGTCAAAGAGTCACATGGTCTTTCTTTATTGAATAAGAATAAATCAGAGCAGGTAAACCATCAGCTTCTTTAAAACTGAAGTTACACAGAGCTCAACAAGACAGAAAGCACAGAATCAACTAATTTTATGAACAAAATCAAATCATAAAAAAGTGAAAAAAAATCACTTTCAGTATATTTAAATTAAAACTAGTTTTAATATTAACTTGAGCTGAACTCAATAAAAGTGATATTTTGATATTCTATTTCTAAGAGGCTTCGCCCTTTCAGGCTATGTGCAAAAAGACGTATAGAGTGAAAAAAATTGGTCCACGCCCACCCACGTGACAGCCCTTCCCGCGTCCGCCTGACTATAAATTGCCGCTGGTTTGTGTGGTTTGCACTTTCCTTTTCTTCAGCATTGATGGCACAGTACTCAAGAAGAAGGGGTTTTACAGACAGACATGGAGTCTTCAGGAGCCACCACAGTTTGCCCTGAGAGTCAAAAGGGAAACATCATGAGCTCCAATCTGCACTCTCCCTGTGAGTCCTGCCTCAGCCCGGTGTATGCCGGGAAAGCGCTGACTCCGCAGGCGAGGTGCCCTTACTGTAAGCTCCTGCCTCTGGCAGAGAAGCAGCAGCGAGTGCATTTCTTCACTACCGCTGCAAAAGATTCATCCCTCATCGATATCACCTGCAGTCTGTAGAGGGCCATCCACTAGTGTGCAAGTCAGGTGTTAGCAGCGGCCAATAACATCACCCTGCTGGCGTCTTCCATGACGAGGATGGCGGCAGAGCCTGAACATCTCGTCCAGCAGGCAGAGGAGCTGCGCAAGGCCGCTAGTGCGATCATCCCACTCTGCTCCTCCATAGCTGTCTGCTCAGCTCACTTCATGGCCTGGATGCACCAGACCCACCACAGCAAGCGGATCGGCCTCTCCTCCAATATCCCGGAGCCTGTCAGGAGGGAGAAATTGGACAGACTCATCTACGCCGATGCATTGTTTGGCCAACAGTTACACTACCATGTCAACCACATGCACAAAACACCGGTGGAAAAGTTCAGGAGTCAGCTCCCAACGCCTACCAGGTCGCTGGCGAGATTGCCGGGACCAGCGACCGAGGCAGCAGAGACGATCGCAGCTTCCTGCTCCAACACCTCCTCCAGACCCATCTTTTTCAGCAGTGCAGCCAGCTCGACAGCGCGGTGCTAATCATCGACAGGCGGCCTGCTCCGAACCTCCATCTAGATCCTCCACGGAAGCAGAGCAGGCGGCAGTGACTCCAGCAGGGGTTGTGTGCAGCGACACTTCCAACAACAACGGCTCTTTTCAGAGCCACTCACAGATCTCAGCCATTGAGCTATCCTTTTCTCTTTTCTGTAGTGCTATCTGGAGACACTTCGGCGGACAGTGGTCACACAGCGAGTTCGAGCAGCGCGGTCGCGACTCATCAAACCTACCACACAGATCGTTCCCGGTCTGTTCGGCTGATGCCAAAGAAAATATCTATGAGCCCACGGATGGAGATTTTCTGCCCCGAGTGGACAAATTGGCTATGCTTTTTTCTCTCCTTTTCAGGCAGGAAAAAGGGCCTGGGCAGCCCCTTTGGTCCGAGCTCCCATTAGCTGGAGGCTGATATATATATATACATATATATATATATATATATATATATATATATATATATATATATATATATATATATATATGTATATATATATATATATATATATATATATATATATATATATATATATATATATATATATATATATATATATATATATATATATATATATATATATATATATATATATATATATATATATATATATATATATATATATATATATATATATATATATATATATATATATATATATATATATATATATATATATATATATATATATATATATATATATATATATATATATATATATATATATGTATGTATATATATATATGTATATATATATATATATATATATATATATATATATATATACATATATAGACACATTGGTATTGCACAGATCTGCGCATACAGGGCACAGGAGTTGTGCATTATGCCGAATTCTGTGAATGGGCTTCTGTGCGGGCCTGAGTGTTGTTGTTTGAAGACCGTTGAGCCTTTGCTGGGTTTTTCGGATGAGGACCCAGTGAGGCATAGACTACACCCTTCCTAGCCTTTAACCCACGAACGATAGCCTTTAAGGACGAGGCTTTTATGAAATAGAATCTTGAGTTAAAATACATAACTAATATTTTCTTTTGTCGTCTGTGAACAAAAAACAAACAAAATACTCCCAAGATTCATTTCTCTAATTCAAGATTGATACCATATGTTTCATACAGTAACAAAAAGTTTTAAAATAGATTATTAGAGTATCTAAAATCAATCCATTTTCAACAAAATCATGGATGAATATTTTTATATGCAGGTTAATTTACTGTTGTGACTCTTTTTTAGCTAAAAAATTATTGATGCAATTTTGTCCGTTTTCTTTATCCTTTGGTTGTTTTGTTCTGTTTTTCTAATTACTATACACTTTACACATTGTTTTTCTTTTATTGCTGTCTCTGTTTTATGTCATTTATTATTCAGCGTCTATGTCACTATTTGATTCATAATATTTCACCCTTTACATTTGGTCTCCTCTGAAAGCACTAACACCTGAATTATAATCTTGGGTAGAAATTGCCCCTTAAAGACTGATGACCTGGTGGTTAAATAATTATTAAATGGCCAATTAATTAACTTGTTGACGTATTCAATGAAGAAATAATTTAACTCTATGACAGCGGAACATGATTTAGTGTGAGCTTTTACTGTGAAGGTTTCATGACGTGGCTCGAATTCTTTGGACGAAGGCGGAAGCGCACACTGGTTTGACTAGCACACTACACTAGATGTGTTTCACTAACGTCCGTAGAAAGTAAATATAGTTGGACGCTCTAACAGGGTGAGGTATCATTTCGGTTTAACTGAATCAATAGTCATGAGTGGACGCGGAAAAGGAGGAAAGGGACTTGGCAAAGGGGGCGCCAAACGTCACCGTAAAGTGCTCCGCGATAACATCCAGGGCATCACCAAGCCCGCCATCCGCCGCCTGGCTCGCCGCGGTGGAGTCAAGCGCATTTCTGGACTCATCTACGAGGAGACCCGCGGTGTGCTCAAGGTCTTCCTGGAGAATGTCATCCGTGATGCCGTCACCTACACCGAGCACGCCAAGAGAAAGACCGTCACCGCCATGGATGTGGTCTATGCTCTCAAGAGACAGGGCCGTACTCTGTACGGCTTCGGAGGTTAAAGAATCAGCTGACCAAAAACAAACCAAAGGCTCTTTTAAGAGCCACCCACTTCAACCACAGAGCGTATTTGTCCTGCCATGACTGTCTTTTATAAATATAGCTCGTGAATATCAGTCGTCTTAGAACAGGTTCATGTAATACTTTTTCTGTGCAAATACACTGGACAGTACTGTGAATAAAAATATGTTCAGCAGTTTATGTGGTCCAGTTATAAACAGTTTAATAGATGTACCTAGTAGGGGTGGGCAATACTGGGAATTTTGGTATTGACTGTAAAGACAGGGCTAGTATCGCCGATACCGGTACTTCTTACATGAAATGTAATGATCATTGAATAGTTTTGTAATTTTGCCTAGAGTTTGTTGATCATGATTATGGTTAAACACAGCACAAAGATTTTAGGCAATAAAAATGCTTTTTATCAATGAACCACAAATATAGAACAAAATTTTAACTGTATAAAAGTAATAAATTATTCCACGTTTAAGAAAAAAATCACAAGTGCAAAATAAAAAAAGCAGCAATGTAAAAAAAATATAAATATAACAATGTCAACATCACAACAAAAACCTTCCATTGCACAAAGTGTAAGCTACAGTTAACCTTAACCTTTGGCTTTTCGCTCACAAAGCCCTCTCTTGGGTTGCCCTTTTGTGCTTTTTCCATATTGACAACAGATTTATTGGTTTTTATTCAGGAACAGTAACATGTTCACATTGAGGGAGATGCGCCTTTTAGAAGTGGGGTTCGGAGCGGAGGAAAGTAAAGACGACATAAGATAAACTGAAGTTTTGATCTCATCACACTAGTATCAATCCTATACCAATACTCAGCTTGGTATTGATACTATCAATATTAAGATCGATACGCCCACCCATAGTACCTAGGCCACTAGTATGTCCTAAAGGTGAAAAATGAAAATGTACAAACTTGTTGTGATCAGATACCTCAGCCACTGTTAAAAATTAATTTATTTAGGTCGGTATTGAAATGTAATAGCTTAACCTGGACTGAGTTCAGTGTGCATATCAATACATTTAAGTTTAACAATAATAATAATATAAGAATATCAAACTGAATTGTATAGCACTTTTGAAAACAGGTTTACAAAGTGCTCTAACAAAGCACAATTTGTTAAAAGAAAAGGAAAAACTAGCCTTATACTTGCTACTTTTACAGAATAAATGTATTTTTATTTATTTTTTATGAAGATGTAAAACAAAGCAATGTATTTGTGAAGAGTTCTTTGAAAAGTCATTTGAAAAATATTTAAAGTAGGGCTGTCACTTAAGTGCATTAATTAGATTATTTAATTACACACAAATTAATGCATTAAAATAATAAATCGCGGTCAAAGCACACAAAAATTTTGATATTGTCCAGCTGGAGGACCCATACATGGCAGTGGTCAAACCAAACAAAGCCCAGGTCACAACAGGAATGGCATATTTAAGACTTAGTCTTATTTTATTTTTGAATTAATTTATATATATTTGTACTACATTCTTTAGTAATGCATCAGGCGTAATTGTTTTGCTGGATGTCCTCGACCTTTTTCTTATTTTGAAGTTGATTTATGAAACACACTTAAAGTGTAATTTGAGTTGCCTGATTGAGCTTAGAATTTTCTGGACAAGTTGCCCTGACTTTGGTTTTATTCTGTCACCAATAAAAATGTGGATTCACAAATCTTCACTTCTTAGTGTATTCATTTGATTAGTCCTGCACTGCAATTTTATAATATCCTAGAATTCAAATTCTTTATTTGGGTACTTTAAGCAGATATGAGATTAAAATGCAATTAATTACATTAATTAATTATAAATCCGTAAATTAATTAGATTATTTTTTTTAATCGTCTGACAGCATTAATTTAAAGATAATATGTACATGAGCCTCTTGTGCTTTAAATACAACTTAAATTTTTAAAGCAATTGAATGTTTGAGTTTGTAACAAATTGGCCACAAATCACTAAAAATGTAACAATTTAAGTGTTGTTGAGTGATAGAATTAATATAAGTTATTGGTACAGTAAGATCTGGGTACTGATGATATTTGTTTTATCCCTGAATTTTTAAATGATTTAATTATGTTTATATGATGTAGCAGTTTTGACATTGCAGTTGGCTTTCCATGAAACTCTAAAAGTTACACACAAAGAAGGTGCATGGAAGGAAAGGAGAATAAACACAACAAGAAACAGCTGATTGTGATGTCTGCTAAGCTCCAATAAATATCAGTTTGAGTTTTCAAAGCAGGAGTTTTGTCCTAAATGCATATATACAATTGCTGACTTGCCTACTGTAGGTGGCTAATCAGGCTCCTCAATGTTTTAAAGAGAACTGAATGACTTTTTTGTTTGTTAGGAGTTTTATATGAAATTTCTGCTTTAAAAAGAAATGTGAACAACACTTCTGTGTTTTACAGATGCCACATCCGAAGAATAGACATCAAAAGCAATTTCAATATATATTCTCACAAAATGGAATTCTGTCATTTAATCCACACAGATGTTCATTTAATGCCTATTTTTACAACAGACTTTTCTAATCATGCACACAGGCAGAAATCTGTTCTGGTAGAAAAAGGTGCTTCATAAATTTATGATGGATGCGAAATAAGTTTCTGGAACAACTTTGGTACAAAAAAGCTGTTCAGCTGACATGAGACAGTAAGTCCAAGACAATGTGAGGGTTAAAATTATTCTGAATGATAATGTTAAATAAAAGTAGCAGCAGTACTTGAGCAGGAGGAGTTTGACAGTTTTAGCAGTTGTGAAAGATGTTTTTTATTTTTAATTAACACTAGCTGTCAGTTGTAGATGCTACCTTGCCTAAATAACCTAATACTCAGACAAAAAAATCCTATCACTTTACATGGAGTTATTCATTTTGCCTAATATTGTATTCCCTGATCAAATCATTTAATAGTCTGAATGTCTGTGAAGAGAAAAACGACCTAAATATGAACCAGGAACAAAGAGGTATTTCAAAAATTCGTTATGGATGCAGTCAAATATATTTTCAAAAACGTTTAGGCGCGTTTTTGTTAAAGAAGGAAGTAAACATGACCTTGAATAACACGAACACACTCTAAAGGTTGTGGAACTTCCGCATTGTGACGCTGAGTCAGAGGGATTCAGCCAATGGTGTAGCGGGGACAGCACAGCTCATTTGCATACTGGATGTATAAAGAACGCAAGACTCCATAGCAACAGTACATCTGTCTGACAGAATTTGTGAAGAGGGAATCATGCCTGAACAACAAAAGCCAGTGGCCAAGAAAGGCTCCAAGAAGGCAGCTTCGAAGTCTACCGGCAAGGGCAAAGGGAGAAGGAGAAAGCCCAGGAGAGAGAGTTATGCTATCTACGTCTACAAGGTGCTGAAGCAGGTCCACCCTGACACCGGCATCTCCTCCAAGGCTATGGGCATCATGAACTCCTTCGTGGCTGACATCTTTGAGCGCATCGCCGGGGAGGCCTCCCGTCTGGCTCACTACAACAAGCGCTCCACCATCACCTCCAGGGAGATCCAGACCGCCGTCCGCCTGCTGCTGCCCGGGGAGCTGGCCAAGCACGCCGTGTCTGAGGGCACCAAGGCCGTCACGAAGTACACCAGCTCCAAGTAAAGCTGCCTGCTCGGGGCAACAAACCAACGGCTCTTTTAAGAGCCACCCACTCACGCTAAAGAGGGTCATCTCCTGTCTGCAGAGACACATCTGAAAAGGTTGTCAAAATTTCCCTCTTAGAACTACTATCTTAATGTAAAATGTGATAGACTGGGGTGCAGTTTGCTATATGACAAAGGATGGACTTACTGAAATGAAGAAGCAAAAAGGTAATTGTACTGCCATGATTTCCACGTCATCTAACATGTTTAGTTGCTGTTAAAATGGTCAGATTATAATTTAACATCAGGTAGGAACTAAGATAAGGTTTGTGTTTGGGTTGGGAACTTGTAGTTGGTGCACATGCTTTTGCTTATTTGTCACATTTTCATCAAGAAACACGGAGCGAGATGAGTTGAAGATCTGAAAGGGAGGAAGAGTTTTTCTGATTTTATTTTAAAGCCAAAGCTGTATAAAGCCTGCTTTTGGCGCAGATTTTTTTTTTTTTGTGGACTTCTTACTTTTTTGGTGGCTGGAGTCAGTGAGGTATTTGCACTTGTGTACTTGGTTACTGTACATTGTTTCAAATCATGTTATGGATGCTTACTGACATATAACTTGTGTACAGAATTTTAAGTTGAAGTGAAATAAATCCAACATTCAAGAAGTATAGTGTTGTCTATTTTCTTGAGGTAGTGAAACTTAAGAAATGTCACTTACAGTATATGTCTTTTGCTCTGCTTTGATTAGATATGTTAAATGTACTAACATGAGTGCCTTTTACATATTTAACCCATGTGATCAACTTTTTATGGTATGCCTTGGAATATGTATAATGTAAACATATTTCCATATTTCAAAACCTTTGCATAAATTAAGATAATTTTGGTTTATAATATACTTAATTTGAGTAGACATACTGACTGTCCATTTTGTTTTTCAATATATTTTTAGACATTTTATTTCTTTGTCGGATTGGCCTCATTTTCAATAATTAGACTCACTTTTCAGATACTTAAACTTACTGGCCACTTCTTTAGGTACACCTTGTTAGTACCTGGCTGGAGCTCTTTTGCTTTCAGAGTTTGTTAATTATTAATTGTATGGATTAAAAGAGGTTCTGAAACATTCTTGAGCGTTTGCCCCCATATCAAACTTAATTAAATCATAACTGATCCCTTCTCTGAGGTGTAAGAATAAAGAGGCAGAGTAAGGGGTCAGACCAGTAAGAATTAAGATCAACTCATGTCATCCCTTTTAAATTCTGTACACAAATATGTTAGTGTTCACGTTTGACCATTTCTCTTTTGTTTTGCTATATCTATAACTATAACTCAGCAGCACATCAGCTTCATGCCTTGTCCTGAAACTGTTGAAACTGCATCTTCACTATCAAAAAGAATAAAGTTTAATGTAATTATGGAATTGTTAGACTTTTGTTAGTTTCTTTCTTTTGCAGTTACAGATTAGAAAAAAAAGTTTTTACATGAAGTATTTACCTTTTGAAGATTTTCTTTGATTTTTAAAAATTAATTTTTGTTATGTGGTAATTGCATTACACATTACTTTTGTACAATACAGTTCAATTCTATGTGAATGTAGCCTTGGCCACATAAATTCACAAATAGTAAAGTCATCAGGTTAATAAATAACCTGATAAATAAGCAAATAAATAATAATTCAAAATGATTAAAAAAATGAATAGAAATGCAAAAAAGAAAAAAAACTATTGCATTGACTTGGTGTAGTTTGTTATAAGGTACTTTATGCAAGGAAATGATTAAATGTAAAAATTAAGTAAAGCTAGTAAAAACTAGCTTTACAATAATGTACAAGAATTCATTCACAAAATACTATAAAGAGAACTCAGTAGTGTGCCAACATGACATGGTAATCACTATAATGATGTTCTCAGAGTTCTGTTTATCTCTCTACTGATAAATAAACAGAATGGGAAAATATCGGTAATTATCTTTTTGTATTAATGTATACAAAATTATAAATACTGTTTTGGGAAAAATGTTTGCAATGTCCTAGCGAGAAATAAATGTGTGAGGACAGTTATGAGTTTGTGCAAAACATCTGCTTTGCTTGGTAAATAATTGTTTGGAAAAGGGGTCAAATTAATAAATATTTTCTTTCCTCTCTCTTTTTCAAATATGTTGTCTAAATATTATCTTGCTTTGTTCTTTTCTTTAGTCACTGACAGTGATTTATTTTAACTTATTGTCTTTTGTTAAAGGGAAATAGCAGTTTCATTATAAAGAAGGCAAAGTGGATTAAACAGAACAGAAAAGATTATTTCAAAGGACTATAACCCTTTCAAAGTGTTTTGGCAAAACATTTTTATCTCTTTATTGTGAGGTGGGCTTAAAGTATTGATAAGTGGCATCTATGCTAGAATTAATCTTCTCGTTATTAGATTATGGCTGCTCTGAAAGCCCTGTAGATTTTAGTGTAAAGTTTTGTGCAGTAAATTTGTTAGCATAGTTAATTTGTGTTGTGGAGCAGACAAGTAATTAAATTTGTAATTTAAAATACTTTCTAGTACGTAACAGCGTTGTGCGATCATTGCAACACTGTTACAGTGCATTTGATTTGTTATTAGAATGATAAGTTTAAGTGCATAATTTGGTGTAGATTCATGAGGAAGGAGCTCTTGGGTGTGTTGTTGTGGCTCTTAAAAGAGCCTTTGTGTCTTATTGAGTGAGGTGAGTCTAAGCTCTCTCACCGCGGATCCTTCTGGCCAGCTGTATGTCTTTGGGCATGATGGTGACCCTCTTGGCGTGGATGGCGCACAGGTTGGTGTCCTCAAAGAGGCCGACCAGGTAAGCCTCGCTGGACTCCTGCAGAGCCATGACAGCGGAGCTCTGGAAGCGCAGGTCTGTCTTGAAGTCCTGGGCGATCTCGCGGACCAGGCGCTGGAAGGGCAGCTTCCTGATGAGCAGCTCGGTGGACTTCTGGTAGCGGCGGATCTCCCTCAGAGCCACGGTGCCGGGCCTGTAGCGGTGGGGCTTCTTGACTCCGCCAGTGGCAGGTGCGCTCTTGCGGGCAGCCTTGGTGGCCAGCTGCTTCCTGGGAGCTTTTCCTCCGGTGGACTTACGGGCGGTCTGCTTGGTACGAGCCATTTGTGCTGCTGAGCTTTCCTTTGATGAAGGGAAGACGTGTGAGTATGCAGACTTTCTGTGGAGTTTATATAGACAGAGGTTTGGCGGGCAGAGCGCTGATTGGATCACAGGCAGCACGTGCGCTCTCTCTCTCTCTCTCTCTCTCTCTCTCTCTCTCTGGTATAACCTTTTTTCAGCTTCATTTTCACCACACAAAGTTGCATCAAGACCTAAAATCAGTACAAAGAAACGGTCTGTCGTGGCTGCCCTTGTTGCTTTTCACTCATTTCAGAGATTAACCCTTTAACTACCAGCTCAACTGTTTGGTTGATGTAAAACAGCACAAATATCCTGGACAAAAACATTTGAGAGTCTAAAATGTTTTTAAATAAAGTAGCAATCGAAAAATAAACTGAATATAGGTGATGTTGTGTTTGACAGACATTTTTTAAATCAATAACAGAGTTTATATAGGTCAGTGAGTGGTTTAGTATTAAAAATAATAATAATGGTAATTTTAATGAAAAAAATAGCTTTTTGAACTTTTAAATCTCACAGAAAGAGAATATAAATTATTTGCTTTGTTTGACTTTTTCTCTGTCTGCAAAAAAATAAAAGATTTTTGTTTATCATAGTAAATATTCCTGGTTTTATTGACCTCTGCCAAACAGTTGAGCTGGTACTTAAAGAGTTACACTTTGCTTTTATTAATTATTGATTCATGATCTGCAGCCATTTGCGCTGCTTGATTTATTTTTTACTTGTTTGCTTTATCAAAATAATCAAGTCAAAGTTATTGTGTGTGTAATGCACTGCATTTTTAATCTCACAGGTGCACTCATGTGAGTCTATGTTCTTTCATAATAAGGGAAACTGCTTGTCTATTTTTATGCATGGAAGGGCTTTATAAATAAAGTTTGATTGATTGAAATATCTTTCACAGTCTAGTTATATTAAAATACCTCATGTGCATCACAGTGTAATACTGCTTTCAAATGTTTACAGGTGACTTTAATCCCCACGAGGGAGGAGGAGCGGTCACAAGCAGTCACAGAAACTGTGTTTCTATTTTTGTTCTAATTTATATTCTTTATAATTCCGTTTATATCAATATATTTTATATGTGTCTTTTTATCAGCAATAAATGGTGCTACTGGAGTCTTTATTTCACAGAGGGAGTCTTCCAAGGGATAAAAAAGTTTTATCCATTCAAATCTATTCTTAACTATTTTTGTGTGAACACTGTTTCCAGATCTCACAGAGTCACAGGATGATGTGCTGATCAGGGATGTTTGGTGAGAATCCTCAGAACTGATTGCTGTCACCTGTGACCCAGGTGTCTGATGAAGGACAAACGAGCCGGCACATGGCAGAGAGGTCAGAGAAAGTCAAAGGGGGCATTTAAGCCAAATTAAACTCATGTTTGGTGAGAATAAAACCAGAAAAGAGAATTCTTCTGGACACCAAGGGTAGGTGATGACTTTTTGCCTTCTTTGCTCTGTGATCCTCGCTGTGTGATTTTTAATCTGCTGTCAAACGACTAATTTAACTGAGCTAGAGAAAATGTGCATGGTCACTAAAAAGAGACTCAAAGTTTTTGTTAATAATTTTTTCTTTCTTTATATTTGAGGCCGCATTAAGGTACTATTCTTTGTTGGTGCTATTTGGCACAGCACTGTCTCATGTAAACAAAGGTTATATAAAGGTCAGAAAATCTATTTGATATCATTTGATTTACAGAAATATGAAACTATAGAAAGAAAAGAGTGTTCACAAAATAATCAACATCCCACACAAGAGAAGAACTCAGCTCAATAATGTCAAGCACTTTTATTAACAAAAGACGAGGAATAACACATAAATAGTACTCAAATAATAGTTTACAATAAATCAACCTCAAGGCACAGTGATAAAGGTGCAGTGTGTAGATATTAACATTTTAGTGCCATCTAGTGTTCAGATTTTGGAATGAACATATATGTCTCGAAAACATCAAATCACTAAGTGATGAACAGGGCATCATATATATCAGTTACCAGGTGAGGGTTTTTCATTCTTATTTCTAACTATTATTTTGATGGTAAGTTAAGATAATTAATGATTATAGGTATATATGTGTATACATATATGTGTGTGTGTGTGTGTGTGTGTGTATTGGTAAGTTCTATCGGGGGTTGAGCCAGCCTTTCCTTGTTTTCCTGTATTTTCCAACAGGTTCAATGCAGAGAATGCATATTGAGTCCCCCTACAGGCCAGAGCTGTTAATGGGAGAGAGGTAGCGAGGGAGCTTTATACCCCTGCTGCTGGATGTGTTCCTCGGTGACGGTTTTGTGGCTAACGGACATCACAGAGAAGGAAGTGTTTTATCAGATTACTCCAATAAAAAGAAAGGTACCTCGTGATGTCACGACGTTTGAAATCTCGCGGACATATCGTAACGACCTATTTTCAGAGGCATCAAATCTCGTTTTAGGATATCAGAAAAATACAATATCTCATTTTTTGAAAATTAAGGAGGTGTAAGGTCTTGTTTTCAAATTTATTATATGATATGTAAGTATTAAATCATGCATCAGCATGATATGTCTCCTTTAACCACAGGAGGTCAGATATAGCTCAGTTGTGTTTGAGGTTTTGCCATCAGTTCTTCAGCTACATCACTTTACACCTTTTTTGGTAGTCCTGTAGCCTAAGTATATCATCAAAATATTGTAATGAAAAATCTAAGATGTGCATTATGCAGTTAACTGAAGAAAAAATAATTTTACTTTTTCTGTCCCTACATAGACCTACTTTGAGTTAATCATATTATACCTAATTTTATCATTTAAATATAGTTATTTATTTGTTGTTTGCTTGTTTAAATATGATTTTAACAAACTGTGCATTATTAAGAGTTTCGTTATTTTGAATATCTGGTCATGTATTGTGATTTTTTTTATGATTGGTTGCTGAGTACAACACACGAGGAATTTGATGCTGGTTTACTTCATTCTCTAAGTACAGGCTAGATACACGCAGAAAGTATATAAACATACAAACAGAAAAGAAGCATAAAATGAAATGCAGGAAAAAAAAATTTAATATAAAAATTAAAGTTAAGGTAAGGAATAGAATATGTACATAATTAACTTTTGGTCACAGGAAAATATAAAATGTAAGTATATTCAAATTCTTGATAAACTTTCATAATCTTTTTTTAAATTCAAAGATATATCTATGTTTTTGATTCATCTGAATTGTTGAGAATGGAACTCTTTTAGCCCTTATTCCTGAGAGATGCAGTTCTCCCTTTGTCCCATTATCGATGCAATATCTCAGTGTGAAATAAACATTCAAATCAAATATTTTCATGAAACTTGAGACAAGCGTTTGGGAGTTTCCCACCTGGTAGTTGGATATCATTCTGAAACCTTAATGTTTAAAAAATGTCTTCCAAATGTCTGTCTACACCATGCATTAAAGGGTTGATATAGTAATAAAAATGCTTTTAAGAGAAACATTGATAATGAGCAAATGTTCTGAAACTTCCACCTAAAAAGAGTTGTAAAAGGTTCAGTGTTTGCTTAGTAAGTTTATATGTATGTGTATATAATTATAATATATTGATGGAATTATTCCAGTTAGTTTCATATTCTGTCCCTTTCTGTAAAGTTTTGAGCAAGTTTGATAATCAGATTGGGCCACCATGGACTCTGCAGTGAATGAGAAATCTAAAGGTCAACAGAGCTGCCTATCACTGATTCATGAGACAATGTTAAAGTCAAGCTGTCATGAGCTTTCATTAAGTTCACAGTAAAATGCAACAGAAGTGAATCAGTTAGAAAGTTGTCTTTTATCACTGGTGCAGGCAGTACAAAATACTTGTTTGTTCAAAATTGAGGACAGCTCTTACATGGTCTGTGGGTGGCTCTTAAAAGAGCCGTTGGTTTGTTGCCCCGAGCAGGCAGCTTTACTTGGAGCTGGTGTACTTGGTGACGGCCTTGGTGCCCTCAGACACAGCGTGCTTGGCCAGCTCCCCAGGCAGCAACAGGCGGACGGCGGTCTGGATCTCCCTGGAGGTGATGGTGGAGCGCTTGTTGTAGTGAGCCAGACGGGAGGCCTCCGTGGCGATGCGCTCAAAGATGTCAGTCACGAAGGAGTTCATGATGCCCATGGCCTTGGAGGAGATGCCGGTGTCAGGGTGGACCTGCTTCAGCACCTTGTAGACATAGATGCCGTAGCTCTCTCTCCTTGGCTTTCTCCTCCTCCCTTTGCCCTTGCCGGTAGACTTTGAAGCTGCCTTCTTGGAGCCCTTCTTGGCCACTGGCTTTTGCTGGTCAGGCATAATTGTTTCTGATAAGTGTCAACAGATGACTTTCATGTGATGACTCTTGCTGCCTTTATACATCCAGTATGCAAATAAGCTGTGCTGTCCCCGCTACACCATTGGCTGAATCTCTCTGACTCTGAGTCACTATGTGGAAGTTTCATAACATTCAGGGTGTGGTTGTGTTTTTCAAGTTCATGTTTACTTCCTTACTTTTCAAAAAACGCGCCTAAATTTGCTCCAGACACTTCAGAGTGCTTTCATAACAACTTTATGAAACACCCTTTTGTGCCTGGTTCATACTTAAGACGACTGGGCGAGTCGATCAGAGAAAACAAAAAAATGCCTAAAATGAAAAACTACATGTAATATTAGGCAGGATCTGACGTTTTGGCGGCAAAAAATGTTGGTGCCCTTTTATTAAAGAAGCAAAAAACCACATGGTCACTGAAATAACTTAAAACCAACAAAAGTAAGAATAAATACAAATGTACTGAAAATCAGACATTGCTTCTTAATGGAGGATCAAAAGAATTATTAAAAAAAAATAATGAAACTGGCCTTCACAAAATGATGGTACCCTTAACTAGTTCAGTGTTTTGTTCTGATTCATTTTGGGGTGTTTTTAGCTGTGTGTTTTGGCTCATTATCCTGTTGCAGGACCCATAACCTGTGACTGAGACCAAACTTTCTGACACTGGGCAGCACATTTCACTCCAGAATGTCTTGATAGTCTTGAGATTTCATTGTACCTGCACAGATTCAAGACACCCTGTGTCAGATGCAGCAAAGCAGCCCCAGAACATAACTGAGCCTCCTCCATGTTTCACAGTAGGTACAGTGTTCTTTTCTTTGTATGCTTCATTTTTGCGTCTGTGAACATAGAACTGATGTGACTTGCCAAAAAGCTCCAGTTTTGTCTCATCTGTCCAAAGGACATTCTCCCAGAAGCTTTGTGGCTTGTCAATATGCATTTTGGCAAATTCCAGTCTCTCTTTTAATTATGATTTGCTTTCAACAGTGATGTCGTCCATTAAGTCCACTTTGGCTCAAACAGTGATGGATGGTGTGATCCGACTCTGATGTACCTTGACCTTGGAGTTCACCTCTAATCTCTTTGGAAGTTTGTTCTGGGCTCTTTTGTTTCCATTTGTATTATCCATCTCTTCAGTTTGTCATCAGTTTTCCTCCTGCAGCCACGTCCAGGGAGGTTGGCTACAGTCCTGTGGACCTTAAACTTCTGAATAATCTGTGCAGCTGTAGTCACAGGAACATCAAGCTGCTTGGAGATGGTCTTATAGCCTTTACCTTTAACATGCTTGTCTATAATGTTCTTTCTAATCTCCTGAGACAGCTCTCTCCTTAGCTTTCTGTGGTCCATGTTCAGTGTGGTACACACCATGATACCAAACAGCACAGTGACCCCGTTTACATATGTTGTTTTCCACAGTCTGATTGAAATTGATCGGATGAGTGAATCTGATTCGATATGTATCTATGAACTTTGAGTAAAGTCCGTTCCATTCAGCTGTTTACATGAAGCATGGAGCGGATTATCAATCAGCGTAGACTACCGCTTACAATCCGATCCAAAATGCAATCAGATCCGGGTGAATCAGATTGGCTAAGGTGTTTACATGAGACATTTCTGAATAACATTTCAATCTCATTGTAAATAGGATTTTTTGACCCATGTAAACGGGGCCAGTGATGACTTTTCAGCCTTTAAATAGGCAGACTGACTGATTACAAGCTTGAAGACACCTGTTATGATAATAACAGGACACACCTTCGTTTCGCATGCCTCTATGGTCAAATCATTTTCAATCTTTTCTTGGGGTGCCCTCATTTTTGTCCAGGCCAGTTTCATTATTTTATATTTCTAAATAATTCTGTTGAACCACAATTCAAAAACAATGTCTGATTTTCATTAGATGATTTTCCAGTAATTTTTTCTGTATCATTACTTTTGTCAGTTTCAAGTTATGTCAGCGAGCGTGTGGGTTTTTCTTTATTTAACGGAAGGGTAACTATTTTTGCCATGTCTGTATATCCGTAGTTGCTATAGGAGTTATTTACATAAAGTAGCAGTTAGATTTGATGACTATTTTTCATGAAGACGTCTCGTTCACACTTCATTTGAAAGCCAAAATACCTGTTGAACTCCTGAATTAAATGATGCTGTTAATGTATATTCACGTCATAAATGCATTTAGAAAAAGCCCAATCTTCACTACAGTTTGTATCTCCTGTGTGCTCCATATCATGTCTCAGATTTATATAAGTTTATGCGATTCAAGTCCTTTCTTTTTTTCTCAGCCATCCAGCTCCTCTTGGTTATAGAGATTCACATTTATTTAAATAGGAATCTAATTAACATTCATTGTATTTGTCTGTATTGAATCTTGCATTTCTTGCACCTTATTAGTAAATTTAAGAAAACACTATGTTAAATAAAGAGTTCAATTTCGGTGACGTTAAAAATATTGAAAAAGAAAAACAATTTCATTCTTAATATTAAGAAAGCTGTAAACATAAGATCCTACTGTCGTGGCAATTTCTGATCAAAGCTGAGGATCAAGAAAGGATCTTGAGTCAAAAGATGTCTTTGTGAATATTTATTACTTGCAAGAGAAAAGTCTGTCATACACCACACAAGTCTGCAGAGAGTTCTGCTAGACAAAAGAACATACAGATTCTTAAAAGCATACAGGCAAATCATGAAACAAAAACGTCATACCTAAGCATAAAACACCTCCCTTTTCTGTTCATGTGAGACAGTATCCCAGGTCACACCATTTTCCCATCAACTCCCTCCCCATTAGTCTCCAGGTTGAAACTTTAAGCTTTTGTTTATCTCACATGCAGAATAGGGAGTATGGCACAAGTATTTGATGTATCTCACAAACATTCTTGGTCTCTGAGGCCCAATGTAAGTTCTATCTCTGACCTTTCTGGCACCTGCATTCTGTTTTGTGAGAATGAACCTCAGACCATAGTTAATAACTTCAGGGGTTATATGAGGTTAACATAAGATCAACTCAAAGTGATTCAAACCAAAGTTATACCTGTGGAATAAAACTAAATGATTGAATGATTAATTTTACCATTACACTACGAATAATTTATTTTCAGACTTGTCACATTACCTGTATTGTTGTTTTTCCCAATCATAAGGCCATTGTTGCTTTTTTCTCAAACCTATTTCATGTTTATTTCCTGTTATTATCTCCACCAAGAGGTTATGTTTTCGGGAGAGTTTGTTTGTCTGTCTGTCCGTCTGTCCGTCTGTGATCAAAATAACTCAGAGAGTTATGGATGGATTTTGATGCAATTTTCAGGAAATGTTCAACATGGGAAAAGGAAGAACTGATTCAATATTGATGTTGATCACCGGATCACCATCTGGATCCGCCATGAAGAAAAAATATGATTTTTGTGAATAACTACTGAACTAAAATAGATATCATTATGAAATCCATTGCTAATGGTATGTTTTCATGGTCAAGGAATCTAAATATTTACATGAAATAAAGATAGGACTAATATTTATGGTATGAATAATAATATGGGAGAGGACTGTGCTGGCAAAGGTGTGTGCTCTCTGAGCGCTTTTCTAGTCTTTATTTGGATTTGCTGAATTTCTTATGTCATGTTTTTATGGCTTACAAAATGCATTTTGTTATTTTGTTGGAGCTGCTAATTTCTGAAAGCATGTATTTGTGATTTTCCATTATGTGTTAACATCAAGCTAACTCAGGCATTTTTACCTCTGCCAGGAGGTTATGTTTTCAGGAGAGTTTGTCTGTCTGTGAACAAAATAACTCAAAGTAATTGATGGATTTTGATGACATTTTCAGGAAATGTTCAGCATGGGAAAAGGAAGATCTGATTCAATTTTGGTGTTGATCTGGCCATGACAAAAAATGTGATTTTCACGAATAACTACTGAACCAAAATAGATATCATTATGAAATAAAATACCTAACTAACTACGACCTTCAAATCAATCATTTTTAGCTGGAAAAAAAACCTCAATTTTGACCAGAAAAAAAATCAGGTGTGTAATTGTAATAATCAGTAAACAAAAAAAGGGGGGGAAAGATTGAAATAATCATTTGTAGTCATTTTGTCTTATTTTCATCCAATATATACATGTAATGTTTTAGGCTCTGAAATTTGAAAAATGTACTTATTCTCTTGTCCAGAAGTTTAGTCTGAGCACTTTAATGTCTGAAGGACTAAACTGATAGTTTGCATCAATACAAAGGACTGTCACAAAGTACATCAATATGAAATCAAAGTTATTATTATACCTTTAATAATAGATTTAAATTTGAAACAAAATTCCAACTGATGTGAAAAAAACTGACTTGAATCTTATAAATTCAGAGTTTGGTTTTTGGAAATTATTTTTTTCTGAAAATTCTGACCAACACCAACACAAGGACAATTGTTTAACCTTTTAACCCCCTGCTCAGCTGTTTGGCTAACGTCAATAAATTCAGGACAGTTAATGTATAAAAAAACATAACGCGTCCATTTTTTGTTTCTGTCACTGTTTTAGGATACAGAAACAATTGCAAAAAACAAAAAAAACAAAGGAACGGATTTTTTTTTACTTTGGGATTTAAAGGTTTAAAAAGCCAAAAGGTATTATTTTTTATTATTACCATAATTTTAATTTTAAACTATTTGACAATTTTCTGATATGATAATTTCTAAATATGTGTATATTATGTTATTTATCTAAAACGTTTATTTTGTGTTTGCCAAACATAACAATTTTAAGTTATTTTTTATTTTAATTACAAAACGATCTGCCTTATCTGATTTTAAGCATTTTTCTATCATCACATAATCAACTGTTCACTTTTTAAACCTTAAAATCCCACATCAAGAAAATATATTTTTGGGGGGGTTGTTTACTTTTCTCTGTTCCATGAAACATTAACAGTGTCAAAAAATTTGATTTGTTGTTTTTTTTAAACACTAAATATCCCTGGATTTATACATGACATCTGCCAAACAGTTGAGTTGGTAGTGAAAGGGTTAAGAACATTTGAAGATGGGAGGAAAAACAATAATTAAGAATATATATTTCTAAATGTATTGTCTTCCTGACACATTAATGTTCCACAAACGTAGTATTGTTATTTGACTCACTGCACTTCCCTGTCTCTTTTTCAGAACACATTGACCCTCTTTTAATCCTTACCTTAATTTAGCATATCAAATAGAAACTGCCCTCTTGGTGATGTTTAGGTATTTTTATTTGCAATATTATTGGTAATTGCTCTTTCGTTCAAGTGGGTGGCTCTTAAAAGAGCCTTTGGTTTGTTTGTGGTCAGCTGATTCTTTAACCTCCGAAGCCGTACAGAGTGCGGCCCTGTCTCTTGAGGGCGTAGACCACATCCATGGCGGTGACGGTCTTTCTCTTGGCGTGCTCGGTGTAGGTGACGGCATCACGGATGACATTCTCCAGGAAGACCTTGAGCACACCGCGGGTCTCCTCGTAGATGAGTCCGGAGATGCGCTTGACTCCACCGCGGCGAGCCAGGCGGCGGATGGCGGGCTTGGTGATGCCCTGGATGTTATCACGGAGCACTTTACGGTGACGCTTGGCGCCCCCTTTGCCGAGTCCCCTTCCTCCCTTTCCGCGTCCACTCATTGTGAATGATTCAGTTCTATTTCGTATAGGCTTCGCCCTTTCAGGCTATCGCTAGTGGGTTTACCCTCGCGCGCCAGCGCAGCACTGAAAAAACTTGGTCTACGCCCACCCACGTGACGGGCCCTTCCCGCGCCACCTGCCTATAAATCGCCGCGGATTCACACGATCTGCTGCCTTTTCTTCTTCGGTATTCATGAGAAGCAGCACTCGCAGAGAAGCGGTAGCACCAGGAATGGCGTCGGCGAAGACCATCCGAGTCTGTCCGGAGTGTCAGAAGAGCTACATCATGGGCTACGACCTGCACACTCGCTGCGAGTCCTGTCTTGGCCCAGAGCACGCCGGGCAAGCGCTGACTCCATAGGCGAGTTGCCCGTACTGCAAGCTTCTATCTCCGGCGGAGAAGCAGTGGCGAGTGGATTTTTTTCACTGCTGCTGAGGATGCTTTCACCGTCACTGACACTTGCAGTCAGGAGGAATCCGTCAGCGTACTGTCAGGGCCGGATTCGGATGAAGTCGGCCCTGAGGAGGCACCATCGGTCTCACTCCAGCTGGAGGAGACCGACTTCGAGGATGAGCACCTGGGGGGTCGCCAAGGTTTTGCTGGGGTCCCCCTGTCGTCGACCACCTCCTTGCCGGTCATCGGAACGCTCGTCCAGGAGCTTCGTACGAGGGCCTCACCGTGCCAGCAGCTCCAGCTCCGCCAGAACCTGACGATATGGCGGGCTGCTTCGCTTCAGCTCACACGGCCCGCCGGGACCCCATCTGGCCACGTTTCCCTGCCATCATCCCTTATCAGTCCGGGGCCGTGGCCGAGCCAGGGAAACTTCGGGCGCCGGTCGCTACCTACGCCCCCATCACCAGAGTCGAGGGGCTCACGGATGAGGGCTCCCGCCCGTCCCTCCGTTGGATCTAGGCCTGGCTGCCGTCTTCGGGGTTCGGCTGAACCTGATTGGCGGCCGGCGGCAGGCCCTCCCGTCTTCCCGGGACCAGCTCACGGGCCGGTTCGCGGACAGGTCCCACCAGTGTGCCAGCCAGGCTTCAGCAGGCGCCAATAACATCACCTTGCTGGCGTACTCCATTACGCGGATGGCGGCGGAGCCTGAGAAGCTGGCTGAGCGAGCAGAGGAGCTGAGTAAAGCAGTGAGCGCAAACATCCCGCTCTGCGCTTCCGTAAGTGTGGCTTCAGCTCGCGTCATGGCCTGGCAGCACCAGATTCGCCGCAACATGTGGCTCGGTCTGTCCTCCTCCATCCCGGATCCAATTAAGAGGGAGCTGCTGGATGGCCCCATCTCCGCGGACGCGCTGTTCGGCCAGCAGCTGCACTCTCTCGTTGATCACATGCAGAAGACATCACAGGAGGAGGAGAGGCATGTGGCCGGCTCTCAGCGCCCACCGAGTCGCTGGCGGGACCAGCGCCAGAGGCACCAGAGACGACCGCAGTATCCTGTGGCGTCAGCCTCTCGCACTCCTGCTCCAGCTCCTCCACCTCCTCCAGAGCCGTCTTTTGCAGCAGCGCAGCCAGCTCGTCAGCGCCGTGCCAAACATCGCCGGGTGGCCGGCTCCTGGTCCAATCCCCCCTTGGAGCCGGCACGGAAACAGAGCAGGCGGCACTGATTCCTTGCGGGGGTTGTGTGTAGCGGAAAAGGAAAAAGAGTTGGCGTGGCGACACCAACGGCTCTTTTCAGAGCCACTCACGGATCTCAACATTTGAGCTCTCCTTTTTCCCTTCCTTTAGTCAGGCCCGCCGACACGGTGGCGGACGGTGGTCACACAGCTCCGAGACAGAGCGACCCCGCTGTCGTTGACTCTTCGGTTAACGAGCAGCGCGGCCGCAAGTCATCAAAGCAGCACACCGCTCCCCCACACACGGAGCGCTCCCGGTCTGATGCCAAATTATTGATGAGCCTACGGACGGAGATTCTCTCCCCCTTGTGGACAATTTGGCTCTGACTTTTTCCCTCTCTTCACAGACGGAGGAAAAAGAGCTTGATAAGCCCTTTCGGTCCGGGCCCCCCATGGGCTGCAGCGCAGATTTCTCTGACGCAGGCAGCGGCGGCAGGGGGCTCTGAACTGGCTCACCTCTCTCTCGGAGGTGGCGCCTCAGCAACATGCGCGCCCGTGCTCAGAGCGCTGCTAAGAGTGGCGGCGGGTATGTCCGCTGGACAGGTGGGTGGACAGGTTGCTCACCGGGGGTTATACTCTGCAGTTCACTTCGTGGTTCTACAGAAGGATGTGCAGGAGCTTTTGCGAAAAATGAGAAAAGATAAAGTGTGTGGAGGCAGCTCTGCAGCCACTCCCCAATAGAGGGATGAAAGTTTTTTTTTACCTGGATGACCTCCTTTTGCTGGCTCGGTCCAGGCAACACAAACTCAGGTGTTGGTGTCTCGCCTGTCAATGCTGGGTTTCGCCATCAACCTGGAAAATATGACGTTAGTTTGCTTTTTCCGTCCCAGCAGATAATTTATCTGGGAGTGGAGCTGAACTCGGCCACAATGAGCGCGCGGCTATCTCATGAGAGGTCACAGCTTACATGTCTCTCCACATAAATGCGTCGGAGCTTCTGACAGTGTGGAAAGTGGTCCAGCATTTCGCTCCGTTTTTACGGAGGCAGCATGTTCTGATTCACACAGATAACCAAGTAACAGCGGCTTATGTAACCGTCAGGGCGGTGTATGCTCGGTGCAGCTGCTAGACATAGCCAGAAAGCTGTTATGTTGGGCGCACAGACACCTCCTCTCTATCAGAGCGGTGTACATCCCTGGTGTGCTAAACAGGGGGGCGGATATCATGTCGAGGGGAGGCCCTCAGGCAAGAGATTGGAGCCTGCACCCCGGGCTGGTGTCTCAGATTTGGTCAATGTTGGGGCAGGCAGAGGTGGATGTGTTCGCCGCGCGAGCAAACACTCAGTGTATCTGTGGTTTTCTCTGAGTGCACGAGACAACCCTCCTCTGGGGGTGGATGTGTTCTCACACCGCCCCTGTATGGGGCGCCGTTTGTAAAGCAGTGCATGCTAAAAAACAGAAACATTTTCTCACATTTAGCTTCAAACCATGTGCAAAATAAGTGGTGTGATTTTTTTTCCAGTGATCTTTTATGACATTTAGAGCAATATTTGTCATCTTAGAAATATTTTAAATAGTTAAATGTAAATATTAAATGTCACACGTAAATGCTATATATAAATATAAATGCTAAATTTAAATATAAATCTTAAATATAAATGTTAAATATAAATTTAAATATAAATCTTAAATATAAATGTTAGATATAAATATAAATGTTAAATATAAATATAAATGTTAAATATAAATATAAATGTTAAATTTAAATCTCTCAGACGCAACTAAAGCGTCTTTACATTTACAGATATGCCCAAATAAACTGAGCTTTGCTTTTAAAATATGTGTTTTAGATAGCTTCTATGAGCTTTCTTTATGTTTTTTTAATGAGGACTTATGCTATACTTTAACCGTATAACCATCTTGATCTGTTATGCTGTGACTGCAGTTGCATTCGTGCCTGCGTAACTTGTTTGATTTAGCATGTGTCATCTTGTTTATTTAGGTCAATTAAACGCCTTATTTGTGCTGTTGATGTACTTATGTCGTTTATAGCTGTTTTAAATCTATCATACAAGAGTGTCTATCAGCAGGTCACATGTTCTGCTCTCCGTGAAACCCCACTGTGGAAAATACAGGATTGAACGCCTTCAGATATTTGGGTGGCTCTTAAAAGACCCATTGGTTTTATGCGTGCCTCACACTTCTCACTTTGTCTTCTGGGGTTTCTCGGTCTTCTTGGGCAGCAGCACAGCCTGGATGTTGGGCAGCACGCCGCCCTGAGCGATGGTCACACCCCCCAGCAGCTTGTTGAGCTCCTCATCGTTGCGGATAGCCAGCTGCAGGTGACGGGGGATGATTCTGGTCTTCTCGGCAGTCAGGTACTTGAGCACAGCTGCCAAGTAGACTGGAGCTCCAGTGCCAACCCGCTCGGCATAGTTGCCCTTCCTCAGCAGCCTGTGGACATGGCCGACAGGGAACGTTAGTTATGAGTAGTGGTCCTAAACACATACTCGCACACATACAAACTAGATTTTGGAAACATTCCCCTCATCATTATTGTATTTTTCCACGCGGTAATCTCATCCAACTAATGCATAAGAAATGATGTTATCCACGGTGTACTTATTTAAGTAATGAGCACTGCTCTGTTTACAGGCGTGAAAACTTCACACTGAACTACAACTCCAGGCTATGCAGCTGGCATTTCCCCCATGGCAAAGCTGCAGGACCATCAAGGTTTGCCTGGAATGAGGGGAAGGCTTTTGAGTTACCCCAAGCTGCTGTTAAAATGAAGAAGGTAGCAGCTCCCAGTGCTGGTGAGGAAGAAGACCCTGTGGAGCAGCCACAGGAGGCAGAGGAGACCCACAGGATCACAAAAACAGTCCAAATTCTGCAGATTGAGAATGACATGCTTAGAGATGAAAATGAGAAACTGAAGAAACAATTAGAGAAACAGAAACAAACCTTTTCATTCAGCGAAATCCCCACAAACCCTGAAAAAGTTCAGTACTACACTGGATTGCCTGATGCTGCCACTGTCCTGTTTTTGGAATCCCTTCTTTCTAAATTTGAGCTACAATATCACTCCGATTGGACTGTCCAAATTCTGCCTCTTATTGATCAGTTGTTCATGACACTCATGAAGCTTAAATTAAATTGCGGCCATGTAGATCTTGCTACTAGATTCAACTGTAGCACAGCCACAGTCACAGATATCTTCTTTACCATAACCTGTGCGCTGTACGATATTCTATATGTTGGCATGCTGGAGAACAGTATCCCCTCCACAGCCAAGAATCAAGATTCCCTCCCAGACTGCTTCAAGTCCTTCCCAAACTGCAGAATAGTGCTGGACTGCACTGAGGTCGCCGTCTCCAACACTGAGATACTGGAGTCACCTGTACAGCCAGTACAAAGGACGGACCACGCTGAAGGCCCTTATTGGTGTTGCTCCGAATGGCGTGATAACTTTCAGCAGTGACCTGTATGGTGGGAGAACCTCTGACAAAGCCATTACAGCTGATTCAGGAGTCCTTCGACATTTACAGCCAGGTGACATGGTGGTGGCAGACAAGGGCTTTACAATCAGAGACATCTTGCCAGAAGGAGTTTTGTTAAGTACCCCCTCTTTTCTTGTTAATGGACAATTCACTCAACAGGAAGTACACCACAACAGGCAAATCTCAAGTGCTAGAATCCATGTTGACAGTTCCATCCAGAGAATTAAATTATATAATATTCTACATTATATCCTCTACCAATACCAAAAAATGCCAACAAAATTCTGAAAGTATGTATGTGCCTGACAAATCTACAAACTCCCATTCTTAGAGAAATTCTGTAAAAATATATAAAATCAGAACCTCCCAGCCTCTTCTGTAGCTGCCCGTTGTAAAAGTTTGTAAATAGTTGTACATATGTAATTTGTTAATAAGTTATATCATACTGTTCATGTGAACTTGCTTGAGTTTGTGATTTGATTTTAGATTTGTGAAATATTGATTATTCGGGGTGTAATAAAATATCAATACACCAATAAATTGCAGCACTTTATGACTTGATACTGTTTATGTTGAAAGGGCTGTATCACAATATGCAATTTATTATAATTTACGAGTTTGTGGCACTTGTTTGGTCATTACGATCAAACCGAGAGCATTTTTTTTAAATCAATCTATTAAATTTCACATATATACAGCAATCATAAGTATTTAGACCAAAAAAAAGTGTCATTTCTAACAGAATCGCGAACAATTTAAAAACGAATTATGTTGTACCAAAAGCGTTAACAAATATAAAGGGCTGTGAGCATCAAGTGTAATTAAACACCATTAAACATGTACATTGATTGACAGCTCTAATCAATACTACAGAATTCATCAAAAGAAAAAAACTTCAATAAACAAAGATAAAGTAGAAGTTTTTTACAGGTTTGCAATAACAGTTTTAGAGGAAATTGATATGAATTAAAAATATTAACAAACACAACATTAATATTTTATAAAACATGCTTCAAGTAACAGTATTTTGAGTAATGAAAGTATGAATATCTAACTGATTTAAATGAACACAAGAACAACTGACAGGTAATTATTTACAGGCTCAAAATGTGGCGAAGAAAACAACCTTTCTAGAAATTTTCCAGCGTGTCAATGTTGCTGGTCCATGCTGGATCCTTCTCGACTGGCAGGATGACTAGATCAAGGGGGGTCCAGACTAGCAGGTGACACCTTTGGGCACCTGACAGGTACAGGTTGCCCTGTATCTGGTGCCAGTAGTTATGGGTCTGTTTAAGAGTGAGGGAACCAGTCCCCTCATTCTTCCACAGAAAGAAGTCCCCACTTTCTGCTGCATCTGAGATGGTTCTCGGTCTGGCTGACCATGGGCATTTTACCTCCACTATATATTCTTCTGAGATGATTCCATCAGGAGATCCACCAAGCAGGCCGCTGTGTGACAAAAACACTCCACTGTCTCTGATGGCGACACCTGTCTGCTCAGTGAATTCCTGCTTTGCCTTTGGTTCATAAAGGATTCCCCACTCACAAGCCTTGAAGAGAGATTTAGAGATTTAGAAGTTCTATCGATCTATCGATCTATCTATATATTTTTGATACTCTATTTGTGGCAAAGGACAGTAATAAGCATTAACATAAAAAAGCAAAATTGTAGTCATGAGCTAAGTTCCACCTGCAGTCCTCTAGCATGTTGGTGGTACACATATCTAAAAGCAAAAAAAAAAAGAACTGTACTTGAGCTTATAAAATGGACATAAAAATGCATAATCTTTAATAAAACCAATTTATTACTTACCTTAGATCCTTCACTCAAGCTGTACTGGCTAAGCAGGGTTTTGAACAGGGAAGGGGGGGCTGACTTCTGCCTGACCGCTGCCAAGACCACACCAAACTTGCTTGCAGTGATGCAGTTTTTGCGATATGCTGACCTGTAAAAATAACATAAAATAAGACACTGTTCTCATTCTCCAATTTGCTTTGATTTTAGTTTAACTCCAAAAAAACAACCATTTTCATCACTTCCAAGTCAAAATACACCTTTTTATAGTTAAATACTTATGAGTCACCTTGGTCAACCTCTTACCATAGTGGATTTTTTGTCTGTCCAACTGTGGCTCTCTCAATCTGCTGCTTTTCCAGCTCAGAAACAGCAAGTGAAGCAAGCACATAGCCGGCCTATTCCCCTGCTCAACCATATTCTGGGGTGGCAACCAGTCCATCAAAAGTTTTGATAGGATGAGTCTCTGTATAAAAATACACACATAATTTCTGTTAAACTATGACCAGTATGACTCCCACAATCCAGAGAAAAGATGCAAATTTTTGCTTACGTTTAGTGTGTAAACTTTGACACTTTAAACATTGTCAATCTTTACTGCTGCATGATTTAATGTTGTATGATTGTGATGTTTTCTCAAAAGAAAATAGTCAGGCCATACCTCAGGTTTTTCAGGGCTAAGGATCCAACCCATCCCTGTAAAACAGCCAAGGTTTGCCAAGGATGCCATGGCCCATTCCTTGTCCTCCTGTGTGACAGGCCTTTTGATTCCATCTGAAATAACAATTGTGTAAACATTAAAGTAATAAGTGAAAATAAAATGTAAGATATTTTAGCACCATTCTCTTGTAAACAGCTTATATGCAATTCACAAAAGAATAATAACAAAATAGCCTACTACAGATTTGATTCAACACTAACCTTGTGTTGTGGAAGGAGCCATCTCAGACACTCTCTTGTCGGTGATGTTGTCTGATTTTGGTGTCTTTGCTCTCCTCCATTTGCACTCAACATCTGTTCGGGATACCTTTTTCTCCACCCAGATCAGCAAAGCAGCCATATGATGGCGCTTGTCCCTTCCAATTGGGCACTCACAGATGCTGTACTTCACCTGCTGATTCTCTACATGCATCTGCACTCAAAACATTTGCCCTCATCCTAACAACCTTTTATGACATTTTCTGTACTGGGTTGATATCAGCTTAATAATATTTATGATAGAAGCAAACAAGCAGCAGATTACTGAATCAGATGACAACTCCACTGATATGTAAATTTAGGATTTATTAGAAATTATATACCTTGAAAAAACTATTGTATTTAGCATTTAATGAAAGGAGTTTGGGTTGATTTAATTTATATATTTTTTTCTAAATATTGCAAATAATTGAAGAATACATAATTTATTGTTCATTCACTATTGTTCTAAGTCATAAAAGCCACAAATAACACTGGGTTACCCCTCTTTAAATAACACCTAGCTTAGAGCCTACGCTGAGCAGTGGTAATGTCAATTTCTCAAGCTCACAAAGTGATGAAATAACGAACTGGCCTCTTTAATCGTATGTTGACATGAACTGAAACGGACAAGGTTCATCACGTACTGTTAGTGGGCACGATATCAAAGTACCTTCAACTTACGAGCCTGCATCTGAGCCAGTAGACTCATAATTTGTCAGCTCGGTAATAATCCTTAATGACCTCATTTGCCCTCAAATACCTTTTTACATACACTCTTGTGTTTAAGAATGTATAGATTTCAGTTACGCTATAGTCCAATCTTATTTGCTAACACCTAACTCACCTCAACTTTGTATTCTCTCTTCTTCATTGAAGCCTGAACTGTACCCTTTATCATGCCTCCAGGGAGGACACACACACTCGAAACTCTGTTTGAGTTAAAGGAGTTTAGCCCCTTTTTAACCCTAATCGAAGAATCAGCGAAAAAAGACGTGATTGGGAAAAGGTTGACCGGTTCTGCCATTATTTCTCAGCCAAGTCATAAATGAGCGCGACTGTGTTTGGACCCGGAAATGGATGATACGTCATGGATGATGTAGGACTTAACAAGCGGATATGAAATAGAACACTGGTTACGAATTGGCACCATACAAATAAAGATTGATTAGTTCATTGATTGGTCTACAAGGCAAGACAACTGTCTTCATGGAGCACCATTCTTACAGCAATACAAGATGTTAAAGAATAAGTAATACATTGGAGAACTTCAATGTTAAAAGGAGAATTAAAAGATAAGAAGTAAATATCTTTTTAACTACTTTTGTAAAAGTACATAGAAGATTAAGATGAGAAAAATAAATATAAGCTGAATGTACCATAATGAACTTTTTGATTGAATAAATGTGTGGCAGGATCAAATCTGCTGGTGTGAATTTCAAAACAGTTTGTAATAATTGCAAAAAAAAATTACCTGTGAATCCTCTGTAATATCAGTTTGAGAGCACTGACAGTGAGTAACACAATTCATCTTCCAGGACCCACCTGAGCAGATTAAAATGTTTCAAAGCCCTCCGTTTCTCACTTTACACCAACATGAAACTGTAACCTTTGGGCTAGAGGCCAGAAACATCCTGAACCGGTCACCAGCTGATCACAGGGTGCTAAATTAAATACTAGATTTCAAATAGGTGTGTTTGTCACTAACCTCATTGAGGTATTTATCTATTAAATTGTCTTAACCACCATATATTTCTGGCCTTGGGAACCAGACAGTGATAAATAATAACTCACTTCTGTGTTTTTGGATTCTTTTGCTATGTCCTCCTTTGGGTCCTAGCCTACTGCTGAGAAGCACTGTAGTACACTAACTGCAAAAACACTGTTTATTACCTTAAAATCGGATTTTAAAAAATGATCAATCAATTGATTTTAAAGTTCCAGCAATTCAAAATTAACAACTGAATTATGGAAATTTAAAAAAAAAAAAACTTCAGGAAGTTAATATGTTTACATTGAATTTGCTACTGTCCTTCACAGATACATAAACACATTCATAAGATACAGACGTGGACAAAATTGTTGGTACCCTTCCATTAAAGAGAAAAACCCACATGGTTGCTGAAATAAGATGAAACTGACAAAAGTAATAATAAATAAAATTTTACTGAAAATCAACTAATGAAAATCAGACTTAGCTTTTGAATTGTAGTCCAAGAGAATTATTTTAAAAAACGAAAAACTGGCCTGGTCAAAAATGATGGTACCCTGAACTAAATGTGTTGTTGCACAAGCTTTTGAGTCAATCACTGTAATCAGGTGATTTCTGTAGCTCTCAGTGAGACTTCTGCACCTGTCCACAAGTATTTTGGCCCACTCCTCATGAGCAAACTGCTCCAGCTGTCTCAGGTTTGAAGGCTGTCTTCTCCAGACTGCGTGTTTCAGCTCCTTCCACAAATGTTCAACAGGATTTAGATCAGGGATCATAGAAGGCCACTTTAGAATAGTCCAGTGTTTTGTTCTGAGTCATTCTTGGCTGTTTTTAGCTGTGCGTTTTGGCTCATTATCCTGTTGGAGGACCCATGACCTGTGACTGAGACCAAGCTTTCTGACACTGGGCAGCACATTTCACTCCAGAATGTCTTGATAGTCTTGAGATTTCATTGTACCTGCACAAATTCAAGACACCCTGTGTCAGATGCAGCAAAGCAGCCCCAGAACATAACTGAGCCTCCTCCATGTTTCACAGTAGGTACAGTGTTCTTTTCTCTGCATGCTGCATTGTTGTGTCTGTGAACATAGAGCTGATGTGATTTACCAAAAAGCTCCAGTTTTGTCTCATCTGTCCAAAAGACATTCTCCCAGAAGCTTTGTGGCTTGTCAATATGCATTTTGGCAAAATCCAGTCTCACTTTTTTATAATTTGCTTTCAATAGTGATGTCCTCCATTAAGTCCACTTTGGCTTAAACAGTGATGGATGGTGTGATCTGACTCTGATGTACCTTGACCTTGGAGTTCTCCTCTAATCTCTTTGAAGTTGTTCTGGGCTCTTTGGTTTTCATTCGTATTATCCGTCTCTTCAGTTTGTCATCAGTTTCCTCCTTCAGTCACGTCCAGGGAGGTTGGCTACAGTCCTGTGGACCTTAAACTTCTGAATAATCTGTGCAGCTGTAGTCACAGGAACATCAAGCTGCTTGGAGATGGTCTTATAGCCTTTACCTTTAACATGCTTGTCTATAATTTTCTTTCTAATCTCCTGAGACAGCTCTCTCCTTAGCTTTCTGTGGTCCATGTTCAGTGTGGTACACACCATGATACCAAACAGCACAGTGACCACTTTTCAGCCTTTAAATAGTCAGACTGACTGATTACAAGCTTGGAGACACCTGTGATGATAATTACAGGGCACACCTTAGTTTAACATGTCCCTATGGTCACACCATTTTCAATCCTTTGTAGGGTACCATCATTTTTGTCCAAGCTAGTTTCATTATTTTGTTTTTTTAAATATTACTGCTGAATCAAAATTTTAAATCAATGTCCGATTTTCATTAGCTGATTTTCAGTAATTTTTTATTTATTATTACTTTTGTTATTTTCAAGTTATTTCAGTGACCATGTGGGTTTTTCTTTCATTAAATGAAGGGTACCAACAGTTTTGTCCACGTGTGTAGACCTGTTTTTTTTAATTGAAACCCATGCCAGTGTATAAAAGTCATCGGTAGAACTTCACGCCTCACCTTTGATTATAACTGCTTGAAAGATTAATTTTATGCAAGTCTGTTTGTTTTTAATTGTTTTTAATTTTGTTTTCTTTTGTTACAATATGCCGATACAAAACAGAGCAGGACATAACTGAGTAATACAAACCCACAAGAATGTCAATTTGCAAGGGCAACAAAAAAAGACAAAATTACAGTACTAAACTTAAAACAACAGAAAACTGTTAGACAAGATATATAGTAAGTGGTATACATGGGCACATGATTTTTAAAATTACTTAGGTACAGAACACAAATATGGCTTAAAGGTGCTTTTATTTGTCTTTAAGCAATGTATTTTCAAATATGAGCAGTAAAGCAAGTCCCCATTTGCTGTACCAGTGGTCTGTCCTTCATTGTCAATGTAGTTTGACATGCTGTAAACTTATTCAAGTTCTGTAGAAACGCCCTGCAGAAAAAAATAATTTTGAGACATTTTTTTAAAGATATTAAAACAATCCAGTGATCCAGTGAGGGAGTGATGTTTGTGACAAAACACTATGAATTTCAATTCTCACTGATTTTATTATGTTTATAATTTTGGAAAAACTCGTATAACTTGCGATGAACATGAAGCAGTGAAAGCCCCTCTCCAAGATGGCGGCCGCGAAGACGCATCTGGTCGACCTGACGGCGATATAAGCGCATTATATTTTTTAAAATTTGTTATCTCTTCGTGTTTCATTGAAGTTCAACATTGAATTTTATAAACAGCAGATGCATAGAGGATGTTAAAAAGGAATTTGCTCTCAGGTTTAACAGGTGGGTGGCCCTTAAAAGAGCCTTTGGTAGGATGAAGGTAACTCTTTTATTACTTCTTAGCTGCTTTTTTCGCAGCGGGTTTCTTCGCTGCTTTCTTTGGTGCGGCTGCCGTCTTCTGGGCTATATTTTTCTTACTTCCTTTCTTTGCGCCCTTTGTCATCGTGGTTGAAACTTTCGTTGCCGAAACTTTCTTCACTGCTGCTTTCTTCACCTTGGGAGTGGTTTTGCCTGCCTTGGGCTTCTTTGCAGCGGGTATTTTCTTTGCAGCGACCGATTTCTTTACTGCTGGTTTCTTTGCCGCTGGCTTCTTCGCTTTATCGGTTTTCTTGGAGACCTTCCCGGGCTTTTCCGCTGTCTTGGCTGCCTTGAACGACCCAGAAGCGCCGGCACCTTTGGTCTGGACCAGCTTCTTGTTGGCAACCAAATTCTTCACTACTCTTTTGACCAGTGCTGGGTTGTCGCAGCCCTGAGCGGCCAGGTTCCTCTTCAGCGCCTGGTAGGAGAGACCCTTGCGCTCCTTGGACCCGGAAACGGCTTTCAAGACCAGGTCTGCAGTGTTTGGTCCCGGTCTCTTCGCCTTAGCGGGTCCCTTCTTCTTTGCCGGTTTGACAGGGGCCGCCACGGGTGCGGCGACGGCGTCAGCTGGAGCAACTTCTGCCATTTTAGCTTTTCTGTGCGTTATCGACTGACTACGAACAAAATGCAGATTTACGGACTTCGAGAGGACCTTAAACACCACATGAGAACCGTAGAGACTCAACTCGCTTCACTGCTTACCAGCGTATCACTTATCCGTGTGTTACTTGTGTTTTCTCCTCATCAAAAAAGCACAAAAAAATCATGCCTATCGGAACTTTTTCATTGCGAAAACGGCTGATCTTTGTAGCGGACGTCTTCTTCGTTTTGTGTAACTAAAATAAAGCTTTAGTGTCGTCTATATTTCATTCGGGAGGCTTTTAAACCTCACCAAGCTGACCTCGTACAGAGTTACTTCCACGTTTTTTTTCTAAAAATATTTCGAAATGCATCGGACCTCAAAAAAATTATGTCAAATAGCAAGAGTACATGTTTCTTAAAAGAGCAAATTATAAAACGTCACTTTTCTCTGTTAGTTTTTTGTTAAGTTAAAGTTAGATCGACCCATTCAAACACACTCCATGAGCAGGGACTGGGTAGTTGTGATGGACTGACAAGGTTTCTGTCACTCCACATGCTGTTTTCTTAAGACCGTATCACTCATTTTACTTTACTTTTCGGTGATTTTTGCAGGAATAACTTGTTTAGTCCTTGTTTGTAATGAACCCTATTTATATATGGACGGGCGAGCTGCTCTTTCAACCAACTTCCTGTGGGAGGCATGTTGTATCGGTCTTTAGCAAGACTGCATTTGTTAAGATGTAAGTTCAGCATTTCTTTGCAAATGGTACATTTAACTCTGATGTAATTTGAACATGCCGTAAATTAAACTGAACTCTCCACAGCTGTCCATCAAACAAGGGTGAGACTCACTGCTAATTTAACTTTATGAAAAAGTTACATCACTGAACATTTAGAATGAGTTCACACATTGTGAATTGTGTTCTTCATATCATTACTATATTGTCAGGTTCTATAAACAATTGAAGACATTTTTGTCTCTTATCAGACTTTGTCATTGTTGTTGAGTGCCCTTTGACCCAACTAAAGACATGTCGTTTTATAAACGTCTTCTATATTATCTGTTTTATGATTATTTTTTAAATAAAAATTATGTTGCAACTGTTTTTATCATATATTCAATTTTTAAACTTTCCTCAGACTTCACTAAACTCCCTTGTGAGGAACAAAAGTTAACATTTGCACATAAAGTGCATAATAGATTAATTTAAAAAATCACTGGTGTGACTCACCAGTTTTGTTTAAATTTATGTTGAAGGATAAAAGAAAACTGATTGCTAGTGAGTCAGCATACTTTTTTGCTTTCATCTCTTTTGTATATATAAGGACTTTTAAAACTATTTCAGCTATGCTTATCAACATGTAATCCAAGTTGTCCCCTCAATTGGTTTTGAAAATTAATATTTTAAGAAATTCTGACCTATAATTCAGGTACATGTGTTGTAATTGGCATGATTGTATTCAGTTTTTTTGTGTGACATTGAAAGTACATTCCATTACTTTTTCTTTAATTCAAATATGCATGGCCCATTAATAAGAGATGATAAATTGTATTTAAATAGCAAAGAGCTGAGAGTGGGTGTCAAACTGTCCACTGATAATATACAATACACAAACATATGTAAATTTGTATATATGTGTATATATGTTATATATGTGTATTATACACACAATAGAAATGTGTGAGAGATATTCATATAGTTATTCATACACATTCACAGAAAATTCTAAATTCTCTTAATGCACAAACTTGTCCCAGTCTACAAATTATGTTGTGAACATTAAATCAATGAAAGTTAATAGTGCATTTGAATTCTCATTTAAATATATATAGGCCTATATATTTTTTTCATATGAATGTGTGCTTTATAAGGTAAACAGGGATGGTACTACAGCATCAATTTATGAATCATTCTGGTCCTATATCACTGTCAATCGAGAAGATGATAGTTGAGTAACTTAGTATGATATTTTGGTGTACCTAATATAATACTGGATTCATTTATTTATGTATTCAATCTAAATTTCAAAACTATTTCATCTACTTATATGAGTTCATTTATGAATTTTTTTATTAACCTTTATTTACCAGTAAACACATCCACACCTTTGATGTAATATCATGTAATATCATTGACACTTATATATATATTATACATCTGTATATATATAGACATATATATATATATATGTAGCATATATGTTAACTGTCAGGCTTCAAATAACATATATTTGAGTTTGAATATATATATATATATATATATATATATGTATATATATATATATATAGACATATATATATATATATAGACATATATATATATATATAGACATATATATATATATATAGACATATATATATATATATATATATATATATATGACATATATATATATATATATATATAGACATATATATATATATATATATAGACATATATATATATATATATATAGACATATATATATATATATAGACATATATATATATATATATGACATATATATATATAGACATATATATATATATATATGACATATATATATATATATATTGACATATATATATATATATATATATATATATATTGACATATATATATATATATATATATATATATATATATATATATATATATATATATATATATATATATATATATATATATATATATATATATATATATATATATATATATATATATGACATATATATATATATATGACATATATATATATATATGACATATATATATATATATATATATATATATATATATATATGACATATATATATATATAGACAGAATTTTTAAAGGGTATAAAATCTCAAACCTCTCAAAGTTCCTGCAAACTCATTTGACAGTTGGACCGGATATATCCAATAGAATAATGTGAATTATTATTTTTTCCAGCCAAATAAAAAAATAAAAAAATGAAGAAAGAATGAATGTGTTTAGATGTAAAGTCATCTGGTCCTAATCTGGTCCTGTGTTCCAATAGAACTCGGTATTTAAACAGCCAAATGCAAATCCTACAGAAGATTTGTGATCACTGAAGACTCTGACTCAAAAGAAGTCTGAAGTCTTTTATAAATAAAAAATGTCTTTTATTTAAATATTTTATGTGATAATGAGTGCGACTATCAAAACAGAAAATAATAGCTTTATTTTTAAGCACCTCTAAAACAAACACATCCTTTAAGAAAACATTTGTTGGAAATAGCAAAGGCACAAATACATGATAAAAAGTGCCAAATGGCCAAAATGTAAAATTCAAATTCAAGTTTATGACCTAGGCTATGTGCATATAAATAAATACACAGCAAAAAAACAAAACTTTCCAAATTCAGGCAGCTACTGAGGAGAATGATTTTTTTTTTCTCAGTCTTTGTGTTAATAGGAAATCTAAAAGCTACCATGCTTGTATTCAGTTGATTTTTGTTTTGGTACCCACTTGACCTCTTTATAAGTAATAATGCTGAGTGGTCCCCTGCTATCAAAATAAATGGATAGAAAATACATTGCAGTGTGCTTAAGATGGTCTCCTATTTACACAGAGAAACAACAAAGAAGAGCTCAATTTGAAGAAAACGGCTTTCATTCTCATGTTATGTAGGCTACAGCATGTATGGACAAGAAAGTGAAATTCATCTTCACCTTGTGTAACCATATGTTAAAAGCCATAAAAAGGTCTGAATCATAATATGTGAAATATGTACCTTCTCATTTTGGTTAATATAACTTTAAAATGCTAAAATATTAACACAAATGCATAATATTGCCACGACATACTGAAAAAAATCAAACAAAGGTTCAGCTTGAATGTCTTTCGTACTTGGTGTTTTCCTCCATCTTAACTCCCACATCTGCTTACAATGGAGAAGGCACGCAGTGTCCCACAAGTTTTAATGGAACAAGTGAAACAACATCATACTACATTTTTGGACTTGGGAAAGATGTCGACAGACAGGTAATGTCTGAAAAGAGAGAAAATTGCAATAAAAATGATCAAATACACGTAAACTACGGACTGCATGTTTTACTACTGTGAAGTATCAGCTCAGGACGAAGTGTGTTTGCAGGCACCAAAATAACCTCTTTTTTAACAAAAAATAGGATAAACAGAAGACTGTTTTTGGTGTGAATCGTAAAAATAAACATTTAATGTTTATAGATAAGTGATTTTAATCGGATTGCGATTCATTTAAGAGTATTTTTAAACGATATTAGAAGGTAAAGCCGAGTGTCGTATCTCAAAACGGCACCAGTTTTGTGGGATTAGAAGTCTAATAAATAAACAAATAAACACTATCAAAGCTTTATTTCACTGAGGTATAAAGACTGACATCTTCGCTGTCAGATGAGTGTGTTTCTACACCTCGGGGTTTCCTATTTGAAGGAATTTTAGGTAATTTTCCGCGGAGAGAAAACACAAGTAGCACAACGTTTCTGCCACTCTGCCGAGCGGCTGACTCGGTTGAGTCTCTACGGTTCTCATGGTGTGTTTAAGTCTCGCTCTGTGTCAGCCATCCGGCATCACTCAGAGAAGCTCTCGAGAGGAAGAAGACCAGCAAGCAAACATGGCAGAAGTTGCCCCCGCCGCACCAGCAGCTGCTGCTACTCCAGCCAAGGCCACAAAGCCCGTCAAGGCCGTCAAGCCCAAGAGGAGCAGATCCAAGCCAGGAAAGAGAACCGGCCAAAGTGCCACCGACCTGATCGTGAAGGCTTTGGCAGCCTCCAAGGACCGCAAGGGAATGTCTGGAGTCGCCCTCAAGAAAGCACTGGCTCTTCAAGGCATCGAGAAGGCGGTCGTCGTCAACCGGGCACTGAGAAAGTTGGTGGAGAAGAACATTGTGAAGCAGCTCAAGGGGACGGGTGCCTCTGGCTCCTTCAAGCTGGCCAAGGTTACCAAAGAGAAGCCAGTCAGAAAGGCCGTCAAGAAGGACAAGAAAGAGAAGAAGGTGAAGAGGGTAGCAGGGAAGAAACCTGGTGTCAAGAAGGCAACGACTCCCAAGAAGCCCAAAGCCTCCCCTAAGAAGAAGAAGAAGACTACAGGTGGAGCCAAGAAGACAGCTCCCAAGGCCGCAACCCCCAAAAGGAAGCCAAGTGCTGCCAAGAAGACAAATAAACCAAAGAAGTCACCAGCAGCAAAGAAAGCCCCCAGAGCCAAAGTGACGAAAAAGGCTGGACCAAAGAAAGCAGCAAAGAAGTAAAGTCACCTTTACATCCAACAACCCAAAGGCTCTTTTAAGAGCCATCCAAACCTTCTACTTCAGAGCTCAATTCTTTTTTTCCTATAAATGATTCCCTGACATGCAGGCCAGGCTTCATGTATGACTGATCAAATAAAAATGAGTTATCCAGGGTCATCATTAAACCACATTTAACACAGATTAAGACTAAATGTTTAGATTTTTAAGATAAAGAGACAATCAGTTTTACACTAATGTTTTGTTGTAGTTTTTTTGATACCCATAAGTCTCCAAAAATACTTGTCATTTTATAAACATTACTCTGAATTGACTAAAGCATATGAGGGAATCATGTTCTGACCACAGATGTTCACATTTTAAAATGACTTTATTTTTTTAACTTTAGTCCAAATAAACTTAGTTTAACTGATATTCCACCAGTAAAGACTATTAGTGATTTTTAATGATTCAATTATTCCTTTAACACAACTAAGGTGTGCCAAAAGTGTAGGGATTTAATATGTTAAAGCAAATGTAATATATTCTGAATTGTTGGGAAATGAACTTATGTTGGGAAGTATCACTGCTTGAAGTTTAGTATTTCTACCATATTTACCCTAATTTGTTAAGAGAGCATTAAAATCTGTTTATCAAAATTCACAGATGAACATGTAGCTATAGTATCAATATTTAAGGAGAGTAATTGATACTAAAATAGCACTTATGAATCACTGATACTCCAATAATCAATAAAGATACCCATTTTTTTTCTTTTTTTCTTTTGATATTTTTATATTTAAGGAATAAAACATGAAATTTCATTTGTACAGTTATTAAATAAGTAGACAATAATAACAAATGTTAGATGAAAGAAAAAGTAACATGAAGATGCAAGAGAAAATAAGTGACATAAACACATATAATACTAACCTGTACTCGAACAAATGAGTGTTGTCAAATCACCAAAGTCCATGTAAGTGAGGGTTCAGGGATTAACTTTGGTAAAATGGAGGGCCATATTAATTAAATCTTGGGGAACCAAACTTGTGGAATCAAAATTAAATACCAAGAAATAATTGAATTTCAAAGTCTGTATAACACACAGTTTTATTTTGATTTCAACAAATAAAATTATAAATGCACAGAAGGGAGTTATTCAGTAGCCATCACATTTAAATACAAAGGGAAAATAGACATTTGATTGCACTATAAATGTATCTCCTTTTATTTCATTGTATATATAATCAGGCACAACTCATGTTTATTTATACTCATCAACATTTAGCTATAGTATGCTGTTACCTGACTGATTCATGATTTGAATATATAGTTAATATTTTTCTACTTTTTACATAGAGGCAATGTTTATTTTGTAATTGGTTACAAACACATTTTAAAATGTCCATTCTAATGTCATCTGTCCCTGTCTGTTTCTTTATCATCATGCTCCTGCTCTATGTGACTTTGAATTTATCCCTTGGGAGAAGTCAAGTTTTCTGAATTAAATCTTGTGGCTCAGTTCACAACTTTAGGGTTCACAACCCACCCAAATGTTTCCAGGGACACAAGGCTCGGTCAAAGTTACTGTAGATGTTTGATATTAAGTCTCAGGACACGTTATCTTCATCAGTCTTTCTTTAAAAATGTGTGTCTGGAAGCATTTTATCACAGTTCTGTTCAAAGTGTTTTAAATTCATTCTTAATTTGCGAAGCATTGCACCATAATTTTGTTGTTTTTTTCAAGTAGGTGATTAAGGGATGGGCTAAGATCTAAGGTACAACAAGGGGGGTCTTTGGGGACAAAAGGGAATTGATCTAGTACTGTCACAATGAATTAGTTTTGCCAACTGTACAGATATACATGATATTATTACAATGATAAATACTAACACATTTTTAACCTGAGCAATACTAGATTGATTGTTAAAGGATGTACGTCCACAGAGCGTGTCAGTGTTATTCACGATCATGGAACTGACAGCTTAAACAGCTCTACATGACAAAATATATTTATAATTAAGATTAAATGACTGAATATTCAGTAGAGCAAACTTTAATTCTATATTTATTTATTTGGTCATGTTGCATATGTTTTAAACTTTAACCCACTGAATCCAGACATTATGAGGCTGTAAAGTCTTATTTTAGAACAAAGCTGTAGTTATAAATATTAAAATATCTCAGTACTTTGAGTAAACTGTAGGCTCAGGTTTGGCAACTGGGGGCCCAGGGACCACACATGGTCCTTAATGCTTATTTAATTTCAATTGTATTAAATAAGCATTAAGACTGACATGTAGGAATCTGCCATTATGATTTATATCAATGAATCAATGCAAAAGAAACTTAAAATAATACATGAATTTTAAGTTAACATTTCTATCAAAACCTATTGTTGTTTATATGAAAATATCTTGGGACTTTGGATATGTTTAAATATGTTTGTGATTAATTTGTGAACATATTTAGTAGCTGTTCCTTTAATAGTCAGTTTCATAGAATGTGTGCTTCGTGGCTTCAACCTTCAAAAAAAAAAAAAAACACTTCTGAGCGGGTCTTATACAAACAGTCCAAACAAAAAGCAGCCGCAAATCCAACGTCATTTCCAAGGTTTATTTACAAAAATAGGAATTACAACTGTCACTATAGGATAAAACTAAATGAAAAAGTTACTATATTCGGCAGATCTGCTCTTTGCAGTCAACTTTTAGGCTCCTGCTCTCAATCCTCTTGCCAGGTGTCACTAATCACATTAAATCACCTGAAGCAGACAGTGACTTGGTACATAGGGATGGGAAGAATGGTGAAAATTAACTCTGTCAATTTGTTATTATTAACAAACAAAAATTTAGTCCTTTTACTTTTTAGAAATTAATTCCAATAAATGTCAACTAAAATAAAAAATTAGGCAGGCAAGAAAATTCATAGCAACAGATTATTCAACATAAAGGAAAAGTTTGGTTCCTGCTGCTTTCACATTGTTTATAGAATGAAAAAGAACAATATACTCACCCAGAAGGCTTTCCTGACCCAAACAGTGCTTCGGGAGATATGTAGATCCAACTTGAGTATAATGGTAGCACTTAGGTCATAGATCGCCGCTCCTAAAACTGCATTAATCGTCCAAAAACTCATTAGTTTCACTAATATATATCATCATGGTCTGTTCCGGCTAGTCCTCCTTTACAGTCTGTGTCACTCCAGACAGCGTTGTGTGGCTGTACTGACCTCTGAACTGAAGAAGAAGAATGTTTGCCTCCCTCTACACATCCCACCTGTGGTGTCGTTATAGTAAGGAAAATATGAGAAAGCTTCAGGTGGCGTGTAATGGTGCTTTTCGCATTTTTCTTAAACTTCTTAGATGGACTAGTGCAAGTGAGATGTTTGTAACAAATAATGTGCCCACCTTTCAGGCTGTGTTCAGGAATTTCATGTATAAATTCATATGTAGACAGATGAAGTCAGACAATGTGCTGATTATGGCCATAACTGATATCACTCTGAGTGACACACGTTATAACTCGTGCTTTTGGACACACTGGAGAAAATGTGTTTTTTAATTGTTTTTACCTTGTTGTTTGTGTGTATGTCTGTTTGCTGTATTTTATGGACCTATTTGAGTCTGAAATAAAGTCTATCTATCTATCTATCCATCTATCCATCTATCCATCTATCCATCTATCCATCCATCCATCCATCCATCCATCCAATTAGTCGTCATTTTATTAACAAATAGTCACCAACAGGTGCAGCCCCGATGAATCATGTTCTATTTCGTATAGGTTTCGCCCTTTAAAGCTATGGTCTACGATTTGGAAGCTTTGTACATATTAATAACACTGTTTATAAGGCTGTTATGGTCCTATGGTCCTTTCTATACAGTATAAAGACCAAAAAGAACGAAAAAAAGCCATTCAGTATATCCGCTGAAAAGCTGCATACTAGCTGACCAATCAAACCTAAGAACCGGCGACTATTAATTGGTCCGTGAGTTGGTCTGTGAGTCCATCCAAACCTCGTCTCCCTCGCTACGCAGCGTCATGCCCATGGTCCCGCCTCCTCCCCTCTACCTCCGGTGAGCAGCTAGCAGCGTTAGCTACTGAACTATCATGGAGCCGGAAAAGCCTAGCGCCGAGACCGAAGCCGCCTCCCTCTCCCGCGGGGCCCAACGGAGCTCTGCCCGCGGGTTGAGGCCTGTTAGCGGGCTAACGGCTAACGGCTAACGAATAGCCTCAGCCGGCCGTCAGACCTTCAGCATCGACCATTTCGCCCCTGGTTGATCAGGTAATGGCTTTGTTTACTACAGTGGGAGATGTCTGCTGAATAACTCTGGTTAGTTTGTGCCTGCACGGGCTAATAACTTGTAGGGGAGCGGGTTAGCCTGTTAGCCGCTAATCGTTTGCACTGTAAGCTGAGCTGGGGAGGACAGGCTGAGAAAGATAAATCCTCCCCCACACTCGGCTCCTCTCTGGCGGCGCCAGACCCGCATTGCTCCTGCTGTGTGTTACAAGGGGGATGTCTGTCGTGTTTGATACTTTCAGTTGAGCTGAGCTGTTTTTGATTGAGTTTGCTGCTGATATATTGTGCTAGTCGCTCGTAGCTCTGCCCGAGGGGGCTTTATGAGGCGACACGAGCTGGGGGCGGGATCTTGGAACACGGAGGGGAGAGGTGAGGGAAGGGGGGGCAGGCTGCGGTTTCAAATCGTAGACCCTAGCTTTAAGGCTATCGCTAGTGGATGCATTCTCACACCGCCCCTGGCCCAAAAAGCTTCTTTACGCTTTTCCGCCCGTCCCTCTGATCCCTCGGTTTCTTAGGAGGATTCAGGAAGAGCAGCTGTCAGCTGTTCTCATAGCCCCGGAGCGCACGGGAGCGTCATGGTTACCATGGTTACAGCGCCTGCTAGTGGGCCTGCCATGGACGATCCCATGGCGGGGGGATGCTCTCTCCCAAGAAGGGGGAACGATCAGGAGTTTCCCCGTGATAGGTCAGCGTCTGCGGGCCTGGCCGCTGAAAGGGAGCGCAGAGAGGCTCGGACTCTCGCCCGGGGTCGTGCGCACAATCAAGGGCGCGAGAGCTGCATCCATGAGAGCAGCATACTCAGCGAAATGGGCAGCTTTTCAGCGGTGGTGCATGGAGTCAGGCTGGGACCCAGTGACTTGTCCCCTGCCTCGCGTGCTGTCTTTCCTCCAGCTCCTAATGGACAGAGGATTGGCTTTTAGCAGTTAAAACTTATGCAGCTGCAATTTCAGCTTGTCATGTATGGGGCGCCGTTTGTAAAGCAGTGCATGCTAAAAAAAACAGCAACATTTTCTCACATTTAGCTTCAAACCATGTGCAAAAAAGCTGGTGTGATTTTTTCCAGTGACCTTTTATGACATTTGGAGCAATATTTTTCATCTTAGAAATATCTTAAATAGTTAAATGTAAATATTAAATGTCACACGTAAATGCTATATATGAATATAAATGCTAAATATGAATATAAATCCTAAATATAAATATAGATATAAATGTTAAATATAAATGTTAAATATAAATCTTAAATATAAATGTTAAATATAAATATAAATGTTAAATATAAATATAATTATAAAAGTTAAATATAAATATAAATGCTAAATATAAATGAAAATGTTGCATATAAATCTCTCAGACGCAACTAAATATTTAGCTAATATGCAAATTGAAACTCCTGGTGACAGGAAGTACCAAAATAAAAGCTCACGGAACTAACATTGTGGTGTTTAACATGTTATCATGCAGTGTCAGAAATATGAAACAGAAAGAAGGCAGTTCATTAGCGGTGTCAGCAGAGATTAGCTCAAGCATGACAAACTTACTGTAGACGAGCTAAGTTAGCCCATTCGCTAAAGTGCCCTTCATGCTTAGCATATCTGTCTGTTTTTTACTGCCAAGCAGATAAACGTTAAAAAAAAACAGTACAGAAAATGTAGTTAATGCGTTGTTTATGTCACTACAGGCTGCCAGGAACTCTCTTATTCCACCTGGATCAGACGTCCACCTCCACGGGCTCTGCAGCAGGCGATGTAGCTGACGCCGTATCAAAGCTTTTATTTTGGTACTTCCTGTTACCAGGAGTTTCAATTTGCATATTAGCTAAATATTTAGTCTGGGAGATTTGGATTAAGCATTTATATTTATATTTAACATTTATATTTATATTTAACATTTATATTTAAAATTTATATTGATATTTATATTCAACATCTATATTTAAGATTTATATTTAAATTTATATTTAACATTTATATTTATATTTAAGATTTATATTTATATTTAGCATTTATATTTATATATAGCATTTACGTGACATTTAATATTTACATTTAATTATTTAAGATATTTCTAAGATGACAAATGTCATAAAAGGTCACTGGAAATAATCACACCAGTTTTTTTGCACATGGTTTGAAGCTAAATGTGACAAAATGTTGCTGTTTTTTTTTTTAAAACGGTATTACTCGTCAAAAAGACTTTCCTTTCCTGGAGTTTTGTGGACATTCTTCAATTTCCTGAAGATAAACTGGAAAAACGTCCCAAACCTGAAGGACCTAATGACAGTTTCTGCGCAAAGTAAGTAGCAATGATATGTCAGAGACAAATACGCACAGTAGAGAAGGCTATTTGTTTATCACAACAGTGCAGACTACTAGTGAGTGTGTGTGTGTCTCTCACACACACATGCACACACGCAACGATTTCTGTGCAGCTGAGTTCTAGATGATGTACATCTGTTTCTGCATCAAGGGAAGCATCACAAACACCCATCTCAGAAATATTTGTCTTATAATGTGCTTTTAATTAGTCTAAAAAAGGTGTTCGAAGCCGCTAGCTCTCCGCTAGCTAACTATGGCGGAGGGATTTAGCGGAAGGACACAGATGTGAGCTGGCTTAGGTCCGGATAAACTTTAAATTTCCGAACGTTTTTTGCACTTCAAAGAATTCATATGTAGCGTACTCTTAAACTGTGGTATTACTTTTTGATTTGAGTTCTTGCAGGCGGAGAAAATAGCCTTTAACTCCGGTACGGTACATTTCCATTAGCGTCTTTTCTTCGTCACAGACTCTGACAGACTGTGGCCTTCTAGTGGAGAAGAGAGAGCATTCTACTGTATCTAATGTCCTTCGTGACCATATGGAGCTCATACAACCCCACTTCAAAAATACTGAACTATCCCTTTAAGGACGTGAATGGATTATTCTGGACTTGGATGAGACAGATGTGTTATTGGGTCTGTTCTGTTCATTGTTTGACTGTTACAATGCGTAACGGCCGCCTTCTCTGTTTTCAGCAACAGACTAGCAGAGTCAGCCCTTATGGATTATGAGTATTCATTATCTGGAGGCTGATAAGGAAACACATCATCAGGCAGTTGGTTTTGCGCACATATGTGCATACAGGGCACAGGTGTTTACATGATACAGAATTCTGTGAATGGACTTGTGTGCGGGCCTGAGTTTATTGTTGGAAGCCTTGATGCTGGGATTTTTTTCGGATGAGGACCCAGTGAGGCATTGACTACATCCTGCTTCACCTTTAACCCACTAGCGATAGCCTCAAAGGACGAAGCCTATACGAAATAAAACAATAGTTACGTATTGTAACTCCAGATTCTATGAGTATAGGCGCAAACTTTAAGCTATGGGCCTCACTGGTTCCCTTTATCAGCTGAAGAAAAAGGCTGTTATCGGGAGCAGATTGTATGAACCCGCGGCCATTTATAGGCAGGTGGCGCGGGAGGGGCCCATCACGTGGGTGGGTGTAGATCAAGTTTTTTCAGTTCTGTGCTGGCTCGCGAGGGTAAACCCACTAGCGATAGCCTTGAAGGGCTGCTCCTGTACTCATAGAATCTGGAGTTACAATACATAACTATCGTTTCAAACTTTTGAAAACAGCAGAAAATTTAAAAGGAAGTGTTGGAAGGGAGCAGCTCCTTTATTACGTGATAAGGTGTCATTTCTGATAATGAATTCAAGAATGGCACTGCTGAAGCTTCACTTAGAGTTTGATATTTCCACATCATATCAGTGTGTGCCGAATAATACCATGAACAGTGTAGAATCCACAAAAACATGTCTCATATTGTAATAATTATGTGTTCGTGTGGCTTTCATTTTCAAAAAGCTGCAGACAAAACAGAAATGTAAAATCGTATGTATACTTAAATTTAACACAAATAACAAAAGTAATCAGGTCTTATCAGCCATCACACCTTACCTTACAGCCAATCACAAGCTAAGATTGGCTGTGGGCTAACTGACCTGTACGCTTCTCTTGCATGATCAGACTGACTCGATGACCTTGTTCTGTGGTACATGACCTTGAACATTAGCTCAAGTCATCTATTAGTCAAAGTGTATATAAGTGAACTTTTAAGGAAACCCTCTTAAGATCTTCTGAAAAGAGTATGTTTGAATTCCTGAGATTAAACATTACATGAGATCAACCTGTGACTTAAAATATTGGATCATATTGTTTTAATCAGCAATATTTCTTATCTACAAAGAATGTTAAATTTCTAGATATATAGAGCTATGTTCAAATCTGTGTGTATATATTATTAATGTATTTACTGCATTGTCACAGGCCCAGGTCCTCATAGCACGTGGAGCACAAAGAAAACCAACATTTTGAATACAGAATTTTAAGTCATGTCAATTCAGTTTTATGCAGAATATTTTAAAGCATTTGTTAAGCAACCACAAAAAGAACAGCAGAGAAAACCACCATAAGGCTTAAACAAACAAAATAAAATGGCCCAAATGAGACATGAAAGAATGAAGGCCAAGGACAAACAAGAGAAAAACAAACCCATAAAGCTAAGATTATAAAACCAAAATATGTCAAAATACAATAAAACAGAAGGCTAGGGTAAAATAAGTTTAAGGCCATAGAGGAGAAATTGATCTTTCGGGATTTCATTAAGTTTTATCAGAACCTATAACTAAAAATCTGGCATGATTCATCCTAGACAGCAGGATGCAGATATATAATCATGCAATGCAAACAATAAGATATGATATATGTACGAAAAATAATTTCTGAAACATATGTAATACTTCTGATCTTGACCTTTGGATTAACGTAATGTATCTAAATGAACAATTAAATTTGTGTTGACATGATGAGAGATTGAAAGCTCAGTTATTAAGAAATGTTTAAAGGCAGAAGCAGTCAAGCTGTTATTCTCTGTAATCCAGGTAATGTAATTTTTTTAGCAATTCATGGTCCTTTCCTTTAAGATCATGTAAAGATCAAATCAGGTTATGAATGTGAATGTTAAATCCCACAGTCTTCCACAGTGGCAAGCAAAAACATTGTTTTGAGAGTTAGTTATTGATGAAGTTATCTGTCCTGTTAATTGTTGATTACCTCTTTCTTCAAACTTTTTTTCCTTACTACTGCCCTTCAATAAATGTAGTCACTTCTGCTCTTCATATTTTTCCCAATATAACTTTTTGATCAGTTGCAATTATTTGATTCATTTTTCTGTTAAAATCTAATTTTTTGTCATCTAAACAATGTGAAGGATTTACTGTAACAAATCAGCAAAAAACTACATATTATATTTCAATATTGTAGTATTTAGTTTTTGCTTAATGTTGGGTTATTTCATTTATTCAACATGTTGATTTTAAAATCTTGTCCTAACGTCTTTTGTTTTATAGATATAACTTCTTTAATTTCTAAATCAGGAAACGCCTACAATGGCTTAATTAAAGCATAATTTTATTTTCCAATTGGGGTTTCTTTCCTTGTCGTTGTTTATTTCCATTTCCTTGTTGCTTTATTCTGAAAATCCCAGCAAAAAGTACGCTGAGTTTCCAAAATCTTTATCTGGTTTCTGATTGGACGACACGTTTGACTTTCTTCTAGCCAATCAACGAGCAGCAAGCTGGAGCCGCAGGAGCATATAAGGAGGAACTCATCGCTGAGACAGTCACGCTTCATCTTTTGAAGAAGAAGAACAAACAACTCAACATGTCTGGAAGAGGCAAAGGTGTCGGTGGAAAGGCTAAGGCTAAGCCGAAGAGCCGCTCCTCCCGTGCCGGGCTGCAGTTCCCGGTCGGCCGTGTCCACAGGCTGCTGAGAAAGGGCAACTATGCTGAGCGGGTCGGTGCCGGAGCTCCGGTCTACCTGGCAGCTGTGCTCGAGTACCTGACTGCTGAGATTCTGGAGCTCGCCGGCAACGCTGCCCGTGACAACAAGAAGACCAGAATCATCCCCCGTCACCTGCAGCTGGCTATCCGCAACGACGAGGAGCTCAACAAGCTGCTGGGCAAAGTCACCATCGCTCAGGGCGGCGTGCTGCCCAATATCCAGGCTGTGCTGCTGCCCAAGAAGACCGAGAAAACCCAGAAGGCTAAGTAAGCCGGAGGTCCTCCAACACAAACCCAAAGGCTCTTTTAAGAGCCACCCACTCAAACTAAGAGCTGTTCTTTAAAATATTAACTACACATTTCATTCTCGAAGAAGTTGTTGAAATACCCATGAAACTAATACAACAGTGCTGCTGAGTGGTAAGTTGATTTTCAGATCGTGTTTGCTCTGACAAATAAGAGCAGAATAAACTTATATTAACAAGATGGATGTTGAATAACGAGAAATGTGTAATGCTAGCAAATTATGTCAACCAACTTTAAAGTAATCCAATTTGTACTTGTCTGTAAGCACCAACAAGTAAAGCTGCACTTGTGGTCTTTTTTACGGGTTTAAGTCTTTATCTGAACTTTAAACTGCATCTATGAATGTGTTAGTGCTCGTAAATCTAGTACTGAAGGCTTTGTACATTAGGTAAATCACATTTTAGAAGTGTATAGTCCAGCTCTGTTGTAAACCATATTTACAGGCAATTTGTTTAAAATCATCGCTCTACTACTTCTTTCCGATTTTAAAGTTATATATACTGTATATCTATTTTTTTTTTTGCTAACTAAATCTGACATAAAAAAGGTTAAAAGTTCTGGAGCCATCTCCAATAAAAATAAGAATGACAGACAAATGATTTAACATGACTAAATTATAATTAGATTATCATAAGTGTATGGGTTGTTGGAGTCATGTTTCAAAAATATTGTAGTCTTCACAGAAATAAAACATGTGCCATCTTTTTATATGTGGTCAGCAGTATGTTTTTGTACCTAAAATTAAACATTTGATGAAAATAATCAAAATGGACTTTATTTCCATTGTTATCTAGTTTTAGAACAGAAACAAATCATTTTTTAAAATATTATAACCAATACTGTTTGTGTCATAATATCAAATCTTATGACTGCACTGACACAAATTGGATATTTAAACATATATTTTATTTATATTTGACCTGTGGGTGGACATTAACACTAAACGGTTTAAATGAAATTTTGCATGATGGAAAAGAAGCTGAAAAGTGTTGCTTGATGAATAAGTTGTTGAGCTACTTTAACCATGATTATTACAACTTTTAACTTAAACCCACAAGCACAAGAAATGTGGACTGTTTTTACATGCAAAGCTTGTTCATTAAGACATTTCTTTTCTTTTCTTTTATTTGTCACAAGCCAAAGGGGAAAGAAAAATGTACATTTATTTTTCAAATGTTTATAATGTCGGAGCACAAGAGGCCTAAACTCTGGTGTCACAGTGACATCTAGTGTTTTTTGAGTCTCACAGCAGCTTTAAAACGAAAACTTCTTATTACATTCTTAAATTCAATAAACCTGTTAAAAACAAAATATTTTAAACAACACACATGTAAAATACATTTTAGTCTGATCTTTTTACCATATATTTATGATAATTTAAATCAAACTTAATAGATCATTAAAATATCTGCGAATGTACACTTACTAGCCATTTTATTAGGTACACCTGACCATCTGCTTACCTCGGTTATTATCTGATCTGCCTTTTAGTTGGCTTATATCTGCTTTCTACAAGGATTATGGAGATCAGGTCTTTTATGTATCCTTCACACAATGAAATGAGTAGTTCAAATTTTGCAAGACTTCAGCCAGTCCAGCCGGAGTTACATTTACTCTGGATGGAGTATCTCTGAAAATTGACTCTCATCTGGAAATGAGTTGGTGTCAGGAACAAGAGTTCAACTGATGTTTCAGTAAATCAAATCCGCAGATTCACTGTTGGATCTTTCACTGTAAACATTAAGTGTTACTTGTAGAGTCAGTCATCCCACCTGTACCTAATTATTTGACTCAAATGCCACAAGCCCACATCATGAAATCTGCAGTACCTTTGTATTTTTTGATACATCTGAATTTAATCTAATTATCCCCTTAAACAGTTAATAAATAGAGCAATGATCACACATTTCAGTGTTATTAGAGTTAACACTATAGAAATCATAATGATATATTCTGAGTGCATTCCAGGCACGACATAGAAGTGTAACAGAGTTTTAAATTGTAAAATGGTTGGTCTATTTGATGAATAAATCAGATCACTCATAAAGTTACTCAGCTGAGGTCTCTCTCTGAGCCTAACACCTCATATAGAAGAGTAGCTTCAGAAAGAGCACAGAGTTACAGTAGCAGAGATACTTTATGGATCCAGGACGCTATAGCAAGCTGGTCTTCTGATCACTGACCTCCTTGACTCCCCAGTGACAACATATTCATTTCAGCAGTTAAAATTAAAGGAAGACGTTTGGTTCAGATTGAGCAAAAGCCAACAGGTAGCAAAACACAACTCTAAAGATCTGCATGGATTATTCTGCCACTTGTGATGTAATCTGGTTTTAGTTAAACAGATTGTGTGTAACTTTCTCTGGAACCATTCTGACTCCTTTAAATCTACTGATAAGGAACAGTAGTCAGCCTGTGGTAGTATATTTTTATCTGTATATTTGTATCTATATTTTATTTATATTTATGTTTATTAATAGATTTATTCAGATTTATTTATTTTAATATATCTTTTTATCTGTAATAATCAACTGCTACTGATTGTTAATTTCCCTGGGGAGTTTTTCCCAAAGGGATTAATAAAATACTATCTAGTCATATTTATCATTATCTAATCTAACACGCATAAAGGTTAAAAGATGATATATTAACCTTAGCTTTAAATATTTGCAATTTACAATATTTTACTCCAACAGCTGTTAAAAACAGTTAATGAAAGTTTTAAGTCTCAATCCTACAAAAATGATGAAAAAACTTTGTGTTGTGGACCCATTTACATTCATAACAAGTGTAATGAGCTCTGATAGTGTTAACTTGTCTCTGCAGATGTTGCTGTGTGAATTTTGTAAGGTATTTGGAGGGTGTGACTCTTCACCTGTTCAGCCCCAAAGTCCCTGATTTCAGGAATGCTTCATGCTCTCCAACAAAATCTTCAGAATAATTGAACTATTAATATAGAAATATAGTCAGGCTGCGCATCAAATTAAACAGGACATTTTCAGCTACACAATCATATAAGCCATTTTTACACAAACCAAACACGTCAATACCAAGCAAATGAATTATCAAATACCCAAATCTGTTTACCTTGGATTCAAACTTGGGTTGATTTGTATGGATTTATTTGAATGGGAAAATGTAGAGAGTTCTGCTAGATTTTTTTTTCTAAAAGAAAGAAACATATATATATGTATGTGTCAAAAAACAGTCAAAACTGCCACAGATAAGCAGAAGAAGATAATTACTGTTGTAATTGGGTGTAATAAACACCAAAAGTGACATAAAAATGAAATAAAAAGTTTAGTAACAGAAATGTCAAATGGGACTAATGGAGCCAAACTGTGCCAAAATTGGGCCTGACCACTCTGTAGTAAAACCTCTCTAACTTTGCTCTGCATCACTTTATCAGACTCAAACTTGGCAGAAGTAATGTTCACATATTTTCACATTCATTCATAGAGTTCTAAAGCTGCAGCTGCATCATTCCAAAGAGACATTCACAATAAAAACTTGTTTTTTTTAGGCGAGGTTGAAATGTTCAATGATTTTCTGTCCCTGTAACACATATACTGATAATTCACATCTGGACAAATCTCTCAAGTGTTACTTTATTATGAAACCAGAATAATTCAATCAGACCTTGTGGTTGCAGAGATACACTCTTTACTTTATGAGAGGATGTCATTGTCTGAACGGGTTAAATTTAAGAGTTGAATAAAACTCAGTGAGCAAAACAGAGAAACAGACTTAGATTGTGATCAGTACTGATTCATCAGTTTGGTACGAGGATGGCAAATGGCCTCAGGTCTGAACATGCCCGGCATTTCCTTTACTTTGAAGGCTGTTTTGTTTACAGGAAGTGTTGTAGCAACCGCGCTCAGAGAAAGTCGGCGGGCTTTTCTTACGTTGTACTGCTTCTTTCACGTCCGCAAACTGAAGACATAACCGAACGCCCTCACAGACGAACATTACTTCATCTTCGGAAGAACTCTTAATCTACAGTCATGAGTGGACGTGGAAAGGGGGGCAAGGGACTCGGCAAAGGGGGCGCTAAGCGTCACCGTAAGGTGCTCCGTGATAACATCCAGGGCATCACCAAGCCCGCCATCCGCCGCCTGGCTCGCCGCGGTGGAGTCAAGCGTATCTCCGGACTCATCTACGAGGAGACCCGCGGTGTGCTCAAGGTCTTCCTGGAGAATGTCATTCGTGACGCCGTCACCTACACCGAGCACGCCAAGAGAAAGACCGTCACCGCCATGGATGTGGTCTATGCTCTCAAGAGACAGGGCCGCACTCTGTACGGCTTCGGAGGTTAAAGAATCAGCTGACCACAAACAAACCAAAGGCTCTTTTAAGAGCCACCTACTCTAACAAAAGAGCAAGTTGTCCTGTTTAACACCTGAAAAAAAATCTGACCTTAAGTCTTAATAATAGAGTACAAAGTCCAGTGTACAAAAATTGCTCAAATAAAATTGTACAAATGAGCAGTGTTCAATTTAACTGTACCACTCAAACTACACCTCGGAACTGGGTAAACTGTGTAAGAAACTACAGGAATTCAGTCTGGAAACAAGAATCCTCCTTTCAAACATCTCGAAAAATCAAAAAATTGAATTGTCAAACTAAAACTCCAACTTAACTTGGAGGATAACTGATACACCTTAGGAATAAGAATCAACCACTGCAGTCCAAGTTACTGCTTCAGATCTTAGTTACACACATATTTTTGCTGACAAATACTTTAAAGAGGATGAAGATGTTGTGAATGAAATCTTCTCTATGAAAGACATTCAGTGGCTGTTGTGTTTAGCATGTGAGATTTGATCAATTCCACCGGTCTGCCCTGCTCCACACTAAAAGAAAAAGACTATGTCAGAAGGTGGAATTAAACATGCTTGGTGTGATCGGATACTTCAACCTATGTCAAAAAAGTCACTGAAGTAACAAGTGGACTTGAATAAATTAACATGGAATCTGTGTCAAATTAATATATTGTTTCATTTTAACAAAAATATGTTAAAGGGACTGAGGAGTTTCTAAGTGATGACAAAAGAGTCTCACTTTTAGATAAATGCCTGATCGAAATACACTTTACACTTAAAGATGAGTCTTATAGCATCAAAATAGGTTAGCTATAAATGCTATTCCTTAACCTTCCAGTCGGGTCATACAGAGCTGGACTGGCCTGTATACTCAACTTCGGGATCAAGACAATGAAAGATAGAGCAAATTTATATTTTTCTGACACATCTTAGAGCACCAGGCCATAGCAGTGATATATAGCCGGCTACAAAACTACGATACTAAGTTTTCCAAAAATTGCTTGTTGTCACACATTAGAAACTACCGCTACGTAACTATAAAGAGACACAATACCTCGTTGCTTTGTATCCTGTAAGTTGTTGAAAGAAGAAGTTGAAAAGCAATGCAGAGTTCTGAGGAAGGTCCGCGCTGCATTTATTAGCATCAAAACAAACACACGCTTTGTGTACACGTCTTGTGGTGCGTTCCAGTTGTAGTCCGAAGTAGGAATTATGAGTTCCAAGTAGGAAACTGCAACTGGAACGTCCCCCAAAGTCAGAATTTCCTCCTGGGAACTCGATGAAACCTCGCCACCCCCGAGTTGACAATGGAAGATGGATGCCCCCAGTGTGAACAGTTATTTAGCTCCAGTAATAATCAATTTATTTGCACTTCTGACTGGGGTGTGACGCTCTAGATCAGCTGTATACATAGTATTGTTACTTATATTTACAAAAATGCTGCCATCGTGATAATCACATTATTCATGTGATATTTGTGAACAACAACACAGGCGTGCTAACAACAGCTAACAATAGCCCTGTAGATCGGCTTGTTTTTTTCCAATTTTAACTGGAACGCTGATAACTCTGAGATGATGTCACTCCCAGTTCCGCGGTTACTGGAATGCAGCATTACGACAGTCGCTGTGCGTGCTCATGGGTAGCAGAGTCTTTTAGGTTGCCGGTAATAGATTCTCCTCACAGTCCCTTTAAATAAGTTAGACTAAGTCTTAGAACTTTAACTGAATAAATGTATAGATACATTTTTATCAAGATATCAAACAGAACACAATTGTGATAAAATAGTTCAGTAAAATTGATTTAAAACACTTAAAGATAATATATCAGCCTCTGGTGCATAAAGTAAAACTTTGATTTTCAAAAGCTATGAATTTTTTTAAATTTGAGTTTGTAACACGTTTGGCCATATATCCAAAAAATAACATTTTAAGTGGTGTTTAAGTGGTAAAATAAAACAATAGAGCTTTGTAAGGTAAGATCTGGGTCCTGATAGTACCTTTTTTATCTCTAGATTTTTTCAATGATCACTTTATGTTTATATGATGAAAAATATACAATAAGACTTTACCTGTATCTCCAAAACTTGCAAAAAAAAGCATGTTTAAACAGGGGATCAAAACTGCAACAAGAGATGGCTGGTTGAGTTACATATGTTGTAGGAAAAGTGCTATATAAATAAACTTGCCTTGCCTTGAACGGCCTGCTGTGCTCCATCAGACACCTGTTGACTGCGTTTTTAAAAGGCAGGAGTTTTATCCTAAATGCATTTATAATAGTGTCTACTTTCCTACTTTTAATGGCTTATCAGGCCCCTTAATGGTTTAAAGAAAACTAAATAACTGTTGTGTTTTTAGGTGTTTAAATATGAAATCAGAGCTTTAAAATAAGTGTGTACAACACTCATGTTTTACAGATGCTACAACTGAAGAATAAATCTAATAATCTGATTCAAAGCATACATTTTTCACAAAATTGTCATTATAATCCACACAGATACTCATTAAAGTCTGTTTTTGTGATCAATGACAGACAGCAAACTGTTCATAAATACCTGGAGCAAAGGGATGCTTCAAAAACTTTTGATGGATGCACTTTAATAAATTTCTAGGAACAAACTTCATGACAAAAAAAAACTGTTCAACTGACACAAGACAGTAAGGACAGCAGAAAAGAAGGCTATGGTGAAGATTGATAAATATTCTAACTGATAATGGTAAATACAGCAGCATTTGAAAGAATAGTGTTGATCAAGAGGAGTTTAGCAAGTACTTGGCTTTCAAAAGAAGTGTGAATGAGATGTTTTTTAGTCAATGATGTTTGTCAGTTGTCCTTGCTACTTTATGAAAATAATCTAGATAACACTCACTGATTTCAGTTTATACCATTACACACACAAAAAAAAAACAAATCCTGTTAATTTCTAGTTTTTCGTTTTAGACTTGATTTTGTGCTCTCTGATCAACTTGTTCAATTCTCGTGTGTCTGAGGAAATAACCGTTAATATGAAACAGGAACAAAGTCGTTTCATAAACCCATTATCAGTGCAGTCAAGTAAGTTTTCAAAAACGTTTTTGTTAGGATAAGGAAGTCAGTATGACCTTGGATGACCGAACACACCCTGAACGTTATGAAACCTCATAGTGACTCTGTGGGTGGATTCAGCCAATGGTAGAGTGGGGACAGCACAGCTCATTTGCATACTGGATCTTTAAAGTCTGCAGGAGTCACTGTGCTAATCTCATCTGTTGACTAAACATCACCAGAAGAAACCATGCCTGATCCACCAAAGTCTGCTCCGAAGAAGGGCTCCAAGAAGGGAGCAGCCAAATCTGCTGGCAAGGGCAAAGGAAAAGGCAGAAGGAGAAGGAAGGAAAGCTACGCCATCTACATCTACAAGGTGCTGAAGCAGGTCCACCCTGATACTGGCATCTCCTCCAAAGCCATGGGCATCATGAACTCCTTCGTGGCTGACATCTTTGAACGCATTGCTGGTGAGGCCTCCCGTCTGACTCAGTACAACAAGCGCTCCACCATCACCTCCAGGGAGATCCAGACCGCTGTCCGCCTGCTGCTGCCCGGGGAGCTGGCCAAGCATGCTGTGTCTGAGGGCACCAAGGCTGTCACCAAGTACACCAGCTCCAAATAAAGCCGCCTTGCCCGGCACAACAAACGAAAGGCTCTCTTAAGAGCCACCCACAACCTGTTTAAGAGCTGTACTCCATTTTAAGTTTGGAACTAAGTTAATAAGGCAATCTGCTGTGTTTACAGATGTCTTTAAGGGATAGTTCAGCATTTATGAAGTGGGTTTGTAACACCCCAGTTTAAGAGTACGCTACAGATGAGAGTTTTTAAGTGCATTAACTTTTTGAAAATATAAAGTTTATCTGGTCATAACCAATTCACGCAAAGTATTCTTCCACGGAAATATGCCACCAGCTATGCAATACTTATACACAACAGTTATAGTTGTGTGTGAGTGAGAGAGAAAAACACATAGTCTGGGGCCTGTACTACAAAGCTGGATTAGCTCTTAGAGAGATAACTTCTCGGATAAGTTTCGGGTTTTCCGCATTACGAATGTGGATCTCTTTTTATCCAGACACGTTGCCCCGGTAACTGATGCTGAACGCCAAACCTGGTCCGGAGCAGGTTAAGTTCCAGGATAAGAGCTCACGGGGTGTGACAGACCGCCCGCTGACCAATCGGTTCTCTCGGGCGGGCATAAAAGACCGCACAGTCACCAATTTGCTGTCTTGGGAAATGGCTTGTCCATTTCTGCCAGAACCGGTTAATGTCGGTGCGCGAATTGTAAGAGGAGCGCTTCATCTGGAGCGTTTTTATCGTGACAGAAGTAATCCGCTTGATTGACATTATTTCTCAATGTCAGTGATAACGTTTGATCCGAGGATGTTTACTTCTGATAAAAGACAACATATGCTGATAATTGTACTGAACTTTATTATGGATAAAGTCAAGTAACAAAAATTTTGGTTTAAAGTTCAATTACAATTACATAAGTAATCATCATATCTTAAATGTTGTCTAATGTAATATGATCTCCAAAATGGTAGTAACACCATGACACCGAGGGACAGAATTTTGTTTGAACAAATATTTTTAAATATCTAATTTACGTTTGATTTCATTCATAGATTTATCCCAGTGTTATCAACACTGTCCATGAAATGTTTTACACTGTCCAATAGCGGTGAATCATGACAGTGGGACAAATGTTATTTTAGATGCAAAGTACAATAAAAGTGTAATTTAATATTACATTTAGGCTAATTAAATTACATTTAAAATACATAAAAATAATTATCACCATTTAAAAGACTATTTCATTAAATAATTTTGGTTTAATGTGGATGAGTTCTTTATTACATTTTCAAAAATTTGTGTTTCTGAAAAACTGTAGGGCCATGTTTTTCACCGTGTTGCTCCTGGCCTGGATAATACTGCGGTACTCCTCACTCCCAGCATTATTTGCTGCTCCTCCGCCGTGAAGTAGGCTGCTCTCTTCTCCATTGTGGAAAATGCTCCGGGGCTGCTAACCACATCCATTTTATATGTGCACGCACAGATCCCAGCCGGATTCACTTATCGAGTTGATAACGAGCCTCGTAGTACGGCAGATCTGGATGGCGGAGATCCAGTGAAGTTCAGCGAGTTGTCGCAGAGTTATCCTGGATGACTTAATCCAGCTTCGTAGCACAGGCCCCTGAAGTGCTTCAGTAAACAGCCTTATCTGCTCAGCCTGTTTGTTTCTGACAGATCATTATTACTTACTCTGAGGATAACATGTCATTAGGTCCTTCAGGTTCAGGACGTTTTTCAGTTTATATTCTGGAAATGGTAGAATTTCCACAAAACTCCAGGATTCACAAGAGCTGGAAAATCCGTTGAATAAGCGATACAGATGGCGTGAGAGTCAACAGTGTCCTCTGAGGTTCATACAGATATCCTCTTGGCTCCAAAGTGAAAGGAACTTCATGATCGCTGCTATAATCATCATTTGTTTTGAATTTCCTATTCTGTCTCCTCCTTGCACCTCTAAGAGTCAGAACAAAAGAATAACAAAACTTGCCAAAAGTTACACAAGACTACAACCAGCATCTGAAGTCACTAGCTTGTTATGTTTGCATCAGTTGAGAGGGAGGCGGAGAGATTCAACAGTTCGTGCAGGACTGCGGGAGAATTATGTGATGTGAGTCGGTTAGTCTCAGTTAAGCTTTATATTATGAAAAGTTAGTGCATTTAAAAAACGTGTATGTGGCATTCTCTTAAACTGTGGTATTATTTTTTGATGGAAGTTCTTGTAGGCAGAGAAAATCTCCTTTGTTCTTGATATGATACTTCCTTGTTTGCAGCTGGTTCTGTGTAAAAGACTCTTCAGCCCCGTTTCCACCAGAGGGTCCAAGTTCCCATTTCCTCGGTACGGCTCGCTTTTTGTGGCGTCTCATAGCCTAAAACCAGGACAGGATCCCTTATAAGCTAACCGTATCATCCTCTTTTTTGGGACCCTTCGGCTGGGGTGCCAAGCATACCGATCCGACCCCAGAAGGTGGAGCTAGAAACACTGCAGTCAGTTGATTGGTTGAAGGAGACATCACTTCCCGTGCTACAGCAGAACAACACATAACCCCGCCATGTTTAAATCTCCACTTGTCTTCCTAAGCTAACTCTAACAGCCTTCTCTGAAACAAAGCTTTGTTGCAGTTCATAACAAAAAGCCACATGCTGATCACAAAAAAGAAGAATTGCTGGATGTCTTCCATCGCTGCTCTTTGTTTATTTTTGTTATGTTTTCTTTTCGTTGTATTTAATAGCCGGGTACACTGTGTCGCGCGGCTATGATGTCATGCTATTTGCCTCCAACTTAGACGCCTCCCACCGAGTAGTGTTCGGTTGGCTGTGTAAAAGCAAACAGGATCAGGATTTACTGATCCCGCCAGGGCCAAACCGTGCCAATCCATACTTGGTGGAAACGGGGCTTTACAGACTGTGGCTTACTGAGGGAGAGAAGAGAACTTTGCTCTGCATCAAATGGACTTAAGCCGGGCATCCACTGAACGACATTTTCGATCGCTGTGTTCAGCTGTTGCTCATACTGTGTGAGTGAATCAGGGGTTAACAGTTCACAGCTCATGATTCTTCTTCTCACACTATACGACCCGATGCTCGGATGCGATTTGACATGCACACACTGTTCGTCCATGTACGACACACATGGGTGTATTATAAGAACTTATTTTATAATAAAGTCTTATAATACATCCATGACGACACGTCGGACTCTTGTATCCGGAAATGCAACGTTAAAAGTAGTAATAGAAGAAGTAGGAAGTGGTCGGATGCTCACAGATGCGAATGAATAACAAACAAAAACGCACTGCCTGAATAGGCTCCGCTGTGCCTGCCACAGCTCAACACGTCGACCCTCCATTGCTTGGGTCCAGGTCCACTGTGATGCCATGCTGCTCCATCTTGTGCATTTGTTTTCTCTTCCATATCTGCGTTTGCGCATGTGTAGTGGGCCATAGCCTCACAAGGGGCGACCAGGATTTCAAACAGGCTTAATTTTCATCTGATCGATTGGAAGGTGGTCGTGAGGTGTAAATCGCTTCTCGTTACCTCGTGTATACTACACGATGTGAGATGCACGATTGAGCCAAAACATGGCCTGATCCCCAAAATAGTCACACGGGTGAAAAATCGTGTCAAAAAGGGCCAAAAATCGCACATTGTATGCCCGGCTATTGGCCACATGGAGCTCATACAGCCCCACTTCAAAAATACTGAACTGTCCCTTTAATATAAAGACTGAAATTATTAATTAGATTTATAATATCACTGAAATTGAACTCTATATTTAACCTACATTGTTTTCTTAAATGTACCAATAAGGTGCAAGGGAGGTAAATTTCAACACTAAGACAAACGTACAACCACATACATACTGCAGCATGTGCAATAAAGTCTATAAAGCTCCATTAGATGAATGTAGATTAGATTGATATTTACATGAATTTGTATCTCTTTAAACAAGAGGAGCTGAATGACTGAGGACAAAAAGACTTGACTTGCTTAAACTTGTATTAATCAGAGACATGACATGAAGCACAGCAGAGATGCAAACTGTAGAGAAGGTTGAGTTTTTTTTGTAAACGCATGTTTAACTTGAAAAGATACATTAACATTATCATTTTGAAGAGTATTGTTGATTCAGAGGAGTTAAACAGGTAGTTTGACTTTCAAATGAAGTGTGAATGAGAGGTCTTCATGAGCAATAGTTATCAAGTGTAACTGCTACCTTATTTAAATAACTCCTGTAACAACCACTCATATTTTTAAGTCACCAAAACGTGAGATCCTTCCTTCTAGTACATGTGGTTTTTCATTTTAGGCTTTATTTGTTTTCTTTGATCGACTTGCTCGTCTTAATGTTTGTATGAGAGGAAAAACTGTAAATATGAACCAGGCACAAAGAGGTGTTTCATAAAGTTGTTATGAAAGAACTTAGAAGTGTCTGGATCAAATTTAGGCGCGTTTTTGAAAAAAAGGAAGTAAACATGACCTTGAATGACACGAACACACCCTGAACATTATGAAACTTCCGTATAGTAACTCTGTGAGTCAGAGGGATTCAGCCAATGGTGGAGTGGGGACAGCACAGCTCATTTGCATACAGGGTGTATAAATTGTACCAGAGTCACTGAGCTGACACTATCTTGATAAATCATCAGAAACAATCATGCCAGAGCAACAAAAGCCAGTGGCCAAGAAGGGCTCCAAGAAGGCAGCTTCTAAGTCTGCCAGAAAGGGCAAAGGAAAAGGCAGAAGGAAGAGGAGAGAGAGCTACGCAATCTACATCTACAAGGTGCTGAAACAGGTCCACCCTGACACCGGCATCTCCTCCAAGGCCATGGGCATCATGAACTCCTTCGTGGCTGACATCTTTGAACGCATTGCTGGGGAGTCCTCCCGTTTGGCTCACTACAACAAGCGCTCCACCATCACCTCCAGGGAGATCCAGACTGCCGTCCGCCTGCTGCTGCCCGGGGAGCTGGCCAAGCACGCCGTGTCTGAGGGCACCAAGGCTGTAACCAAGTACACCAGCTCCAAGTAAAGCTGACTGTTCTGGACAACAAACAAACGGCTCTTTTAAGAGCCACCCACTCACACTAAAGAGGGTCATCTCCTGTCTGCAGAGACGCATCTGGACAAGTTTCCTGTCCTTAAACTCAGAATATAGATATTATTGTATAGATACAGTTGCAGTTTGTTTTATAAATTAAAATACAACTCTCAACATTATGTAGTCATGTTAAGCATTAATTTGACTGCTGTGGATGTTAAGTTATCATGTAGTTTTTGGTCAAATATGTAATTTTTAACTTCATTTGGACTTGTCTGATTATTTTTTTTGTTTACAGATATTTTTTGTTGTTGTTTGATAGGTAAAGAAGCATCAAGCCTGTTCTTTGTGAAGATCTGTTTTTTGTGGATTAATTCTCTCTTTGATGGCTGGAGTCAGCAAGGTATTTGCACTTTTCTTTTTTGATTATTGGATGTTACTTTAACTGAATTTTATTTAATGTTGTATATCATTAAGTAAAAGGTAAATCATAACATCATCTGCAAAGAACAATAGTCCTGTCTGTTTTCTTTAGAAAGTGATACATTAAATATTACCTACGTGCCTTTTGTATGATACTTTAATGACTGATGAAACATCCATAAATAAAAATTATGTAATCATTACAAGTGATAACCCACATGATCAATTACAGTATGTCTTGGAGTATGTATTATGTAAACATTTTCATATCGCAAGACCCTCAAATCAATTGACATAATTATTCCTGTTAGTATTTCATTTGAATAGAAATACTGACTGTCCATTTTGTATAAAACACCAGGGCAGTTGTTTTGCTTTAAAAGTTCACCTTCATTCTGGCTTATTTGACATTGTTCCAATTTAATTTAAATTTTATTCAAGAAATGTTTGGTCTCTGCACAAATGACAAAAATGATGAACAAACTCTTATTTTGTAATTTAACAAATGCAGCTGCAGATAAAATTGATAATACATGTATAAATAGCACATTAAGGGCTTGGATAAAAGCCACACAAACAAAACACTCAAAAAAGATTTGGTGTATTTACGAGAGATAGCAAGTGATACGACTTTAAACCGAGTATGATAGATGACACTTTTAAATTGTGGGCTGAAAAAGGTTTGACTAGATAACTGCAGTTGATTACAGATAAGGGGGTGGATACCTTCGAGAACCTTGTAAAAAGATTTAATCTCCCAAATTCTCAGTTTTTTAAATATCTCCAAGAAGTTACCTCATGAATTTAATGGGCAACCATAAAACAATAAATGATATTCACCCCTTAGTTATATACATTGCCAAAACATACAATAAAACTAACTATTAGAATACACTAGGAAGAATTTATAGAATTATTGAAGGAGAGGTAGAGGGGGGTAAACCCAAAGCACTGATCAACTGGGAAAATTAACTAAACATAAAAATAACAGAAGAAGACTGGGAAAACATGTGTTTTAACACATGGAAAACAACAAATTCTCAATTTGGGAGAGAATTCTCCTGGAAACTTCAGATCAGATACTTTATAACTCCTATTATTCAATCAAAATTCAATAGTAATATCGCACCAGGATGCTGGCACAACTGTGGAGAAAGTAAGGCTAACCACACTCACACCCTATACTCATGTCCAGCTCTGGAAGAATGTTGGTCCGCAGTTAAAGAGGAAATGGGAAAGGTATTTAAATGCGACCTGTCCTTAGGCCTGCAAAACTTACTCTTAAAGGTCCTCTCACTCAAATCTGACAAATATCTGTACAGAATCTTGAGAATAACGGCAATCAAACAGATAACAAAAACTGGTTAAAACCAAACCCACCACAAATAAGCAAATGGAATTAATCAGTAAAAGAAAAATATAACGTGGAAAGAATTACACATAGTATAAGAAATCTCAGTGATGTTTTTGAGTTGTGATGGAAAAAGATAAATGAACTAATGCAATTATAATACTTGAAAAACACGGGTTGAAATGGAGGGAAAAAAAATCCAGAAATATTAAAAAGAAGATACATATTGCCAGCACTGTTCTGTTTGTTTTGTTTTTTATTACTCTTGGTTTTGATTTTTTTTTTCTTTTGTCCAGCGTTTTGTTTGTTTGTTTGTCTGTTTAGTTTTGTTTTTGTTGAGGATTTACCTAAGTTATGAAGTTGAACTGGTGTATAACTTGTACAAAAATCTTTCTTGTTTGATTAACTCTTGTTTGTGTATGTACCCCTCTACTTGTATTTCACGGGAAAGTATAATTGTACACTTCACCTGTAATGTCAATGTTATTTAGATCAACATAATTCAGGTTTATCCTGTGTACACTCTTAAAATTGCAAAATAAAAAGTAAAAAAAAAAAAAAAAAAAAGTTTGGTCTCTATGAACCGTAGTTTTCCTTTTTAACATCCTTCTCAGATTCATTTCAGTCATAATGTGTATTGCCCGTCTACCCTCCCCTTGGCCCTCAAAACAGAATAGGATTTTTTTTTTTTTACATACACTTTGCTAGTACCAGGCTGGAGCCCCTTTTGCTTTCGGAGTTTGTTAATTCTGATTTTTTTTTTTTTTTTTTTTTTTTTTTTTTTTTGATTCAGTGAGGTGCTGAAACATTCCTAATATTTTGGTCCCATATCTGACTTTATTCAGTTATAAATTATTTCTTTGTGGGGAATAAAGACCAATGAGTTTGAGGTTCTACCTATCCCTTTTTATATCTGTTCAACTACTTTTTTTTTTATTTCTCTTGTTATTGATACTTTTATATCCATAACTCTGTAGCACATCAGCATCACATCTTGTACTGAAAATGTTGAACTGCATTGCTGCTATCAAAAAGGATGAATAAAGTTTAATGTAAATATGGAATTACTGTATTTCTTATTTGTTTGTCTTTTTTTGTTTGTTTTTGTTTATTTTGTTTTTTTACAAAGATTGACTAGAAATTTAAAGAAATCTTATTATAGTCATTTTCTTAAAATATCTATTAATCTTTTCAAGATATTAGCTGTGAAATGTTTTGATTTTTGAGACATGTCCATTGCATTGTGCATTACTTTTGTGCAATACAATGGGATTCTTTTAAATTTACCCTTGACTTCTCAGGTGTAATGTCAACAAGATAATACATATATATATATACATCACAGGTGTAATGTCAACAAGATAATACATATATATATATATATATATATATATATATATATATATATATATATATATATATATATATATATATATATATATATATACAAATTGAAGAAAAGAAAGAACAAAAAATGATTAATGAATGCAGACACACAAACATTGTTGCATTTAACGCAAAATATTTTGCACCTCTGGTAATGTACTCTAAATGAGGACATGAAGGGATGTCCAAACAAAACAAGTTTAGAATAACATACAAAATGATTTTCACAAGATAGTAAAATTGAGAGAATTATGTGTGATATTATGATATGGTGATTTCTGTAAAAAAATGAAGGTATCAGAATTCTCTTTTAGTGAATATATTAAATATAAAAATATCTAATTATCTTTCTGCATGTAAAAATATAGAAACTATTTTGATGGAAATGTTTTGTTTGCAATGTTAGAGCAAGAAATTATTTTTCATGTACACGGGTGTTTATGAGCATGTGCAAAACATCTGCTTTACTTCGAAAATAATTGTTAAGAAAAAAGCTGGAATTTTTTAAATTCCTCTCAGTCCTTTTCCAACATGTTGGCTTTATTTCTTATTTTTTTCTGCCTTAGATATTTTAACTCAGTATTCAACATAAATAAAGACAAAAAAGACTTAAAGCTCTCGGGTTTACTGAGTGATGCCACATAGTTATACCGTCTTATTACGGAAACAGAATTTGTATTGTAAAAGTAAAAATTGAATTAAATGGAATACAGAAAAGATTGTAATTTTAAAGGATGACAACTCTGAATAATCTTTTGGTTATATATTTATATTTCTAAAATGTGAGGTGAGGTTTAATTGTTAAAAAGTGTCATCCATGACAGAATGAATGCTGTGGTTATTAGATGTTAGTTTGTTGTTGCTTCAGTGAAAGTCTTGTAGCTTGTAATGTGTAGTTTCGTGCAGTAAATTTATCTGGATAGTTGAATAAGTTTGTGTTGTGGAGCAGACAAGAATGTAACTAAGTATGAACGTGCATACACAGGAGGACAAAGTCCAGAGGGATTATTCTGATTTTTGTAGTTTTTGTAATGCTATTCTGACTAAATGTTTGTCAGCACATAAAGACTTTATTGTGATTGTGCATTAGTTGGGTTTAGTTAAAATTGTCTTTAACATTTGAAGTTGTTTGCTGTAATTCTGTATAAATGAGAAATAAAAATAATTTAAAAGGGGATGTTATTCATAAAATACTATAATAAAGAGAATTAAGTCGTGTGCCAATGTGACATGGTTATCACTATAAATAATGATGTTCTCAGAGTTCTGTATATCTCTCTCCTGGTGAATAAAAAGAATGGGAAAATATGTGTAATTATATTTATGTATATGACAGTATAGATACTGTTGTTGATGGAAATACTTTGCTGACAATGTTCTATTAAGAGATAAATGTGTTTGGACTTGGCTGAGTAAATGATTGTTTGAAAAAGAGGGAAAATATATATTTTGTACTTCCTCCTCCTTTTCAAATATGTTGGTCAGATATTCTCACTTTGCTCTTTTCTTCTGTCATTGACGGTGATTTTTATTTAATTCATGCTGTTTTACTAGAGGAAAAAAAGCAGTTTCATTATAAAAAAGATAAATAGTGTATTAAACAGAACAGAGATTGTAAATTTAAAGGATGATAACACTTTGAAAGGATTTTGGCAAAACATTTCTATATCTATAAATTGAGTTGAGGCTAAAGTGCTGAAAAGTAGGGGTGGGCGTATCGATCTTAATATCGATAGTATTGATACCAAGCTGAGTATTAGTATCAGATCAATACTAGTGTGATGAGATCGATACTGCAGTTTCTCTTATGTCATCTTTACTTTACTTTTCTACGCTCCGACCGCCACTTCTAAACGGCACGCCTCCCTCTCTATGTCAACATGTTACTGTTCCTGAACAAAAAACAATAAATCTGTTGACAATATGGAAACAGAGCCATTTTTAAATTTGATTTTTTTGTTATTTTGCACTTGTGATTTGTTTTCTTAATCGTGGAATAATTTATTACTTTTATACAGGGAAAAACTTTGTTCTATTGTTGTGGTTCATTAATAAAAAGCATTTTTATTGCCTAAAATCTTTGTGCTGTGTTTTAGCATAATCGTGATCAACCAACTCAAGGCAAAATTACAAAATCATTCAATGATAATTACATTTCATGTAAAAAGTATGAGTATCAGCGATACTAGCCCTGTATTTACTTGGTATCAGATCGGTTCCAAAATTCCCAGTATCGTCCACCCCTACTGAAAAGTGGCATTTATGCCAGAATGAGTATTTGTAGTGATTAGATGTTGGTTTGTAGTTGCTTCCATGTAAGTCTTGTAGATTTTGATGTGTGGTAATGTGTGGTAAGTTTGTTTGCACAGTGAATCAGACAAGACTGTAATTTAATTTGTAATTTTAGCTACTTTATATTAAGACAGCATTGTGTGCTCATTGCAGTGTTATTTTAGTGTATTTGGTAATATTCTATCAAGTTTTGCAGTTGGTGTTGATCTGTATGAATGAGGAAGGAGCTCTTGGGTGTGTTGTTGTGGCTCTTAAAAGAGCCGTTGTATTTATTGAGTGAGGTGAGTCTAAGCTCTCTCTCCGCGGATCCTTCTGGCCAGCTGTATGTCTTTGGGCATGATTGTGACCCTCTTGGCGTGGATGGCGCACAGGTTGGTGTCCTCAAAGAGGCCGACCAGGTAAGCCTCGCTGGACTCCTGCAGAGCCATGACAGCGGAGCTCTGGAAGCGCAGGTCGGTCTTGAAGTCCTGTGCGATCTCGCGGACCAGGCGCTGGAAGGGCAGCTTCCTGATGAGCAGCTCGGTGGACTTCTGGTAGCGGCGGATCTCCCTCAGAGCCACGGTGCCGGGCCTGTAACGGTGGGGCTTCTTGACTCCGCCGGTGGCAGGGGCGCTCTTGCGGGCAGCCTTGGTGGCCAGCTGCTTCCTGGGAGCTTTTCCTCCGGTGGACTTACGGGCGGTCTGCTTGGTACGAGCCATTTGTGCTGCTGAGCTTTCCTTTGATGAAGGGAAGACGTGTGAGTGTATGGACGTTCTGTGGAGTTTATATAGACCGAGGCTTGGCGGGCAGAGCGCTGATTGGATCACAGGCAGCACGTGCGCTCTCTCTCTCTCTCTCTCTCTCCCTCTCTCTGTCTCTCTCTCTCTCTCTCTCTCTCCCTCCCTCTCTCTCTCTCTCTCTCTCTCTCTCCCTTACTTTAATCTGCTGACACTTTTTTCATATTCGATCCTTGACAGGATTTTCAACCCAAACAGCTAAACAAATGTTCAAACGAGCAAAAATAAAAACAATTCCTCACGACTTCACTTATTTATCACTTCTTTGAGCATCAAATATTAGTCTCACGGATATTCAGCTTTCAAAACTACTTGACTTAAGCATAAAGTTTTGTTCTTGTGGTGCTCTTCTTGCCTTCAGTCGTTTTAGGGCTTTGGCTTCAAGTTAAAAAATTTTTTTTTCAACAGCAGTTTACATCATTTAGCATGTGGTTGTGAAAAAAAAGGATTCAATTATAAAGATCCAAAGTCACATGCAACTTGAAATATGCTTTACAATAATTTATAATAACAAGAGAGTGATAAAATTAAATTTGAGTTCTTTCTGTTTGGTTATATCTATAAAGCCGTAGTTAATCCAGAACAAACCTGCATTTATACCCGATCTTTGGCTTTGCTACTGTAATGTGTTTTTAATATTATTATTTTCAGGAGTAATTTTATTCTCTTCATGTCGAACTCACTTGCCTTTTTGATTTTCAAACTTTAACAAACTATTTTTACATTTTATCTTTGCAAAAGACCTGCTCTGAAGGGTGCTGCAAATAAACATTGACTCAGAACACTGTGGTACCTGCATAGGATGATTGTCCTCTGGCTGTATATTGTATATTTCTGTATCAAATAAACAATAAAGAAATAAATGAATGCGTGTAGCATTCCAAAAAGCTACCCCCATTGACATTTGTCAGATGAAACACAGTTGATAAACTTTATTAAATGAGTAAAACATGGAATCAAACTCAACTTAAACACTTTTCAGTGAAATAAAAGTGATATCTATATCAATCAGTCTATGTAGCTATACACAATGAGTTATCTGTTTTATTTGATCAACATTTTAAGTGATTCTTTAATAACAATTTGAAAATAGCAAGATGTGTGATGTACCACTGATGCTTTGAGAAGAGTTGAATATCTTCTCATTATTTAAGGATATTATTGTCATCTTTTTGATTTTTTATATTTACACGGCTTATTATTTTCTTTATATATACACGTTGGATTGATTTGGGGGTCTCATTTAATGAAAGTAGGGTCAGTTGTAAACCATTTGTTTTAGACATAAGACTGGCCAGATTTGATCCTATAAATTTACTTTTGGACAACTTAAAGCACCTATATACAGATGATACATTTCCAAAAGTTTTCTCCTATTTGTGGATAACTTAAAGGTCGCATCAATGTAATATCAATCACATTTCACAGTCACAATTGACCGATTGACTAATCAACCACCCCCGGCTATTGCTCAGCATAGTTGGTGTGATATATTTTCTTTTGAACAATGCTCACTTGCACAGTTTTCATGTATTGGAATTATTAGTTGTGTGCATACTTGGCGTTGTAATCTACTGTTCATGTTTGAGATCAGGTCTTATTCAGTTTAACAGGACAACTTGCTCTTTCGTTAGAGTGGGTGGCTCTTAAAAGAGCCTTTGGTTTATTGGTCGTCAGCTGATTAATTTAACCTCCGAAGCCGTACAGAGTGCGGCCCTGTCTCTTGAGAGCATAGACCACATCCATGGCGGTGACGGTCTTTCTCTTGGCGTGCTCGGTGTAAGTCACGGCATCACGAATGACATTCTCCAGGAAGACCTTGAGCACACCACGGGTCTCCTCGTAGATGAGTCCGGAAATACGCTTGACTCCACCGCGCCGAGCCAGGCGGCGGATGGCGGGCTTGGTGATGCCCTGGATGTTATCACGGAGTACTTTGCGATGACGCTTGGCGCCCCCCTTGCCGAGTCCCTTTCCTCCCTTTCCACGTCCACTCATTGTTAATGGTTCAGATTTCTTCCGAAGATGAAGTGACGTTCGAGGGAGAGAGCGTTCGATTATGTGTTCAGTTTGCGGACGTGAAAGAAGCAGCACAGCGTCGAGCTCAGCCCGCCAATTTTCTCTTCCTTATTTCTCTGAAGAGGTCATTTTAGGACATCATCGGCTGAGTGAGATCCTTCAAAATAAAAGCCCGAAACGATCAAAGTTCCTGTTACACCACGGCCCAATATGAACCAACCTTAAATTCAAAAATACTTGTTTAACAAAGTAATTAAAAAGCGAATCAGTTATTAAACCAACAACCAACCTTAATACAACTACAACTTTTCTTTAACATCAAATTGCACTACAGTGGATGATTTCTTAAATCTGTATTAATTAGGATAATGAAACAATCAGAGATGGTGAGGAGAACCAAAGACAAAAACAGTAAGGGAATAATTAAACAACTATTGTTTATGTTGTTTATTCAGAGACTGGTTAGAAAATGAAGAAGAAAAGAAAAAAAAAAGGAAAACCCCAACTAAAAGTCAAATCTTGATTAAAATTCAACAGAGAAAAGAAAAAAAATGTCTGATAAACAAAACAAACTTCAAGAGCTACTGAGAAATAATCTCAACGAGTAATAAATATAATACAAAGAATTATTCATACTTCAGACTCTTCAATCTAATAAAATATGAAATTGTTTCAGCCCCTTTTAGGATGTTTTAATATATCAAAGTATTGTTTTTGTCTTTACGGTGTCTTTGTCTAATTTTGTGTTATTATTTTGCTTTTGTTGTTCATTCATCATTGTGAATTAGATTTCATAAGTCATCAAAGAGTAGTGATATTAACACAATAATCATAAACGTCATTTGTGTTAAGGATATATTTTGGACTGTTCACTTCTTTGCTTAATTCACATTTAAATGATGGTTTGAGACACAAGAGTGAAAGACTACCTCGTGTCTCTACTGCAGTGATTTCATCTAATTTTGTTTAAGTGGTTACCTGTATGTATTACTTTTATTAAACCATAGTGTTCTTGGTATACATTATCTGAGAGAACACTTTTAATTCAACTGCTTTTCTTGTCATGGTGGCTGTTTTAAGTAATGAATGATCATTGTTTGTTGTTCTTTTCACTCCAGTGTTCAAGGATCAAGCTCCCCAGTTTGGGTGGATGGCTCTTAAAAGAGCCTTTTGTTTTGTGTTTTTGGGCCTTCAGCTTACTTAGTTTTGCCCTGTTTCTCGGTCTTTTTGGGCAGAAGCTCAGCCTGGATGTTGGGCAGCACGCCGCCCTGAGCGATGGTCACGCCCCCCAGCAGCCTGCTGAGCTCCTCGTCGTTGCGGATGGCCAACTGCAGGTGACGGGGGATGATTCTGGTCTTCTTGTTGTCACGGGCAGCGTTGCCGGCGAGCTCCAGAATCTCAGCAGTCAGGTACTCAAGCACAGCTGCCAGGTAGACCGGAGCTCCGGCACCGACCCGCTCGGCATAGTTGCCCTTCCTCAGCAGCCTGTGGACACGACCGACAGGGAACTGCAGCCCGGCACGGGAGGAGCGGCTCTTTGGCTTGGCCTTCGCCTTGCTTCCTTTGCCTCTTCCAGACATCTTCTGGTTGTTGTTGTTTCTTCCCCGTGAGGAATATGAAATATGATCTGATTATAAACAATTTCTCGGTTATATAGAACATCAAAGCTCCACCTTGGACTTCCTTGATTGGTCAGACTGAGCCTGAAATGTGTCGTCCAATCAGAAAGCTGCAAAGTTATCGGAAGTATCACGGATTTTCCGCCTACGCTTTTATGGGGTTTTTCAAAATATGGCAAAACGGAAATGAAAATCAACCAACAAAAGGTAAGAAAACTATGTTAATTACCGCACAATTTACGGGGAACCTATTTTACGTGCTCTGTGGCGTAATTAGTGAAGCATTCACGGGATGATCATTATAAAACAAGACACTGAATAAAAATATTTATACACGAAATATGTGAAATACTAAAACTAAACAAATGTTTGAATTTTAAAGCAAACAAGTGGAAGTATATATTTATTTAGTTTATATATATATATATATATATATATATATATATGTGTGTGTGTGTGTGTGTGTATGTAGGGGTGTGTGTGTGTGTGTGTGTGTGTGTGTAGGTGTATGTGTGTGTGTGTGTAGGTGTGTGTGTGTATGTAGGGGTGTGTGTGTGTGAGTGTGAGTGTAGTGAGAGAGATACTGAAATTTGTTGAAATTACAAAAAACAGTTGAAGTCAAGTTTTTCATACAGTAAAAAAAGACTTTCTATATAAAAATCAAGTAATAAAAGAGCACAGAGCCTGTGCCTCACAGCAAGAAGACTCCTGGTTCGATTCCCGAGTGGGGAGGGCCTTTCTGTGTGATGTTTGCATGTTCTTCCTGTGCATGCGTGGGTTCTCTCCGGGTACTCCAGCTTCCTCCCACAGACCAAAAACATGCTCATTAGCTGAATTGGTGACTCTAAAATTGCCCTTTGGTACGAGTGTGAGCGTGAATGGTTGTGTGTCTCTCTATGTGGCCCTGCGATCGACTGGCGACAGGTTCAGGGTGTACCCCGCCTCTCACCCGATGATAGTTGCCCCCTGCAACCTCGAAAGGGATGGCCAGGTATAGAAAATGAATGAATCAATGAATGATATTACTTTATCATAACAAAGAGGAATAGTAGTATTACAATACAGCAATTTAACATCCACAGAATGGGCTAATAATAATAATAATAATAATAATAATAATAATAATAAACTATACAAATATTATTTTTTATTTATTACAATACAGTATTTTGAGGTTTTCTTCTATCAATAATAAAAGAGTTAAGCCTCTTTTCAATTGTTGCGGGCCCTTTAGTCTCTTATCAAATGAAGTACCATTTCATTTGGATGCCTTTAAGAAGCTGCATGTTTCCTTAATTTTAAAAGATCAAAACTGTATTACAGAATTATTATAATTAAGGCCGTACAGTCACCTTATCGGAGACTTTGTGGGGTCTGAGGTTGCAGGTCTAATCTAATCATTTGGAATTACTGTACACATGTACAAAGTTTTACAAAAATCCTCTCTAGGAAATATAGCTATATGTTGCTCTGTGGAGTACTTCACCACGTCTTCAGCATGAGCCTGAGTCTCCAGAGGGATAATAATAATAATAATAATAATAATAATAATAATAATAACAATAACAATAACAATAACAATAACAATAATAATAAACTATACAAATATTATTTTTTATTTATTACCAGTGACACTGACGTCCCACATCATGAAGACCCTGGAGAGACTCGTCCTGGAGCAGCTCCAGCCTAAGGTCAGGCCCCACTTGGATCCACTGCAGTTCGCCTACCAGCCCAGACTTGGAGTTGAGGATGCCCTCATCTTTATGCTGAACAGGGTCTACGCCCATCTGGACAAGCCTGACAGCACTGTGAGAGTCATGTTTTTTGACTTCTCCAGTGCCTTTGAAACCATCAGGCCGTCCTTACTGGGGGGGAAACTGACAGTGATGGGGATGGAGGCTCCTCTGGTGTCCTGGATTGTTGACTACCTGGCTGGCAGACCGCAGTATGTTCGTCTGCAGCACTGTGTGTCTGACAGTGTGGTCAGCAATACAGGGGCCCCCCAGGGGACTCTTCACCCTGTACACCACTGATTTCAGCCACAACACCGAGTCCTGCCACCTTCAGAAATTTTCTGATGACTCGGCTGTTGTGGGGTGTATCAGCAAGGGTGATAGGGAGGAGTACAGGGCGGTGGTGGGGGACATTGTCACATGGTGTGAGCAGAACCACCTACAGCTCAGTGTGACAAAGACCAAGGAGCTGGTGGTGGATCTGAGGAGGGCAAAGGCTCCAGTGGCCCCTGTTTCCATCCATGGTGTCCAGGTGGACATCGTGGAGGAGTACAAGTACTTGGGAGTGTATTTGGATTACAAACTGGACTGGACCAGGAACACCGAGGCCGTCTACAACAGGGGTGGGCAACTTTCATTACCAAGAGGGCCACATAAAACCATGTTTTCCAGCCTGAGGGCTGCATTGTTACAAATTTGGAGGATTTGGAATAAATACCATTACAGAATATTAATTAATCCTAAAATTTGCATAATCAATATTCATATGTCACATAACTATTAAGTTATTATACATAATTAAATGAACTTGACACAGAATTCAAGCAAATTTAGCCAAAATATATGCAATTAAAGCCAAAAAAGCTTTTTTCAAATCAATGAAATGATGAGAGTTCCAAAATTTTTAAAGCTCAAAGATTTTACTGTAGCCATATTTTGAATATAGTCTTGAGTAACACTTCATATAATGTCCCAATGCTTCACGAAAGAGATTTAGAGACACTATAATAGCAAAGTAGGCCGTAAATAACATACAAAAGCCAATAAATATCATAAATATCAGTCAAGATTATATAGAATTATTTTCATTAGATATTTGAGTTTTCTTCATATTTACAATTGCTGATTTGAAAATGACTGGCGGGCCACATTTAGTGAGGCAGAGGGCCGTACGTGGCCCCTGGGCCGCCAGTTGCCCACCCCTGGTCTACAAGAAGGGCCTGAGCCGGCTCTACTTCCTGAGAAGGCTGAGGTCCTTTAACATCTGCAGGGCGATGCTGAGGATGTTCTATGAGTCTGTGGTGGCCAGTGCTATGCTGTACGCTGTTGTGTGCTGGGGCAGCAGGCTCAAGGTGGCGGACACCAACAGGCTCAAAAAACTGATCTGTAAGGCCAGTGATGTTGTGGGGGTGCAGCTGGACTCTCTGACTGAGGTGATGGAGAGGAGGATGCTGTTCAGGCTGCAGGACATCATGGACAATACCTTCCACCCCCTCCACAGCGTGCTGGACAATCACAGGAGCACATTCAGTGCCAGACTCATCCCCCCGCGATGCACCACAGAGCGCCACAGGAAATGTTCCTGCCTGTGGCCATCAAACTTTATAACTCCTCCCTCTAATCTCACATCTCATATTGCACTGTAAGACAGTGCAACTGACATTGCTTAAGGGCTCTGCATGTTGCAATCTGCTTAATTTATCTTCATGCTCTTTGTTTATTTTAGTTGTTTTGATTTATTCTATTTTATTTATTTGATTTAATTCTAATTTTTTTTACTTTAATTTTCGTGAAATTAATGCAACTGTCAATCGTGATGTCTTCAACTGTTATTTCTGACTGCTTTACTGTGTAAAGGGCAACTGAAACTACCGAATTTCCCCTTGGGGATTAATAAAGTTTTTCTGATTCTGATTCTGATTCTGATTCTGATGTTGTTCACAAGCAATGAATACAAAACTACCTGATCTTGTCCTTTAAAATGGGACCATAAGTGTCTACTAATGTATTCTAATTACCTCCAAACTTAAACTTAAAAATCAGAACTGGACTTACATCAAATCTCAGTTAAACACATTCAGCTTACTAACTGGTGATTTATCTAATTAAAGATCAACTAGAGTGAGCACAGCACGATCACTTAAAGCTGTGGTCTACGATTTGAAACCGCAGCCTGCCCCTCCTTCCCTCACCTCTCCCCTCCGTGTTCCAAGATCCCGCCCCCAGCTGGTGACGCCTCATAAAGCCCCCTCGGACTGAGCTACGAGCGACTAACACAATATATCAGCAGCAAACTCAATCCAAAACAGCTCAGCTCAACTGAAAGTATCAAACACGACAGACATCTCCATTATAACACACAGCAGTAGCCATTTCAACTGGACCGGTGGCAATGCGGGTCTGGCGCCGCCAGAGCGGAGCCGAGTGTGGGGGAGGATTTATCTTTCTCAGCCTGTCCTCCCCAGCTCAGCTTACAGTGCTAACGATTAGCGGCTAACAGGCTAACCCGCTCCCCTACAAGTTATTAGCCCGTGCAGGCACAAACTAACCACAGTTATTCAGCAGACATCTCACACTGTAGTAAACAAAGCCATTACCTGATCAACCAGGGGCGAAACGGCCGATGCTGAAGGTCTGACGGCCGGCTGAGGCTATTCGTTAGCCGTTAGCCCGCTAACAGGCCTCAACCCGCGGGCAGAGCTCCGTTGGGCCCCGCGGGAGAGGGAGGCGGATTCCCGGGTTCGGCGCTAGGCTTTTCCGGCTCCATGATAGTTCAGTAGCTAACGCTGCTAGCTGCTCACCGGAGGTAGAGGGGAGGAGGCCATGGGCAAGACGCTGCGTACTGCGTAGCGAGGGAGACGAGGATTGGATGGACTCATGGACTAACTCACGGACCAATTAATAGTCGCAGGTTCTTAGGCTTGATTGGTCAGCTAGTATGCAGCTTTTCAGCAGATATACTGAATGGATTTTTTTCATTCTTTTTGGTCTTTATACTGTGTAGATAGGACCATAGGACCATAACAGCCTTATAAACGGTGTTATTAATATCAATCAATCAATCAATCAATCTTTATTTGTATAGCGCCAATTCATAACAAGTGTTATCTCAAGACACTTTACAATAGAGCATAAAGCTCTTCATTTTATGGATACACATATATGCATAGATACATATATACATATAGAATACACATATACATATATATACAAATATATACATCCAACACCCAACATGAATCCATATAGCCAATCATGGATCCCTCCATCATGGCGGCAAGAAAAAACCTTCTGTTAAGCAGCAGGAAATCTTGAATGTGGATCCCAGTCTCATGATGAACAGCAAATCCACACAAAGCTGTGATGGGTGTGAGGGCAAAGGAAGGGAAGTAAGAGGAGAAAAGTGGACGAAGTAAGAACTAAAGTTAGGGACAGGTCCATGTATCATCGGCCTGTCGTCTGATTCCTTAGAGGTTGGCCTCTTGAGATGCTACATCTCATTTCTGGAGGGTCCTCATGTCTGAATGGTTGTGGTGATCATTTTCTAGAAGTATAATCTTAGATATTCAAACTGAAAATAAGAACTTATGGTAGTGACGAACTCATGGGTGCCCAGACCACAAGTGCATCCCAACCATATTTGTCTCCGTTAAGTATAAATGTGTTAAAGGCCTCTTGAGATGTGACATCCCATTTTCAAGAGGGACTTCATGACTATGTGGTAATAAGAAATAGATACTGTAGGTGTAACGATCATGGATATGGAGATCATGCTAATAACTACATGAACAGCTATAATGATATGTGCAAAGCTTCCAAATCGTAGACCATAGCTTTAATCCTTGAGACAAATGAAACTGATAAAGTTTAAGAAACTCCGTGAGAGCCCTTTGAGACATCACGTTCACAACCTATAGGTGAACATGGGTCCAGTGACCTTCGGCGGTTGATTCTCACAACCTTTCCAGAGTTAGCGTCGATAACTGAGTAAATTCTGAAGCAGTCTTCATATAAAGGAGGAACACGACGCCTCGTGACCTCAACCTTTGGCATGAAAACTCGAAAATCCCATCAATGTCATCTACAGTCAGAGAGTCTGAAAAAATCCCCCAAAGTGTGCTTGAGGTGTGGTGTTTGAAAAATGTGGGTAAACCATAGCCACCCATAACCTTGATCTTTGACTTATCTTTTAACTTGAAGAATTTTCCTGACTAAGGTTTCTTAATTTCTCAGAAGAAGGTTTTCCAAGGGGATTTGTAAAGTATTTTTTTTTAATCTAATCCAATCTAATCCAGAAAGTAACCAACTTCAACAACAGGTCAGAGTGGACATTTGTGCAAGAGAAATTACAAGGATACAAAAATACAAGGAAATTCATTGAAGAAAATTATAAATATAATGCTTGCATGCAGTTATTGCATATGATGCTTCCTGACCTTGACCTTGACCTATCACAGATTACTTTTACTTGGTATCAACACTGAAATATTCCTATCATGACCGCTCTGGCTGTTGGACATCTTCATTAGATGAATCAAATTGTATGAGGCTTGAAACTACTCACCTGTTGGAACACAAAGAAAACCTTCCAGATAGTTTTTTTTTCTTATGTTCGTATACAAGGCCTTTTTTGCTCTGCCCCAATGACCTGAAATTATGCTGACTCATCATTCAGCCAATTAACATAGCGGAGAGACATGTCTCAGTGAGTGCGATCTGAAAGACATATGAAGGTATTTGCCAAAATCAAAGGATTTTTACTTCAACAAGGAGGTTATATTTTTGCCATCATTTGTCTGTTTGTTTGCAAGATTGTGCAACAACTACTGGACAGATTTTGCTGAAATTTTTAGGAGAGGTTGGTAATGTCCCTGCTTGGAAATGATTAGATTTTAGTGGTGATCCAGATAACACAATTAGTGAATGATCATTTTTGCTCAATAACTGTCTAACTAACAAAAACAACATAACTCTTTTTTTGTCATTGAGACCAAGGCTTTATTTGCCTATCAAGAATTAAAGTGCACTGGACAGATCAAGACAAAATGTTTTAGTTGATAAAGTTGATATTTCAGATGCTTTATACTCTGAAGTACTTGTCTTTTTGGCAGTAAACTTATGAACTACTAACCAACACTGATCTGTTTTGAGGCCTCTACATTCTTCATACGCGCAATATCAGATCTGAAAAAGACAAATGCCTGGAGTATTTTAGTAAAAACATAAAAGTAGTTACTTTTAAAGTGATCTCTTTTAAAGGTCTCAGTGAGGTCAGTAGGTCGGCAATTTACATCTTTATTTATCTTTTTTTTTTTTTCCTTGTCTGCATTATCTTTTCAGCTGAGCACTGTGTCCAATGACAGCGTTGGAAAGACCAATGCATTTTTATTCTAGCAGTGAGAGATAAGTAAATATGATTCAGTGCTACCGTGACCATCACCAGCCCTCCCTGTAGGCTACTCCATCAAATCAAACTTTATTTAACCTCTGATGTGAGCTGAAGGGGAGGGCCGTGCCACACCACAGTGTGAAAGAAGGGCAAATAGTGACAGATAGGACAAGACAAGACAAACGAAAAGGAGGACAAACAGGTAGTGTAATTGATTTGAGATAGCAGACCAAGTATTCAACTGATCCAAGCCCCTACAGGAATTAAAGGCTGTAAGAAACCAAAATCAACTCTGAGTGCTGGGTGTTGGTTTTCAGGGTTATGAATCATATTCTGATGGTAATTTCATCATGGAACTATTACCTATAGATGAAAAAACAATGTGTGAGCAACCGTGACGGAGGTTTGCGCTCTTTGAGTGCTTACACTTATATCCAACACACTTCTGGAAAAGTTTGCTATCTACCAGATGGCATAACTTTGCCACAACACTGACAACCTGAATAGATCCAAGCTCCACAGGTTCAGACTCCAGGTTGTGACAATGATGATGCCTCCCATGTACCACTATAACAACTTACTGTACAAACATATGGAGAGGGGGACCCTCTTGAAAGTGACATGCCTCATTTCAAGGGACTAACCTCTGGGCATTCATTTGTTAGTTTTTCACTCCTGAATTCTCACTTTAGTCCCTTTGTCTCTGCCCATATCTAAATATTTCAACATTTCAACAAATTACAACAAATAAAATAGATTTGAATAAGATTAGAAGTATGAACATGTCATTGAGCTACTCCTCTAGAAAGCAGCATCAGAAAACATTTGTTAAAAGTTGGGGCCATTCAAATGAAGATGGACTGACTGATTATTCATTTTACTTGTCACACTAGAAGGCCATCACAGCATCACATTCAACAGACCCTGGCTATGTACATACAATATCCAGGTGATGACAATACCAATCATACCCTCTGTAGAGCATAGTTGCCCCCACAAAATAACAAATACCAACTCTTTACTTGAACAATCAAAGACACACAATCATATAAAAAATAAAGCAACAATAGAAATACTAGCATGAGGACCTCAAACAGCCTCAGGCTTAGTACATGCAAGCTCCAGGAAGTAAGGACACTGATGTTATCCTGCCTTACACAAGGCCTCTCACAGGCCTCATAACCAAGCTTTGTTCACCAATGGCCAGAGCACCACTGGGGCTGTCAGGTGGGGATAGACCCAGACTCAGTACATACAAGCTCCATGCACTGACAATGCTAATACCCTTTTTTTCCCTCCACCAGGGAGGTTATAGTTTTTCTGGCATATGTTTGTCTGAATCTGGTCAGATTTTGCTTATTTTTTTCAGTAGATGTTGGTAAAGGTCATCTTAGATTAGATTTTCGTGGTGATCCAGATAACTGCCATTAGCAAACAATTTTTCGCTCCATAACTGTCAAACAAATAACATGATTCTGAAGGTTAGGTGTGGGTTTTCAGGGTCAAGAAATCTTATGATTGTAATCTTATCATGGAACTATTGCTTATACATGTCACAGCAATATGTGAGCTACTTTGGTGGAGGTTTGCACTCTCTGAATGTTTTCTTATTTATAATCTTTATCAAGAATGACTAAATATTTGATCACCTGTCAGCCATTCATGCCCTAATTCAACCTGGGAAACAAGAACATTAGAGTTTAACCGGTTCTAAGAAACATGGGAGCCCTTGTGAAGTGGCCATGATGTTGAAGCTGCACCAAAAACGAGTGGGTGATAGGGACTGATATCACTTTTATAAGCTAAGAATTACAGACATTTTTGAAAAAAACACTGAACTGTTATGTTAATTAGATTAAGTATACACATGCCAAAAGAAAAATAGGAAAAAATAGGCTCTTGTATAGCTGGTGTGGACAACCTATGATGTAGCAGGCCTTGGTTATCTGCACTATGACCCTGCATATCTGCTACATCTCTATTGCTTACAATGCTTCTTAATAAGGTCTCCTGCAACATATTCTAACATACACTGTCTGGTCAAAAAAAAGTCACCACCTGGATTTAACTAATCAAATAGGTACGAGCCTCCTATTGGAGAATTACTGCATGGGTGATTATCTTTCAGCTGGAAACAAGTTATTTAACCCCAGCTGATGCAATGAGCAGCTTCTCATTTCTTAAACAACCATGTCAAAGACGTGGTTGTGGAAAAGATGTTAGTTTGTTTACGAAGGGTCAAATCATTGGCATTAAGCAGAGAAAACATCTAAGGAGATTGAAGAAACTACTAAAACTGGGTTAAGAACTGTCCAACACATTATTAAAAACTGGAAGGATAGTGGGGAACCATCGTCTTCAAGGAAGAAATGTGGTCAGAATAAAATCCTGAATGATGGTGATCGGCAATCACTTAAACGTTTGGCCAAATCAAATCAAAGAAAAACAACAGTAGAACTCAGGGGTGTGTTTAATAGTGAAAATAAGAGCATTTCCACACACACAATGTGAAGGGAACTCAAGGGATTAGGACTGAACAGCTGTGTAGCCTTAAGAAAACCACTAAGGCTAAGCAGAAAAAAGGCTTCAGTTTGCTCAGGAGCATAAAGATTAGACCGGGAGGACTGGAAGAAGGTCATGTGGTCTGATGAGTCCAGATTTACCCTGATCCAGAGTGATGGGAGCACCAGGGTAAGAAGAGAGGCAGGTGAAGTGATGCACCTATCATGCCTAGTGCTTACTGTCCAAGCCATGACATTGTCCAAGACATTGGAGAGGCCTATCAAAGCAGTGCCACTGTGAATGTGAGCTGTAATCAAAGAGTGCGTGACCTGTTTTTGGTGGTGACTTAGTCAGTGAATTAGGTTTTCTTGCCTTTTTTATTTGATTTAGTCATTTTCAACTCACCTCTCTATTGAGAGAAATGTCCCTTCAATACTGATATTATGGATTATATAAATTGTTATTGATGTAGTGTCAGACCTAAAGTATCAATACAAAGCTTAAGTATCGATCATTTTGTCCTCCTCACAGCAGAGTTGTGATGGAGGCTGAGGGGTCAGAGGCGAAAGGACTCCCAGCATCCTCGCTGATTGGCGAAGTGATGTCGGCCATCTTGGATTGTAGCGGGGAAGAAAGATTGATGCGGTAAGCTCATTTTTTACTCCTTATATTCATTTTCTCCACGGTGACTGACTTTAACCATATTCAGACTACATTACTCTCTTCTTACGCTTTCACCGAGGCTGTATTTTAGAGGGAAGTGGTCAAACTGATGTTAAAGCAGCCATTCTGGTTTCGTATCTTTGTGTTGTTGTTTTGGGGACTAATCGACGGAGGCGCAGCAGGCCTAAACCCGAGAAAAACACTCTTTTACCGGCTGGTTTCCTCCTCCGGGGGCTCTGCGTGAAAAGCTTAACGAAGACCGAGGATGTCTGCTTCTCTAACAGTAAAACTGCTGCTAAAACTACCCAAAAGGAGCGCGTTTGCATTGCTATTAGCATTTAAGCTCTAGCATTAGCTCTAATGCTAACGACCCTATGCAATCAAATGCAGCTGGCTGTTAGCTTACGAGCGCTAGTCGGTTAGCATTAGCACCTTTAAAATGCTAACTCTTTTATGTGATTATAGGCTTGTCGCTGCAGTTAACACAAACACACGGATTAAACAATGAGCATAAGAAAATGTTGGTTAATTTGTGGAGCTTGCATCCTGGTAGTCTGTGTTAAACATAAATGGTCGTGAATTAAAATTATTGTAGGAGCTAACGTTAGCTGTGGATGCTAAAGATAGCTTCATTTGCGACAGTGCTGCGGCTTCAACATCCTTTCCAGATCCGATCCAATGTGCTAGTTCCTCGATATTTAGAAGTATATTTTAACCTTGTATACAACAGTCGATATTGCTTTATTAGAGATGCATGATATTGGATTTATGTCGATATCTGATATGCAGATATTTCCAAACTTATCATTGCCAATGTATGTATCTTCCTCAGTAAAATTGACCTGTTCCTCTCAATGTGATGGGTTAAAAATTGATGTGGACCACAGCAAATAGCATTTCTTTGTCAAAAAGATGACACTGTATCTCAAAAATGAAAACGTGCAGCAATAATAGTTCGAACTGTTGTGTTGCATTCACACATCATGTGATTACAATTCACTTTTCGTGTGATTTAAAAGGCTAACATGAATTGAAAAACATTGTCATGAATTTAGACATCTGCTAATACTGATATTGCGCTGATGATATCATGCATCCCTTTAATGATGATAAGATTTTCAAAGTTAATGCTACTTTGGTACTTGAGTCAATTTTGGACTTTTTAGACACAGTGAATTACTAATGTGATCATTAGAAGTTTCATTACAAACAGAAGCTTGTACAACAACAAGCATTTCTTAAGGCGGGCAAACAGAAGAGTGATAGTTTCACAAAATGGAAGGAAAACACCACCACAATCTAACTTTCTAAACTATATTGGTGTCATTTCAGTAGCCTAATGTTGTCAGTGCAATTGTTAAGTAAAGACTGATTTGTTTAAGTGATTGCAGCTAACAATTGAGCCAGTGTTTGATGTATAGAAGGCCTAATAATTGGTGCTAAAACAGATAATGTGTCAACTTTATTTTTCATTATCTAAGTTGGGCTGTGCAGAGTTACAAAAAACAGTGTCATTGTCTTACAGCATGAAGGTTCCTGGCTTGAATCTTGATCAGGTGAACACTGTGAGGATTTATGAATCATATACGTATGAGTAGGAATATATAAATGTACGTAAATTGATTATTGTATAAATTTATATTGATAAGGAAGCAAAATCATATTTTATAGAGGAGGGGTGGGATTAAATAAGTGTTACTTCTTTCCGCTTCTTTTTGGATACGTAAGGTATAGTAGTCATTTACATGTTTTGTTAGTTTTGTATTGTATTATTATTTGTGTCTGCTATTGTATGATTATTTTGCCCTTTTATTTTTATTTTTTGTTTTTGCATGTCACTAGATGAACTACCAATGTAAAACTCCTTAACTAAACTAGGATTTTACATAATTCCTGGGTGCATACCTGTATTCTTTCTGGCCTTTTTTCCCTAAAAACAACAAAGACAAGATTTTTAGGATCTTGCCTTTTTAGATGCATACATTTGAAGTTGTCAGAAACTTGAATTTAAGATTTGGGCATGCGTTACATTCATGTAGTTTGGATTCAACTCTCAGCTCTTGAATATTTTTTTAACTGCACCATGAGGATTTCCAAAGGTTTATTTCACAGCCTCTGTCAAACTATTTGTGGATTTATAGATTCTGTGACATCTGGATTGATATATTTTGCAAGGAATTTGTGGCAACATATTGCTGTATTTAGTTTTTTTAGCAGTAGCCAACCTGCAACCCTCTAAGAAAATTGGGACTGATGGTGAATGGATGGACTGTTAAAGGTTAAAAATGTTGCTAATCTGACAGCCAATATACAAAGTTGCAGGATTTTTGTACATTATTACTGCACTCTAGATTAGGACTGAAGGGGAAGAGCAATTTCAGACAGTCATCTGGTCACCCAGGCTGCAATTTTTTTGCAGCATTCATCATGTATTTATCATCAGAATTAGATGATGAATAAAGTGTTTTGTGCTTTTGATCATTGATTTCCTTACTGTTGTCTTTCATGTAAACATAGTGATTATTGCACTGAAGCTTGATTTGAAGAAAATTGTGAGTCCAATTGAAATCGCAATATATGCCAGAAAAATCACAATTAGATCTTTTTCTAAAATCAATCAGCCTTACTCTACATGATGTCTAAGCTAAGCCAGGATAATACTCTGTCGTCAAACTCACACTGCATTCATGTGTGCTGGTGCCCCTCCACGTAGCTCTCCATTATTCCCATTTTAGCAGAATTATGCAGAATAATTGTTTTTTGTTAATTTTGGTTCCACTTTGAAAATGAGGGCAGAATGTTAACATATTAACCACTCTGCTGCATGAGACCCTATTACCGTGATTCGTTTGTCCTTTAGCGTTCATTCTGTGTTTTGTTTACTTCTGAGTTTGATGGCATTTTAGCATCATGTCAGGAGCTATGGTGGCTAGTAGTGGCAGGAGAATAGGACATAGTTTGGGCAGAGGATTTGACAGGGATTTCGGGCCTGTATTGACAAAGAATATGAAGAATAAGTTCAACAAACTTGTAAATATAGTCCTGGCTGTTGTTATTTACATTTAACTTCTAAACCTGCTATTCAAGGCACCTCTAGATTCTAGTCATGGTTGGTTCAATATTTTTAGTGCAAGGAAAGCATTATCAAAGTTTCACCTCAAACGTCACATTCCTCAGAGCATCTATGACATTGTGTGAAATGTAATCGGAACATAAATTTCAGTATAAGCATTTGTGATAATGTTTTGGGCTCCTCTGCTTTCTTGCTGTTTAAAATAAAATAACTTAATCAATTTAAACCAGCAACTACTTCAAACCTGCAAAAATTATTTATGTTACTAAAATGTAGAAGTGTTGGGACTTTGAATGTTGATAATAAACTTTCATACAAATAATAGGATGACTGTCCCAATTCAAAGGAATATACTCATATTTTCACCTCCATGCTTGCACAACAATGTTGAAATGTGATCCCGTGCTCCCTGAATGCTTTCTAAGGCAGGTGTGGCTGCATCACTCTCACACTTCTGTGTCTTCAATTTTAAGGTGACACGCGGTATGTTTGGTGCTAACCGGAAGAAGTTTATGGAGGGAGGGGTAGAGAGCGACTACTCGGACGACTCCAGCCTCTACTACACCCAACAGTCCATGTTCCCTCCTCACCGCCCAGACAAAGACGTGAGTCCTGTGAAAAAGACAGAATTTAATCTCATGTTGCTGCTTTTATTGCAGGGTTTTTAGGAATTAGCAGTATGAGTTATAACAGCTAAGGTAAGTTACATTCTTTGCTTTCCTGCCCAAAATTAATGGATGTTTTTGTTGGGTTTTTTTTCAGATGCTGGCGTCTTCCTCTGCTTCCTCAACGGGTCAACTGTCACAGCTCGGAGCCAGTTTATATGGCCCACAGAGTAAGCTGAACAAACACAAACAACCCCCACATTTAAACATGTTTCTTTCAGTGTTCATTTTGTTGACTAATTATTTTGTCATGATTTTCAACTATTTTCCTCTGACGAAATCCAGTTACTAATTAAACAAGAGCACATGGACAAAAACTCAAACTAAATTAACTGACATTTTCATCAGCAAATAAAAACATGACTAAAATGTCTGACAGACTTAATCCAATCAGACCTAATTTGGTCATGTAGGAAGTAGAGACAAGGTAGGAATATATCCAATCTCAGCTACTTCGGTTGTGTTAAAGGTTGGATGAGTTCAGAGGGACATCCAATCACAGCTGCCTTAGCTTGGTGGTGGTGGGAGAAGTTGTGGAGCGATCCAATCAGAGCTGTTCTCTTTATGAATTGATATATTCATGTAGAGCAGGCTCACTGTTTGTTGTCACTTCTGGTATTGTAACTGGGATGCTCTGCCACGTAGCCTAAATAAAGGTGACTGCATTTCACACAGAAGGAACATTTGTTTCTGTTCATTTAGACATTCAGACTTTAATAACATTCAATAAAGGGTTATTAGATGTTTTGAAATTTCATCAACTAAAACTAGACTAACATGAAAAAACTTTAGATGACTTAATTATGACTAAACTAAAAGATGTCTTAGGCAAAAGACTAAAACTAAATTAGTAAGTGCTGTCAGAATTAACATTGATTCTCTCCATCTAATCTTGAACAGAATACCCTTTATTGTCATTTTACTGGATGTACAACAAGAAGCACATATTTATAACCAAAGTATAAACAAAATATATATAAGATAAAGTCCCGGAGGACAGTGCAATTAAAAAGCTCTATGTTCAAAGATAGTATATGAAAAAAGTTTTTTTTTTTAATTGTCGAAATATACTTCACAAGATAGTTGATTATTTAGAGAATACATAGTGCACATGGTGATAGATTCTCACGTGATTTTATCGCACAAAATGATTTAATAGTGAGTTATTATTAAGAGTGTTTGTGCTCAATACTACCAACTCTTCAAAGGTAACTTTATAATCGATTTAAAGGCTAACATGGACTCCTGATGTCTTTTTAATGAAGCCAGAACTCGATATTTGGTTTGCTACAGTGCTCTCCAAATGCTATGTTTTGAACTAATGATGGAGAATTAAAAGCAAGACGACAACTTTTGCACCTTATTTTATGTTAACTGAACATGGAGTAGCCTCCAATGCTAACAGCAATAATGAACAGGAAAACACGTTTCTGCTAAAATAATCATGTTGGTCTCTGTGCGTCTTGTTTCAGGTGCGTTGGGGTTTCCCATGCGAGGGATGAACAGCAGCGCGGCTCCTCAGTTAAGTCGAAGTGGGCTGAATCAGTCGGGCAGTCAGCTCCCCAGTCACGCCAGTACACCCAACACTGGAACCATGCACACGCCTCCCTCGCCGAGCCGGTACGCCACACCCTCTCTCATTTCTCCCTTCTTTAGCTCTCCTCTTTGTCTTCAACTCATCTTATCTCCTCTCTTCAGGGGGATTCTGCCCATGAGCAGCCGCAGCGTGTTGAACCACAGCCAGCAGGTAGGCGGTCCAACAGGTCAGTCGCCGGGGATGGTGGGCGGAGTCGGCGTGGAAAGGGGAGCTGGAGGAGTCGGAGCGGGGAGGAGCAGCAGCATGGGGAGTCCGAGCAGGTCGTCGCCGAGCATCATTGGGATGCCCAAACAGCAACAAGCACGGCAGCCTTTCACTATCAACAGGTAAAAGTGACAGAAAGCAAAAAGGTCACGACATGTTGCTTTCTACCAGCTTTATAAGGCAGTCACTTCATTCTCCATTTAGGCTTTAGGTGAAAGTCAGAAAGAGATCACATTTTACATCCGAGAAGCTTTCAACTGTGAATTTTAGCTTTTTTTGTTACTGATAATATTTTTTATTAAAACGTGCCTTTCATGCCGCTCAAGGACACTGTTCACAGTTTAAAACAATCACAACCACAATAAACTCAACAATAGTATCCACAAAATGCAGCAGACAGTAACAGACCCAAACACCTAAAACAGTGATCACCATCGGGCGGCCCAGGGACCACACCAGGACCTTCAAAGCTCTGATTATTATGATGATTATCATAATAATCATCTGGCTTCCTGATTATTATGATAATTTATTGAAGAATTACAATTTTTTATGACTAAAAGAAATCAGAATCTTAAGAAAATGTCAGAATTCTTAAATAAAATTTAGAATTCTCAAATACAATTAATTATTAATTCTCAGACTTCTACCTTTTCTCCAATTTTTTCTTAGAATTCTAAATTTAATCTCAGAATTTGGGCTTTTTTTAGACTGTGGCCCTTATAGTCTTCTGAGGTAATAGCAAGGCCGAATAGTACAGTGTGACGCAATGACTAAATCAAATACGTCATTGCGTGTGACTGTGGCTCAGCAGACTTGTGTCAAAAGGACAGTAATTCATTTGTTGTGGGTTTATCCACTTCAGTGCACTTTAGTTTATTTTTCGATGCATTTTTTATTTTGTTTGAAGGCCTGATATGAATGAACACTTTGTTGTGCTTTTTTTGAAAAGTAAAGGCTACTAGAATTTTAACAAATGTCATAATATTCAATAAACTATTACTTTCTTTTAAAAACATTTCTAAAAATTTATTGTAAGCTAGTGGTGTGCGATATAACGATATTAAATCGTTAAGGATTATGAAGTGGGGATGATCTCATAAAGCAGAAAGATCGTCAGATCGTCTGTGTGGGCACAGAGACTTTGACGCGCAGCCGACTAACCAATCATAGCACATTACGCGCAGTGCATGGTAGTATCTCCTGTTTGGTTATGTAGCATTAAGCCATGGCAGAAAGAGAAAAGGAGATAAAAGCTTGAAGATGTCTGAACAAAAATCTGTTCTAAAGCAGCTGTATTATTCACTCAGGTTATAGACGTTCCAGTTAGATAACATTTGTTCTAAATTGTTGCACTTTAAGAGATAACCAGTTACTTAAGTTTGCATTTATATTCAACCCTTTTCAATAAGCTATTTGGTGTGTTTAGTTTTTATGTTACAAAAGTGCACTTTATTGTTGTTCATTACCTTTTCTGTTTACATTTATTGCACATTTTTATAAAAACTGCACTATATAAATTTAAATCTGTTCAGAAAGTTTCTTTGGCTTAAAATGTCATAATTTTTCTTTTCGGGTTTTACATGTTTTATATGTTAAACAAAGGAAAAAAACGGTCAAACATGCAAATTAGTCTAGAAAAATCAACATAAAAAAGAATCATGATAAGATCGTGATTTTATTCGTAAAAAATCGTGATATATTTTTGCCATATTGTCCACCCCTATTGTAAGCTATTTATACACTATTAAAAAAATATAGTGAACTACTTTGCCTATGCATTGGATATTTGGTATTGGGTCAAGCGTTTCTATTTTATTCGGCTTCGGCCACAAATTTTCATTTTGGTGCATCCCTAGTTTGGGAGTATAGTAAAATTAAAGGGGACCGGAATTGACAAGTTTATACTTCTTACTCCTTTTCATTCATGTAAGCTGTGAAACTCGAGATGCAGATTGAGCGACTCTCTCGTTGTTTTTCTTTTCTTGTTTTTGATTAGCAGTTATTTGTATTTTTAAGTTGTCATTGACATGATTGAATTATAGATATCAATCAATAAATAGATGTGGGTATGTAAATGTGTAGGTTTTTAAGTGGAGCATGCAGCTCTGAACAAAAGTTTGAGTCTGTATTCAATGAGAACCAAAGAGTTTAAAACAAACAAACTTTTGATAAACACGTCTTTAAAAGTTCCATGCAGCTTTTAAATTATTCCGTCTATTCCATTAAGCTTTGGTTGAATCCTTTCCATGCCCTAAAAAGGAAAAAAGGAAGAAAAGACATTTTTAACTTAGCTTGAACTTGCAGTGTATTTCATATCCCTGTTTTATTGGTTTCACTTCATGTTTGTTGGATTTCTGAGTAACTGTAAAGCTCTGAGAGTAAATGTTGTCTCTCTGTGTGTTTATGTGTCAGTATGTCAGGGTTTGGTGTGAACAGGAATCCAGGCTACAACATGAACAACTCGCTCTCCAACAACATCTTCAATGGCACAGGTACTAAGATAATCATTTTCATGACTTTTGAAGCTCTTCTACCTTTGTGTCTGTGTTGCTTTTTGCAAGCTTATTTTTGTGTTTATTTCAGACGGCAGTGAGAATGTGACGGGGTTGGACTTGTCAGATTTTCCAGCGTTAGCAGACAGAAGTCGGAGGGACGGAGGCTCCAATCCAACCCCGCTGCTCAACCCGCTGGCCGGTCGGGCTCCGTACGGTGAGAGAAACTTTTGTGCGTGATTTAAAGTATTTTTCACCAAATTCAAATCTTAATCTCTATCTACTAGGGTCGGATTCAGGGCAGGGCTGAGCAATATGGTCTAAAACTATTTCAACGTAAAGCAAGTAAAATGAAAAAGCTGTTTAGCAGATGTTAAAACACACATTCAAAGCTTTATTGCCGTCTGCCTTTCTGTATCATGTAATGACTGAAACATCTCCTCTGCCTACACATTCCAGTTGGAATGGTAACCAAACCGTCCAGTGAGCAGTCGCAGGACTTCTCGATCCATAATGAGGATTTCCCAGCTCTCCCTGGGCCAAACTACCAAACAAAAGACCCCACCAGCACCAACGAGGACAGCAAAACGGTCTTGGATGCTTTGTTTTAATCGCTTGTTTCCCTTCCCGTCACTTTCTTTTTCATCGTGCTCTCTCCTCTGTTTACTCATGCAGTTTCACAATTTTTGCTCAATCAGAATCTGAACTCATCAGGAAAGTCCACCTCTAACTCAGATGGTCCAAAGTTTCCAGGCGATAAGAGCTCTGCACCAAGCAACAACAACCAGCAGAAGAAAGGGATTCAGGTGCTTCCTGACGGTAAGACCAAAAACAGACACGGCAGGAAAAAAGGCAGACCTGGCTGCAGTCACATTAGTCCTTTTAGCTTAGATAGATTCCTAACGGAGTGGTCTGAAGTAGTTCATGATCAGAGCTGTTGGAATAGTCTAAATGCTTAGGGAAGGAGGATCAATGCTTCCTTTAGCATCTCCTTTAGCATAGGATACACCGGACCATCCTTTACTAAAGGAGAGGAGATTATTCTGTCCCACAATTCGCTGCAGCAACAGCATTAGTAAACAGTGTGTAATTGGACTGCTTCTGAATTCAGCCGAATAATGACGGACAAATCGCTCAGACCATGTGAGTTACCACTGCTGTTCATCCTTTCTAGAGGCTATCAAAACCTGCCTTAATTTCCAGTAGTCTGATTCTCTGAAGAGAGCAGGATACGAGACATTTGATGTTGATTATGTTTTAAACTTGGTTCATTATTAATGATGTTTCCATCATTTGATTGTGGTCTTAACAGTTTCTGCCTTTCTTTCATTGAGTTCATTTATTTTCATGCACTGATTGGTGTTCATGTTGATAATGAGAGGACAGATTTATTTAAATTCTCACTTCAACATCGGTTATGCAGGCGTCATTTTTACCGAGTTGTAAATGTTCAAATTGTCTAAAGGAACAACATTGTCATGATACACGAGCTCTTCTAAGATGAGCCGTTTGTAGTCTATCTTCAGAAAATTGTAGTTTCACTGCAGCAGTAACATCCGCCCTCACATGATGACGTAATGTAGTGAAAGTGCAGTCAGATTCTCTCTGAACGGCAGTTTTCCTTTCCTAAGTCCTTATGAATTCTTCTTTCCTTAACTTCATTACTTTATCCATCACGATTATGGAACTGAAGTTAGGAAAGGGCTTAGGGTGCTGCGGCCCTGTTTTATAAACTCGAGAGATTTTAGTCCAAACGATGCTAAAGTAATGTATTTATTCCCCAGGCCGAGTGACCAACATCCCGGTCGGCATGGTAACGGACCAGTTTGGGATGATCGGCTTGTTGACGTTCATCCGGGCGGCAGAGACAGACCCCGGGATGGTCCACCTGGCGCTGGGCTCCGACCTCACCACGCTTGGGCTCAACCTCAACTCACCTGAGTATGACACACACATGAACATGAAGTCTAGCCAACATAAAGATGGATGCCTTGGGAAAATCAAATTCTCTAAATCAAATGATCACTAATCATGAAGCTGAAGATGGAACATGTTTATGGACGTATAAACTAAAGAATATGTTAAAACATTTGGTGGGACTTGGGACCCCACAGCTTTCTATTTGGCCCCCCATATTTTTCAAATTTTGTTTTAAGGATATTTTTTGGTTGTTTTGTCTTTACAAGCATTTAAACAGCCTCCAAAACAGTTAAAATTGAAACAGTTTTATTGGGAATGACTTCTTATTTGGTCTGTTTTATAGACATCCACCTGTGAGCCATATATATATATATATATATATATATATATATTATATATATATATATATATATATATATATAAGAAATGTTTCAATTTATCTTTACATTTACGTTGCGTATCTTCATAACTTTATATTAGGCAAAAATGTAAGTGTCAATGTTTGTTTGTTCTTTCTGACCATCAGAAATCTGTATCCCAAGTTTGCGTCTCCCTGGGCGTCAGCTCCATGTCGACCGCAGGACATAGGTGAGTTCAGACTCGTTGCTTCAAATGTGGGATTTTTGAAGTTTAATGAGCATTTGTGGACTAAAATGCATCAGAATATTGTATTATCATTTATGTCTATTGGTTTTGTCAGTGCTGTTATGAAAAGCAACCAGGAGACCACTTTTAAAATATTTTTTATTGAACTTGTTAGTCCAAAGAAGCATTTGTTGCAGCTTTTGTGTTTTTCCTCCTTTTTCAACAGACTTCCATGTCCCCTCAGAGTATTTAACCAACATCCACATAAGGGACAAGGTAAGAACCACACAGATCCTCACAGAGTTTTCTGATGAGTGTTTTTATTAAATCTGGAAAAACTTGAGTCTATATATGATTTTCTTTTGCAATGGCCAATGCAGAGACTCTTATCCATGCTTTTATCACTTGTAGAATTGACCACTGTAATGCTCTCCTCTCTGGTCTACCAACAAAGAACATCTCACAGCTTCAGCTCCTTCAAAACTCAGCTGCTCGTACGATGTCAAAGACCAGAAGGAGAGCCCACATCACACCAATTTAAAGTCTCTGCATTGGCTTCCTATATCTTTTTTCGAATACATTTTAAGTTTTTAAATCTCTTAACGGTCTTGCTCCTGCATATTTATCCGATTTGCTTTTACCATATGAGCCCTGTAGAGCCCTCAGCTCCTCAGGTTGTGGCCTTTTGACTGTTCCCAGAGTTAAAACTAAAACATACGGTGAAGCCTCTTTTTGTCATTACGGCCTCGTCTGTGGAACATTCCACCAGAGGACCTTAGAGCAGCACCTACTGTTCTTATTTTTAAAAGAAAACTCAAGACCTACCTTTTTAATCAGGCTTTGAGCTGATTGTATTTATTATTATTTTATGTTATATTTTAATGTATTTTAACCCTTTTATTTTGTTTTATTACATTTCAGTTCAGATTTTTTTTTATTTTATTCTTTGTTAAATGCTTTTCCTTTTATTATCCTGTTTTAGCTGATGTTATTATGCACCTGATTTAACCCTTTCTCATTCTACCATATTATTTATCTAACTTTTATTCTATACTGTTACATAATTTTTTTTATTTATGTATTTACACATTTATTTATCCTACCCTCTAGTATTTTTAAGTATTATTTTAGTTTTAGCTCCTGTGTTTTCTCATTTTTAATTCAAGATAGCGTTTCCTCAGTCCTCTAATTCTGTTTTCTGTCAGAATTTTTTTTTATGTCTTTGTGTTTGAGGAAGTGAGTGTGTGTATTGAATGTGGATTGGGGGAGGGGGGATTGTGGGGGTCTTACATTTCATTATGGTATTACAAAGTCCTGTATGAAAAGTGCTACACAAATAAAGTTTGATTGTTTGATTGTTATTTGAAAATTATGTGGTAAAACTTGACATGTTTGACTTGATAACCATAAGCTCTAATCAATAAGATGTCTAACTGAATGTCATGTTTTATATTTGCAGTTAGCAGCTATCAAACTGTCTCGGTATGGTGAAGATCTGCTGTTTTATCTCTACTACATGAACGGAGGAGACCTACTACAACTCCTCGCTGCAGTAGAACTGTAAGAAAACACTTCATATTTTATTTTGTCTTTCACACCATCCTATAAATTCTTGTCTTATGATTTTAATACATTTAATTTCTTAGAAAATATAACGCGATCTAGCAGATATTACATGCTCCTCCTGGTCCCAGACCATCTTAATCTGTTAAAGTAAACATATTCTGCTTTTTTTTTTTTGGTGTGTTTTTGTTAGGGCTGTAAAGTCCAAGTTGACTGGTCGACTTATTGGTCGATGCGTGCTCAGTCGACCAAAATTCTGATTGGTCGACCAGATGTATCAATTTATATTTTCCCCTGCAGTATATGGTTCATTTTATCAGGAGAAACGTATCAAATGAACTGTTTCACAGGTAACAGCCTGTCTTTTAATGTATTTATCATTCATTTCAATATCAATATTATATTAAGAAATTTTCAATATTCTAGTCTAATAATCCTTTATTCGTTTTATAGCTGCATGCCACTGCTGCATGCGCTCTGCCCACTGCAAGCGGTGGCATCCCTCACCCAGTCCGCGCTGGATTGTATGCCTCATATAAATATCCAAATGCAAAAACGACATCACAGATGGAATTGTCAATTTTATTTCTGAGGGTATGAGGCCCATTGGTGTCATGGAAGGCCAAGAAAAACATTGGAACCTGGATATTCAGTGCCAGCGCGCCAGACAATTACACACGCACATATGGCAAAATACGAGGGAGTAAAAAAGAGAAAGTTTCTGAGTTAATAGATAAAGATAACAGATGTGTACGTCTCTTCGAATGGAGTCCTATATGACAGTGACTGCCCATTTCATTGATGAAAACTGGAAAGCAAAGAGTCTTCTGCTTGACAGAGGTAAAAAAGGAGAGGCGGACATGGGAAGAAACATCGCTGCAGATTATATGAACTTGCCAATGCCTCAAAGGTCGAGCAGAAAAAAAAAGTGTCTGTTATAGTGAACAACGTGGCTAATATGGAACTCTGTATGGAAACACTTCAAGAGTCCCATGAATGGTTTAAGATGCAGGGCATTTGGGGGTGCGCCGGGCACACTTTGCAGCTCGGTATTACTGTGGCGCTCAAACAGTCCCGCCGTGGCTGCAGCGCGTCATGTTCTGGCGCATTTTAATAAGGGGCACAAAGCCAAAACTGGGCTAAAGCAGAAGCAGGTGCTGATATACGTTTTACTGAGCCGCGGTCCGCTGAGCCCCCCCCCCGCGATTGGTCGATTTTTGGTGACAATTGCTGTGTTTGGTCGACCAACAATTTCTTTGGTTGATTACAGCCCTAGTTTTTGTACATATTCAGGTTTAACAGGGACTGGAGGTACCACAAAGAGGAGCGGGTTTGGATTACCCGAGCTCCAGGGATGGAGCCCACGCTGAAGACCAACGCCTACGAGAGAGGGACCTACTACTTCTTTGACTGCCTCAACTGGAGGAAGGTGGCGAAGGTGAGACATCAACACTGATTCACAATGATCACGTAGTTTGTTGTGCTACATGTTAGACTGTCTGGATAATATCTGAAGTGAAGCACAAACTTTAAACCAGCTACACCACACATTATAAGATCGATTATGAAGAGGAGTGGATCAATACAATTTCACACAAACCCCTTTTTACAACACTTTGGTATGAATGTTCTCAGGGTCATGGATCCAGTTAGACAGTTTGAGCAGTCCTGCTCGTCAACCTTGTTTGGGTGCCTCCGACTTTCATTTGTCAGCCTTGTTCCTCTGTTTCTCTGACGCTACATCAGCTTCTCTCAAGGGTCAGCAGATATTTTTCTTCAAGTGCCACTGCTGTCTCAGTCAAATGCATACCTTACATGTTTATGCTCATGAGAAAAGGCATAGTGATGTCTTCCAGCCCCTGAAAGTTTTTCTTTTTCTGTTCTGACCTGCAGGGTGACAACCCCTTAGCATCACAACACAAACACTGACGCTCCAGAAATGTCCTGCATCAGCAAGTTAGGAAAACAAAACAGCAAAATCACTGCAAACACTCCCTCTGGATGCTAAAAAATAAAAGAGGAAATTTTTGATTTATATATTGGTTTTATCAGACTATCTTAGTGTTTTGTGCTTCATTTCCATTGTTAGTGTGTTTAATTTATGTTTATGCAGGTTTGAAGCAAAAATCCAGGGGGTCATTTTTTGTCTCTGGTATTAAAAATGTTCTACACTTTCTATTATTATATCATTAATTTAAAAAAAATATATATATCTATATATATATATATCTATATATATATAGATATATATATATATATACATATATATATTTCTATATATATCATGGCAGTCATAGTAAAAGTAAAAGCTCAGATTTGACACTTAGTACTACGAATCAGCTTTATTGGCCAAGTACGTACACAACATACAAGGAATTTGGTTTCGGCAGGTGGTGTCGCTAGCAGAATAAACAGCATGAATATAAACATAACCATACCAGAAACAAATATCTATGTATAAAGTAGGGCTGGGCGATATGACCTAAAAATAAAATCCCTGATATTTTCCCCTACAAAACTCAATTTAGAATTTTAATAATTTTTTTCCCTCTCAAAGCAAAATAACTCCAAGCTACACAAAAATGACATGAATCAAGTTCTGCCTTTATGTTGTCAAAATATATTCCTAAATCAATCAGAATTTCCCTCTTCAAATTAAAGTGTGTGTCATAAAATGTTGATTATGTAGTTTTAACACAAGCAGGTTTGCCTACATAAACACTGAAGGCTGAAGGATTTTTACAGCTTGTTATCATGTTTCTCTCTGATCAATATTTAATCTAATTTTAAAAAATAAATACAAGGTTATAAAAGTGCTTGTGTAAAACCTACAGGGCCACCATCATGGAATTTGTAAAGTTTCAGTGTTTATATTTTTTCAAACTTTGCAACTACTTACAATTTAAGTGAGAGAATGAAAAAATCTGTTTTTAATTTTTGAATCTTCTGCAGAGAATAATTCAATTTAAAGGAGACATATCATGCTTGTTTCTCCTTTTCATTATGCCAGACTAGGATGCCTGTAAAGCATTTCTGCCCTCAGTACAAGTCATTTAGTTCGATCATTCTCAATATCCTCATTTTAGGCCATTGTCAAGCTCTCGTTGAAATGCTCGGATCTGAGGTTGACCTAAAGTTACCTCGCAACGTCACAGCCCTTTGTGGTCTGATTGGTCAGTTCTATCAGGGGTTGACCAGCCTGTCCTTCTTCTACTACTGTATTTTCCGAAAATTTTTGAAAATTAAGGGGGTGTAAGGTCTTGTTTTCAAATTTATTATATGTAAGTATTAAATCATGCATCAGCATGATATGTCTCCTTTAATCGATATATTTCCCAGCCCTAGTAAAAATACACCTAATTAGAGAAGAAGAAAATAAAAATGCACCTTGTAGAAACAAACATGTAAACATTATAGGGAAAAAAATGAATGTATATGTATTAGCACGTGCAGTAAATAAATACATACACAAGGGTGTGCAATTAATCATGGTTAAATTGTTATCCCAATATGAATCAACAGTCTGAATTTACCACAATAAATCAAAAACAGCTTTTTTTAATGATTTAAAACAAAGTTTAACAGCCTTACTTTCACACCATTCAGATGAAGTTGAAGGTGAGTGTAAGGTTTTTAGTTTATTGAACCAGTTAAATGATTGTTTTGAACGTTTGGTGAGTTTCATTAAGATTCCAGGAAACTTGCGGAAGAATTAACAAAATGACCAAAATTAAATTTTTGATAAATCAGCCATTAACAAAGAAAACACTTTTTTGTAACACTTGTACCATTTACAGCAGCTTCAAGAGTTTGTCTTGGCGCTCATGGATGTAAAGCCGGGGTGTGTTGAATTCCCTCTGTGGCGCGTCCCTCTGACTCCTTATCTTTGTTTTTCAGGAGTTTCATCTGGAGTACGACAAGCTAGAAGAGCGACCTCACGTTCCCTCCACATTCAACTACAATCCTGCCCAGCAGGCCTTCTGATTGGCTCTACCTCCTCCTGCCTGCCTGCCATTGGCCCTCCTGGCTCATCTTCATCACCATCATCATCATCACCATCCTTTAGGTTTTCCCACCTCCACACACTCTCAGTGAATCTGGCCAATCAGGACTCGGGATAGGAGAGGACATCCCGCCTCCTCCTCTTTACCGGATAGACTTTATGATTTTAACTTTTCAGATTTCTGTTTGCTCTTTACCTCATTATTTTTTTTATTTTACCCTCCTCCTCGTCCTCCCTCCATGAGTTTGGTTCAGTTTGTGGAGCACACGCACACACATTCACTCTCTGTAAATAAGTGTCCATCTGATGGAGTGATTCCTCTTTCTATTCCACAAAGAATTTGACTATTTTTGTCTAGAGAAGCTTTTAAGAAGAACCAGATTTTAACTCCAAATAAAACAATCACCAGTCAGGATGGATAATTATTTACCTTGGCAGAAAAAAAATCTTCCTCTCTCCACATACCAGGTTTCTTTTTCAGAAAACACAGCAGACAGCCCGAGTCAGGAGAGGACATGCAATGTACATTGTAGCACTATTTCATAATAAAAGAAGAAAAATACGCTCCTGGTTTGTCCGATGTTATGTGGCCACATTCAAGACGTAAAACTCTTTTTATCCATTTTTAATCTTATCAGGGGAATTGTCACAGCCAAAAACACCTGCCTGTTTAAGTCAAAAGAATCTTATTTAAGTCAGACTAAGATTGACATTTTAATCTGCTGAGATGATTAAGATTAAGTCAATATTCTGTTTTTTGTCTAAAATATATAAAATCTCATTCAGGGATCTTAAAATACTGCTTACAGTAAAAACTCTAAGCAGACATGCATCTTTACATTCAGTTTAGCCAAATAATTTATTGATCCTGACATCTGAATAGCAGTGCTGGACTTTCTGTGATAAGATTGTGAGAAAATGGCTGAATTTAAGCTTTTTATAAAGTAAGACCGGCGTTATTTTCCTGAGATTATAAGGTAAAAGGGTTCTTTTATTCTCAGGTTAGTCTATTAGGATCTGAAGAAAAAGGCTCTGAAAAGCTTTTTATTACTTTTTGTTTTTATTATAAAGCAGCATTTTAGCCCCTGTATGATGATACAGGTACATTAAGTCAATAAGGATCAATTATTATTGACTCATAGATATGCGAGCGCTGAATCATATTGGACTTTTGGATAAAAAAATGTATACATAGATGTACACAGATTTCTTTTCACATTTATGGATTTAAATCATGAAGCCAAACCCAAAAATGAATAAGTCATCCCTTATTCTGGTATTAGAACTTCACAAACAGCAAATAATCAGCTGAGAAAATATTTGAAAGTTTCTTTGTGCTTTGGAATTGAGACTAAATCATTTTTGCCTAAAATGTTTAAAACACAACATAGATCTTGCTTTTTCAAAACTTTGTAAAGTTGTCTTGTTTTCTGTTATGGATTTAGTGTCTTTACAGAAAAAAAAACATGTACATTTATCGTCAACAGTTGAAAACTGGTTTTCCCTTGTCAGATGATTTTTATGAATCTGAAAAAAACAATATAGCATACTGCTGAACTTGCCTTCACTTCATGGGCCCACTTTTATGTCTAGTATCATCTTTTTTAAAAGTTTGTTTTTGCTTGTTTTACATCTGTTTCTTACACAAATGGACAGTTCTTTTAAAAGAAACAAGTCCGTTTTGCAAAGTAGAGTATTTGTGTTTTTGATGAAAATATAGATATTGGCTACAATGCATTAGGATATATGGGCATATTGAATAGATTGTCAAAAATCAAATATCGTGCATTCCTAACATTAGATATATTGATGCATGTCTGTTTAGTCCCACCATTTACAATAACCAACATAAATCTTTTATTTTTATTTGAAACCAAAAACCACAGATCTTTGAATATTAAGTTCAGTTAAACCAAAAGATACCTTCAAATGTTAGGAAAACCAAAAACTATAAAAATGTTTTGCAGAAAAGTCTTGGTTATCTTTTATATATTTCCCCTACAAATGGCTTGTACCTGATAACAAAAATGATTTCTTTTCATTCGAAAAAATCAGCAGTGAATTATCTCAAAACAGTTTACAGGAATGTTTTATAGATTTTTCAGTCTTTGAAAATTAAACTTAAGTAGAAAAAGCATCTCAGCACATAAGATCTTCTGAACAAAACATGATTTTCTTGTCTTTTTTTGTCATTGTATATTATTTAAAGATGCACATCTTTATCACAATGACACATTTTTCACATTCTGTCTCCCTCTGATTTTCCACTTTTATTTTGTGTTCATTTATTTCCACATATCCACCCCAAACATCCCTTTTCCTCTCTTTTAACGTTTCATTCCTCAAGTCACAGAAGACCACTTGTTCCGCCCGGCAACAGTCCAACCAATCAGATCACTGGAGTCCTTTGGATCACCAAGGAGAAATTTGACAATTCAAGGACAACAATCGCTAACTTTTTTCCCCAAACACTTGGATGACAAAATAGCTCATAAACCAATGCTACAGTTACCCTAGCCTAGCTTAGCTTAGCATGGAAACCAGTTGTTTTAAATGCAAGTCTTTGTTTGAATCAAACAAATAAGAAACAAGTATTGATATTATGGTATCTTTAGAAAAGGTGTCATGTTTTTTTCCCGATGGACAGAGCCAGACAAGTTCCACTTAGACTTCATGCTAAGCTAAGCTAAACAGATGCTAGCGCTAGCATCATATTTAATAAGCATATTTGAGTTTGGTTTCTAACTTCTCACCTGTCTCTCAGTAAGGACGTAAAAAAAATTATTTCCTGAAATATCAAAGCGTTGTTTATTTAATGGCAAATCAACCAGTAATAGTCCCCATTTATGCAGAATTATTTCTTTAAATCAATTTATTTTCAGTTTTCCTCCAGGAGCCGCCAAAGCAACCTTACGTGCGTGTATATATTAAGTATATGCACATACAAACATGGCAGTATTTGTAAGAAAAACAAGGAAAACAATAAAGAAACGAGGAGTTGCTCCCACTGCTGGCCGCCGGTAAACGATGCAATACTTAGATTTCCCGTTACCACAGAGCCCACCATGGAAGTCATTAAAAACAGGGGACCACGCCCAACTCTGCCTGACGACAACCAACAACCAATCACCTTTGAGCACCAGTGACAGAAGGTGCTTTGAAGACAGGGCCCAGCTCGTTCACCAACAGCAGCAACACAAAGCCAAGGACACGCCCACTGACCCCCTGGAGGAGATTTGATTGGACGATGAGGACTGAGGCACTTGGCCATCGGCTGTTTTATTAAATATGGCAGCTAGTGTTTTAATAGGAAAAAGAATAAAATAATAAATATTCTGGTAATGAAACTGAGACATGACTCCGGACTGATTCTTACTTTTTTGTTTGATATTGAAGGATAAGTCTAATCTTTTTTTTCCTTTTTTTTTTTTCTTATTTTTCTTGATTAAAAGTTTACAATAACCTGATAACACATGGTTAAACATTGATTTTGATATGTTTAAGCTTTGGACAGAACAAATAACTTTTAACAGATGTTGGTATAGTTTAATTATTTGTTAAAAGCCCTTAATATTTGATATGTTCTTTAAAAAGTAAATTACTCAATGACTTTAGCTGCAGTCTTACCAAAATGTATATATATGTTTTTCCTTGAAATGTGTTTGACAATATAAAATATCAACCCTGTTAGTGGATAAAATGTGATAATATGCCATCATTAGCCATCCACGGTTTAAATTTGTGATTCATATATATATATATATATATATATGTTTTTTTTCTTTCTTTTTTTTTTTCTTTTATTGATTGATAAATAATTCTTATAGATGGCTGAAGAAATCATGAATATGTGTATGAGGTTTTTTTTAAGTTGTGCTTTAGGATTTTGTCCACCAGAGGGCACCACGTGCCAGGGGAAGATTAACATCTATATTGCATGAACTTCAATGTTCAACCAACAAATACTAAAGTGAGTACGTTTATATTTGGAGTTTTTCACAGTGGGGTGCTTAAAACTGGGATGATGGGAATAGCTGGCCACTTTATTAGGTACACCATGTATGCTTCAGTCTGCTTTATAATCTGTGGGATTGACTCAACAGTGCTTCGGAATTGTTAACACAATGAGAAGTCATAAGGTCATAAAGTGCAATACTCAGGAAAGCTGTTTTGTTTAGATCACGCCCAGGTGGAACTAAGGGGCCCAAAGTGTGCCAGGAAACCAGCAGCAGCCTGAACTGCTGAGCCAAGGCAGGATGGATCCATGCTTTATGATCTTCACACCAAACTCTGAGCTGACATCTGAATGTAGGACAGAAATCCAGACTCATCAGACCAGGAGACACTGCTACAATCTTCTATTGTCAAGTTTAGGTGAGTCTGTGTGATAAAGCCTCAGTTTCCTGTTCTTAGCTGACAGGTGTGGCACCTGGTGTGGTCTTCTGCTGCTTTAACCCAAAACTGTATGTGTGTTCAGAAATGTTCTGCAATAACATGTTTACTGCTGAAGACCATCTTCAACCACTTTGACCTCTGGCATCAACAAGGCATTTTCTCAGAAAGGACCCCCACCCACTGGATATTTTCTCTTTTTGGACCATTCTATAAACCACAAAGATGGCTTTGGTGCCAAATACTATGCCTCATCAGGTTGAACAGTTGTACAGTACTCAATGAAGTGGCCAGAGTGTAGAAAAAAATGACTTTTATTGGAATGTGTCATATGTTTGAGTGTTTTATCATTATTATTATTATTATTATTAAAATATGATGACTATAAATCATTGTGCTATAAAACTTTAGCATGCTGTACATTATGAAGTTTTAGGTTGTGTCTGTTTTTTTAGGTTGTGTCTGTTTCTTCACTTAAAAGTTTCAACAATGATTACATTTCAAGAATTATTTCAGTCCTTACATTGCTGGTAATTCCTGATCTTCTTACTTCTTTGCAGATAAAGCCTCATGCCGTGTGAAGCAGGTAAAGTTGTTTCACTGTTTCATATTTTACTCAATAACTTGTTCCTGCTTTTGACGAATTACTAAATCGACGTCAAGTACAGAATCCGCAGTAATAATAAGCTAATGACAGACGGAAAGTAGTTAAGCGAAGACCCAACCCTGCAGAAGAAAGGCTGTTTATATCCTGGAGCTAAACGCACGATAAACAAATACAGCAGGAGAATAGAGCTGTAAGGTGAGAGCAATAAAGGTTTTATGTGGTGATAAAATCTGCTGCAGAGCTGGACCGAGAAGGAAAACGAGACTCAAGGTGAATTTAAATCTGAAACTCAGAGCTGGAGATGAGGTGTAAGACGCAGAGACGGTGCAGAAACTTTAACAGGGAGGATGCGTCCAAACCGGTTCTATAGGTATAGCTCTATCTAGCAGCATGCATGGCTTTGCTACACGAGTTCACTCTGCAGCCCTGAGCTATAGTAGAAGCTGTTTGATACAGTGGCAGAGGCTGGAACATTGGGATGCCAAATAAGGCTGTATTATTATCTGGACATTTGACCCATGATCTTAAAGATCTAATGGCACTATCCTTTAGTCTGACTTTTGTGCCAAGTTTTTAAAAAATCCCCAGTTATGCTCCTGATATGTTTTCAAACTAATTAAAGTAGGCTTTGTACTTCCTTAACCTAAATAATCAGTTCTTGTATCCGTGTAGTAGTGTTATAGGACTTGAGTCCAGGACTCGGAGGACTCGAGCTTATTTATCAATGAATCCTTTGTATTTTTATTATTTTTATTTATTATTTCTTCTGGTATAAGGTCCTCATATCAGTCTTCAGCCCATGGTGGGCATGTGTGTTAGCTTACCTGCATGCACGTTCACATGCTGTTTCCTGCTACACTCACCTGTTGAAAGGGTTTTTAGTCATGAAGACATTTTGATGAGGCTTCAAATCCATTTTTTAGTCTTTCAAATGTTAAAGGTAAGACCTGTTAGCATGCCTGATATCAAGGGCATCAGTTTGTTTTGAAAAGTGGGGAGGGCGGCTACTGGTAAAAGTGACTTTTGAGAAGGGCTTGTGATCAAGGGTGCTGCCGGGATTTTGGCCCTATGATAAGAAATGTCACTAAGTTCCCCAAAATTTTGATACTGTTTTACAAAAAAATGCCTTGTAGTGATATTTTTGACTGTCATTCCCATATTTGTGAAAAGAATAACATAACAGCTACTTGGTAGGGGAAGCACTGAAAATACAATTCAATTCATTTAGATTTTATTATTTGCTGCAAGACTGACACTATATTCCAAAAACCCATCTCTTTATCTAAATACTTGAACATAAAATTCTCTTTTGAATAATTAGAAGAAAAAAACAACCTAAAATACAAATAACCTCTTCCTTTAAAATGAAATGCAATTATAATTGGTGTAGAAAACCAAATGGTTAGTAGTCTTTTATGATGTATTGTTTTTTGAACCTGTAGCCACATGCAGGTTTAATTTATCTCAAATACTGTGGGCTCACAGGTGATGCCATTAGATTTGTGGTGAAAAGATACATATATGAGGCTATGTGGTTGCAGCTTTGTAATCTCCTGATTTCCAGAAAATGTAAACATTTCTCAGACTGGATTGAGAGCAGTCACCCAGTCTGACCACAAATGTTCTCTGTTCCTGCTGCAGAGTCCAAACTACTGAACAAACATTACACTACAGATGATGCTTTTAAATCATTAAAATTAAATTATATGATTAAATTATTTTAAATTATAAAATAAAATACATACAATAGGCTTTTTTCTTTCAGAAGGATATTTTATTCACTAATGTTTTTTCTCCATAATAATCATTTAATGTGACATGCAGCTGCTCACCCCCATCCTCGGGGAGTACCTGGTCAACTCAAGGAGAAAATTGAGAAAATTTACAAAAACACAGGGAGCCAGCCCACAAAAATGCACCCACAAAGATCAACCTCATGACTCAAACTTTGTAACAAATACTCAGTGAAGCAGCAGAACAACAAATCAAAAAATTAAGCCTTCTTGTCATACCTTTCTTGTTTGTAGGCTGGAAGCATTTATTATTATTGTTATTATTATTGTTGTTATCATTTAGGCCTAATTATTTGAGTAAAATACCGCAATGGATGGATAATCTGGGTCATGACCTCCTCTTCTTCTGTGGTGTTATTACATGGGATAATCACAGGGTTAAATAAACAAACAAGTTTTCTAGCTCACCCAGGTATTATCAGAAGAAAAAGCACACTCTGGGTCGGAGCTTCAATTTGGCACTCTTTTTTCTATCCTTGCGGAGGTCTGCAGTGTCTCTGCTACTCTCTGGCAAATGTGGATGGTGCGTTCAGGAGCGTCGGAATTTTCTTTTCTACCGAAATAACTGGGATTACAGTGGTTTACACGTGAAGGATTTGTGTGCGGTGGAGACAAAATGACCTCTGACAAAAAGTGAGTGGGCCCGAACTGACGCCTATGCCTGATATACTTCAACCAAAATTATGAGCAAAGACAGAACATTGACCTTAAAAAAGAAACCTCATCAGCCAATAATTGAAGGGATCATTTATGCAAAGTTTTGGGCAATTTCCTGACAGATTTCTCCAGACAAAATGAGGTACGCTGACCTTGACCTATAACATAACACCTCCAAATTTAAACCAGATCCAACTTATATGTAAATGATCATTTGTGCAAATTTTGAAGAAAATCCCTCACAGCATTCTTGAGATGTTGAAGAACAGCAAATGTAGCTATAGATAATAAACAAGAGAATTTCTGGCCTTCTGTCTCTGGGACATAAAAATTATCCTCAGAACAAAATGCTGCGTAAGAAAAACCATCTTTATGGTTTAAAGCCTCTCAGATTCATTTTAATCTCTCAATATGTCTGCAGGATTTTAACAATCAGACCGCAGCAGGTTGGAGTTAAAATTCTGTCATAAAATACATTTTGAGTTCCTGTAAACCTTCAGACTGAATCACTGCTGCAGGACGAGTCTGCAGATTCTCTCTGATGCTTTTCCTCCATCAGCTCCATCAGCCCGGCCTCCATAATGAGGGACATTACAGGCTGCAGCTCTCTGTTGATGCTGGGATTTTTAGCCAAATGTTTCCTCTGCAGCTCTCGCTCTGTTTTCCAGGACAGCAGGAGCAAACATCGTGCACTATAATCACATCACATGAACGCTGGTTAGAGGGTGAGGATGCCCACCAGAGCTTCTTTTCTTTTATTTCCCTAAAAGCTCAAATCCTTTTTCAGAGAGGAGACCAACTGTTGCTGCAGCATGATGTAAAAAATTAAAAATGCATGAGCATAGCCTCCCATTCTCTTATTTTTCTGTATGTCTTCATGCTGTTGGATGATAATTCTCTGCCTGTGAGCACGGGGACACGTGGCCTCCTTGTCCGTCCACGCTCATGTCCGTTATTATTTGTAATCTTTTGATCTGCAGAGATGATAATAATCCTGCCACATGCCTCCCTGATTACCAATGCATAATGCTGAGGCTTTATTCTGCAGCCTCTCAGCACTCCGCGTTTATGCAACAGGCCGTGGCGAGCTGCAGACACAGAAAGAACTCAAGGATAATGGATATTGATTTTGAAAAGCTTTTTATTCTTTATTTTGTTCATTTACATAAATTTACAGCCTGATTCAAAACAAGGAGCTGCTCATTTGTGTACATAAATGCAGGCGGAAAGAGCTTCTCTAAAGGTGTGGTGCATTTTTATGTGGGACGCTACATCCCGGGACCTTGTATTTGATTGGTTAGAGCTTCAAGTCTTGAAAAAAAGAAAATAGCTCAGTGAAAAGCAAAGAGACAAACTTTCAAACATGCAGCTGCAGTGCAAGGTAGGTTTAAAGATACAGGTTATATATTTACGTAAAGATGCTATGAGGAGTTTCTAAGTATTTACAAAAAAGTCTCACTTTTAGATATATACCTAATCAAAATACACATTTTAAGATGAGTTTTATAGCATCAAAATAGGTTATCTTTAAATGTTATTCCTTAGCTTCACGGTCTGGTCGGACAGGACTGGACTGGCCTGGATACTCAACTTTGGGAAAAAGACAATTAAAACTAGAGCAAATTTAAATTATTTGGACACGTGTTAGAGCACCGGGCTGTAAGTAGCAATATATATATATATATATACAAAACTACGATGCTAAGTTTTCAAAAAATTCCTTGTTGTCACACATCAAAAACTACCGCTCATAACCAGAAAGAGATACATTACCTCGTCGCTTTGCATCCTGTAAGTTGTTGAAAACAGAAGTTGTAAAGCAATGCAGAGTTCTGAGGAAGGTCTGAGCTGCATTCATTAGCATCACAACAAAACACACGCTTTGGCTTGGGTTATGTCTTTACAACAGTCGCCTCGTGTGCTCATGGGTAGCAGAGTCTTTATGTCGCCAGAAATAGATTCTCCTCATAGAACCTTTAAGTTTTCAAATACAGAATAACTCTAAATTTTTGTACAGAAATTCAAAAAGTAAACCCCATTACAAGTTAATATAAAGGTATGAAATCAATCAACCAAAGAACTTTTAACATGTTTTTCACATTTCTTTAGGACTAAAGAAACTCAGACTTGCATTGTTTACTCCAGAGACTCACTTAAGATCTCCAAATTAATCATTTAATAATTATTCCATGTCTTGATTTTGGATCTTTCAACCCTTTAACTTCCTACTCAACTGTTAGGCAGAGGTCAATAAATTCAGGACAGTTAATGTGTATAAAAAACATAACACATTATTGTTTGTTTCTGTCAATGTTTTAGGATACAGAAACAACTGCAAACAAACCAAAAGAACAGATATTTTCTTTGTATGGATTTAAAGATTTAAAAGTAAAAGGCTATTATTATTTGTATTATTATCATCATTTTTATTTTAAATACTTAACCATTTACTGATATGATGATATAAAAATAAATATATATGTATATATCGTCTGTTATTCATCAAAACATTTATTTTGTGTGTTTGCCTAAATTAAAATAATCCATTTTGAGTTATTTTTGGATGATTTTCTTTACAAAACTTTCTGCCTTTTCTGATTCATTTTGATTTTGTGCATTTTTAAGTCATCACGTAATCAACTGTTCACCTTTTACACCTTCAAATCTCACATCAAGAAAATATCTGGTTTTTGGTCTGTTAGTAGTTTTCTCTGTTCCAAGTTAGGATAACAGTATCATAATTTAATTTGGTCTTTTAAAAAAAAAAAAAACAATAAATATCCCTGAATTTACTGACGACCTCTTCCAAACTGTTCAGCTGGTAATTAAAGGGTTAAATTCATTTTCTAATTTATACCAAAACCTGTTTGACTTCAGATCTAACCCAAAAAAACTGCTGCAAGTGAAGCCAGAACAGCATCTGATTTAAACCCCCATCCCATCTCTGCGTGTTGCCGTCCTTACCTTGTCAACAGGTGTGTTATTTCTTTCCTAACTCCATGAATCTTCGCTGCAGCTCGAGCCAAAGCAAGATCGATGCTCCTCAGTCAGCTCATTGATCGCTGAATCCTCTGAGGCCGCTTTACAGACGACTGGTTTCATCTTAAACTGTGATCAGACTCACACATAAAAAGAAATTAAACTATTGATCCATGAGTGGAAAATAATGAAGTACATTAAAAATAATACACTGTAGACAAGAATGTGGACTCCAGGGTGGCTAATAGTGTAATAAACAATAAAGAGGATAACACATTACAGTTTAAAACTGAACATAAAATAAAGCACCTTAATGTCGCTGCAGAGTATTAATAATCATTATGAAACGTGTAGCATCCGGTTTGGGCATTTTCACAAATTTATGATGCATCATTTTTTGATGGACGAAATAAGAACAACAAAAAGCATAAAAACAAAAATAAAACAACTGCAACGTGGTTTTATGCCTCTGGGGTGAAGTTAACATCATCTGAAAGTGTAACAGCTGTGCAGTGGAGCCTCAAGAAGAGAGAGGCACTGTGGTCTGGACAGATTTAGAGAAATCATAGAAGATAAAGCCAAGCAATAAGATCATCAGTGTAGGGACTATCAGGCAAACTTAATGCTTCGTGTTGAGCCACTATCATAAGTGTGGGAAGGCTTTACATGCATCCAAACCAATGGAACACATACAAAAAATTAACCACCAACACCTATGACACCAACTTCCTACCACACAGCCTCACTAACTCGTGACCCACAGAGCTCAAACTAATCCACAACTAAAATAAACATTTGGCTCCCACAATGAGGCCAATTCAACCTTTCCCTTTAAAAATCAAACTAATTTATCTTTCAGTCAAAGCAAAGTTAGGAAAAAGAAAGTTTTTAAATAATTTATTTTAGATATTTCATTCACAAACAAGGGAGGGAATTTTGATTTATGACCTCTAAACTCTACTCAGTTCATCTCTGAGATTACGAAGACTAAATTGCAAAGTCTCACAGATTTAATTCTGGAGATGCTGTGTTCACAAGCAAAGGACGATCAAGAGACTTCACAACCTTGACTGTAAACTTTTGACCAATCAGATCGCCCTTGTGTCATGACAGATGTTTGTGAAAAGCTTAAGCAAATCTATTTTAGTGATATCATAAGACTGCATTTACAAGCGAAGGCTCATGATCCAAGTCAATGACCTACACTTTTTACCTACAGTACAGGCCAAAAGTTTGGACACACCTTCTCATTCAATGTGTTTTCTTTATTTTCATCACTATTTACGTTGTAGATTTTCACTGAAGGTATCAAAACTATGAATGAACACGTGTGGAATTATGTACTTAACAAAAAAGTGTGAAATAAATGAAAACATGTCTTATATTCTAGTTTCTTCAAAGTATCAACCCTTTGCTCTGATTACTGCTTTGCAGACTTTTGTCATTCTCTTTATGAGCTTCAACAGGTAGCCACCTGAAATGGTTTTCACTTCTCCGGTGTGCCTTTCCAGGGTTAATTAATGGAATTTCTTGCCTTTTTAATGGGATTGAGACCATCATTTATGTTGTTCAGAAGTCAGGCTGATGCAGAGCCGACAGCCCTATTAGACACTGTTAGAATTAATATTAAGGCAAGAACCAATCAGCTAAGTTAAGAGAAACGAATGGTCATCATTACTTCAGAGAGAATCTACAATGATGAAAATAAAGAAAACGCATTGAATGAGAAGGTGTGTCCAAACTTTTGGCCTGTACTGTATTAACTCAAAAATGTAATCACTTTATCCTTGAAGTCCGGAGGATATTCAAGTCAGAACTTTGAGAAAGTCCTTCAAAGGCTTTTGGGATCTTGTGGGATCCTGACTTGGGGCACATGGGCCAGAGTTATATTCAACCCGTCCCGTGAGATAATCTTATGTCTAATAGCCATCCATTAAATATGCTGCTTTCCAGTAACCTCAGAACTGGGAAGACAGAAGTGGGAATGATGTCAACCCCGACTTGTCAGCGTTCCAGTCACAAAGTCAGAAAAAACTGAACGATCTACCAGGATATTGTTAGCCGTTGTTAGCACGCCCTGCGTTGTTGTTCACAAATACCACATGAAGAATGTAAATAACACTATGGCAACATTTCCATAAATATAAGTTGAACAATACTGTTTATACGCCTGACTTACTGCCATAAACACGAGTCAGAAGTGTGAATTAACTGAATATTACAGGAACTAATAGCTGTTTACACTGGGGATAGCCATCTCCGATTGTCAACTTGGGGGTGGTGAGGATCCCCGAGTTCCTAGGCGGAAATTCCGACCTCGAGGGGCATTACAATTTCAATTTTCCACTCCGAACTTGGAAATCCTGACTTTCCAGCACAACTGAAACGCAGCATTAGCCCTTCCGCTTTTCACACTACAAATCCCACAATGCACTGCAGCAGCTGCCCCTCCTCCCATTGATTTAATATCTCTCTAATCAGGTGAATGCATTGTTTGGTGACTTTACAGAGACTTTTAAGCTTGCCTGAAAATAATAATGCTGTTAAGATTCACATGTTTCATTAAAACATCAATTTCAGACTTTCATAAATTTGGATCCTGTTTGGCTCACAGCTTGTTCTGTATTTTAAACTTTGACTTCTTCTGTGATTGCGGTGAACACCCCACCCCGAAAGTCATGTTAGCAACTTTCAAGTTCAAGCAGCAACCTCCCAGTGTTAAAAAAGAAGCAAATGTAAAAATGTTGGAAAACTGCAGTTCCCAAAGTGTCCACTAGAGGCTGGCCTTGAAAGACAGGGAACACTTACTAGGTCCTATGTTAATTTGTCCAACTTTAAAGCAGAAATAACCATGTTTATAGCCTGGTAAAAACATTGAACTTTGCATCTTTAGCTCAATTCTTTGCTAGCACAAAATATACCAAACTTTCAGTCATTATTTAATTTTTTTATTATCTGAACCTTAAATTTGAAAATAATTTGCATAGTAAGTAAAGTGGGTTGAGCTATTAGGCTACTTTTGGCTGTTTTTTTCACCCAAAAAAAGATGCAAAGTGCAAACTCGAGTCAGTATTTTCATTACGATGATTATAATTGTTTAATTTTCTACAATTAAATCCATGTTTTTAACAGATTTTGACGCTAACAAACTAAGTTGGGCATAAACAACTGATTTAGAGGCCTGATGTTTACATTTTTACCATCTAAATTTAACAGATTAGCATGCTACTATGAAGACTTGGGCACAGTTAGTCAGACATTTTAATTACCTGCCATGTAATCTGGTAACAAAGAATCTGTGTTCAGTTCATCTGAGTCTTTAACTAAAAGTAGTAATGACTAGTATTAGCTGTTACTAATGACCAAGTTATTGATATATCCATTGCATGCTTGTTTCAAAAACAGTATCATCCTCAACTGAGTTTGACAGAACTTAAATGTTTTAATAGTTGTTTTTCCACATTAAAAGGCAACGACATAAACAATAATCAGCGTTGATTAGTGTCTCTATACAGATGATTGGACTTGGTTATTTCTTTTCTTTTCTGCGACCTGAGGAAACATGAGCTTCCTTTTTGGAGGCCGTGCAGCGAAGACGTTCAAGCCCAAGAAGTGAGAAACCCAACTGTTGCCCAGAAAATTCGATTTTTTTAAATATTTACTGATCCCTTCAAATCTCCTGAGTTGATGAAGACTGAATGTCAGCATCAGGTGCTTGTAATTGGAGATAATTTGGTGTGAGATTATCTTCAGTAAAAATCAATTGGGTAACAGATCCTGTATCTGCCTCAGACTGAGATATTCTAGAGTAGAGAATCTGAGGATGTCCATGACAGTGACGGTTAAGAGGATTATCCTCTGCAGCGTGTAACAGTCGGAGAACAACCGGCTGAAATGAAAACACAAATCTGAGCGAGTCATGAGGCCAGCAGGGCGAGCGAGCATCACCAAGCCTGCAGGAGAGAGAGAGAGAGGAAAGGAGGGGCTGCTAAAATAAGTATGATGCTGCAAAAGCAGTCCATCAGCTGATTTAGTCCCTCTGTGATCATCCTCCTCGTGAGTTTATGGTCTCAGTCTCAGGGCGTCAAGTCTGATTTACTACAGCTTGATGTTTATGCAGTAAATTACAGTCCTATTACTGTCAGACTGACAAGAACGAAGAAGACGAGGAGTCATGGTGGAGCCTCCAGGAGACAACTGAGCGACATTGTGGCAACTTCTACTATTTATCTAGAGCTACAGGGATGACGTAATTTTGGACGCCAAATATAAAGTAAAAAGGTTTTTCAACAATAAGCAGTTGGGATTTTTGTTGTTTCAAACAGATCCTTTTGCAATGACTTATTTGTGCCAATAAAGCAGGAAATATGAGGAAAATACAGTTTTAATGATTACAAAAAATAGACAAAATGGCACATTAAATTCTGCATATTAATCGAAAATATTTTACCCTCTTTGCTAAACATCGGCCCCCTGTTATTGTGATTTAGACTGTTTGTTTTAGTCAGAAATTAGTACACATCCAGATCTTTAAAATTTTCATTGGTGTTAATGTGTGTTTGATGCATTATTGTTTCTTCTACTGAAAATATGAATGAAGATCTTTAAAGCTGCTTTCACACACTGACCTTTTGGCCAGTTTTATAGATCGTGGAATCTTCCAGCCAAGTCTAAACTAAAGGAGGATTTTCTAAATCTGAAGGCATGTTTTATTTGTTAGAGTGCCCACACATGAAGATAAATCAGGCATTGAACAGTTTTGATCGTTCTGTGTGGTGAGCTCTAAAAATCTCAACACAGCTCACCACACATAACCCTAATATCCCACCACCGATCTAGAATCTAGTCCTTCAAGACAGAAATCTGATCAAACCTGATCTAGCAAAAACTAAAAGAAGTATAACAACAACCATAAACTTTGTCTATGGCAACAACCGGAAAACACAGCATGCAACATGGAAGAGGACATACAAGAAGAGGGAATGATGTCAGTCTTGGGACTGTTTTTCTCTCCGTTTCTTTGGTCTACCCAACTTTATGTTTCTGTTTCAGGTTGACCATGCTTGTTATTTTTCTTAACACTTGCTGCCTTGTTCCCCAATCAATCTTGATTGGCTACATTTGCGTCTTAATTCAGGGAGTAATGACTCAGGAGTCATCGGTTTTCCCCACACATGAAGATTTTTGGTCGTAAATATTGAACTATAGTTATAAGTTTAATATTTACGCCCCGTTTTGGAGACGATTATCAGGACAAATTTTACTCTTAGCACCTCAGACCACAGGATAATCTTAGAGGATTATCTTTAAAGACAGAGGATGATCGGGCGTTTGCCATCCTTGGTCGGAAAGGGTGAAAGTCTGGACAAAAACAACTGGATAATCTTTACATCTGCACTCTGCTTAAGTGAGGTTCAAACATTTGATCCAACTGACTAATAATGGCAGCAAAACCTCCATTTATCTTCGCTACTCTCAGTTGCAGATGTGTTTTTCTCTACATTGGGGTCTCTTCACACCTGGAGACCCCTGTTGTGTGACTTCAGGTGCGCTTTTGGGGATGGCCAGCTTTTGTCCTCTCTGGTAAAGAGGCATGTTTGTCCTCTTTATAGATATATAAAATCCATCTCCAATTATACCCCTTTCAGACTGGCCAAAAAACCCGTTTAACCCGGTAACAATCGGCTCCTGTCAGCAGGTTGAAAGGATCTGATCTGCATTTTGACCCAGGTCAACTGGTTTTTATCGGCTCACTTCCGATCGTCTTTAGTGAGAACATCACACCCGGGTCGACCCGCTACTTCACGTATGGCATTGGCGTAACGTGCCCACAGCATAACATCACGCCCAACCCTCCATCTGTAACTTACGTGACTCTTTGCTGTCTCTGCAACAAATTTTGTACATTTGAGTTTGTACATTTTTAAAGGGACAAAAGTACAAAATGTAGAAAACCATGTCCACGTCCTCCATGCTGCTTTCTATTGTTTACATGGATATGTTTCATCAACATGATGATATCAGCTTGAAGCGCCAGAGAAAAACAAACAGCCACGCAGCTCATCTGCCGGCAGTGGGAAAGGACATACTTGCTGATTGTTAGCGGGTTAGCTTCCGTTGAAATACCCTGCGTTGACCTGCTAATTTTAGTATGAAAGCGGTATTAGTCTAACCTGACACGCCATATGGACGGTTTCATATTGGAAATATTTCACTAATCCGTCTGGGAAGGAGCCGTTCGAAAATGTTTTCAGGGGCAGAACCTTCAAAAACAACAGCAGCTTGTGACTGGACGATCTTCGGCTCGTCACACTCATCACAGACCAATCCATGTCAAGCAACGCTGCTATGATGTAGCATACTTAGCAGCTAATGGCTAACAACAGTTAGCCATTAGCTGCTAACGGCTTACGAGGGCAAACAACACTTAATTGCCATTAGCCGGCTAAAGGCCGGTAACTGTTGTTTGCTCTTGTTAGCCATTAGCTTAACTACTTTAGGACAATTATTTCACGTGAAATTACCACACAGATGTATTTAACACTTATATGTGACATGAGCTTCATCAAAGACAATCCCTACAAAGTAAACTTCTGAGGAGAGCATATTTTGCCAAGTATCATTGAGTAACCATGATGACCACAGGCTAATTGTCATTAGCTGCCAATATTTTCAAACACTTCCTGTCAAGGCACTTCCTGTTGTTGTCACGTCCGCTGCTTCCACCTCTCTTCCCTGATTGGGCCGTTAAGCATTTAGCCGAACGAAACAGTTGGACAATGAAGGCTAGCAAGACGAATATGCAGGATTTCAGAATCAGTCAGGTCCGTCTGCTCTGCAAGGCTAGCATTAGTTAGGGGGCCATCTGGAAATGTCATATTCCACCATGTCGACCTGCACTGGAAACAGCAAAACTGACCCAGGGAACATGTTTTTAACAAAGCCTGAAAAGTTTTTGCTCCCATGTTTTGACTGCTTTAAGCAAAATGGAGAGAGGGCCCCTTGTTGGTCTTTGCCCAGGTCCTCTGATTTATTATCATCACCCCTTCCCAAATCTCATTTGAAAATAAATCCAAACATTTTAAACTTGATAACTTGTGCAGCACTGCAGCGCTTTGGTGAGTTTAATTCACACCTCCAAAGCAGATAATCTCATGATAAATAATGAGAGCAAACATGGAGACTGGAGCATGAAACAGAAACAAGAGGATGGGAGGGAGTGAGGGTGAGGAGGTGTGAGGGTGGATGAAGCCTGATATACAGACAGAGAACAGCCAGTGTTCAAACTCAGCAGGAGCGAACAGCGCCTCCTCTCCTCGGTCCTTCATCGTCCACACATCACCCGCCCTCCTCCTCCTCCTCCTCGGCTCGGCGCTCCTCTCCATGCCGGCGGAGGGCTCCTCTCCGCGGGGCTGCCATGGCGAAGATCCGCGTGTCGTACGAGTACTCGGAAGCCGAGGACAAGAGCATCCGCCTGGGCTTGTTCCTGATCGCCTGCGGGATCCTCAGCCTCTTCATCCTCGGTTTCTGCTGGCTCAGCCCGACCCTGCAGAGCCTGCAGAGCAAGCCGGCCAACTGCACGGTGAGCCCGGCCACGACTCCCGAGGAGCTCCCGGTGACTGCCGGAGCTCCGGAGCTGTCGTCGGTACTTCGTGTTTGCGGCTGCAGTTTATCAAGTCTGTTAGTTTGTTAGTTTAATAGTTCGGTAACTTAGTAGTTTGCTCTTTGTTGGAGTTAAGATGAGTTATTAAAAATTAAAAGCAGTTTGATTCATGATCTTATGCTCGGGTTATCACAGTAAAGTCATTTATGGAAGAACTTCTTTTATCCTCACTTTTATCAGCTATCAAAATGTTTTTTATTAGTTTTATTTTTGTACTTTCTGTCATTCTGGGAGCTTAGCTAAAATCTCAAAATAAACTGTTTGAAGGGTGTGATATTAAAATACAGTAGGACAGGTAACGAGAAGTTGTCATGCAATGCATTATATGACACAGGAAAGTTTGTTTTTGGACTCAAGTGCAGTTTTAATGTATTTTAAGAAGTTTTATTGTAGCTTTGTTTCTTACATAGTTGATACAGGACAAATGACGCTGCAAAATGACACATAACTAAAATTACCTGGTGATTTGATGCAAACAGGCTCAAATACATTTAACTAACTATGTAAAACTTGCCGAAATGTTGCAGTTTTTCCTTTAATTAATAATTTTGATAATTTGTCATTAAGAGCATAAGTGTCCCTGCTAACATGGTGAGGATTTTCTGAGTTAGATATGTCACCAGGAACGCCCTGTGGAACAAGTTTAACTGGGATGTGATGGAATTTCAAGTTTGTTTGTTTGAGGTCTGATGGAAATGAAAAAATCTGAGGCCCAAAACATTGAACTGACTTAAGAATTCAGTACTTCCAGTTCCCAAGCTTTAAAGTCTGTGGGACTGTAGAGCAGCTTTTTGGAAAAATACCTGAAATTAGGTCTGCGATGAACACATTCATTTACTCTGCTAAATAATATGTGTCTGATATTGTGGAGCTTTTGATTTTTAAAGTGTCACTGTGTTGTGCTAACAAACTGCAAACAAGTACTACAAAAATGAAAAAATGATATGGAATCATTACATATTACTTTTAATCTTGATGCCGCAGCCATTGACATCAACTTGATAAGATTAAGAATAAATTCTAGATGTGCAACATGGCATAACAGAACACTTTGTGAGAAGAATTAAATCATATGTGAGAGATTCAAGTGCCTGGAGCAACTCAGTACAGAGCTGCACAACATTTTTGCATCCACACCCTGTTTCTATTTTCCTTTCTGTCACTTGTGTCAGTGCTGATGAGCTGCTAGAGGTATTTTGGGGGTTTTCTTTGGCTTTTTTCTCTCAGCAGAGCTTGTTAAGATGTTAGGAATAGTGGAGACAGAGAGAGGTTGTAGTGGGTGAAATGATTTGCTTTCACTTTCTCCATCGAGGGAGAAGTTTAGTTGGCCTGTTGAGAGCTGTATTTGATGATTCTTTGAGTGATTTTTCTCCACTTGTAGAATTAAACCAGCGACATGGGGTTTACTTACACTTTTACAATCAATATGTTCTTGCTGCTGCATTCTGGATCATCCCCATAGGTTTGAATGTGCATGCAGTGTGGCTTGCATGTAGTCGATGTGTGAAATGACCAAAGCCTGTTTGCGAGAGGAATCCCAGGTTTACTCGAGGCAAACTTGTTAACTACTTTAGACTTTAAATATGGACAAAAAGAAACTGACAAATGGAATAAAAATAGGAAGCTGAGCTCTATTTTTGGTTGATTTATATTAAGAAGCAGATGTTTTATGTTGCAATACAATTTTAAAAAGCAGCTTTTTAAAGTCGCTGTTGCAAAAAAACAATGAATTCTAAGAAAATGGGAATTTACTAAGAGTGACAGCACTGAGGAATTACACTGAAAATACAATAAGCAGCAAAGTAGGCATGATAGAATAATGATAATCATACTAACAGTTTAAAGCCAGGGTCGGTAATTTTGGAAAACTAGCACGAATCTGAATGTAGCGTCTCCTCAGGGCTCCGCCTAGCCTCTCCCACCCCTCCTCCAAAATGGCACCTCCCGCTCACATGCACGAGCGCTGCTGATTCACAAGCAGAAGACTGATTCAACTCCAAACCCTCAGCACGTTTATGTTTTACTCTACACCAAGTCATGTCTCAGTCAGTGGTAAGAAAACACCAGATCATTATTATGGTAAAGTTAAAAAACAAACATGTAAAATTAGTTAGTGCTCACAGCCGATGTTGATCGGGGTGTAGGTAGTTCCTCTGTCAATCTCCACATAGCTGTCAAGTCTCCTGTTTTGGCCGTGAAACTACCGTATTTTACGTATTTTATCCTCTTTCCCGACGTCCTCCTGCATTAGTATTCTCCTGTAAATCCCCCGTGTGATGACATAATAATAAAAACATTCACATAATGCTCCAAAATGATGGACGCCAACCTCCGTAAAACCGAAGAAGAAGAAAAAGCCTTGTGAGAACGTCCACCTGCAGTAGCCTGGGTGGTAGCTGTCGTGAGATTAGAGCCAACAGAACAAACCAAGAAAAACAAAGTGTTTATTTTAGATTTCTTGTACACCTGTCTTACAATGTGAGGGATACTGGAGCTTGGTTGGGGTTGTGGGACGGCTCTTAGCGGGCTTCCCTTATTTTCAAAGACTAAACTTGCCAGGTAAGCATTCTCCAGTGTAGCTGGATCCCTCTCAGCTCAGCTACACTGAATCAGAGTCTGTGCACGCCAGCAAAATGTACGAGCAGAAGGTGGGAAGAAAGGTGACAGGATTTGATTGGTTTAAAATGTGGGCTGCAAAGATGTGATTGGTTGGTGTTTTCCCTGTTTTACTCCTGCCGTAGATAGAGGATATTTTTTGCTCTATTTTAAGAACACATTATGAATTGATTGCCATCGGGTTATAACGACCATTTTTACCAATATTACAAAAAGTGTATCTAAATCAAATTACCAACCATAGCTTTAACTCAATAAACCATACAAAACACAAAATGATTAATTTTAAACATTTAAACTTAAAGGAGGTAGTAAAGAAAAGTCTGATTCTTCTCTCTGAAAGAAGTCGTTATAGATGGTGATGGTGGGTTTATCTCCTGCAGCCTGAGCTGATAAACAATCATCTCTGACACTGATCAGTCGTTTGTTTGACAGACGGTGAAGGTGATCATGCTGTTTGATCTGACAGACTCGCTCGCTCTCAGCCATCAATCAAACATCCGGCTGTCAGAGACTCCGGACTCCAGGGTTTATTTTTTTTATCATCGGAGGAGTCATCACTTTGTTTTAGAGCTGATTTATGGCTGATAGAAGCTTATAGATATACGACAGACTGTCAGGTAACTTTGTGAAGTTGTTCGTGGTCAGAGGTTAAAACTTCAGGTTTGTTGTTAAGTCTCTTTTTAATCCATCTCTGGCTGCCAGATTGAAGAAGCAGCAACTTTCTAATTGGCTTTACACCCTGAATAATGACCCTTCAGGTTCCTCTTTGAGCCCTTTTGGCTCTGCGTGCAGGGATTGTAGTTTTGTCCTTGCAGGTTGGCAAAGCTGCAGAATCCCCTTGAGTCAGAATAGTTTGTGTTTCCATCCATCAGACGAGATTTTTTCCATCTCATTTAATATCACACATTCTGAAGTAACATACCTTTATTTTTACCCTCACAATACTTCAGCCTGTAATTAATCTAAAGGAGCAGCTTCATTACCGCCTCCCGTGGCTCTGTGATTGTTTAATCAGAGTTTCATGTTGAGATTCTTAATCTGCAAATTTAGGGCTCTGAACGTCTGAACTGATGAACTCGTGTATGATTTTATTTAGCATTTCATTAGCTCTAATGTTCTGTTCCATCGAGTGGAAAACATCCAATCGAATCAGATCTCTGGAGTGTGAGAGCTCGACAAAAACGCAACAGAAAATCAACAACTTTAGATGAGACTGCAATCGACTTACAGTTTAATTAAAGCTCTTAAATTGACAAATGTTTTCAATTAGGATGTTCCCTCTAACTGCAGCTAAAGCTTTAAGCGCTGGCTCTTTTATAATCAAAATCAATTGGAGGCAAGACTACTTAGGCTAAAAATATGCACTGAAGCAGTGTCTTTATTCTACTCACAAAATACCTTCTGCTTCTGTGATTCATGTTAATCTCTGCCATAAATGTAAGGTAAATCAGTATGAACCCTTCTTGATCGATGTCACAGTGTAAGTTGTAAGCAAAGCAAACAAAAAGCAGAACCAGAGCCAAACATTGAAATGCCACCACAGACTACCAAGAAGGACAGGAGTCTTATACCCCTTTCAGACTGGCCAAAAAGCCGTTTGAACCCGGTAACAATCGGTTTAGTTTAGTTTAGTTTAGTTTATTCACACATCATCATCCAGAAGATACAATACAATACTTGGAGTATACAACAAGTATCTATTCTTTTTTATACAATCAGATGTGGGAAGAGGGTCATCCCAAGGAAGCTATTTAAAGCTTTTAGTAGGGGGCCTGGTTTTCCATGAGTGTAGGATATTGGCCAGATATCCTCATAACATTGACATACAAATGCATAATAGACATACAATAAACAATAGACAATCTTAGTATTCTGGTTACATTGAATTGATGCGAAGTATGGTAACAGTGTTAGCTAAGAAAGATGAACAGATGCAAAAGAGACAGGTATTCATATAATATATTGATCAGCACATTAAACATACCTTGCTAGAAGTTGGATTTTTAGTTTTTTCTTGAAGGTAGAGATGGAATGTGACATTTTTGGTGTTTCATCAAGCTTGTTCCAAATCTGTGGTCCTTACATACAATGCTACATTTTAGCCTTTTCTTTTTTCCAACAATTAGATTATTATTCCTGGTGGCATAGGTGTGTCGAGGAGCACAGATTGGGATGAGGTCACATAGTTTATGGTTTAATTTGTGGACAGTCTGGTACATTACACAGGCATTCTGTAGGTAGTTGTACTCACTAAGCCTCAGAAGGTTGTAGCGGTGGAAAATCTGCAGGTTCCTGTCTGCAGTTTAAAAGGGTTTAATCAGCATTTCGACCTGGGTCGACCCGCTTATTTACAGATGACGTCAGCGTAACATCCCCACTGCATAAAATTGTGCCCGTCCCCTCCGTCTGCAAGAGGGAAAAAAGTACAAAGTAAAGAAAACTGTGTCAACGTCTCCCATGCTCCTTCCCATTATTTACATGAACGTGCTTCGTCGCGCGAATGTTATCACCGTGATGACATCAGCTTGATGTGCCAGAGGAAAAAAAAAATAGCCACACAGCTCATCTGTTGCTGATTAGATTGAGTCTGCTGGCAGTGGAAAAGAGTCACCTGCTGATTGTTAGCGGGTTAACCTGCGTTTAAAAAACTTGCGTGACCCGATAATATTAGTGTGAATGTGGTTCGACTGTCTTTTTGTTGTTAATTAAAACACATAGTTAGTGCGTTTTCCTATATGTTAGTTGATATATAACCTGCTGCAGTCTACCAAAAAGTTTGTTTTATTTACATCCATCCAGCCTAGTTAAATATATTTTCTGTCATGCATTACTAAAAAATAGGTCAATTGTTAGATATTAGCTTTTTGATTATTATATTTGTATGTATCTCTTCTCCTTGCATACATCAATATGCAGTGCATCAGCTCGACTCTCAGACTTTATTCGAAAACATCTTATTTTGTGGTTTAACAGCTTCACACCATGACTCTAACTCAATCATATATCTGACCCTCTCGTGTTGCCGCTGTAAAGCAGGTTTATCCACCTACAGGACTTTTGCTCCCCTCGGCCTTCATCCCCTCTCTCAGTGGATTATAAAACTGTTTGCACAGCCGTTTGGATCGACTGGGACGTTACTATGACATGAATTACAGACCACCGTGCAGCCCCGGCCCTCCTGGCTCACTCTTTACCGTCGATGATGAATTCTTACCAGCTTGATTTATTCGGCTGTTAGCTTATTGCATCGTCGTAGAATAATGCAGATCCATTACAGAGAGTGGACGCCTTTTGTTTTTTTAACATTTTAAATCATCTGAACTCAGGAGGCGGCCTGAATGTCCACTCAGTCATTCACTAATCCACACGTTAGTATCACATCCATCATAATACTCAGACTATTTTGAGGCTGTCTGACCTGTGAGGGATGGAGGGATGTCTCACTTTTATCAGATCTGCTCTGACTGATTGTTTATTAGCCTGTTGGTGTTTATGTTCAGACCAGCAGCCGAGTTCTCAGCTCTTTAATGAGGCGGGAAAACGACTGTGAACATTAGTCTTTATATGAATTTTAAACACTGAAGGAAACAAGCATTAAAATACTGTCGACAAGGAAACAATTGAACTTATCTGCACATTCAACATTAGGTTCATTTTTAAGTATACTATTTAATAGTCCCTAAAGTTAAAACTAAAACACACAGTGAAGCCTTTTTTCATAACTAAGTCTGTGGATCAGTCTACCTGAGGACCTTAGAGCAGCACCTGCTGCTCATATATTTAAAAGAAATCTAAAAACTTACCTTTTCAATCAAGCTTTCAACTGATTATAGTTATTACTATTTCTTATTAGCTTTTTATTTATTTTTAATCCTGTTAATCTGTTTATTTCTATATTTCAGATCAGATTAATTATTTAGAATTTTATTTTCTGTTAACTGCTTTTCTTCTTTACCATCCTACTTTTCACTGCTTTTATGACACATCTGGTTTCATGTTATCTCAATTACAATATTATTTATTAAATTTTATTATATCCATTTATTTATATCCTTCCTTTCCCTGTATTATTTTGTATCTAATTTCTTGCTCCTGTGTTTCTTCACTTTTAATTCTGTTTTCTGTTTAGAATTTGCTTTTTATGTCTTTGTGCATTAGATTAATTCAGTGTGTGTCCTATATGTGTATTGTGAGGGTGGGTCTTTTATTTTCATTGGTACAAAGTTTTCTACTTTTTTGTCATTTTATTTTACTTTTTATGTGAAGCACTTTGTGTTAAAAAATTGTATAAAAATGGCTATACTAATAATATTGATTGATTGATTGATTGATATACTCACAAAGCTAATGCCTTGTCTGGAGTTTAGGACTATATTTTGGGAAATAGTAACTTTTAATATCCTGCGTGATAGCATTTCAGATTTGAAAATTTATGAGCCATGAAAACAAGATTAATCAACATATTAGGCCCATAAACTTCGGTATGATTTTATTTCAAGCAAACAGTTTATATACCAGTTTTGAGACCACTGTGAGGAAAAATATAAAGATAAACAATGGCTAAATTGCCCTTAAATTTGATTGTGTATAACTGTCTGTCTCTATATGTTGGCCCTGTGATCAGCTTGCAACCAATTCAGGTTCTGTCTCTTGCCCAATATCACCTGGAGTAGACTCAAGACCACCACATCCAAAACGGGGTAAACAGTAAACATAGATGAGAGATGGATTTGTAAGTTTTGTTTGAAGATTCTGACATTTATTATGATTAAAGAATCTAACATCTAATATTTAAAAAATCATAATATAAAAGAATAATGGGCCAGATCCACAAAGAATGGATTGCTCCTGCTAATAGTGCCGTTGTTTGTACAGAATTAGCTCATGCTATCTGCCCTGTTTTAGCGCCTTATCCTCAAAAGAATTTGCTCAAATCACATACCGGTGCTAACATGCCCACACAGTTTGTCTGCTGAGCGCACCTCTGATTGCAAAATGAATGCAGAAAATACAACTCACATGACCAAAAACTGGTCAAGAGGGTCATAGGGGTTTTTAACAGACTGTATTTAGACAAATTATTCATGTTTACTTAAAAATGGTGGAATGATCGTACAGACAAACTCAGTAGGCTATGTTACTGTCATCCTTGATGTCATCTAGTAGTGCCAGGATCATGCCCTGGCAACCGCTATCTGCAAATGATTTAATTGCCACTTAAATCAAAAAGTGCTACTGTCCTTCGATAAATCTCTTCTCGTGCTCGCTTGCCATCTCGCCTGCCACGGCGCCTTCGCCTGGATACAATCACTGCTGCCATGATTACCGCAGAGTCCTGGCATGACAGCCCATATAAAGGCTCTGCTCCACAGTTACCACTAACTCAGTGCAATTTTCTATCATTTGAGCAAGAGAGAGAGAGAGGGAGAAAGAGAAATTGCGTGGATTTAATACACAGCTCTCGCTGGCATTAAATGACACCGCTTTACTGCCTGTGGCAATTAGCTCTGGTCTTTGAGGATTATGTGGTAATTGCAATGAGGCTTATTTGCATCGGAAGGGGGCAATTTTGCACAGAATTTATGAATATTCTCTAATTTACATGCATGCAAGTTGGACCTGCACAGCGAGGAGTGGCAGTGCAGTTTGTGTTCAGTTTGCATTTCACCCTTTGCGTATGCTTTGTGGACTGCATGCTATTTTTTTCTGTCATTTGCACAGGTTTAACAGTCGCAAAAGCAGCACAATCCTTTTAAGTATCTGGCCCAATGTGTATTACTTAATGTGAATCTGTTGTCTCAGAGTTAAAGAAAGCATAAAAATTTGCTAGAAAACATTAATTTATACAAGAATATTGACAATTTTGGATGCTTGGACAACATGAACAAGTTCCCTCCATTTTTAAATAGTTGATTGCATTTTTCAGCACTTGTCTGACTAAATAAAAGTCTAAAAGTTTAGTTTTAACAATACTGACCATAAAAGTAGCAGGGACTGAATGATTTTAAACATGTTTAATCAAATCCTCAAGGTTTTTCAGCTGTTGTAAACTTGATTGTTACATGGAATCACGCTTCTTTTCACAACTGAAGACTTTCCATGAAATCTAACACAAAAGAATATTTTTTTAAATTTTTGGTTAAGTAAAGTGTTTGGTATAAGGACAGTTTAAGCAATAAAGTTGTTGCTCACGACAACACATGCCCATGAGCTAATTCACATTTAAGTGTTGAACTGATTATAATCCACCATAGAACATGATGATTCTGATTAATCCAGATTTGTTTTCTCTCCCCGTAGGTGGTGTCGGTGTTGCGTCCGGAGGAAATGTTCGAGTGCGTGTTTACCTGCGGTACAGACTGTAAGGGGACGTCTCTGTACCCCTGTCTTCAGATCTTCGTCAACAACTCTGAGTCCAACTCTGTCGCTCTGCTGCACTTTGATGAACAACAGCTCGTCCTCAACCCAAAGGTACGAAGACCAACCATGTCAGATTAACGAGGATCTTTAGTAATGACATATACTGTGAAATATTGCCTACAAACACCGTCATGGTGGGATGCATGTTTTTCCTGGTCTTAAATGCTCATTTTCGCTCATTTTGATTAATATTCTCCTTGAAACTGTACACTTTTAAAGGCTCTATCTGAGTAATTTTCTGCATTAAATGCTTTAAAAATGGTCCCTCTCTCTCCCTGGTGGCTTCAATAAATCACCAAAAAGGAGCTTCTTTTAGGAGAGAAACGCATACACCAAAATAAATCAGCTCTATTTTATTATTACATTGTTCATTTAATTGAATTAATTGGGGAATGAGAAAAATAAATGTTCTGCAATGATGATGATAAAGACGTGGCCTGCTTATCAGCATGGAGTTAATGAATTTTTTATTGAATAGAAACTGAAGAAAATGTCCAAGAGCAGCGGGAATGTAATTTAGTGGATATGAGAATAAATCTGTCTCACACATAGGAGTGGTATGATGGTGTAAACTGGTCAAACTAATTAAAACCATTAGATTATAGTTTAGTTTAAAGAGGAAAGATAAAGATTGGAGTTAAAATATCCTCTGCATAAATTTAAATATCTTTTTTTGGTGAATTAACGTCATCAGGTTGTTGTTTTTGTCTCTCAGCTGCTTAAAGGCGTGAGCAGAACAGAAATAGACTGAATAAGACCAAACAAGACTCTGAATGTGTGAATGAGGAGCTCGCAGCTCCTTTACAAACAGCTGACAGTAAACAGCTGATGCCAAGAGAGGGAGAGAGTTTGTGTGAAAATCTCAGATGCTGCCAAACTACAGCGATCGATTTACCGTCACTCCACACGTGTTACTGCAGGATACACTACAGAGCACCTGCTGTGTGAGAAGTAAACTGCAAACATGATAAGAATCATAATATTTTCAACTTGGAGGCTGAAAACTCAGCTAAAGTGCCAAAGCTGTATTTCTTTTGGTGTCCGCTGGAGTATCTGCAGGAAATGGGCATTGTCTTGCAACCTGAATAAAGATCTTTACTGCTTGGTTCAGCAGCTTCGGTCTGATTATATAAAACTGAGGGCTCTCACTGTGCAAGGGTGATTTTTTGTATTCTGCCTGTTGTATTTTTTAATAATGATATCTGTTTTTGGAGCGTTGGGGACCTGATTAGCTACAAGGTTGCATGATGTGGCTATAAAGGTGCATTCACACCGAATGCGATTTGGGCAACCTCAGTGACCACCCTCCATGTAAAGTCAATGTACAGCCACGATGGGGCGGGGTTTACCTTCCCACAATGCAACAGACACGGTCAGGGTGACCAGGTCCGTTGCTCAGTTGCTAAAGTTGAAATTTTGAACTCTTCAGGCAATGTCGCGTGTGGCTGTGCAGCAACAGCCAACCAGTGTTGTGTGGGTGTGTGACTGTACCCATGACAGACTGTTTTTATTCTGGTTTCACAGAGTTCACAGAGAAACAATCCATCCAAAAGTCGAAATTTAGGGGAAAAAGTAGAAGTGTTGAGAAAAAGCAAAAATTTATTTAATAAAGTCGAAATGCAATGTATGTCAACTTTATACTGGACATTTCAACTTTATTCTCGACATTTCGACTTTAATCACGAAATTGTTCTTCGACTGTATCCTTGAATTTTTTACTTTAATGTGGAAATTTCTACTTTAAAGATACTATGAGGTCTTTTTAAGTAATTACAAAAAAGTCTCACTTTTAGATATATGCCTGTTGGAAATACACACTTTAAGATGAGTTTTATAGCATCAAAATAGGTTATCTATAAATGCTATTCCTTAGCTTCGCAGTCAGGTCAGATACAGGCCTGGATACTCAACCTTGGGAACAAGACAATTAAAACTAAAGCAAATTTATATTATTCTGACACGTCTTAGAGCACTGGGCTGTAAGTGGCGATATTTAGTCGGCTACAAAACTACGATACTAAGTTTTCCAAAAATTGCTTGTTGTCACACATCAAAAACTACCGCTACATAACTGGAAAGAGATACATTACCTCGTCGCTTTGCATCCTGTAAGTTGTTGAAAAAAAAAGTTGTTAAGCAATGCAGAGTTCTGAGGAAGGTCCGAACTGCATTTATTAGCATCACAACAAACACACGCTTTGGCTTGGGTCACGTCTTTACAACAGTCGCTGCTCGTGCTCATGGGTAACAGTTCGAGTTCCTCAAAATTCTTTTCTCTATCTAACATGACCCTAATACCCTTCTGTACATTACTTACTATATTTTCATGTTTATTTTACTAACTCTTTAGGTCTTATTTTACAAAACATTTAGAAATGCATAAAAAGTACTTTAGAGAGATAGTTAAAGTTCTATTTTCTTGAAAATATTGCTATGTTACCATTATCATGGTAGATTTTGCCATGTTCCCTTCACTGAAATGCATTATTTTAAGTTTCAAATCGACTGGGGGGCCATATTGAGAGGGTAGGAGGGCCACATGTGGCCCCTGAGCCACCAGTTGCCCACCCTTGCCCTAGACAGACCTCAGAGACCTGACAGACGATGCTGCTGCAGGGCATCAGCTGCAGTGTTTTGTGGTTGGTAGCAGAGTGAAAATGATATGGCTGGAATAATGTCAGCTATTACGTCCTATTATATGGTATATGATATAATCATGGTGAAACTCAAACAGGAGAGATGTCACTAAGCAACTTAAGCATTTAACCGAGTGAAACCACTGGACAATGGAGGCTAGCGAGACAGAGATGCAGGATTTCAGAATCAGGCAGGTCCATCTGCTCTGCAAGGCTAGGAATTAATGGTTTAAGACAAAAATGTTTGTAAATAAAATAGCAATAAAAATAACTTTAAATAGATGATATCCAGTTTGAATATTAAAAGTGACTTTTTTGATTAATAGCAGCTGTACTTTTATACAGCAGTTATCAAATCATTCTTATTTGCATTACTTAAGCCAACATTATTGATTTTAAGATATTTTGATTGCTTTTCATTATCAACTGTTAGCTTTTAAACCTTTAAATTCTTCACATTGAAAATAGCATTTTTTTGTGATTGCTTGCAGTTTATTTCTGTCCCCTGGAACATTGGTGAAACATGTTTTTTTTTGTTTCAACAATTATTATTCCTCAAAATTATGGATATTTGCCCAACATTTCAGCTAGTAGTTAAAGGGCTGAGAAGATGTGCGTCTAATGCAATGAGCAGGTTTGATGCTGTTCCAAATAAGAAGCTTTTGCACAGGCAGTAATGTTGTAGTTTGCCGAATGAAGCCAATTAATAAATGCCAACATTACACAGCTTTTATTTAAAGGCAAAAAATGTCATTTCAGCCAGTGGCTCTTTATCAAGTCATCTTTGACTCCTGAGACCTTTTCCAGGATATTCCACGAGTGCATGTCAGTAGAGCCAATGTCTGTCCACGTGTCCGTTTGTGGGACATCTTCCTCCTATGATCTTCCCTCTTCTTCGGAGCACGTCTGGGTCGTCGGCACGGCAACCAAGTAAATATAGAGGGGAGAGATGGCCGCGTCATCCCTGCCCCTCAGTTGCCATGGCGACCGTGGCGGTGATGATGTGTGGAGACGGATGGAGCGAGCAATGGAGAAGTCACGCTTCATTCAGGAATCCTTTAATGTCCAAACAGAGAGAGAGGACAGGTCTAACAAGAGAACGATATACTGTCCGCCCATCAGCCGCTGACCTTTACATACCCATCATTAGAGAGGGGGAGGGAGGGAGGACGGGGGAGTCACACTGCAAGCAGCCCTGCCCATGACATAGACATGATTTTTGAGAATGAACACATCATGAATATGCTGCTTAAGGACCCACCCTTCACTTTTACTGGCCCTAAGTGTCACATTAATGTTTGTTTAGTTGCTCCCTAATGCATCTGTGGACACAAAAAGACACAAAGATAAAGGAAGACATAAAAACTCCCCCTTGGTTAAGATAAAACATGATGGACTGTCCTTTATGGCTGCCTCAAGAGCGATAAAAATGTGATGAAATGCCCTCAGCGGGAGTCACGTTGTAAAAGGGGTTTAACTCAGAGCTTTGGTGCACAGTAAAAACTGAAAAACAGACCCTGCAGGAGGGGGAAAACCTTTGTTAAAGAGATGTTCTTAATTACATTTATTTTTTTGGACCCATAACTTTGCCATAACCAAGTTAGAAAGGGACATTAAATCAGGCAATACTCTGGAAGTCAGATTATTTTCAGCTACACCAGCTCGTAACTGGAACGTGACAATAAGGTCCATGATGAACATGTTTATACAAGATTTTAATGTTTAATTCTTCACTAAAAATAAATCTGACTGTACCACTCCTTCTTATAATATCACTGCTCCTTTAGTAAGCTAGTAAGCTCATTAACTTGCTAACTTAGCCAGTTAGCAAGTGATTAAGCAAGTGTAATACCCAGTGCAGTATCTTTACTGCCAATTTTTGCCTTTTGGTCAAATGTGGTCTGCAGTCACACAGTGCTGTCATGTTTTTATTCATATTGTAAATATTGTTAATGTCATCAGTGTGAATTCCTCGTCCTTGACTTAGTTGAAGTTGATATAGATTAAATACTCTGCATTTGCAACTTCTTCCTTTTTTTAAAATTTGTATGTTGTGTTTTTTTAATGCCATTATTTGAGATCTATTTTTGTACTCTGTACAATAGCAACTGAAACAACCAAATTTCCCCTTGGGGATTAATAAAGTATTATATTACTGTACAAAATAATAATATAATACTGTAGTCAAAGCTAAAGGCAGTTCAGCAAAAAATCAGAGTACGTGACCTTGTTTTTTTGGAGGCGACTTTTTTTTGCCAGGCAGTGTAGATTTTGGGTGAGTACAAAGCAAAGCAAGTGAACGCAGCTTTAACAAACAATATCAACCGGAGTGTGGCCATAAAATGTTTTTATTTGCTTTTATAAACTCAAACTGTTGCTTTGTGTTTATTGAGAAGGTTCATATTCTCCCCTTGTTTGGTTCTGTTTTTGGTTTGAATGGCTTTCACAGCCATGGTGAGCCACATGGTTCACCAGGAACCAAACCAAGACCTCTTTTTGAGCCAGCCAGAGTTCAGCTCTCTGATCCACTGCAGAGTCAGTACGAGGGTTCACACCATCTCAAGAAGAATGGATTTTCCACAAAAGGGAACCAGAGTTTGTGTGGCAGTGACCAAAAGTGTGAAGTGTGACAAAGACCTCAAACGTCTCTTTTCACTCCTCATGGAGACTGAGAGTGTTTCTGGGCTCCAGTGACAGTTATAGTTTAGGAAGCAGCTTTAATAGACCAGCCTATCCTGGCATGTGGTCTTCATCGAGGTCATGATGAAGACCACCAGCCTGTGTGTGTGTGTGTGCGTGTGTGTGTGCATTTGTAAACAGCTGAGGTTAATTGGCGTTGTGTCTTAGGGGGCCGATTAGTTAATGGAGCGCCTGTGGACCAGATGACTGACATGATATTAACACACACTGACACTACACACTGACATACAAACAGACACACACTTTATAGTTAAAATAAAAAAGTAAACAAATCAATAAATACATTTAAAAATATGTTGTTGCTTTTTTGAAGGTGTTTAAAAGTTCAACTTTGGTCTGGATTAGTTTGTTGACAAAGTGAAAATTTCATCTAATCAAACACAAAATAAAAATGATTCATAGGTAATCAATAAAGATGTGTAAACAAGAATGACAAATATTTGTGAAGTTATAAAAAGAAATTATTTAACAGAAAAAAAACTAAAATTTCATTAGATATAAAAATGTTTTATTTTTTGATAACGACTAAATAGAAAGAGTAAAAAATTATCAAGAGGAAAACAATATTTAAAAAATAAGTTCCCTCCAAGATAATTGAAAACACTGTTATTCATTCAAAATGCATTCATGAGACATGTTTGGTTAATCTGTATTTCACTTTCTAAGAAATAAACCAAAAAACATAATAAATCCAGCTGAAAGCAATATAAGCAACAGTTTTAAAAGGGAAGAACAAATATGATTATAGATGTATGAAGGTTAAAATAAATAGCAAAAAGATAATTTACTTCGTAAAAATTAATTGATAATTCATACATAATTTGACAACTGTCATATAGTCAAATAAAACAAGGAAAAGGACAGTGAATTGGTAATTAATGCAATTCAAAAGAAAAGGAAAGCAAACTATTTTTTAATTTACAGTAAAATCATGGTTAATCTGTGCTGACTCAGAATACTTACATTGAAAATTGTGTGTCTTGTTGTTTTTTGCCTGACATATAATTAGATCACACCAATATTAAAAACTGCCTCTTAGATTTGATAACTCCTAAATCAGAATCTTAATTCAAAGTTGTGATGGTCCTTTAATAAAAACATCAATAATAGTCTCTTAAAATAAAGGCTGTGAGCAGGAGAGACGCCTCAACACATCACGTTGATAAAACGTAGTAGGGAAGAACACACACATGCCGCTGAGCTCTCTCTGGTTTATTGAGGTCAGCAGTTCATTTCATTTTGAGCAAAAAGGAAAAAAAAGTGAAGCTGATAGGAGAGAAAATGGCCGCAGGAAAAGATAAATGGACAGTGAGAGTCTGCAGTGAGTCTGTGTGTAAATGAGTCAGTGTGTGTCAGTGATATCTTTTTTTTCTTATATGAAGTTAAAGTTTTATTTTAACTCCAACATGCAGCAAACATACATACATCTCCGAAAAGTGACTAAAATTATCTATAATAATATAATGTAAGATAGATGGACAGATAGACAGACAACATGCAACAGTAACATGCATGGTCAGTAGTTTTGCACAAGGAGATTAAAGTGCAGGGCTCGATACAATCAGCCGTGAAAATAAGTAGAAACAAGGTTAAAAAATCAAATAATGACGAGAGGAATAAAAACATTGATAAAAGCGGAACAGTAATAACATAATGGACTGGTGGCAATAATTAAAGCTGAAAAAATATACAAACATATCAATTCTAGGCAGAAGTTCATATTCTAGAAAGTGCTACATCACATGATGGGACTTGTTGCATTGTCATGCTGTGTTGTGTCATGTAGCGTTGCGTTGTTTTGTGTTTGATTATCATGAATATTAGATGATGATTAAAGTGTAATGTACTTTTGATTATTTATTTCCTTACTGTTGTCTGTCCTCTAAACATTATGAAAACTGGCCTGAAGCTTGAATTGAAGAAAATTGTGGATTTAATTGAAACTGCAATACCAGCCAGAGAAATCACAGCAAGATATTTTTTGAAGAAGAATCCACTTGGCCAGGTGTAGCGGGATGCAAAATAACAGATTCAGAGTACAGACTACCAAATAGGATGTAACCAACATGCAGACTCTGCTGTTTTGTTTTGGCAAGTGCAATCTCCTGTTGACGCTGCATCAATACCACTGAAGTTCGAGTCAGGAGCAGGTCACCAGATCTTTGGAAAACACACTGACCATTAGCTTCAGTGTAATCCCTGTCCCATTTTATCAGGCTGATACACCCAAAGCTTATCCTCATCATCAATGAAAATTTAATCGCAAACCCAAATTCAAGACTGTTTTGCATATCTGCCTGTTCTAATTGCCACAAACTGGAGCTTGCATGTGCGAGGCCAGGGTTTGTTTCCCTCCTGTGGTGTTCAGACTAAATGCTGGAGGATGGGGGTCCCCACTTAAAGGTGTAGAAATTGGCATTTTAGTGACATCTAGTGTTCAGATTTTGGAATGAGCCCGTCCATTTCCAAAACATCTCATCACTAAGCAACAGACAGAGTATCATTCACAACAGTTACAAGGTGAGGATTTTTTCATTCATATTTGTAACTATTATTTTGATATTCGTCAGTCGGGATGTGATGGTTACCGGTAAAATGGTAAACCGTGGTAAAATTTCCCACAGTAATCATTACCATGCCCAATTAAAATTACCGTTAAACCGTGTTTGATCACCACACTGTGTCAATAACTCACGGTGATGCTGCTCTTTGACTGGTAAAGCCTGAACTATGTGTGTCTGCCCCTCGGTGAGGCAGCCGTCTCTCACAGACGGAGGCCAATATTTTTCCTCTGAAAGTATTTTTTTAATTATTTTGCCTCTGAATGTAATTTTTCCCACTCAAAACGGACAAAGTCTAAAGTCTGGATTTTACAAGGATGTCGAGGGGAAACTGACTGACGACAGTCACCCTGTCTAAAACACCAAGCTGCAGTGAAAGACAAAAATGTGCGTGATTAAAACTGCTGTAACTCCTCGAGTAAACGAGCAGAGAGAGAGAGAGAGGATTCAGTGAGCCATACCTGAGTGAAAAATAGGAGGTTTATCAGGATTTTCTGAGTAAATAATGTATTAAGGTTGTAAATAATAGCATTAGTATCATTCTGGAGTGAGTTCCTACCATTCTTTCGCCGTTTATTTGCCGTATTTTGTCATAGTAGATCATCTTTTTCCGTCATAGTTCGTGTTTTATGGATTTAATCAATTGTCAATCAATGAAGAAATATTAAAGAAGGAGATGTGGAGGAGATCTGCCATGGAAAGGGGAGACCAGAGGAGAGTCATGAAGGGGGCTAACTGCTTCAGGGACTATTGTTAGTAAAAAGATAAATAAACATATAAAAAGGCCTGGACATTGTTAAAGGAATACTACACCCAAACAACGATTTGGCCTCATTTTCTACTCACCCTCATGCTCAACAACACTGTGGAGTAGTTTTGGAACATCTAGGATGCAGCCGGAGATCTGGGGGGATCCTCGCTGTCCACTGCCATTGATATCATGACTTCGGTACGAGCCCGAACAAACAGTGTCCTTAAAAGTCCACAAAAAGTCGGCAATATTCCTCCATACTGCTCGTGCGCTGTAATCCAAGTGTCCTGAAGATCCCACCATTTACTCGAAACGACATCATTTAGCACGTGTTTATAGCCTAAACAGCACTACTTGGCATTTCTATGATACACTTACGGGTGCCTACGGGAGCTGCAGCTGACCAAACAAATGAATGCGCACTCTGCAATAACTAGGAGCGTAGAACAAGAAATCCCACATTCTGCTGTGAGCGACAGAGCCGTGGACAGACACAAGAGGGGTCAGCAGAATGTGGGATTTCTTGTGTTCTTGTTTCTTGTTCTACGCTCCTAGTTATTGCAGAGTGCGCGTTCCTTTATTTGGTCATCCGCGGCTCCCGTAGGCACCCGTAAGTGTATCATAGAAATGGGAAGTAGTACTGTTTAGGTATAAACATGTGCTAAATGATGTCGTTTCGAGTAAATGGTGGACGCTACCCGGAATATTGCCGACTTTTTGTGGACTTTTAAGGACACTGTTCGTTCGGGCTCTTATCTAAGTCATGATATCAATGGCAGTGGACAGCGAGGATCCCCCCAGATCTCCGGCTGCATCCTAGATGTTCCAAAACTACTCCACAGTGTTGTTCAGCATGAGGGTGAGTAGAAAATGAGGCCAAATCGTTGTTTGGGTGTAGTGTTCCTTTAATATAACGAGCTGTAACATGGCCACTAATGCTGCAGGCAAACTTAAATGTGTGAGTGTTTGTAAAATAGGTTAAGTTTATTTTTGGTTGTCTTAAATCTTTGAACATGTTCATTTACAATTGTTCATAAAGAGAATCCTGTTTAAAGAACAAATCTGTTTTTTCTTTTCTTATAATCACACACTGTTTAAGCATTTATAACATAATAATGACGAATACATGAAAGAAGTTTTTACTTTTATTTCTAGTGAAAAAAGTTTAAACTAAATGAACTTACAGGACATTTCCTGACACAGTTATTGACAAAAAAAGACAAAGGAATTGATAAAACTATTATATTAAAAGGGTTAAATGATTTTAAGACTGTGTTAAACTACTTTTTGAACATTTTGAGCACACTGCAACAATATCGGGATAATAATGATAACCATGATAATTTTGGTCCCAATTACCGTGATATGAAATTTTCATGCCTTTCCATCCCTGTTCTTCAGCTAAGATGATGATTATAGGTTTTGTAAACTTTGGTAGACTCATATTCAAAAATCACGTTTCACTCTTTTTGTCCCCAAAACCCACCCGTAGACAACATGGTTGATCGTTATGTCAGCTATAAAAAGCTTTTTCTAACTTAGTACAAAAGGAAACCAAAGTTTTATGAGGATAATTGTTCACCTATTTTGATGGACTTTACATACAAATAGAAACATTATATCCTATATTAACCGGGTTTTTTTTGGCAAAATGCTGCCAACTTCTACACACTACACCTTTAATAATCCGTTGACGTCTCCGCTCTTGTCCTCCTGTCTTCACACTTTAGCCGAGGGTAACCATTAGAAGCTTTGTTCTCCCACAGTTTTATGAATACATCAAAACTCAATATTTTCCTCTCTGCATAAAAACATTAATTTAGTCCAGGGAGGATAAAAACTTTCCTCTTTGCCTCCTCGGTGAGTGTTTGTGGTTTTACAGCTCTGAGTTCAGGATGTTCCCTCGGCTCTCTGTCAGACATAACTCACCGCACACTCACTGTACTAATGTAGCCGGCACAGCTCCACCAGGCCGCCTCCATTAAACTACAGATGGATTGAATGGAGAGGCTGTGTGTTTGTGTGTGTTTGTGTGGTAGACTATTTTCCCAGAGTGCTTTTCTGCCTGCACCCACTGCTGCCGTCCTGAGGCGTGTACTCGAGAGTGTGTGATTTCATGAGTGCTGAAATCTTAACAACACTAAAGCAGCTTTGGCTTTAACCGTAACAAACACACAGAGCTCTCCAGATGTTATGGTTATGATGAGGATAACTCTCCATGATTGTAAAGCTTGATGTTTGAGTTCCTGTAAAAACAAACAGTAAACATTAAAGCATCAATATTTAACATTTTAAAGAATGTCTTGTAAAGTATATGCACCACTGTGATTAAAAAGGCTTTTTTAATGGAGAAATATGTAAACATATGTCAAGCATATCATATGAAGGTCTGATAAACCACGAAAGCAATGTCAATGAAGTCTGGACATTGTGTAAAATGAAAATAAAAAAAAAAAACAATGATCCTTGAATCTTTTTTGACCTACACTATATTGCCAAAAGTATTCACTCACCTGCCTTGACTTAAATTTGAACTTAAGTGACATCCCATTCCTAATCCATAGGGTTCAATATGACGTTGGTCCACCCTTTGCAGCTATAACAGCTTCAACTCTTCTGGGAAGGCTGTCCACAAGGTTTAGGAGTGTTTATGGGAATTTTTGACCATTCTTCCAGAAGCACATTGGTGAGGTCACACACTGATGTTGGACGAGAAGGCCTGGCTCTCAGTCTCCGCTCTAATTCATCCCAAAGGTGTTTTATTGGGTTGAGGTCAGGACTCTGTGCAGGCCAGTCAAGTTAATCCACACCAGACTCTGTCATCCATGTCTTTATGGACTTGCTTTGTGCTCTGGTGCACAGTCATGTTGGAAGAGGAAGGGGCCAGCTCCAAACTGTTCCCACAAAGTTGGAGCATGGAATTGTCCAAAATGTCTTGGTGTGCTGAAGCATTCAGAGTTCCTTTGACTGGAACTAAGGGGCCAAGCCCAGCTCCTGAAAAACACCCTCACACCATTATCCCCCTTCACCAAACCGTACACTTGGCGCAATGCAGTCCCACAAGTATCGTTCTTCTGGCAACCTCCAAACCCAGACTGGTCCATCAGATTGTCAGATGGAGAAGTGTGATTGGTCACTCCAGAGAACACGTCTCCACTGCTCTAGAGTCCAGTGGCGGTGTGCCTTACACCACTGTATCGACGCTTTGCATTGCACTTGGTGATGTGAGGTTTGGATGCAGCTGCTTGGCCATGGAAACCCATCCATGAAGCTCTCTGCACTGTTCTTGAGCTAATCTGAGGGCCACATGAAGTTTAGAGGTCTGTAGCGTTTGACTCTGCAGAGAGTTGGCGACCTCTTCACACTATGCGCCTCAGCATCCGCTGACCCCGCTCCGTCAGTTTACGTGGCCTACCACTTGGTGGCTGAGTTGCTGTCGTTCCCAAACACTTCCACGTTCTTATAATCCAGCTGACAGTTGACTGTGAAATATTTAGGAGCAAGGAAATTTCACGACTGGATTCGTTGCACAGGTGGCATCCTATCACAATTGGAATGGATACACACCCATTATAAAGACTTAGGCTCCTGGTGGAGCTGCAGAAACACATCTCCGTCTTACAATGAGCAGGTGAAAGGGTCAAAAAGGGATGAAACCCTCAAAATGGAGGTCAAACGGGCACAAGGGACGTACAACAGAGCGAGGACCTGTCCAACGCTGCTTGCAGCTTTAATTTGAAACATGTTCCAAGCATCAAATGCATAATGAGTGAATATCTGTAAAACAATTCAAATTAAATATCTTGTCTTTATAGTTTAATCCTTTGATATAACTTACTGTCTCTAATAAAACATTTAAACTTCAAATATATCTGTTCTTTCAAATATTTGATCTAAATTTGAGGTTAATTTTGTTATACCTCTTTCCTGTCATTTCTAAGAGCACAAACTTTATCATGACTCTAACCAAGAATTGATTTTTCATAATTTATTTTACTGCCGCTGTTCCTCCATTAAGTAATTGAACTCTTGATCCAAGTCTCATCAAACAGTCAGTATGAGGCATAAAATACAGAAATGCCTCATTAGAGATCACATCAGGCAAAGAAAAGCTGCATCGAGGCTCAAACTGACAGAAAGTTCATTTGCATGCAGAGCTATTAACAGATCAGAGGTCTAAAAATCAATAACATGCCTTAACAGGATCATTTAAATTGACATTACTTGGATGTTAAATCAGCTTTTAGGTTGTCACTTCAATTCAAGCATGCACGTTAAATCTTCCTAAACCTCGCACAGGTTCAGCCCAGTGATCTGAAGAGTTATTGTTCATGTTCTACTGAAGATTTCATTTCATCTGTTTCTCTGGAAGCTCATTATTTGCGTTCTTCCTTCCACTTTCCCTCATCTGAGGAACAAATCAGCTGTTAAACGTCCCCACAGAGTCTGAAAAAGAAGGACAGAGTCAGAGGAAGGGAGGCAGGAGATGAAGGCAGGTGGGTGGTTTCACTCAGCCAATTACTCGCCCAGTAATTTCCTCATTTATGACTTAATTACATTATAAATATGAATGACAGGGGCGATGGGTAACCACAGGGCAACGCCGAAACACACCGGCTCCCTCGGTTTAACCACTGCTTTGATATTTTTAATTATTTGTTGCGTCTCTGTCAGAGTTTTTGGAAAGATTTGAAGCTCGTTATGAAGAAATACGACAACAAATCAGCAGAAAGGTCAGCAGAAAGAGCGATTCATCTGTGGAAGAGGGAGGAAGGAGTCTTAATGTAATAACTGAAGACTGACGATGGTAATATCTCTATGTGTGTGTGTGTGTTTGTGTGTGTGTGCCGATAACTTAAACTAATTATCTATAATGAGAGCTTGTGGAGCTGCAGGACGTTGGGGGTCCAACGGTGTCTCTCTGCTCGGTCAGGAGTCTCTGTGTCCCCTCTGCTTCTCTTAATTAAAATCTGTGACATCCTTCTCTAACGAGAATCTGCCCTCTTACAGTCATTTAGGACTTCATTAGTTTCCTAAGTTATATAAGGAGTGTTGTGATCCTTTACTAAAGGGAAAGTCGCATGTTCATGTTTCTGCACTAAAGACTGTTAGAACCAGAGATGGTTGGTTTTTGACTTGTCCGTCAATCCAGACCACACTGTAAAAAGGTTGTTGTAAATTTTACAGTAATTTACTGGCAACAAGTGGTTCTGATTTTATGATGACAACATCACCAGAAGGGAAAGGTTCTTCCTTTGCATTTTCAAAAGTACTGAAAGTGCTTTAGCATGCATGCCAAGCCAGTAGTTGTTGACATAGGTTTGCACTGAAATAATGGTGTTAACAACACACATGCACTTTACAGTGAAGACAAACTTTTCATAAACAACAATGACGTGGAAGTGGACACGCGGAAGTTTCTGGGATGGAAAATAAATCTGTCTGGATATTTTTGTCTGGATAACAAAACGAGCACGGTAAGCAGCTCACATGTTGAGAAAAAAATCAATTCACATAAGGATCAGGATTTTTTGTTTGATGAATTTTAATTTTATTTTTCTGTTCCAATTTTTTTTTTTTCAAATTTAAAGCAGCACTACGGAAGATCCTTGTTTGACCAGATCGAGAACTCAACTACCCATGAGCTCTAGCGCGCGCATACTGTCGTAAGGATACAGATCTGCTGGTCGCGTGCATTTGTTTTGTAGGCGAATCACAGAAGCCAGGACTTCGCTAAAAAGTATTATTCTGTCTTCAGCGGCTGTTTGCAGGATGGATAGCGACGAGGTAATGTATTTATTTTTGACTAAATAACGATGTTAAAAATCGCTAAGTTCAACTTGGTTTTATAACCGTGAAGTCGCCACCGTCCTGTTGAAGCGATAAAATGAATAAAAGTAAAGACAACGACGAGCTGGCGATATCACACACTTGAAATAGGTCTAAACCAAACTACATACTGTTACGTTCTGGATTTGTTGTGCTGTACTTTTTTCCTGTCAAGTTTTTTTGTGGAACTTCGTCATACATTAGTCGGCCAGCATACCTGATAGTAGTCGGACATCCCTCCTCGTCTTTTATTTCACGCCAGCGAGTGAATGCCGAACCGATGTTTATTCTGGTCCGAGCATTCAGCTTGTTTTTCTCTCGCTTTCTTTGTTTTGTATCCTTCGACAAAACTTTTCTCTTCCTGACGTTGTTGCCTCCGCCATGGTTAAAGCTCCGCGATTGGCTTTCGCCGAGACTTCCGTGTTTTGAACGAATCGGGAATCGGGGGAAGTGACGTATGCCGTAAAGCAGTCCAAACGTGTAGTTTATTAGTGTGGCAGGGTTCCCACCATCCACCTCGAAGTTACATAGCGCCAGTTCAAGGGATACAGACCACTCCAGACCACAACAGAGGTGTCATTCAACTCATTGTAAAGTGGTGGACCATCACAATGAATATCGATGGATTACATTATGTTTGAAAAGCTACATAGTGTTGGTTTAAATGCTTCATTTTAGTCTGTGTTAATAAGCCACTTTTAAATGCAGTCCAGGCTTTTGAAGAGAGAGTATTAACAGCTGGTTAAAATATATTGCTGAATAAATCCTAAAAACTGACTCACATGTGATGTGTATTTTTCCTAATATAGACTGTAGGCATCATCATTGTTCATCTTTTTTGCTCATGTTACAAAAACAAACTAAAGATTGCAAAAATCGGCAGTATTATAGAATCGTGATTTAAATCAAATCGGCACCTAAAAAACTGAAACAGACACTGATACGTTTTATTAATGTTTAACTTTTGACCCTGGTTTGTAAAGGTCCAAAAATCAAATATTGTTTTTTTTTGCAGACTTACACAAACATACAGTTGCTACCTGTCTCCAGTTCAAAGTAATTGGTAGTTGTAGTCGCCGCAGTTTACATCGGACTGTAGCGACATATTTTGCGCACGGTTGTTGTTTTGTCCGCAATCTTCTCACGATTCTCTCGTCTTTTACATGGGAAACCAAAATAGGTCCACACAACTGATTTATTTGACGAAGGAGCATCAGCTAATTCCTCGACCTCGTCGTCCTCCATTCTGAAGCGAGTGTTTTGCTACGGGAGGCGAGGAGGGTAAAAAATCTCAGTGGTGCGTGCCGCCCCTTCATGTTTTTTATTTTGTGCTTTCATTTCATGCATCTTTGAATTTTATTTCCTCATTTTTTACACTCCTAATATTCATATCATCGTTTTGAACAACTCATCCTGCCAAGTCCTTTCCCCATTTGTGGTCTTGACCCCCACAAGTTTGTCACTACTATAAATTCTTGTTTTCAGTAAGAATATCATTGATTATATTTCTATAACATTATCACCACAACCATTCAGACATGAGGACCCTCCTGAAAAAGAAATGTAGCATCTCAAGAGGCTAACCTCTAATAAATCAGATGACAGGTCTATGGTTCATGCATCTGTCACTAACTTTAGTTCTTACTTTAGTCCACTTGTCTCCTCTTACCTCCTTTCCTTCACCCACACACCCAACACAGCATTGTGTGGATTTGCTGTTCATCATGAGACTGGGATCCACATTCAAGATTTCCTGCTGCTTAACAGAAGGTTTTTTCTCGAGCCATGATGGAGGGGTTCATGATTGGCTATATGGATTCATGTTTGTTGCTGGGTGTATATATTTGTATGTATATGTGTATTTTTGTATATGTTTATATGTAGTATCTATGCATATATGTGTACCTGCCATGTGGTACATCTCTCGTCTTATTAAAGTTTGTAATTCTTAAATTGTGTTAACTCTGTCATCAGTCCTCTCGCACTAAAAATTTTAGTAAAACCTTTGTCGTCAATTCTCAGTCTGCTGGTTTCTGAACTTCAGCTGCTCAAAGTTCACGACTCCATTTCTCTCCTTCACTGATCCATCAGGTCGAGTCGTGTTTGTGCCGTCAGTCTGTCAGGACGTGATTGATGCTTTCTCACTCACAGTTGATTGTTTTTTACACTCTTTCCTTGTTTTGAGCACTCTGCGGTATTTTGTAGAACAGTAGCTCTGAGAAGTTTTTGGTGGTGAAGCTTTAACTTCATATTTACAGAACTGATCCGTCTCTATCTGATTTGCCAAAGCAAAGATGACTACGTGCAAAGGTGCAAATCCCTGGGAGGGGGGACGCAGGGGACGTATCCCCCCCCTTCCACAAAGTTGTCTCCCCCAAAAATCCTGTTTAAATATTTTTCGAGTCGTACAGTAACGTGTTTTGCTGACACAACACAAGCACACTATGCTGTGTTGGGTGTGTGGGTGAAGGAAGGGAGGTAAGGGGAGACAAGTGGACTAAAGCAAGAACTAAAGTTAGTGACAGATCCATGAACCATAGACCTGTTGTCTGATTTATTAGAGGTTAGCCTCTTGAGATGCTACATCTCTTTTTCAGGAGGGTCCTCATGTCTGAATGGTTGGGGTGATCATTTTATAGAAGTATAATCAATGATATTCTTACTGAAAACAAGAATTTATGGTAGTGATGAACTCATGGGGGCCAAGACCACAAATGGGGAAACGACTTGGCAGGACAAGTTGTTTTAAAACAATTATATAACTAAGACTTAAACAAATGTAGGGCAGTCACATGTAATCCCAAGTAACATCTCTAATCTCTGTATAAGAACACCATGATCAATGGTGTCGAAAGCAGCACCAAGATCTAACAAAACAAGAACAGTGAGAAGTCCTTCACCTGAAGCTGAGAGTAGATCGTTGGTTACTTTAACTAGAGCAGTCTCTGTGCTGTGATGAGCTCTAAATCCTGACTGAAAGTCCTCAAACAGGCTGTTGTCTTGAAGGAAGTTGCATAGCTGATCAGCGACTACTTTCTCCAGGATCTTTGAAGCGAATGTAAGGTTTGAAATAGGTCTGTAATTAGCTAATGTTCCCGCATCGAGGTTAGGTTTTTTAAGGAGAGGTTTAATTACTGCTACTTTAAAAGACTGTGGCATGTAGCCTGTTGATGGAGATATATTTATTGTTTTCAGCAAGGATGGACATACTAGGGAAAAGACCTTTGAACACTTTTCATGTATTTTTTTAAGTCTACCATAAGAAAAACTCCAGTTCAGAATCTCCAGCAATTCAATCCTATCAAAATAACACAGCAGCAAAAACATAGCATTTATTTTCATGACCCCGCCCCAGGAATTACACTCTGAAATTTTACTGTTTATTGTACCCCCCAACACTGAAGAGAGATTTTCGCCGCTGACTAAGTGGAGTGTTTATGATTTGCAAATTACTTTACTGTTTCTTACTTTTGGTTCAGAAATGGCAGACTTTTCCTCTGATCCATAGCAATCCTGATTGAATCATAAAAACCTGTAACTTAAACACTTTAAGCTTGATTATAATGATATCACAAAGTGTAGCTGGTAAGAATAAAGTGAAAAATTGAGCACCTTGTAGATTTTTAAATCCTCGAGCTGCAGCAGTAGGTCACAGAAACTTTAATTCCATCCCCATATTGTTAAAAACAAATCCCTGAATCTCCTGAAAAGCCTGAGAATGTCCCTGCTCTGAATGTAAAACACCTGAAATGACAGAAAACCCTCGGAGCGGAATTTCAATCAACTTGACTGCAGCGCATTCACACCTCACATGTCAATACTCACTCCACATCGATCCCATTTAAGACACTTATTAGAGACCCAAAAACACAAACACAGATGTACACACATTTAATTGTAACCTCGGCCTGTTGGCATAGCAACCGCAATCATCCGGCGTTCAGGGCGGCCCACTTGTGATGTCACGGGCGAGGCGTGTGCGATTGGCCGGATGATGAACGGTGTTCGAGGGATGAATGGATGCTTGGTGGGGCGAGAGTGGGAGGGAGGAAGGGTGTGCTCGGCCTGCACTAATCTGGACGAGCTTCAATCAGACAGAAACAAACAAAGAAAAAGTGACGTGAACTCCTGAGAGCATCGTTTGCGGCTGAGTGAAGTAAACAGCCACGGAAGGCGTCATATTTATCTGAGAGAGCTTTGAAACCAGAAAGTGTCCTGGTGTGTCATGCTGAACTTTTCCTGCAGAGACGACTGTATGTGCTGCAGGTCTTTTTGTACTTAGACCAAGATTAAAAAAAGAACAAGCTGCAGCATCACTGCATTTTTTATCTAAACCAGATTTAATTTAACTTCAGTTCTTCTACAGGATTCATTTCTACTGCAGTGAAAAATTCTATTTGTTCTCAAACTTGCAAAATATCCCTGTTTTCATCTGGAGGGTTGAGGGTTTGACACTCTACCAATCTGTCATCGCCTCAATGTGCTCGTTGTTGGTGCTCGCCAACAATAATGAATCCCAGCAGTGATCATCAGCTTTGACGGCACTTTTTGATTTAGTCTTAGTTTTACTTTTTTACCTAAAATATCTTCTAGTTTAAGTCATAATTCAGTCTTCTTAATTCTTTGAATTTTAGTCGATTAAATCTGCTGTAAATTTAGTTGACAAAAATAAGAAGTGTAAGGGTAAGGCAGTCAATTAATCAATCAAACTTTATTTATATAGCACTTTTCCTACAACAAATGTAACTCCAAGTGCTTGCAGAAAAGAAAACAGGAGGAGAGGAGAGGGGGAAAAAATTCCAAACTAGGCACCTGTCAGGGGAGCACAGTGTGGGATTGGAAAAAAACACCTCAGCACATGAGCAACTTATTACAACAAAAAGGAGTAGGGGGAAACCAGCGGGGGCATTGAATGGAAGGGAGAACCTGCACCCTTGTCTTAGCTCAGACCCCACAAAGTCTCTGTTGTCCGATAAGGTGACTGTACAGCCTTGATAGAGAAAGTTTGATCTGGTCTAGAGCAAAGTTCACAGAATGAGGGAGTGGAGGGAGGAAGGGGGGATCAAGCCTCTTTTTGAAAACATTCCAGGAGAGTAGATATGCCTGCTCAAGGACAGACGGGAAGCCCAAACAGATAGAGATAGTTTGAGTCAGGCCAACTGTAATTTTCCATCAGCCTTTCTAGTCTTTTGGTCTCTCACGATGATGTTCCGAATCCGTGAGCCCATCAGGAAACTGCTAACTCCAAACAGCAAGAAATCTGTTATCATAAATCCAAATATGTAGACATCTTCCACATCCTCGACGGACAGAATCGACAAGCACACAATCCTCCACTTCTCCCAGCAGTCCATCATGTACCCGGATGGGAAAGTACCATCGGGACAGGCGGGTTCTCCTTTACCCGCTCTTCTCATCGAGAAAATTTGGTCGATGGTGTTGAGAGACCAGCTGATAGATTCCAGAAAGAAATGCACAGAGAGGCTGCAATAGACACAGACTGCACAACAGGGCAGATTAGGACAGGGAGCAAAAAATAAAAAGTGTCCGCGCCCGTTGAGAAGCAGAAAAGAAAAGAAAAAAGAAGAAGAGAAAAAAAAGTGTTTTTATGTTTCCTTGAATTTCTGAAGTCATGTTTTAGGCTACCTGGCAGAGCGTCTCAGTTACAATACCAGAACTGACCACAAACAGTGAACCTGCTCTACATGAATATATCAATTCATAAAGAGAGCAGCTCTGATTGGATCGCTCCACAACTTATCCCACGACCACCAAGCTAAGGCAGCTGTGATTGGATGTCCCTCTGAACTCATCCAACCTTTACCACAACCAAAGTAGCTGTGATTGGATAGATTCCTAACTTGTCGCTACTTTCTACATGACCATATTAGGTCTGACTGGATTAAGTCAGACCTAATATGGTCTCTGTCAGACATTTTAGTCTAGTTTTTATTTGTTGATGAAAATGTCAGTTAGTTTAGTTTTAGTTTTTGTCCATGTGCTCTTGTTTTTATTAGTTACTGTCTAGTTTCCGTCAGAGAAAAAAAGGTTGTTGATAAAACTAAGATAAAAATAATTAGTCAACAAAATTAACACTACAAGGAGCTCTGGTTCTTCCCCCCACACCAGGAAGTTGAGCCCTCCTATGTGTACACTCAATGTGCAACGTCAAATATTTCAACTGTTACATTTAGAGCACAGGTGGAAGAATCAGAATCATAATGCCCTTTTTTTGTCATAATGCAACATCCTTAAGGAGTTTAAAGAGCTTCTCCTTCTCCTCTTATTCCCTCCTCTCTTTTTCTCCTCTTTTCCCTCCTTTCCTTTCCTCTTATTCCCTCCTTTCCTTGGCCCTGTGATGTTTCCATCAGGGTTAAGGGAAAGTGGTTAGGAAAGGACTTAGAAGGTGACTACTATACTGTAGCCATGGATTTAGCTCCATACTAATGCATCACAGCAAGAGGGTTTCTTATACCTCCATTTTGGGCAGGGTCTTCCTGTGTTGAGTCTACATGTTCTCCCTGCTCATGCGTGGGTTCTCCAGGCACCCCCACCTCTCGCCCAGTGTCAGCTCAGATGGGCACCAGCCCTCCGCAACCTTTAGCCTTAAATTATTTTTTCACTGATGTTTCACTCTGTCCTGGATCTGCCCTGTTCAGACACTAGAGGAGGATTTTGTTTTATCTCCCCAGAGCTGCTGTGATCTCCCAGCAGGGGCCGCTGTAATAAGGTCAAAACAAGGTGAAGTTTGATCCTGATTGGCTCGGAGGGGGGTCTTTATCACGCTTTTCCTCTTCTTAATTTGGTTTCCAAATCTCGAAGAAGCACACGCACAGGAACACTGGGATTGTCATGGCAGGAGGCTGATTGTCGCCCGGCTGCTGACTGTGGATCTACTGGTTGCTTTGATGATGATGATGATGATTGGTGCGCAGTTGGGGGGTTGGGGGGGAATTTGTGGTGATTGCAACCTAAACTGATTTCCATATTTACACAGTGAGGGATATTCAATCAGAAAGAGCAGTAAAAGACAGTTAGACACTGAGCTAAATTTAATTATTTACTTGTGCCGTTCTTCTTTTCATGCTGGAAATGAAGTTCTTACATAAAACACTTTATGTGCAAGGGTGGACAGCAACAAAGTAGATTGACTTGAGTACAGTACTAAAGTCAATTTTTTGAGTAACTGTACTTTATTTGAGTTTTTTTGTAGGGAAAGTTTTTCTTCTCTACATTTGAAAGACAAATATTGTACTTTTAACTCCTCTACATTTCTGTGAAGGGTTCTATTATTTGTTACTTTTAGGTATAGCTCTGAAGTCAGCCAATGAAATTTCCCTTCTCTTCTAATTTAGTGATCTAAGCTATTTGTTGAAGCAGTGATGCCATACCTGAACCACACACATGCACCACTCAGATCAGGCAGGTAAACGCTGAGCTAGCATTGCTCAGATAATGGTTCGTCTTGGCAGTAATGATGGCTATGGCAGATACAGACACTTCCTCACCAGAGCACCTATGGCCATATATAATGTCCATTTTTAAGATTGTCGAAGACAGAAAGATTCATTTAAATGCAGCAATGGTTGTCCTTTTGTAGATCAATTCTTGTTTCTATAGGCTTCTTAGCACATTTTACAAGCTTTTTATTCTACAGGTTCTATAAGCAGGTCAATGCATTCAGTAGGTTGTTTCAGTCAATACGTTTTTTGTAAATTCCTTGTGGCAACAAAACAATAACAAGTAGACATTAAAGGCCTGTTTACGTGAGGGCTAATGCGGCCAAATCTTAAGAGTTTTCATTGCGTTTTGGCTTCCTGTTTACATGGGAATGGTACCTGGAGTGCTTAAATCTGTAAACTTTTGAAACCAGGGTCCAGGGTGGAGAGTTTTCAAAACAATCCTCCGTGCAGCTCCTTGTAAACCAGAGTCAGAGCATTTCAGGGTCAAATGCAGTGCAGTACTCTTTCACATGAAGGCTTTTCACACATACCAGGAACAACAGCTTCATCATCTACAAAGTAACATGTGAGCTGCTTACCGTGCTCATTTTGTTATCCAGACAAAACTATCCACACAGATTTGTTGTCCAGCCCAGAAACCTTTGCGTCTTTGTGTCCACTTGTCATTGTTGTTTATGAAAAGTTTGTCTTCACGGTAAAGTGTATGTGTGTTGTTAACACTTTTGTCTTTTGTTGTCAATAATTGTGTCAGGAAATGACCTATAAGTAAATTTGTCTCAACTTTTTTCATTAGAAATAAAAGTAAACAATTCTGGCAAGTATTTGTCATTATTATGTTATAAATGCTTAAACTGAGTGTAATTACAAGGAAAGAAAAGAACGAAGTTGTACTTTAAACAGGATCCTCTTCATTAACAATTGTAAATGACCATGTTCAAAGTTTTGAGATGCCCAAAAATAAATTTAACCTATTATACATACACTCACACATTTTAGTTTGCCTGCAGCATTAGTGTCCATGTTACAGCTTGTTATTTTAGACTATGTCCAAGCCTTTTTATTTATTTATTTTTTGTTTTACTAACAATGGTCCCTGAAGCAGTTAGCCCCCTTCATGACTCTACTCTGGTCTCCCCTTACCATGGCAGATCTCCTGCACATCTCCTTCTTTAAAGAGACTGTGAGGAGTTTTTAAGTAATTACAAAAAAGTCTCACTTTTAGATGTATGCCTGATCGAAATACACACTTTAAGATGAGTTTTATAGCATCTAAATAGGTTATCTATAAATGCTATTCTTTAGCCTCCTGGTCGGGTCGTACAGGGCTGGACTGGCCTGGATACTCAACTTCAGGAACAAGACAATTAAAACTAGAGCAAATTTATATTATTTTATTATTTATATTACACGTCTGAGAGTGCCGGGCTGTAAGTAGCGATATGTAGCCGGCTACAAAACTAAGATAATAAGTTTTCCCCGCATTGCTTGTCGTCACACATCAAAAACTACTGCTACGTAACTAGAAAGAGTTACATTACCTCGTGGCTTTGCATCCTGTAAGTTGTTGAAAAAGAACTTGTAAAGCAATGCAGAGTTCCGACAAAGATCCATGCAGAATTTACCACAACAAACAAACACATTTGGCTAACACAGCTAAAACTGGAACGTCCCCTGAAGTCTGAATTTCCTACTGGGAACTTGGTGAAACCTCACCACCCCGAGGTGTCAATCGAAGATGGATGCCCCCAGTGTGAACAGTTATTTAGCTCCTGTAATAATCCATTTATTTGCACTTCTGACTGGGGTGTGTCGCTCTAGATCAGCTGTATACATAGTATTGTTAGATTTATATTTACAAAAATGCTGCCATAGTGATAATCACATTCTTCATACAACAGCGCAGGGCGTGCTAACAACAGCTAACAATAGCCTGGTAGTTAGGCATGTTTTTTTCTGACTTCAACTGGAACGCCGATAAGTTGGAGATGATGTCACTCCCATTTCCGAGGTTACAGGAACGCAGCATTATGCTGGCGATAAATTCTCCTCATAGCACCTTTAATATTTACAAATTACAATTGACTAAATCCATAAAACCTATACTATGGTAGAAAAAGACAATGTACTACAAAATAGGGCAAAAAACAGCGAAAGAATGGCAAGATCTCACTCCAGATTGATACTAATGCTGTTATTTACAACCTTTATACATTATTTACACAGGAAATCCTGATAAACCTCCTATAATTCACTCTGGTATGGCTCTCTGAATCCTCTCTCTCTCTGCTCGTTTACTCGAGGAGTTACAGCAGTTTTAATCACACACATTTTTGTCTTTCACTGCAGCTTGGTGTTTTCGACAGGGTGACTGTCATCAATCAGTTTCCCCTTGACATCCTTGTAAAATCCAAACTTAGACCAGACTTTAGACTTTGTTGAGGAGCAGACACACATAGTTTAGGCTTTCCCAGGCAAAGAGCAGCATACTGCAAGTTATTGACACAGTGTGGTGATCAAACATGGTTTAACTGTAATTTTAACAGGACACAGTAATGATTACTGGGGGAAATTTTACCACGGTTTACCTTTTTACCGGTAACCGTTACATCCCTAATCAGTACCCACAAACAGGAGTGGAGTAACAGTGTCGCCATTGTAGATATTTAACAGTGTAATTAACACTGACTTGCATATTGATGTGTTTTCTGTCCCTTAGTGTTCGTACGTCCCTCCGTGTGAGAGAGACAACCAGAAGAACAAAGACAGCGTCCTGTGGTGGGAGGATTATTTCACTAAAGAGGTCAGCAGTCAGTCCTTCACCTGCTTCTTCAACCAGCAGAGGAGGTGAGACACGCACACGCAGACACACTCTCAGGTGTGATGCAGGTACAAGGGAGGCAGCAGACGTGTGATGCTGTGAATTCACTCCAGTGACACGTCACGGTTGAGGCAGAAGAAATCTTCTTGATTTACTGCCAGCTGCTTTAGTCTCCACAGATTCGACTATTAACTTTAATTTTCTGACTTTACTGTTTTTTAAGCTTTTCATGGTCTTGCTCCTTCTTCTTTATCTGATTTGCTACCTTTTTTACCTGAATTTAATATACCCATCTTAATCTGTTTGTCATTTAGGTTATAACTTAATTTGTTTTAACTTCAGAATTTATCTTTTAGTAAGTTATCCTCTTGTTGTCTTCTTTTTCCCCAAGTTCTTCTTCAGCGTGGTTTCCCTGTTTGAACATATTGCTGTTATCTTTTAGTGTTATTCTATTTGATGATATTTTGTGATTTTACACTAATCTAACCTCCATTGTTTACTCAATGTAACCTTTAAGACCTTTAAGAAATGTTTCTGTTCTGCTGCTGTCTTTATTTATGATGCGTTTTTCTGATACATGTATGGTTCGTGGGGTTGGGCGGAATAAGTTTGGGTCATATATCTTTTTATTTTTTTCTGTAATTTATCTGTCTGTTTGGAAAGCATTATTTTCTTGTATGAAAAAAGCTACACTGCCTGGCCAAAAAAACGTCGCCACCTGCATTTAGCTAAGCAAACAGGTCTGAGCCTCCAATTGGATAATAACTGCATGGGTGATTATCTTTCAGCTGAAACAAGTTATTTAACCCCAGCTGATGCAATGAGTAGCTTCTCATTTCTTAAACAACCATGTCAAAGACACATCCTGTGGTTGTGGAAAAGATGTTAGTCTGTTTAAGAAGGGTCAAATCATTGGCATCAAGCAGAGAAAACATCTAAGTAGATTCAAGAAACTATTAAAACTGTATTACGAACTGTCCAAAACATTATTAAAAACTGGAAGGATAGTGGGGAACCATCGTCTTCAAGGAAGAAATGTGGTCAGAATAAAATCCTGAATGATGGTGATCGGTGAATCACTTAAATGTTTGGCTAAATCAAATCAAAGAAAAACAACAGTAGAACTCAGGGGTGTGTTTAATAGTGAAAGTAAGACCATTTCCACACACACAATGTGAAGGGAACTCAAGGGATTGGGACTAAACAGCTGTGTAGCCTTAAGAAAACCACTAATCAGTAAGGCTAAGCAGAAAAAAGGCTTCAGTTTGCTAGGGAGCATAAAGATTGGACTGTGGAGGACTGGAAGAAGGTCATGAGGTCTGATGAGTCCAGACTGACCTGTTCCAGAGTAATGGGAGCATCGGGGTAAGAAGAGAGGCGGGTGAAGTGATGCATTCATCATGCCTAGTGCCTACTGTCCAAGCCTGTGGGGGCAGTGCTGTGGTCTGGGACAAATCTGTGACATCGAGCGCCGGACATCCATATAATGGTAGCACACGGGGCATGTATAGCGCCGCTCCTAAAACTGCATTAATCATCCAAAAACTCATTAGTTTCTTCAATATTTCATCATGGTCTGCTCACGCTACTCCTCCAAAACAGTCCGGGGTCACTCCACCCATGTTTTTGTGACTGTGCTGACCTCTGAACTGGAAACTTTCTTCACGGCTGCCGCGCATGCGCGGTACGGCTTCCTCCTTTCGATGAGCTCCTCATCTGTAAACTCTGGCTCGAAACTGTAAGGACACCCATCATATTTAAAGTTCTCATCCACAACATCCAATAGATATTCGTCCATTTTGCACAATACTGGAAGAAGAAAGTTGTTGAGTAGCCAGCAGTCGCCCCTGAAACAATGAGCCGTACTGCACATGTGCGGCAGCCATAAAGAAAGTTTTCAGTTCAGAGGTCAGCACAGTCACAAAAACATGGGTGGAGTGACCCCGGACTGTCTTGGAGGAGTAGCATGAGCGGACCATGATGAAGTACTGGTCAAAGTAATGAGTTTTTGGACGATTAGTGCAGTTTTAGGAGCGGCGCTGTACATGCCCCGTGTGCTACCATTATACGGATGTCCGCCGCTCGATTTTGGATCTAAATATCTCCTGAAGCACTGTTTGGATCAGGAAAGCCTTCGGGGTGAGTATATAGTTCTACTTCATTCTATAAACAATGTGAAAACTGTAGAAACCGAACTTATCCTTTAAGGCGGTCCAGCGAAATATTAGAGTGTGTGACCTTGTTTTGTGGTGGTGACCTTTTTTTTTGGCCAGGCAGTGTATATAAATAATATTTGACTGATATCCACCCCTGGACCTTTAACAGAAATTCATGGACTTTAGCTTCTATTGTTCCCACAGGATGTCACAGCTCTTACAGGTCACTACACATCCACATCCATGTTCATAAAACCTTTTAGTTTCCACATACTGAGTTGTCCTGATCCACCTCTATTCTCTCTCCGTCTGGGATCTTTTTTAAAGCTCCTGTCACTTTAATGCTGCCTTCCCCTTCCAGTCAGCTCTGATTGGTCTACAGGTCTACTCTGTGGTTATTGTTCAGTTTAGTACTGCTCAGTACCATGTTGTCAACAACTCTGCACACATTCTAACACCTTATCTTTGCAGTGGACTTGCTATTAAGTCCTGTTTCAATAATCTTTAAATGATGATGACATCACACTTGTAGGTTAATTTTGGGAAATGAGACATTCAAGATGGAGCGATGGAGACATCCTGATGCCGCGGATGTTTTGTCTTGTTTATAGAAGTGCTCTATCGCGAGTAGAGTATGTTTAACACACTGAACGGTAGATAAGACTCAAACAAGCAGAATATTGTCTCTTTAATAGTTATTTGTACAAGTTTGTGTCCAGTTTTTGATCGTAAAATCGAGTCTGAATAGTTGTTTACACCTTCAAATCCTGAAATAACACAGCATAAAAACAATTTGAAAAGCAAAGAGCTTTTTTATTAATGCACAGATGACTAAAGTCTCACAGCCTTCTGTGTTGAATTGTGAACATAAAGAGACATGCTGTTTCCTTTCCTTTCCTTCTCTTTGTATTCAGGTTATGAAGGCCTGTTAGAAAACACAGCCTCCTTTTTTCATAGTACCGTGACATAAAATTGATGAGACGCAGAAAGCAAAGATCTCCTTTGGCGTGTCAGCTTAATCCTGCTGCTTTTCACAGACGATGCTTACCTGTGACCTTGACTGGTTTTATTTTTATCTCTGCAGCTGAGCGATCACAACGAGGAAACTCTGCTTCATAAATGAGAGCCCTGTGGGAACTCGGCGATGTTACGGATAAACTTTAGTATTTTAGTGATAAAAGAACTGGAGCAGGGAGACGAAACTCAGTTAGTCACTTTATGACAGGAGTTATTTCAGAGGAGGCATCTAGGTTAGAACACAACAGCTATTAATACAACAGAAATATTAATGTTGTTTTATGTGACCCTGATTTAAACTGGGGAATGTTTTATTTGAAACAGGAACATTTTTTAGCAGCTGTATTCCAAGGATGGATGGATGGATGGATGGATGGATGGATGGATGGATGGATGGATGGATGGATGGATGGATGGATGGATAGATAGATAGATAGATAGATAGATAGATAGATAGATAGATAGATAGATAGATAGATAGATAGATAGATAGATAGATAGATAGATAGATAGATAGATAGATAGATAGATAGATAGATAGATAGATAGATAGATAGATAGATGGATAGATAGTTAAAGTAGATGATTGGATGAAGGGGTGTTAAAAATACAAATAATGAATTTATAAAAACATAATCGGCTAAATAAATTAATGGATTATTTAAATCATGGAGGGGTGGATTGATAGATTTGTTTGTGGGTGGATGGCTGAACAGATTATTAGATCAATATTTACATGACGGATAAATGATTAGATTGGCTGATAGTTGGATGAAAGAATGGATGATTCATTTGATGGATGTATAAATAAGGACAACTCAATATAAGGGTATACAAACACTGATGGATTCATGGATGGATTGATGGAAATGTGGATGAATGGATAGATGGGCGGAATGGATGGGTTTTTTGTATTGACTTACTCATGAATTAATGGATGGATGGTTGGATTTGATTGCTGGATAAAAGATGGGCAAAGGATAATAGGGTGAGTTTGTGGATTGGATGAAGCAATCAATGGATTATTGGATGGACTGGAATTTTGCATTTTATGATAATAAGTCAAATATAGGCCAACAATTTAAAGTCTGTTTTCCCATATATTTGATTTTCCTCGTTGTTTGATTTCAGACCTGACGACGTGTTGTGGCGGCGCTCCCATGACACCACCGTCCTGCTGCACTGCGTCCTCTGGCCAATGGTGTCTCTCCTTCTGGGCACGCTCATCGTGCTCCTGACAGTTTGCGCCCGCTCCCTGGCTGTGCGAGCAGAGGCTTTACAGAAGAGGAAATGCTCTTACGAAGTGTGTCAGGACCTGTCGCTGCCTTCAGAGCGTCTCGCTGCAAAGGTGGACGAGCTCCTGGCCGCAAACTCTGAGCCTGAACCTGAGCTGTCGTCGCCCACAAGGACCCTGCCACTGTTTGCAGTGCCGGTGCGACGTCGGGATCGAGAACATTGAAGAGGAAGTTGATCAAACTGGAACTTTAAAGGAGCTGGTGGGCGGAGTCAAGTCACTGACGGACACCACTATGGTTTGTATGAGCAGAAATGTTCAAACTAGGAGGACGGGAAGTCCAACCTGTTGATATTCAGAGAATCATTTCCTCTGGTTTTACTCAACAAACTGGATTAACGGTGACTCTGAGATGATGGATCTCCTGTTTACACCCAGCTGGAGTCATCACGGAGGTCATTATGGCAACAGTTCTCCTGTGACGGAGGGTGAAATTGAATCATTGCTCGGGAAAGTTAATCAATCGTGCAGACACTTCCTCTTTGTAGCGCTTCTATCATGTAGTTTTCCTTGGAGGCCCAGTAGCCATAACTGTAAATGAACTCAGAGCCAAGGTGCAGGGATCTCTTCAGGTTTTGTCTTTGGTGTCTGGTTTTCAGTGCAATGAGGGTTTCTTTAGCTTTTGGGATGGATTGGACTGCAGGAATTCAGTCAGATATTTTCCATCCGTGTCAGTGTCGTCTATTATTAAACACTTTTGTAGTCTTCGTTACCTCTGGCTTCTGTGGCTCAGATTCAGCTAGACAGTATCAAGTTTTCCTGCTTCTTCCGTCCAGTTTACTACCCAGCCCAACAACGCCTACCTGACACTGGTTATGTTTACATTTTACTTCAGTCTGATTGAAATAATTCAGATTGGAATTACCAAATTACCTAAATACGTGGGTTCATGCCTCCCCTTTAGTGTCTGAAATTTAAGGATTTTGGGGCAACCAGTCTTCTTTCAGGTGGCTTTAGTGACCCTTGATTCCCCTTTTGCTCCTTGTTAGGATGACACTGTGTTATAACTGAACATATGAGTGAGCATAAGTGTTTGCTTGTGTTGATGAAGATGAGGTGCAAAGAAAGAAGGTTATGGAGGAGGTGCTGGAGGGATTTTTTTGTTTTTCCTTTGACTTTTCTCTCTTGACAAGTGGAGGTCTTAGAGCATTCATCCTTTTCTGTGGTTTTACTTTCAACACCGATGGCAAAATAATAATTGGCTCACAAATTTTTTAACCTTTATTTAACCAGGTTAATCCCATTGAGATCAGCTGATCTCTTTTCCAAGGGAGACCTGACCAAGAATAGCAGCAAAACACAGTTTCAACAAACAGCCACACAGACTCGAAACAGTACAAAGAAGTGAGGAAATCAATAAAAGCCATCAGTTAAAACAGTGACATTCAGAACTTCTGTATTCTAGAGTTTCATTGCAGATTTAAAGACATTCAGAGACACCAAGCTCTGCCGCTTAAATTCAGTCTGCAGATTATTCCATGCAGAAAGTGCAGAGATTTCAGGACTCTGGAAACAACAAACTGTATAAAGCTCATTGATCTCAGGTTAGTAATCCATCCTTCAAGATTAATAAGGAATAAAGATAGTTGGGAATTTTTCCAACGATGGCTTTGTAGATGAACATTTACCAGTGCCCAAGTTGACGTGCACTTAGAGAAGCCCAACTGACTTTCGAGTATAAAGTGCAGTGATGAGTCAGAAATCCACAGTTAGTGATAAATCAGAGCTCCATGATAAACACTGTCCAACATTTGAAGACTCTGAGCAGAGGCATTCATTTATAAAACATCACCATAATCAAGAAGAGGTAAAAATGTGGACTCAATCATTCTCTTTTTAGCATTAAAAGAGAAACAGGACTTGTTTCTGTAATAAAAGCCAAGTAAAACCTTCAGCTCTCTAGCAGCATGCTGAATATGCTATTTTAAAGACAAGTTTTCATCAAGAACCCCAAATACTTAAAAGAAGGTACAAGCTCAATTTGTTGATGAAGATGATGAAGATTGACAAACGGTAGTGCAGGTAGAGACCCACAGTAATAAATAACAGTATCATCAGCATAGAAATGAAAATTAATATTTGGAATATTCTGGCCCAGGCAGTTTATATAAATAATAAACAAGAGTGGTCCCAGAACTAAACCTTGAGGTACACCTTTATGTATTTACCTCAGATGTGACACCCTCTGACTGAACAAAGGTAATTTGCAAACTACCTGATTGCATGCTCAGAGAACCCAAAAGCTTTTAAGCGGTCTAAAAGGATACTGTGATCCACAGTGTCAAAAGCCTTAGAAAAATTAATAAAAAGGGAAAGGCAACACTGTTTGCTGTCTAAGAACGAAAACTATGAATTGGCCAGTTTTTGAGTCCACTACTCGTGAATATGAAGCACTTCAGGTCAGTTTCTTCAGCTGTGCAGGGAAAGCAATTGACGTGATGTTTACAAAAGGAATTGACCCATTCGCTAAGCCCCTCCCACAAACAGCTACTGTCCAATACCACATTAGCAACCGTAACTATGCACAAGAGGCCTGTCAAGCTCTCAGCAGAAAACAGCATGCCCTAGTGGTGTGCATACGGGACTAGCAAGTCCGACAGTTGATATCTCAGAAGTCTGGAGGTTGGTAATGATTTTTTTGTCTTCTCCAAGCCCAAGACTCAAGCAGAAAGATGCCAGGTGTGGATAAAGCACGACAACACCTATATTTGTTCTTAAGTAAGGTGCTAACTAACGTCAGCTAACCATAGCTCCATGTGCTGGGTAAGACAACATTAGCAAACAAAGATGTCTCAGTAGTAGGTTACTTCTGTTAAACCTTGAGCCACTGGGTAATATTTAGGCAAAAGAAATACTAGTTACAGCAGAGAAGTTCTGACATTCTGTATCTGTTCGCATTTTTATGAACAGATGCCCTAGAAAGGGGCAAACACAACGATAATGATAACATTATTAGTTTCAATTTAAAAAATATATGTATTAGCTTACCCTGCTGGACAAGAACATTGTTGTTCTTGTTCTTGTATGTGAAGTATCAACACACGGGCTGTTTGACGCTTGCATTGAGATCTGTGTGCTTTCCCCTCTATTTTAATGTCCTCTACATTTGAACTCCAACATTTGATTTGGTAAATGAAACTCTCAAAAGCATACTGGAGATCTTTCTGTCCACTCCTTTTTGATATATCTGAAGAAAATGTCCAGAAATCAGCAGATATTTCCTTAGGGATATCACTCACCGAGCCACTAAAAGCTCCATATTTCTCATTCTATGAGGCAAAGCTTGACAGGCGTAGCAACAATAACCAGGGAAGGCGGGGCTTAGTGAAGGGTCAATTGTAGAGTACAGAATGAAATAATTAACATTTGTAACGTGGGCAACAGACCTGAGCTACTGCACGATGCGACATGACATTTGATGCTCGTCTTCAGTTAGGACAGGTGTAAAGAAACTTCAGGTTTAAATGTTTTCTATGTTGGGTTCTTCTATAAATGTCTTATAACAGCTGTGCATCGTCACTAGTCTCACAATCCAATTTGATTTATTATGTTAAAGGATTAACTTGATTCAATATCAAATGCATCACAATGAGTAGTTTCCTCGATTGTCCTTATTTCTGCCAGCAGGCTAAATTATACATGGATAAAGCAGTTAGACAAATATGAACTCCTTTATTAAAGGTGTTGTGTGTAGAAGTTGGCAGCATTTTGCCAAAAACAAAAACCAAAAATATAGGATATAATGCTTCTATTTGTATGTAACGTTTGTCAAAACAGGTGTACAATCATCCTCATAAAACTTTGGTTTTCTTTTTATGAAGTTGGAAAAAGCTTTTTTGTATCTATGTACCACAGGTCTCCCCTCTGTGGAGGCTGACATAATGATCCGCCATGTTGTCTACGGGTGGGTTTTAGGGACAAAAAGAGCGAAAAAAGATTTTTGAATTTGAGTTTGCAAAACCTATAATCATCATCTTAACTGACCTATAATCTATCAAAATTATAGGTACAAATATGAATGAAAAACCCTCACCTGGTAACTGTTGTAAACGATGCCCTACTCATGATCCTTTCTGGTCTTCACTGTCTCTTAGCGATGTGATGTTTTAGAAACAGACGGGCTCATTCCAACATCTGAACACTAGATGTCACTAAAATGCCAATTTCTACACACTGCACCTTTAAATGACTTTTGATTTAGTTCTCATCTCTATAAAATGTTTTTTTCTTCTTCAGAAACAAAACTGATCCTGAAGTCTTGCAGCAGCCTCTTCAAGATTAAACTTTTATTGACCGTCTCTGCAACGTTGCATCTTCATTCAAGTCTGCATTATGACGCATCGATTTAAAGATTATTTTTGACACCCTGTGTCTCATTCCCCAAAGCTTTTCCATCATCTTTTCAAAAATTGTGCATGCAGTGTCTGTCGTTGTTCGGCCCTCGCTGTCCTACAATATTTAACTCTAACTCCTTCATCTTTTAGATAATTTAAGGAGGTTTAGGCTCCTTACTTTAAATCAATACTAGCTCACTGAGAAACTTTGATTAAGATAACAAACGAGTACAACTGACAAGTAATCCAACACAAGAGCAGCAGAACATAGTTCTTCACTGAAACCTTCAATCTCTGACATGTTTTTTTTATTTCAATGTCACCGTGATCTTTATTTCTTTACCAAATGAGAGAATATGCAAAAACTAACTCTTGTCAAAGTTATTTTAGGAATTAAGACATGCTCAATAAGTGAGAAAAAATATCTATATTTTTTATGCAAACATAATTCAGTTTAATGTTTGAAGAAGCAGCTTCTCACCAAAATGTGCACAGACGTTTTACTTATTTTGGTTTTATCTCGTTATTATTCTTCTAAAGGTTGGAATATTCAAAGAATAGCAGAGATTTATCTTTAGCACATATATTTATGGATTTTTAATATGGTAAATTAACTTATACACATTTAAAAACACCTCAGAAATGCTCCTTTACAGTTATGGCAAAAACACCTCAGAAATGCTCCTTTACAGTTATGGCAAAGACAGATCTAGTATAACAAGATGATAACAGCAAATTTAAAGCTATAAAATCAACACTAAGACACTTGTGGCTGGAATTAATTGAGATGTTATGTTATGCTTCCTCTTAAAACAGTCAACAACAGTCAAAACTAATTGCTGGTGGAGCAGAAAAATCAAATATAAATAAAAATCTGCAGCCAGGAAAGAAAAAGTCACTACATGAAAACTGTAAATACAGTCAGTTGTGACTCATATTAGTGGAAATAGAATTTATAATCAATAATTGATCTTCCTGAATCATTTATTGATGTATTTAAATAGACAGTTGAGTCATCTGAGGCCCATTAGCGGCTCCTGATGCTTCTGGGAGTCCAAAGGGCCTCCTGATTAATGATGAACAACTCTTTGAACAGAGGAGATGTTTGCAGACAGCAGGACGTAATGATGGAGGTCAGACTGGAAAAATACTCCTCCATTAATATTAAAACCTTGCTCAGTTTATCATCTAATCATTTGACAGCTGTTATGATGAAAAATCAGAATCTTAAACATCATTAACTGCAAGAAATGGTTCAGAAAATCAACCAGATTAGCTGCTACATTTATTTTTATGATATTTAAACCGATTTCATGGCCTCAAACTTCATTTAACAAAATCAACTCATCCAACCCAATGTTGGGATAAGTTATCAGTGACAAATTAGGAGTAAAATTTAAGATTCAACTTGTGGCTAATGGGCCGAATCTGGTCTTTTGATGGTCTCAAAGGCCCTCTGAGCATAATATCCTAAAACACGTCTGAAAGTTCTCACTGTACTGGGAAGAGGTTATAGCGTTGGCACTGTTTGCCCATTGTTGGTTTGACTGTGAACCCGATAACTTAAGTAGTTTAAATGGATTTTTATTAAATTATTTGGTAATGCTGGTCAATACACAGCGATTAAGTGTTTCAATTTAGGTGGTGATCTAGGAAATTTTTAAGAGTCTGTTCACACTTTAGGGCTGCTTTCCACATTATCACTACGAACTCAAAAAGCTCTCAATAGATTTTCAATCAATCAATCAAACTTAATTTATATAGCACTTTTCCTACAACATATGTAACTCAAAGTGCTTGCAGAAAAGAAAACAAGAGGAAAAGAGGGGGGGAAAAAATCAATTCCAAACTAGGCACCTGTCAGGGGAGCACAGTGTGGGATGGGGAAAAAAAACACCTCAGCGAATGAGCAACACATTACAGCAAACACAGAGACGAGCACATGGGGTCAAAAGGATGGGGCGTTGATTTAAAGTGAGACCTGCAACCTTGTCTTAGCTCAGACCCCACAAAGTCTCTATTGTTCGATGAGGTGACTGTATCACCTTGAGAGATTTTGATGAGACTTTGGTGAAATTTTGGCCTTGAGATGAAGAAAAAGTGATGTGATTTGGGTATTGATCTAAATCAGGATCCAGAATTTTTGAAATTGTTAACATGGCAGGACAGATCAGTTAATAACTTCAGAACATCACTGGTGATGGTTTGTACACTTAAAACACTTCTAGTGTCAAAGTAGTTTGCAAAAGCGAGGAAATAATATTCTTTATCAGTAACTGACACCATGCATTAATTTTTACCATGCAAGCCAGCATGATTTGGCAGACTCCATGTGTCATCAGGCAGATCTATCTTGCAACGTGTCCAATTGGAATGGTTGTTTCTAGTCAAGTTAGTGTCTTTTCTTTGGGATGATACTGGGGTGCACGATATTATTGGTTTGATACCAGTATCGGGCGATAACAGTCTAAAAAGTTAAGTATCGTATCGGCTGATATGGAAGTTCTGCGGATATACACAGCCGATATATTGGCCACACATATCGACCATACACATGTGGCAAAAATTGTCAGCTGAAATATCGGCAAATAATACAAATGTTTCGGATTGATGCACCTTCTCATCACTGCATGAGTACATTTCAATAACGAGGGTTTCAGTTTTGAAAAAGTTAAAAGCTGTTTTTCCCTACGTCTGTTCATGCAATAATATGCTATATTACTGAAAGAAACAAGTCCATTTTTATTAAGCACAGAGCTTGTGCTCTTGACCTTAAAAAACAATATCAGCAGTAATGAACCAAAAATATATCGGATATTGACAGAAATCAAATATCATGCATCCCTAGATGACACCCATACCCAGTTTTCTAATGGATATGTGAAACAGTTCATCTGGTGTGTCAGATTACATTAATGTGCCATAAGACTGAAAAACTTATGTTGAACTCTTCAGACTTACTGCTGTTACGTGCTGAAACCTAACACCACAATCTGGGCTCATTTGCATACTAACAGCTGATTAGATGATTACCTAGGACTGTGTGTGTGTGTTCAGGCCCTGCTGTAAAACAGGGAGACAGAGGAAGCAGGCGCTGTATTTTGTCCAGTTTTTGCACTACAGCAGTTACTTTTGTCAACTTTAATGGACTATATTACGTTTGTAGGTATATTGAAATGTGCTTTCTCACCTTATCAACTTTTGATTTGAGAGGGAGAGATGATGGTCTTGAGACAGAAGTCTGTGCACCGGTGCAACTAAGAAAAAATGTAAGGTGCACTCTTACAAATTCTAGTCACATGTGCCACCAAAATGGTCGCAGTCTGGAGCCCTGTTTGTGCATTTTTATGTCATCACATTATCAAAAATCAACTGTTGAAGCCTTTAAATCCCAGACCAAGAACATAGCTGGTGTTCTTTTTGTTTGTTTGTTTGTTCTCAGTTTCCTGAAATGATGACAGAATCATATCAATGATCTGATTTGGTCTATTTCTTAAAACATTAAATATCCCTGAACTTAATGATGACCTCTGCTAAACAGCTGAGCTTGGTAGTTAAAGGGTTAGAGTCAAAGAGTTGCAGAACACGGACAGTGACTTAAATATAATTAGAAACAACTTTAAACAGAAGCTGTTAATGAAAAGGATGTGCACGTCAAGGAAAACAGGCAGAAACTTGATCATAACCGAACTGATGGAGTAAAAACAGACCAAAAAAATCCAACAAAACTTGATTAAACCATGTCACAGAAGTGTTTTCTCCTCTTCTCTGCTTGTAAAACACTGCTGCAGTGTCTCAGTAAACACAGAGGAAGGAGGCGACGACAGCTTGGCGATAAAGCCAACACATGCTCCGTGCCCAGAGGCTGCTCAAACATTGCCTCCAGCAGTAATGAGGACAGAATCTAGACCACGAGAATGAAGCAGGATCTCTGTTTGACCCCATTTATTCTCTGTGCTGTGATACAAAAATCAACTTTAAGTGGATCTCAGAGCTAAAAGTTTATTCACAGTCTCGTGAGAATAATCTGCTGGAGATGCTTGGTCTTTGGGGAAGGATATGAAGATCATTCTGTGGTATCTTCCCAGGCTTTTGGCATTTATCTATGATTAAAATAGACTGAAAAGAGTGGGCAAGTTTGGCTAAGAACCCCGGCTCATTTCTTCACATCCATTTTCAATCATTTCTTCATTTTTATTTTGTATCCTGCTTCTGGAGGATTCTCCAAACAAAGTGATAAAAGAAACAAAAGTGGGATCATTGTTTTAAGACCACTAACCCTTAAAGACTTCATCACTTCTCCTCGACACATTTTCACAAAACATGATTCATTTGGACCGCAGTCTGTTTTTGATCTTCAAGCGTCTCCAAATCCTTACCATCATCGTTCCAACGGGCTAAAAATTACCTACAAGTTGCCATAGAAACAGCCACCAGGCCGAGCGCAGTAGCTGCCAAAAGAAAGAGCGGAAACAGCCAAACTTCTCCGAGACTGTTGGTGTACAAACATCTCCTCAGGTGTTCCTCTCATCAGGTTTAGTTCTGTGGTAAACGCGATGTTGCTGTTCGTGCTTTTCCTTGTGGGGAAATTGTTGTGTGGGTGAAGATTTGTGATGTTGGTCTTTGTTTGTGGATCTTGTATCTTTGCGGACGAGAGCCAGATTTTCTTTTATGCATAAGGTTGGCAGCAAAATTCAAATGAAGCAGAGGGTGTTTGACACACATCCTGTTTTTGTCCATAATGTGAAGAAATACTGATGTAAAATTTGTCATTTCCAGTCCTCAGAGTTTTTAATCAAGCCTCATACAACCCTCATGGCTGCCTCCAAAATCAGAGCTAAAATCATTTACCACACAGCATTGTGACGAGGTTTCCTGAACTTCACTTTAGGTCTTTGCATGCCAGAGTTTTATTCCTTCCAACAATGTACACATACCCGTAAAATACCAAATAAAAGCTGGGGCGTTTACTTGTTTCAATCACTGAGCAGACCAGGCATTTATTTGGGACCAGCCAACTTTTTGGGAGAGACGTTTTATTCCTTTTGCACAAAAATCTTGCATAGCAAAAAATGAAAAAATATGGTAAATATAATCAAATTATTTAATTACACCGGTATCAATAGATTACAGTACCGTTGTTATACTCTTGTCTTCTTCTTTTAACTCAGCACTCTCTTAACACTCTTAAAACTGGTCAGGAACGACTGGTAGTTAAGGTCGTACTTTTTTTTGCCATAGAGATAAGCAACAATGTATAGCTAACTGACATGTCTGACCTCCTGACGTTAGTTAAGGGCAAAAAGTAAACAGCGGCAGTGGCTACATCTTCTTCTTTGGATTTGTGAAGCCCTAGTGTGTAAGATATAGGCTTTCTGCACTCTAGTGGCCTCTGTGGACGTTGAGTGTAACTGCACTGTTGTGAAACAGTGCCTCAGGCCATCCTGCATTTGTTGACATACAGAGGGAGGAGAAGCAAGCCAGGCATTTATTTGGAATGGGCGTCTATTTGTCAAAATGTACTGCTACACCGGGCTTTTATTAAATTGGATCCAGGCCTTTATTTGGTATTTTACGGTATATTTTTTCAAATGTTTAGGTAGTCAATGCAAGCCTGCACAGTGGAGATTAATATGACTGAGGGAAATAGCTGGGTTTTTTATTTATTATATTTTGTGGCCTATTATCAATTTTTTTTTCTAAGATTTTGCATCCAGGAAGCTCATGTCTTCAATTTGTGACCCATTAATCCACACAATGGCCACACAGTCACCTCCGTTTGTGAGGGCATTACTGACATCCTCACAGGCCTCCTGCAGTAAACAGACAATAAGGGAGTAACGTCACAATTTGTGAGGCAGTTTAAGTTACTGTCAGCTCTTTACTCAAACATTAAATGCTCCATTTCAGTCGCTGTGGTTCAGAGGTGAAAGCAAGCCGGAACGCACCGGAACGCCATGCATGTAAGAAATATACAGACCTCTTCTTTTGAACCAGAACTTACCAGAACACCTCGAAAAAGCAACTTTCACTCATGCATACAATGAGAGCCCTTTTCTTTTTTCAAGCCAGTTTTACTGAAATAAAAGTACAATTGATGAATACATAAAAATCATCTCCAGAATATGCTTTCTTTGATGTGTTAAACAAGGTTTTAATGTGCCGAATGAATAGTGGACTATAATTTGAAGGCTACGGTACTCGCTGTACGTGATAGGTTGTAACTTGTAGGCAGTCACTCGCTGTAATTAACCAGGGGATTAATTGGGCCGGAGCCTTCCGGAGCCCAGCTCCGCCACCTCGGTGATGGGCGGCAGTAGCGCTGCAGACAACCAAGCATTTTCGCATGAACAGCCTGTGGGGCTCTCTGAAGCAGACAATTGCTCAAGTCCCTCCGATCCAAGTCCCAAGCAAGTCTCGAGTCATTTGATCCGAGTCTCAAGCAAGTCCCAAGTTTTTTCTGTTGTGGGCAAGTTGAGTCAAGTCGAGTCACAGGTTTTGTAAAGTCGAGTCGAGTCACAGGCTATGACGGGTCGAGTCCCTCACCATTGTTCCCCAGGCCACCCAAAAAGCACTCAGATTTTTATCTTGAAGAGAGAAACCTTATCTTCCCACACATACAACACATGTACACCCTCTTTACTAATGTTGCCTTTGCTAGCTTCATAGTGACCACAGGTCGGGCTAATGTTCCTGCCATATTGACCTATGGCAGGAACATTAGCTACCTGGCTAACGTTTGCAGGTTTCACTTACTTGGCCTCATGTGTCCTAACGTGGTGGATAAAGTTCGATGTTGTGCCCTCTTTTTCGCTTAACGAAGCGCTGCAGGTCGTGCACTTGGCATGTCTTCGTTTACCATCTGATCGAAATTCTTTTATATGCAAAGAAAATAACTTTGGACACAGAAGACATAGCGGTTGCCAATTTGAAACCCCTGTCCCGCGCACCCAGCCCACTGATCATCACTGTAGCAGAAGCGGGTGTGTGGTAGGAACGTATGTGTGTAGTACTGTGTCGTGTGCGGGACAATAATAGGTGACGGACAAGTGTACTGTGAATGGAGCATCAATAAAGTGAACCTAAAAGGAAAGAGCGGTGTGTATCTCCTGTCTGGCTCTTCACATAAAGCCCAAGTGCGTGCAATTTTCTGAATCATGATATCTCAAGTCAGGTCGAGTCTGGAGACATTTTCTCATGAGTCCGAGTCGAGTCTCGAGTTTTTACCTTCTGAGTCGAGTTGCAAGTCATCTCACTAGCGGCACAAGTCGCCTCGAGTCCAAGTCCCCATGACTCGAGTCCAATTGTCAGCTCAGAAGCATCAAGATGCTCAACAAATCAGAGCGCAACATCAACGTAGACGGGGTGGGGGTATGAACGGGACATGATACTAGAGATTATCAGTGAACTGCCAACATGTGCGCATGCCTGAAGGAGCCTTGACTTTAATAAAAACATTTTATCTACAAGCGCGAAAACATGGAGACATTAGCGTGAGGAGCTCCTCACGGTGCCGGTGAGCGTAAAGACACGCAGCGCTCAGGACAGCGGTCCAGAATCACTTTGTGTGTTTGTTGTAACTCATACGGTGTGTTAGTTGCTCATATATGCCCGGTTTTTAAGAGAACAGAGTGATTTAATAACATGACGAGGCAGTCTTGTGGTTAAGTAAAAACCCTGCTGTGGTTTCTAGTATACAAATGAGCAGGGAATGTGTCAGGACAAGAGTACAAATCACAAGTCTGAGTATTTCAGAGTGACATGGGCACTTTAATACATGAAAATGCACAATACACAATACAAAAAAAGTTGCCCCAAAGACGTCGTTATAGCCAGAAATATGCTTCGAATCACTAGAGGAATTATGACCACACTGCACCAAAAGTTTTGGCCCATGTTTAGTCAAACTTTCTGAGCTTTTACCCTCATTAGAGGTTTAGACATCCTCTAAACCAGTATCCGTGAAGCAAAGTATTTAGCCTCAAACTAAGGTCTCTAATTAAAGTTTGATCAGATTTTACAGCAAGTTTTGCAATTACTTTTGGCAATTACCGAGAAAACACTCTGCAGATGGTGGCGGAGTGAAATATGTTTTGACCCCATGAATGTAGAGAGAGGAAGATGTAGCTTCATGATGTAGCCTCAAGTTTACAAATCAAAGGAAATGTTGCTTCCTCTTTTTGAAAAATTTGATTTAATGTATGTTTCTCTTTCATTTCCCATGATCTGTTGTCTGATTTTTGTCATTTTTGCAACCTGATGACACAAAAGTAAAGGAAGAAAAACCTGTTTCAGTCTTGTTGTAAGATATGAAGACTTCTTTGGCGAAGAATGTTAAAGTCCATGTTAAAGTCCATCCTGTTGTCCGTTGTTAACTGATAAATCATTTGTACTCTCCAAAGATGATGTAGCTCCGTTGTAGCATTTCTGTGTTTTTATGAGACTCCATGAGCTGTTGTTGTCGGTCTGTCTGATGTACGTGTGTTAAATTTTTATATGAATCCATAAGCAAAGCTGTGAACTGAAGTAGCAACTGAATTTCAGTCCATCACAAGATGTTGTTTTCTCACAGGCCTGGTAAAGAGATTGTTTTAAAGTTCTTCCTTTTGTTGTTTATCCACACTGTTTTTCATTTGTAACTGAAATACAGGAGGGTATGTCTTTAATTCACTGTAATAATATTTGATTATTGTCAATGCTATATTCAGTTTCCCTTATGTACTCGACACTGTATTCATCTCTTCTGTACCTCACTGATGTATCACGTGACCCAGGTAGCTGCTTTGCCATGTTTTACAGAAAAACAATGACTATAGTGCCTGATAGAGATCTTTAAATAATAAAAACCATTTTATCTCCAAGTAGGTATCATGGTCTTCTTTGTTTGTCCAGAAAGCGGTCTTGTTTTTAACTTAAATAATCACATTTAGATTCTTCATTAATCTGCATGATCATTGGGGCTGTCAGTGTTTGTGCTTTTAAAATATCTCAAATTTTGGAGTGTAAAGAATTATTTTTGCTTTCATTTGGTTCCTTTTCTGTTGCACCAAGTATTAACTCAGGGGTATTCAATTAGAAGTAGGGGTGTAACGGTACACAAAAATGACAGTTCGGTACATACCTTGGTTTTGGAGTCACGGTTCGGTGCATTTTTGGTACAGTCTGGGAACAACGCAAAACCATTTGCTTGTTTGGCACGTTTCTTAAACCAAAAATTTGTCATTATACAAACCAAACCAAAATATTGAAAACCAAAATATATTCAATATGCTGCTTGGTAATACTAATAAGTTAAATACAAATACAAACAAATGTATGAAATTAAAATAATGAGTTTCTTTTTTAAATTCCTAGCTTAAATATGGACGACCGGGTACTTTATAGCGGAGCTCAATCACCTTTAGCATGTGTTTAAAACCAGCATTTTCCACAACTGAATATGGTCTTAGATCCGATGCTATAGAAACGCAGATGGATGCTGTTATCGCTTTGGCCCGATCTGAACTGTCTGGGAGAGGCTGCTTGAATGCAGACGGCAGTTGAATTTGCACTGCAGTGTTTTTTTTTTCCTACCGCAGAAATCTTCACACTTGAGTGGAGCCGTTTCAAGTGAGTTAGCATGTTTGACGTGCTGTCGAAAAATACCCACCTCAGTTGAAAAGTGTCGGCACACCGCCGTCGTTTTACCCACCTGTCTTTCTCCATTGCAATTTTTCACCAGGAAGCCAAAGTGTTCCCAAACAGGAGATTTCAGCGACAGGGGAGGGTCTTCAAGCTCCGGTTGGTCGCTAGCAGTAGCCATGATGCACAATTCAGACACAAGCTTTTGTGGTTATGGAAGGTCTTTGATATTCGTTTTCTGATTGGCTCACCATGGGACGTCACTTCCACATGATATGTACATGATCGCAAGAGCATGAATCACAGACCACTTTCCTCATGAATATTAAAAAGCCTTCCCTAACCAGGCCAACCGTTGACGAGTATCCCCGTGAATTTTCAAGAGCCAAGTGCGGCGGCTAACGTAAACTTGCTGTACTCTTTCGAATACAGCACCTTACCGAACCGCACGTCTGTTTCGAGCGGTTTGGCATAGATTCATGTACCGTTACACCCCTAATTAAAAGTGACCAAAATCCAGTTAATAAAATTTCCTGCAATAAAAGGTCCGAACCAAAGTCCAGTTTGTGTCTTCAAGCCTTCCCCATGCCCGCATTTTCTTGGTTTCAACAATATTTATTGTCAGTTTTTAATGCAGGATGTCTTATTTAGTGCACAGCTAGCTCTTTTACCATAAATAAAAATAGTCTTGGGCAAATTGATTTAAAGCCTTTATTTTACTTCAGAAAAATAATAAATAAAAGGTGCCTCATTTTAGCAAAAAGTAAGTGCATACAAAGCACTGACTAACTAAAGCACTTGGTCATCTTCATTTTTCTTAAATAAGAGAGGTCACAGCCTAAAAAAAATCGAAGACCTACATTTCCAGGAAAAAGTTAACATCTTCATAATTCAAGAAATTACTCTTAAAAGTAAAATTATTTGTCACCTGCTTTTCTGCTGTGTTGTTATATAATGTAACAAGAAAGTGAATGGAAGACATGTTTTATCTTCGCAGTTTACAGATTCTGCTATAACCTTTCTCCGCGACTGTCGGAAAAAATGCTCGAATAAAATCTTTTTTTTTTATTATTTATCAGAGATTGGCCACAGGTCTGACCAGAGTCTGCCTTTTGGTGATGCCTGATCAGTTTTTCCCTTTCAGTGCATCACATTTACTTCACATCTTGAATGTCTGAGAAATTATGTCACACTCAAGTTAACAGAGTTGCAGCTTAAACATTTGGTGAAGTTTGAGTTGGACTTTAGCTTCAGAGGCTGTTCTGGTTAAAGCATCAAATCACACATTAAATTTTTCACCTTTTAAAATCAAATGGAGTGCACCATTAAAAGCGGAGTTCCACAAGGATCAGTCCTCGCTCCAGTTCTTTTCATATCATTACTGGTAGCATTATAGAGAAAATATCCAAACATTTTCATTGATTGCAGAAGACACTTGGTCACAAATATAGAATTAAAAATACAGTAGCAAATTGAGGAGAATATAAAATAGTCTAAATAAATAATTTAGTTTAAGAAATACATAAAACAGGTTATATTATGAGGCTGCATTGGAGATAAAAACGATTGTATCTTCGAGTAGGTATCGTGGTCTTCTTTGTCTGAACATCAGCCCTGCTTATAATTTAAATCATCCATTTTTAGCTCTTAATCACATTTAGATTCTTAATTAATCTGGATGATTATTGGGGCTGTCAGTTTTTGTGCTTTTAAAATACCCCAGATTTTGCTGTGGATGGAATTATTTTTGCTTTCATTTGGTTCCTTTTCTGTTGCATCAAGTATTAAATTTTCCCTTTTAGTGCAGTACATTTACCTTACATCTAGAATGTCTGAGAAATGATGACACACTAAAGTTAACAGAGTTACATTTTTCAACTTTTAAAATCAAATTGAGTGCACCATTAATAGTGGAGTTCCACAAGGCTCAGTCCTCGACCCGATCCCTTTCCCATCATTATGTTGTATGCTTCCATTTGGTAGCATTATAAAGAAAATATCCAAACATTTTCACCTATTGCAGTAGACAAATGGTCTCAAAAATATAATTTAAAATAAAGTAGAAATTTGAGGAGAAGATAAATTAGTCAAAAAAAAAATCTAGTTAAAGGAATAAAACTGAGGTTGTTTTGTTTGGATGAGTTTTTCCTTTTTCGTCTGCACCTCATTTCTTCTTTTATATTCATAAATCCACTCAAAATAATGAGAGCTGAATGTCCTTCTGTCTGACACACTCACAAACACACTCGTTTGTATTGTCTGAGTCAGAGCTCTTATTATTATTCTCACTGTTCAACAACTCAGAAACAAATGAATCCTACCTCACCTTGAATAATTGTGTTAATATGATACTTAACTAGATACTCACACAAACATTCAGTGACACTGACATTAAATCAAGAATCATTAAGTTGTCATGGAGTTGGCACAAACAAACATTTTTTACAGCTGGAAATTCTGTTGTTTTAATATGTTAAAGAGACCTGCACCTTTTACACTTATCCAAACCAGAGGGTGAAAGAAAATTGGCCTTTTTTTCCCCAATTTATAAGTTCTCTAAATTTAAAAATATATATATATGTCCTGTCATGTTTGAATATGTTTTGCTGTACTTAAAAAAGCACATAAATTAAATATATTTTTTTCCTTTTCAAATAAATATATGAAAAGCAAAACAGTTTTGTATCTGATTTTATTGGGCTTTAACCCTTTAATTCCCAGCTCAACTGCTTTGCAGAGGTCAATTATTTCAGAAATATTTAATGTTCTTAAAAAAAACACACACACAACACGTCATTGTTTGTTTCTGACAATATCTTAGGATACAGAAAAAAACTGTAAATCAATCAAAAGAACTGATATTTTCTTTGTGTGTATTTTTGCCGTCTCTGTTTCAAACATTTCAGCCTTTCTAATCGATTTTGTCCAAAATAATTGTGCATTTTTATTTCATCATGTAATCAACCATGAGCTTTTAAAACCTTAAAATCCCACACCAGGAAAATATCTTTTTGTTAGTTTGTTTGTAGTTTTCTCTGCTACCTTAATTATTAAAAGAATCAAACAAGGATTTGATTTATTCTGTTTATGTTTTTTAAACACTAAATATCCCTGAATTTATTGATAATTTTTGCCAAACAGTTGAGCTGACAGCTAAAGGGTTAAATGCAGGAAAATTGTACACAGCAATACAATAGCCTATTGCAAAGTAGGTTAAATGAGCCTTTTTGCTTTTTTATCAATGTAGTGTGAGATACAATAAGTTTAAAACAATGTTTTTGTTATGCATAGTAGACAAGTGCATTGATACACCAGAAATATTGTTATAATCCATAATATCTAAACACACTTTAATGCAGTTTTGCTCATGTTTACATGTATTCATAAATGTTTTGCTCCAATACTGTTTGCAGCATCAAAGTTAATAGAAAAGTATGAGACAAAAATCCTTCTTTCCCTTTAAATGATAATTACTCAGCACTTTAAAGTTCATTACTCTGACCTGACCTGCAGCACAGCACTGCTGAAACACTGCAGTCATCACAGGTTAGATAAATCCTGATCTCCCTCCCTGTTTCTGTCTCATCGTTTCATTTTTCTCCATCTGTCCTCCGTCAGTCTGCTGCAGAGTCATGAGTGTCCGGATCAGAAACCTGCAGAGTGTGGATCCTCTGTGGTCGTTTAACACCTCTGCTGTTCCAACAAACCTTCACACCCCCCTACATAAATATTAACACCACCACCATCAGCGAAAACTCCACCTAATGAGACCCGTACATCAACTGCTCCCCTCAGTGCTGACAATCAAAGTGAGAACAAAAACCCCAAACGGCCTCAAACTGTCTTTTTAATAAACGCTGTGTGCAGCACGAGGCTAAAGCTGTGGATCTGGACCCTCCTGGTCAGCTGGAAGAATCAAGAGGTCATGAGTTTAAAAACAGATGAAAACATTAGGATCCTGCAGCATTTCAGTCTATCCCTGTTTTTTCTGTCACAATAGTAATAATGAAGCAGAAATTATTAACATTATTATTAACATACATATTTTTCTAACTCGATTTTTAGCTACATTTAACTGATGGGAAACTTATAAAGTACTGCAAATGAAAAAGTACAACTTATGATAAAATAACCAAAATGATAATCAAAGGAGATAAATAGTACTCAATCTGACTAACTTTAACAAGTCTTTAACCAGAGTGTTATGTAAAGAATCCATATGAAAAAATACATTTCATATTCATCGAACAATATCAGAGTGCAGTCTTTGAATGGGTGAGAAATTTTGACGGACACAGTTTGTTGCTTTTTCCTGTAACTTGCCATCCTTGAGGATGATAATATCAAAACACAATTAATTAATATCTTCTCCTTAAACATGATCAGCTGCCATTGGGTGTTTGAAATGTTTAAATGTGCATCTTGACCGTGCCTGGAACGCGTTTGTGTTTTACTTTGGACTTGGTGCATGAACCCAGTATTTCAAAACAAATATTTGTCTTTTCGCCTAAACCCTATTTAGACTATGATATAAAGTTCAAAATAAACTTCCCCATTTATTTAGATCAGTAGATTTCAGTGTGATCGTAAGTTAATGAGCTAAAGATCTTAGATAAATTCAGCTACTTTTCTGAAGCAACTTAGAGTTTTGAAAAGTGATTTCAGTAAATTGTCCTTTTCTTGTCCCGTGTATAAAAGCTTCTTAAAGTCTAAGAGCTGAAATATAAAACCTAAGCCAAACATTTAACCCTTGCACCGGCAGCAATTGTTGCCAAAGTGAATCACTGTCATTTTCTACTCACAACAAAAAATCTCAGCGGCAGTAATGCCACTTTTTCCACTAATGTGTTAGTAGACAACTTAGATAAAGAATTTGGTTCATAAAAAAAAAAAGGTTTTAAGTAGTTCCTGTCACATGACATCGTCAGCTTCCTGCTCCTTCCGGTAGAAGACTTGGAGGATGCAAATCGTCCTGGAAAGAGGTCATTTTCATAAATTTCTAATACTCCCCCCCAAAAAAACATATTATAATTATTTAATCATTCAAGTCTCTTGAGTAACCATCCACCAAAAACTTGTACCTGAGATAGATATTTATTTGTTCATGGGCTTATTTCTGTGAGTGGCAACAAAAGTTGCCAGTTGGCACATTGCTTGTCGCTAACTAAAGGAAAACACTGTCTGCAGGATTTCTCATAATTTACTTATTTCAAATTGTAGAATGAGGTAAACTGGTGCTTTTAAGTTCTCTTAGAATACTCTTCCAAGCTAAATAAATTCAAAGGTATTTAAGACCTGTGTCTGTAGGATTTTGGTACGTTACCATAAATCATTTTCTTGCTGGCTGCTAAGCGCTCTTTCTCTGTTAGCTAACATTAGCTTGTGTTTTACTGAAGTAAAAAAATGTTGTTGTGCAGTTGGAGGTGCACTTTTCTTGACACACAAGTGCTAACCATAGCTAATGCCCACACCTACAACCCCCCCAAAATGGAAAAAAAGAAATAGGTAACATGATTCAGATGGACTCAACTGATAAACTATACGTATGCCTTACAACTTTGAAAAAAATGTGGGCTAATAAAAAATGGGTTAATATGCTAATTATGTGTGTCATCACCTGCCTCGTTGTCAGAGTCGTTGACCGAGGCTCTGTCCACATGGAAACAAAAAGGATTTTTGTTTTTAAAACCTTTACTGAAAACATGGCATTGATTTAATAATTGTGTTCGTCCACAAAAAAACACTGAAAATACTGTAGTTACAACTTCAGGCCTGTGAGTGGTGCTGTATCGCTGCTGCAGGCATAAACCAAAACCAGAGAAGAAGACATGGAGCATGTTCATACATTCTGAGAAATACACTATATTCCCAAAAGTATTCTGTCTACTGCCTTGGCTCTCATTTGAACTTAAGTGACATCCCATTCCTAATCCATAGGGTTCAATCTGATGTTGGTCCACCCTTTGCAGCTATAACAGCTTCAACTCTTCTGGGAAGGCTGTCCACAAGGTTTAGGAGTGTTTATGAGAATTTTTGACCATTCTTCCAGAAGAGCATTTGTGATCAATAGATAGATAGATAGATAGATAGATAGATAGATAGATAGATAGATAGATAGATAGATAGATAGATAGATAGATAGATAGATAGATAGACAGACAGACAGACAGACAGACAGACAGACAGACAGACAGACAGACAGACAGACTCTCCCGAAAACAAAACCTCCTTCGAGGAGGTAATAAGTGACTGGTGGCAATAAATTAGCTGAAAAAATATACAAATATAGAAACATGATATATTATTTCCAGGAAAAGAATAACGTCATCATTGAGGTGGTCTGAGAAGACCTGTTTTTATCACATTGTCAGGATTTGTTGGGCTGTTAATCTTTCATTCTTGAAGGAGAGACCAAAGGGACTGTAACTCCTCTTGTATCTCCTTCCTTATGTCCTAATGGTCTTGTTTTCATCTGTGGTTTGTGTTGAAGAAGTGAAAAATATAAATGTCAGCCTCTCTGTTTGCCAAAGTTTGAAAAGGTCAGTTCTGAGATATTCTGCACCTCCATTAAAAAGTGAAGAGGACAGAGGGACTCATCCAGCGTCTCGTGGAGATAATTCAGGGCTGAGAGGAGCTGATGAGAATGAGAACGAGCCTCCTGTTACAACAACACCAGTTCAATCTCAGGTCAGGAGATTAGCTCAGGTTGTAAAGTGACTGTTGTTCAGTTTGAGTCCACGACAAGCTGGTGGACATGTAGTGTCAACAACAAGATGTTAGTGAATGAGTCTGATTTTTCTGCTGTTTAAAGTGGAAACCATGACTCTTTTATCCCATAATAATAATAATAATAAAACAATTTCTTTTTAAAGTGAGGGTTTGTGCTGCTCTTCTTATTTGATCCTCTCCAAACTCGCTGTCAGAACCATCTTGAAGCTCCTGGGATGTGAATTAATTCCTAACTTTGCCTCTTAAATCTCTGCCAGGCCCTTAAAAAGCAGGGGACAGAGCTGGAGGTTTGGTCCTGAAGGATTCAACCTCAGTTCAGTCGCCCTGACAGGACGTCCCCTAAGAAAACAAAACCCCTCATTGCTGCTCTATGTGGGTAACCCAGTTCTGGTCTGGCCCCAGCACGACCTACATCAATATGGAAATCAGAAGTTTGAAAACTGGTTCCACAGACGGATCAAGAGCATAAAAGTAGATAGGGTAAAGTCGTATGTTCGAACTTTGTTAGTAGGGCTGAAAAATACAAAGGACAGCCATATGATACCCTGTTAGGTATAATTTTTTTAAATCTGTTTCAACACCTCAAGAAATTGCATTGCAAAGTGTAAAACAGGCCGAAAAACATGCGAGTGCACGCAGTTTGGTCATATTTTGATTAAAAATGGAAAAATGAGCCTTTTTCTTTCAGCTCGGAATTTGAAATGACATTAAGGCTAACATAAGACTTTTTTTTTCCATTTCTAACTCTGAAAAAAAATATGCTCTAACATGACTTTTAAGGTACACAACAGGCCAAAAAACATGCTAGTGCAGACGGTTTGGTCAATTTTCACTTCAAAATGGACTTATGAGCCTTTTTCTCTCAGCTCAAGATTTGAAAAAAAACGTAGGTTAACATATGACTTTTTTTCCATTTCAAACTCCAATAAAAATGTGCTTGGGAATGACTTTTTGGATGTTAAACAGGCCGAAAACCATGCTAGTGCAGAGGGTTTGGTCATTTGTCGCTTCAAAATGTACTTATAGGCCTCTTTCTCTCAGCTCAGGATTTGAAAAAACACTAAGGCTAACATATGAATTTTTTAAATTTCAGACAATGAAAAGAATATGCTAAAAAATGACTTTTTGGGAGGAAAACAGGCCAAAAAAACATGCTAGAGCAGGGGGTTTGGTCGTATGTTCCTTCAAAATGGACTTAGAAGCATTTTTCTCTCAGCTCAGGATTTGAATAAACACTAATGCTAAGATATGACTTTTCTTCCATTTTGAGCTTCGAAAAAAGAATATGCTCAAACATGACTTTTTAGGTGTAAAACTGGCCGAAAAACATGCTAGTGCAGGTGGTTTGGTCGTATGTCCCTTCAAAATGGAATTAGAAGCATTTTTCTCTCAGCTCAGGATTTCAAAGAAACACTAAGGCTAACATATGACTTTTTTCCAATTTGGACTCTGAACAAAAATTTGCTCAAACACGACTTTTTGGGTGTATGACAGGCCAAAAAACATGCTAGTGCAGATGGTTTTTCATTTCTTGCCAAAAATTTGATTAAAAGCCTTTGTCTCTCAGCTCAGGATTTGAAAAAACACTAAGGCTAACATATGCCTTTTTTCCATTTTGGACTCTGAAAAAAACATGCTCAAACATGACTTTTTGGGTGTAAAACAGGCCGAAATTCATGCAAGTGCAGAGGGTTTTGTCATTTGTTGCCAAAAATTTGATTTATAAGCCTTTTTCTCTCAGCTCAGGATTTGAAAAAACACGAAGGCTAAAGTCTGACTTTTTTCCATTTTGGACTCTGAAAAAAAACATGCTCAAACACGACTTTTTGGGTGTAAAACAGGCCCAAATTCATAATAGTGCAAATTGTTTGGTCATATTTTGCTGAGAAATTTGATTTAAAAGACTTTTTCTCTCAGCTCAGGATTTGAAAAAACACTAAGCCTAACATATGACTTTTTCACGTTGGACTCTGAAAAAAAATATGCTCAAACATGACTTTTTTGGTGTAAAACAGGCCAAAAAACGTGCTAGTGCAGATGGTTATGTCATTTGTTGCCAAAAAATTGACATATAAGCCTTTTTCTCTCAGCTCAGGATTTGAAAAACACTAAGGCTAGCATATGACTTTTTTCCATTTTAGACTCTAAAAAAAACATGCTCAAACATGAATTTTAAGGGTGTACAACAGGCCAAAAACATATATAGTGCAAATTGTTTGCTCATATTTCGCTTAGAAAATGGATTTACAAGACGTTTTCACTCAGCTCAGGATTTCAAAAAAACACTAAGGCTAACATATGACTTTTTTTCATTTTGAACTCAGAAAAAAAGCATGCTCAAACATGAATTTTAAGGTGTAAAACAGGTCAAAAAACATACGAGTGCAGACAGTATTGTCATTTGTTGCCAAAAATTTGATTTATAAGCATTTTTCTCTCAGCACAGGAATTGAAAAAAACACTAAGGCTAACATATGACTTTTTTTCCATTTCGGACTCTGAAAAAAAACATGCTCAAACACGACTTTTTGGGTGTAAAACAGGCCCAAATTCATAATAGTGCAAATTGTTTGGTCATATTTTGCTGAGAAATTTGATTTAAAAGACTTTTTCTCTCAGCTCAGGATTTGAAAAAAACACTCAGTGTAACATATGACTTTTTCACATGTTGGACTCTGAAAAAAAATATGCTCAAACATGACTTTTTTGGTGTAAAACAGGCCAAAAAACGTGCTAGTGCAGATGGTTATGTCATTTGTTGCCAAAAAATTGACATATAAGCCTTTTTCTCTCAGCTCAGGATTTGAAAAACACTAAGGCTAGCATATGACTTTTTTCCATTTTAGACTCTAAAAAAAACATGCTCAAACATGAATTTTAAGGGTGTACAACAGGCCAAAAACATATATAGTGCAAATTGTTTGCTCATATTTCGCTTAGAAAATGGATTTACAGTACTTTTTCACTCAGCTCAGAATTTGAAGAAACACTAAGGCTAATATATGACTTTTTTTCATTTTGGACATAGAAAAAAAACATGCTCAAACATGAATTTTAAGGTGTAAAACAGGTCAAAAAACATACGAGTGCAGACAGTATTGTCATTTGTTGCCAAAAATTTGATTTATAAGCATTTTTCTCTCAGCACAGGAATTGAAAAAAACACTAAGGCTAACATATGACTTTTTTTCCATTTCGGACTCTGAAAAAAAAATTGCTCAAACACGACTTTTTGGGTGTAAAACAGGCCAAAAAACATGCTAGTGCAGATGGTTTTGTCATTTGTTGCCAAAAATTTGATTTATAAGCCTTTTTCTCTCAGCTCAGGATTTGAAAAAACACTAAGGCTAACATATGAATTTTTTAAATTTCAGACAATGAAAAGAATATGCTAAAAAATGACTTTTTGGGTGTATAACAGGCCAAAAAAACATGCTAGAGCAGGGGGTTTGGTCGTATGTTCCTTCAAAATGGACTTAGAAGCATTTTTCTCTCAGCTCAGGATTTGAATAAACACTAAGGCTAAAGTATGACTTTTCTTCCATTTTGAGCTTCGAAAAAAGAATATGCTCAAACATGACTTTTTAGGTGTAAAACTGGCCGAAAAACATGCTAGTGCAGGTTGTTTGGTCGTATGTCCCTTCAAAATGGAATTAGAAGCATTTTTCTCTCAGCTCAGGATTTCAAAGAAACACTAAGGCTAACATATGACTTTTTTCCAATTTGGACTCTGAACAAAAATTTGCTCAAACATGACTTTTTGGGTGTATGACAGGCCAAAAAACATGCTAGTGCAGATGGTTTTTCATTTCTTGCCAAAAATTTGATTAAAAGCCTTTGTCTCTCAGCTCAGGATTTGAAAAAACACTAAGGCTAACATATGCCTTTTTTCCATTTTGGACTCTGAAAAAAACATGCTCAAACATGACTTTTTGGGTGTAAAGCAGGCCGAAATTCATGCAAGTGCAGAGGGTTTTGTCATTTGTTGCCAAAAATTTGATTTATAAGCCTTTTTCTCTCAGCTCAGGATTTGAAAAAACACGAAGGCTAAAGTCTGACTTTTTTCCATTTTGGACTCTGAAAAAAAACATGCTCAAACACGACTTTTTGGGTGTAAAACAGGCCCAAATTCATAATAGTGCAAATTGTTTGGTCATATTTTGCTGAGAAATTTGATTTAAAAGACTTTTTCTCTCAGCTCAGGATTTGAAAAAACACTAAGCCTAACATATGACTTTTTCACATGTTGGACTCTGAAAAAAAATATGCTCAAACATGACTTTTTTGGTGTAAAACAGGCCAAAAAACGTGCTAGTGCAGATGGTTATGTCATTTGTTGCCAAAAAATTGACATATAAGCCTTTTTCTCTCAGCTCAGGATTTGAAAAACACTAAGGCTAGCATATGACTTTTTTCCATTTTAGACTCTAAAAAAAACATGCTCAAACATGAATTTTAAGGGTGTACAACAGGCCAAAAACATATATAGTGCAAATTGTTTGCTCATATTTCGCTTAGAAAATGGATTTACAAGACTTTTTCACTCAGCTCAGAATTTGAAGAAACACTAAGGCTAATATATGACTTTTTTTCATTTTGGACATAGAAAAAAAACATGCTCAAACATGAATTTTAAGGTGTAAAACAGGTCAAAAAACATGCGAGTGCAGACAGTATTGTCATTTGTTGCCAAAAATTTGATTTATAAGCATTTTTCTCTCAGCACAGGAATTCAAAGAAACACTAAGGCTAACATATGACTTTTATTTCCATTTTGGACTCTGAAAAAAAAATTGCTCAAACACGACTTTTTGGGTGTATAACAGGCCAAAAAACATGCTAGTGCAGACAGTTTTGTCATTTGTTGCCAAAAATTTGATTTAGAAGCCTTTTTCTCTCAGCTCAGGATTTGAAAAAACACTAAGGCTAACATATGACTTTTTTTCATTTTGGACATAGAAAAAACATGCTCAAACATGAATTTTAAGGTGTAAAACAGGTCAAAAAACATGCGAGTGCAGACAGTATTGTCGTTTGTTGCCAAAAATTTGATTTATAAGCATTTTTCTCTCAGCACAGGAATTCAAAGAAACACTAAGGCTAACATATGACTTTTCTTCCATTTTGGACCTAGAAAAAAAAATTGCTCAAACATGACTTTTTGGGTGTAAAACAGGCCAAAAAACATGCTAGTGCAGATGGTTTTGTCATTTGTTGCCAAAAATTTGATTTATAAGCCTTTTTCTCTCAGCTCAGGAATTGAAAAAACACTAAGGCTAAAGTATGACTTTTTTTCCATTTTGGACTCTGAAAAAAAATTTACTCAAACATGACTTTTTGGGTGTAAAACAGGCCAAAAAACATGCGAGTGCAGATAGTTTTGTCATTTGTTGCCAAAAATTTGAGTTAAAAGACTTTTTCTCTCAGCTCAGGATTTCAAAAAAACACTAAGGCTAACATATGACTTTTTTTCATTTTGAACTCAGAAAAAAAGCATGCTCAAACATGACTTTTTGGGTGTAAAACAGGCCAAAAAACATGCTAGTGCAGGTGGTTTGGTCATATGTCCCTTCAAAATGGAATTAGAAGCATTTTCCTCTCAGCTCAGGATTTGAAAAAACACTACGGCTAACATATGACTTTTTTTCATTTTGGACTCTGAAAAGAAATTTTCTCAAACACGAATTTTTGGGTGTATAACAGGCCAAAAAACATGCTAGTGCAGGTGGTTTGGTCATATGTCCCTTCAAAATGGAATTAGAAGCATTTTTCTCTCAGCTCAGGATTTGAAAAAAAACTCAGTGTAACATATGACTTTTCTTCCATTTTGGACTCTGAAAAGAAATTTGCTCAAACACGACTTTTTGGGTGTATGACAGGCCAAAAAACATGCTAGTGAAGATGGTTTTGTCATTTGTTGCCAAAAATTTGATTTATAGGCTTTTTTCTCTCAGCTCAGGATTTGAAGAAACACTAAGGCTAATATATGACTTTTTTTCCCATTTTGGACTTAGAAAAAAAACATGCTCAAACATGACTATTTGGTAGTAAAACAGGCCAAAAAACATGCTAGTGCAGGTGGTTTGGTCATATGTCCTTCAAAATGAACTTAGAAGCCTTTTTCTCTCAGCTCAGGATTTGAAAAACACTAAGGCTAACATATGACTTTTTTTCCATTTTAGACTCTAAAAAAAACAAACTCAAACATGAATTTTAAGGGTGTACAACAGGCCAAAAACATATATAGTGCAAATGGTTTGCTCATATTTTGCTTAGAAAATGGATTTACAAGACTTTTTCACTCAGCTCAGAATTTGAAGAAACACTAAGGCTAACATATGACTTTTCTTCCATTTCGGACTCTGAAAAAAAATTGCTCAAACATGACTTTTTGGGTGTATAACAGGCCAAAAAACATGCTAGTGCAGACAGTTTGGTCATTTGTTGCCAAAAATTTGATTTAGAAGCCTTTTTCTCTCAGCTCAGGATTTGAAAAAACACTAAGGCTAACGTATGACTTTTCTTACAATTTGGACTGAAAAAATCATGCTCAAACATGACTTTTTGGGTGTAAAACAGGCCAAAAAACATGCTAGTGCAGGTGGTTTGGTCATATGTCCCTTCAAAATGGAATTAGAAGCATTTTCCTCTCAGCTCAGGATTTGAAAAAACACTACGGCTAACATATGACTTTTTTTCATTTTGGACTCTGAAAAGAAATTTTCTCAAACACGACTTTTTGGGTGTATAACAGGCCAAAAAACATGCTAGTGCAGGTGGTTTGGTCATATGTCCCTTCAAAATGGAATTAGAAGCATTTTTCTCTCAGCTCAGGATTTGAAAAAAAACTCAGTGTAACATATGACTTTTCTTCCATTTTGGACTCTGAAAAGAAATTTGCTCAAACACGACTTTTTGGGTGTATGACAGGCCAAAAAACATGCTAGTGAAGATGGTTTTGTCATTTGTTGCCAAAAATTTGATTTATAGGCTTTTTTCTCTCAGCTCAGGATTTGAAAAAACACTAAGGCTAATATATGACTTTTTTCCCATTTTGGACTTAGAAAAAAAACATGCTCAAACATGACTATTTGGTAGTAAAACAGGCCAAAAAACATGCTAGTGCAGGTGGTTTGGTCGTATGTCCCTTCAAAATGAACTTAGAAGCCTTTTTCTCTCAGCTCAGGATTTGAAAAACACTAAGGCTAACATATGACTTTTTTCCATTTTAGACTCTAAAAAAAACAAACTCAAACATGAATTTTAAGGGTGTACAACAGGCCAAAAACATATATAGTGCAAATGGTTTGCTCATATTTTGCTTAGAAAATGGATTTACAAGACTTTTTCACTCAGCTCAGAATTTGAAGAAACACTAAGGCTAACATATGACTTTTCTTCCATTTCGGACTCTGAAAAAAAATTGCTCAAACATGACTTTTTGGGTGTATAACAGGCCAAAAAACATGCTAGTGCAGACAGTTTGGTCATTTGTTGCCAAAAATTTGATTTAGAAGCCTTTTTCTCTCAGCTCAGGATTTGAAAAAACACTAAGGCTAACGTATGACTTTTCTTACAATTTGGACTGAAAAAATCATGCTCAAACATGACTTTTTGGGTGTAAAACAGGCCGAAATTCATGCTAGTGAAGAGGTTTTGTCATTTGTTGCCAAAAATTTGATTTATAAGCATTTTTCTCTCAGCACAGGAATTGAAAAAAACACTAAGGCTAACATATGACTTTTCTTCCATTTCGGACTCTGAAAAAAAATTGCTCAAACATGACTTTTTGGGTGTATAACAGGCCAAAAAACATGCTAGTGCAGACAGTTTGGTCATTTGTTGCCAAAAATTTGATTTAGAAGCCTTTTTCTCTCAGCTCAGGATTTGAAAAAACACTAAGGCTAACGTATGACTTTTCTTACAATTTGGACTGAAAAAATCATGCTCAAACATGACTTTTTGGGTGTAAAACAGGCCAAAAAACATGCTAGTGCAGGTGGTTTGGTCATATGTCCCTTCAAAATGGAATTAGAAGCATTTTCCTCTCAGCTCAGGATTTGAAAAAACACTACGGCTAACATATGACTTTTTTTCATTTTGGACTCTGAAAAGAAATTTTCTCAAACACGACTTTTTGGGTGTATAACAGGCCAAAAAACATGCTAGTGCAGGTGGTTTGGTCATATGTCCCTTCAAAATGGAATTAGAAGCATTATTCTCTCAGCTCAGGATTTGAAAAAAAACTCAGTGTAACATATGACTTTTCTTCCATTTTGGACTCTGAAAAGAAATTTGCTCAAACATGACTTTTTGGGTGTATGACAGGCCAAAAAACATGCTAGTGAAGATGGTTTTGTCATTTGTTGCCAAAAATTTGATTTATAGGCTTTTTTCTCTCAGCTCAGGATTTGAAAAAACACTAAGGCTAATATATGACTTTTTTCCCATTTTGGACTTAGAAAAAAAACATGCTCAAACATGACTATTTGGTAGTAAAACAGGCCAAAAAACATGCTAGTGCAGGTGGTTTGGTCGTATGTCCCTTCAAAATGAACTTAGAAGCCTTTTTCTCTCAGCTCAGGATTTGAAAAACACTAAGGCTAACATATGACTTTTTTCCATTTTAGACTCTAAAAAAAACAAACTCAAACATGAATTTTAAGGGTGTACAACAGGCCAAAAACATATATAGTGCAAATGGTTTGCTCATATTTTGCTTAGAAAATGGATTTACAAGACTTTTTCACTCAGCTCAGAATTTGAAGAAACACTAAGGCTAACATATGACTCTTTCCATTTCGGACTCTGAAAAAAATTGCTCAAACATGACTTTTTGGGTGTATAACAGGCCAAAAAACATGCTAGTGCAGACAGTTTGGTCATTTGTTGCCAAAAATTTGATTTAGAAGCCTTTTTCTCTCAGCTCAGGATTTGAAAAAACACTAAGGCTAACGTATGACTTTTCTTACAATTTGGACTGAAAAAATCATGCTCAAACATGACTTTTTGGGTGTAAAACAGGCCGAAATTCATGCTAGTGAAGAGGTTTTGTCATTTGTTGCCAAAAATTTGATTTATAAGCCTTTTTCTCTCAGCTCAGGATTTGAAAAAACACTAAGGCTAAAGTATGACTTTTTTTCCATTTTGGACTCTCAAAAAAAATTTACTCAAACATGACTTTTTGGGTGTAAAACAGGCCAAAAAACATGCTAGTGCAGATGGTTTTGTCATTTGTTGCCAAAAATTTGATTTAGAAGCCTTTTTCTCTCAGCTCAGGATTTCAAAAAAACACTAAGGCTAACATATGACTTTTTTTCATTTTGAACTCAGAAAAAAAGCATGCTCAAACATGAATTTTAAGGTGTAAAACAGGTCAAAAAACATGCTAGTGCAGACAGTTTTGTCATTTGTTGCCAAAAATTTGATTTAAAAGACTTTTTCTCTCAGCTCAGGATTTGAAAAAACACTAAGGCTAACATATGACTTTTCTTCCATTTTGGACTCTGAAAAAAAAATTGCTCAAACATGACTATTTGGTAGTAAAACAGGCCAAAAATAATGCTAGTGAAGATGGTTTTGTCATTTGTTGCCAAAAATTTGATTTATAAGCATTTTTCTCTCAGCTCAGGATTTGAAAAAACACTAAGGCTAAAGTATGACTTTTTTTCCATTTTGGACTCTGAAAAAAAAATTGCTCAAACATGACTATTTGGTAGTAAAACAGGCCAAAAATAATGCTAGTGAAGATGGTTTTGTCATTTGTTGCCAAAAATTTGATTTATAAGCATTTTTCTCTCAGCTCAGGATTTGAGAAAAACACTAAGGCTAACATATGACTTTTCTTCCATTTTGGACTCTGAAAAAATATATGCTCAAACATGACTTTTTGGGTGTGAAACAGGCCAATAAATATGCTAGTGCAGACAGTTTGGTCATTTGTTGCCAAAAATTTGATTTAGAAGCCTTTTTCTCTCAGCTCAGGATTTGAAAAAACACTAAGGCTAACGTATGACTTTTCTTACAATTTGGACTGAAAAAATCATGCTCAAACATGACTTTTTGGGTGTAAAACAGGCCGAAATTCATGCTAGTGAAGAGGTTTTGTCATTTGTTGCCAAAAATTTGATTTAGAAGCCTTTTTCTCTCAGCTCAGGATTTGAAAAAACACTAAGGCTAAAGTATGACTTTTTTTCCATTTTGGACTCTGAAAGAAAATTTACTCAAACATGACTTTTTGGGTGTAAAACAGGCCAAAAAACATGCTAGTGCAGATGGTTTTGTCATTTGTTGCCAAAAATTTGATTTAGAAGCCTTTTTCTCTCAGCTCAGGATTTCAAAAAAACACTAAGGCTAACATATGACTTTTTTTCATTTTGAACTCAAAATTAAAAGCATGCTCAAACATGAATTTTAAGGTGTAAAACAGGTCAAAAAACATGCTAGTGCAGACAGTTTTGTCATTTGTTGCCAAAAATTTGATTTAAAAGACTTTTTCTCTCAGCTCAGGATTTGAAAAAACACTAAGGCTAACATATGACTTTTCTTCCATTTTGGACTCTGAAAAAAAAATTGCTCAAACATGACTATTTGGTAGTAAAACAGGCCAAAAACATGCTAGTGAAGATGGTTTTGTCATTTGTTGCCAAAAATTTGATTTATAAGCATTTTTCTCTCAGCTCAGGATTTGAAAAAACACTAAGGCTAAAGTATGACTTTTTTTCCATTTTGGACTCTGAAAAAAAAATTGCTCAAACATGACTATTTGGTAGTAAAACAGGCCAAAAATAATGCTAGTGAAGATGGTTTTGTCATTTGTTGCCAAAAATTTGATTTATAAGCATTTTTCTCTCAGCTCAGGATTTGAAAAAACACTAAGGCTAACATATGACTTTTTTTCATTTTGGACATAGAAAAAACATGCTCAAACATGACTTTTTGGGTGTAAAACAGGCCAAAAAACATGCTAGTGCAGATGGTTTTGTCATTTGTTGCCAAAAATTTGATTTATAAGCATTTTTCTCTCAGCTCAGGATTTGAAAAAACACTAAGGCTAAAGTATGACTTTTTTTCCATTTTGGACTCTGAAAAAAAATTTACTCAAACATGACTTTTTGGGTGTAAAACAGGCCAAAAAACATGCTAGTGCAGATGGTTTTGTCATTTGTTGCCAAAAATTTGATTTAGAAGCCTTTTTCTCTCAGCTCAGGATTTCAAAAAAACACTAAGGCTAACATATGACTTTTTTTCATTTTGAACTCAGAAAAAAAGCATGCTCAAACATGAATTTTAAGGTGTAAAACAGGTCAAAAAACATGCTAGTGCAGACAGTTTTGTCATTTGTTGCCAAAAATTTGATTTAAAAGACTTTTTCTCTCAGCTCAGGATTTGAAAAAACACTAAGGCTAACATATGACTTTTCTTCCATTTTGGACTCTGAAAAAAAAATTGCTCAAACATGACTATTTGGTAGTAAAACAGGCCAAAAAACATGCTAGTGAAGATGGTTTTGTCATTTGTTGCCAAAAATTTGATTTATAAGCATTTTTCTCTCAGCTCAGGATTTGAAAAAACACTAAGGCTAAAGTATGACTTTTTTTCCATTTTGGACTCTGAAAAAAAAATGGCTCAAACATGACTATTTGGGTGTAAAACAGGCCAAAAAACATGCTAGTGCAGATGGTTTTGTCATTTGTTGCCAAAAATTTGATTTAAAAGACTTTTTCTCTCAGCTCAGGATTTGAAAAAACACTAAGGCTAAAGTATGACTTTTTTTCCATTTTGGACTCTGAAAAAAAATTTACTCAAACATGACTTTTTGGGTGTAAAACAGGCCGAAAAAACATGCTAGTGCAGATGGTTTTGTCATTTGTTGCCAAAAATTTGATTTAGAAGCCTTTTTCTCTCAGCTCAGGATTTCAAAAAAACACTAAGGCTAACATATGACTTTTCTTCCATTTTGGACTCTGAAAAAACATGCTCAAACATGAATTTTAAGGTGTAAAACAGGTCAAAAAACATGCTAGTGCAGACAGTTTTGTCATTTGTTGCCAAAAATTTGATTTATAAGCATTTTTCTCTCAGCTCAGGATTTGAAAAAACACTAAGGCTAACATATGACTTTTCTTCCATTTTGGACTCTGAAAAAAAAATTGCTCAAACATGACTATTTGGTAGTAAAACAGGCCAAAAAACATGCTAGTGAAGATGGTTTTGTCATTTGTTGCCAAAAATTTGATTTATAAGCATTTTTCTCTCAGCTCAGGATTTGAAAAAACACTAAGGCTAAAGTATGACTTTTTTTCCATTTTGGACTCTGAAAAAAAAATTGCTCAAACATGACTATTTGGTAGTAAAACAGGCCAAAAATAATGCTAGTGAAGATGGTTTTGTCATTTGTTGCCAAAAATTTGATTTATAAGCATTTTTCTCTCAGCTCAGGATTTGAAAAAACACTAAGGCTAAAGTATGACTTTTTTTCCATTTTGGACTCTGAAAAAACATGCTCAAACATGAGTTTTAAGGTGTAAAACTAGCCAAAATCATGCCAGTGCAAATGGTTTGGTCATATTTTACTTAGAAATTTGATCTAAAAGAATTTTTCTCTCAGCTCAGGATTTGAAAAAACACTAAGGCTAACATATGACTTTTCTTACATTTTGGACTCTGAAAAAAAATATGCTCAAACATGATTTTTTGGGTGTAAAACAGGCCAAAAAACGTGCTAGTGCAGATGGTTATGTCATTTGTTGCCAAAAAAAATTGATATATAAGCCTTTTTCTCTCAGCTCAGGATTTGAAAAACACTAAGGCTAGCATATGACTTTTTTCCATTTTAGACTCTGAAAAAAAATTGCTCAAACATGACTTTTTGGGTGTAAAACAGGCCAAAAAACATGCTAGTGAAGATGGTTTTGTCATTTGTTGCCAAAAATTTGATTTATAAGCATTTTTCTCTCAGCTCAGGATTTGAAAAAACACTAAGGCTAAAGTATGACTTTTTTTCCATTTTGGACTCTGAAAAAAAAATTGCTCAAACATGACTATTTGGGTGTAAAACAGGCCGAAATTCATGCTAGTGAAGAGGTTTTGTCATTTGTTGCCAAAAATTTGATTTAAAAGACTTTTTCTCTCAGCTCAGGATTTGAAAAAACACTAAGGCTAAAGTATGACTTTTTTTCCATTTTGGACTCTGAAAAAAAATTTACTCAAACATGACTTTTTGGGTGTAAAACAGGCCGAAAAAACATGCTAGTGCAGATGGTTTTGTCATTTGTTGCCAAAAATTTGATTTAGAAGCCTTTTTCTCTCAGCTCAGGATTTCAAAAAAACACTAAGGCTAACATATGACTTTTTTTCATTTTGAACTCAGAAAAAAAGCATGCTCAAACATGAATTTTAAGGTGTAAAACAGGTCAAAAAACATGCTAGTGCAGACAGTTTTGTCATTTGTTGCCAAAAATTTGATTTAAAAGACTTTTTCTCTCAGCTCAGGATTTGAAAAAACACTAAGGCTAACATATGACTTTTCTTCCATTTTGGACTCTGAAAAAAAAATTGCTCAAACATGACTATTTGGTAGTAAAACAGGCCAAAAACATGCTAGTGAAGATGGTTTTGTCATTTGTTGCCAAAAATTTGATTTATAAGCATTTTTCTCTCAGCTCAGGATTTGAAAAAACACTAAGGCTAAAGTATGACTTTTTTTCCATTTTGGACTCTGAAAAAAAAATTGCTCAAACATGACTATTTGGTAGTAAAACAGGCCAAAAATAATGCTAGTGAAGATGGTTTTGTCATTTGTTGCCAAAAATTTGATTTATAAGCATTTTTCTCTCAGCTCAGGATTTGAAAAAACACTAAGGCTAAAGTATGACTTTTTTTCCATTTTGGACTCTGAAAAAACATGCTCAAACATGAGTTTTAAGGTGTAAAACTAGCCAAAATCATGCCAGTGCAAATGGTTTGGTCATATTTTACTTAGAAATTTGATCTAAAAGAATTTTTCTCTCAGCTCAGGATTTGAAAAAACACTAAGGCTAACATATGACTTTTTCCCATTTTGGACTCTGAAAAAAAATATGCTCAAACATGATTTTTTTGGGTGTAAAACAGGCCAAAAAACGTGCTAGTGCAGATGGTTATGTCATTTGTTGCCAAAAAAAATTGATATATAAGCCTTTTTCTCTCAGCTCAGGATTTGAAAAACACTAAGGCTAGCATATGACTTTTTTCCATTTTAGACTCTAAAAAAAACATGCTCAAACATGAATTTTAAGGTGTACAATGGCCGAAAAACATATCTAGTGCAAATGGTTTGCTTATATTTTGCTTAGAAAATGGATTTACAAGACTTTTTCATTCAGCTCAGAATTTGAAGAAACACTAAGGCTAACATATGACTTTTTTTCATTTTGGACATAGACAAAAGACATGCTCAAACATGAATTTTAAGGTGTAAAACAGGTCAAGAAACATGCGAGTGCAGACATTTTTTTCATTTGTTGCCAAAAATTTGATTTATAAGCATTTTTCTCTCAGCACAGGAATTCAAAGAAACACTCAGGCTAACATATGACTTTTCTTCCATTTTGGACTCTGAAAAAAAAAATGCTCAAACATGACTTTTTGGATGTAAAAAGGCCCAAAAACTTGCTGGTGCAGATGGCTTTGTCATTTGTTGCCAAAAATTTGATTTAAAAGACTTTTTCTCTCAGCTCAGGAATTGAAAAAACACTAAGGCTAACATATGACTTTTTTTCCATTTTGGACTCGGAAAAAAAATTTGCTCAAACATGACTTTTTGGGTGTAAAACAGGCCAAAAAACATGCTAGTGCAGGTGGTTTGGTCGTATGTCCCTTCAAAATGGAATTAGAAGCATTTTCCTCTCAGCTCAGGATTTGAAAAAACACTAAGGCTAACATATGACTTTTCTTCCGTTTTGGACTCTGAAAAAAAATTTGCTCAAACACGACTTTTTGGGTGTATAACAGGCCAAAAACATGCTAGTGAAGATGGTTTTGTCATTTGTTGCCAAAAATTTGATTTAGAGGCCTTTTTCTCTAAGCTCAGGATTTGAAAAAACACTAAGGCTAAAGTATGACTTTTTTCCCATTTATGACTTAGAAAAAAAACATGCTCAAAAATGACTATTTGGTAGTAAAACAGGCCAAAAAACATGCTAGTGTATCAATCTTTATCAATCTTTATTTGTATAGCGCCAATTCATAACAAGTGTTATCTCAAGACACTTTACAATAGAGCATAAAGCTCTTCATTTTATGGATTCACATATATGCATAGATACATATATACAGTCATGGAAAAAATCATTAGACCACCCTTGTTTTCTTCAATTTCTTGTTCATTCTAATATCTGGTACCACTAAACGTATAATACAATGAACACAACAAAAAATGCAGCTGGTCACATAATACTTTATGTCCTATTTGACATTCTTAAGCTTAATTGATTCCCAGGGTATATAAGAGGCCATTTCATGTCACAAGCAGCACTGCACATGCAAAGGCCTAGAGTGGTTTCCTGCTTACATTCAAGCCGTAGCACAACTCAGAAGTTGTCAGCTCTCACATAATGCCTAAAACAAAAGAATTATGTGAAGCCACAAAGGCAGCCATCTTGGCACTGCTGGAAATTGGCATGAGTGAGAGACAGGTAGCGAAAAAACTGAAGATCTCCAAGACAGCCGTTCATTACAACAAAAAAAAACAAGCTGAACATGGCACTACCAAATTGCTACCTGGCTGTGGCAGGAAACGTCTTTCTACCCCACGAGATGACCGTGCACTCATCCGTTCCTGTGTCAGGAATCGTCGTCAGACCTCCAGGGACCTTAAATATGAGTGGGCACTGTCGAGAAATGTGACTTGTTCAGCAAGGACAGTTCGAACCGACTTGTTGAAGCTGGTTTGAAGTCACACAGAGCACGCAAGAAGCCCTTCATCAATGAAAGGCAGAGGAAGGCCCGGTTACTCTTTGCTCGAGACCACAAGGATTGGACTGTTGATGATTGGGCTAAGGTTCTCTTGAGTGATGAATCCAATTTTGAATTGATGCCCACTCCAGCCAACTTACTGGTTAGGAGGAAGCCTGGAGAAGCTTACAACCCAGACTGTCTTGCCCCTACAGTAAAACATGGGGGTGGATCAGTCATGATCTGGGGTTGTTTCAGTCTGAGTGGAACAGGGCAAATGCAATTGTGTGAAGGCCGAATGAACCAGGTCATGTACAGGACTACCCTTGAAAACAGTTTTCTTCCATCAGCTGGAAAACTCTTTCCTGCCTTGAATGACTGGATTTTCCAACAAGACAATGCCCCTTGCCACACGGCAAGGTCAGTTAAAACCTGGATGGAGAACCACAACATTCGCACCATGCCTTGGCCTGCTCAATCACCAGATCTTAATCCAATTGAAAACCTGTGGAAAATCATCAAACTCAAAATGGAGAACCACAAGCCCAAAAACAAAGAAAAATTGTTTGAATTTGTCCAACAGGAATGGGCTGCTGTGACAGCAGAACAATGTCAGAAGCTGGTGGAGAGCATGCCAAGACGCATGGCTGCAGTCATCAAAAACAATGGTTATGCAATCAAGTATTAACTCTTGTGTGTATCATGTGTTTAAAGCAAACAGAAAAGAAAACATGGAATGCTTAAAAGTAGTGTTTTTGGCGGTACAATGCCATAGCTATTGATGTAAGAATTTAAGTAATTTTGGTTATTATCAAGAAAACCATGGAAAATGAATAGTTCTTAGTTCTTAAATTAAACTCTCATGAGCTATTTTTGTTGTTATCATTATAATTGTCCAAACAAATGTACCTTTAGTTGAGCCAGGCATTAAAATTAACAAGAAATTGAAGAAAACAAGGGTGGTCTAATAATTTTTTCCATGACTGTACATATAGAATACACATATACATATATATACAAATATATACATCCAACACCCAACATGAATCCAATAGTGCAGATGGTTTGGTCGTATGTCCCTTCAAAATTGACTTAGAAGCATTTTTCTCTCAGCTCAGGATTTGAAAAAACACTAAGTCTAACATATGACTTTTCTTCCATTTTGGACTCTGAAAAAATATTTGCTCAAACACAACTTTTTGGGTGTATAACAGGCCAAAAAACATGCTAGTGCAAACGGTTTTGTCATTTGTTGCCAAAAAATTGACTTATAGGCCTTTTTCTCTCAGCTCAGTATTTGAAAAAACACTAAGGCTAACATATGACTTTTCTTCCATTTTGGACTCTGAAAAAACATGCTCAAACATTTATTTTAAGGTGTAAAACAGGCCGAAAAAACATGCCAGTGCAAATGGTTTGGTCATATTTTGCTTAGAAATTTGATCTGAAAGACTTTTTCTCTCAGCTCAGGATTTGAAAAAACACTCAGGTTAACATATGACTTTTTCCCATTTTGGACTTAGAAAAAAAATATGCTCAAACATGACTTTTTGCTTGTAAAACAGGCCAAAAAACTATCATTTGCAGATGGTTTTGTCATTTGTTGCCAAAAAAATTGATATATAAGACTTTGTCTCTCAGTTCAGGATTTGAAAAAACACTAAGGCTAACATATGACATTTCTTCCATTTTGGACTGAAAAAACATGCTCAAACATGACTTTTTGGGTGTAAAACAGGCCGAAATTCATGCTAGTGCAGACTGTTTTGTCATTTGATGCCAAAAATTTGATTTATAAGACTTTTTCTCTCAGCTCAGGATTTGAAAAAAACACTAAGGCTAACATATGACTTTTTTTCCATTTTGGACTCCAAAAAAACATGCTCAAACATGAATTTTAAGGTGTAAAACAGCCCGAAAAACATGCCAGTGCAAATGTTTTTCTCATGTTTTGCTTAGAAAATGGATTTACAAGACTTTTTCACTCAGCTTAGAATTGGAAGAAACACTAAGGCTATTATATGACTTTTTTTCCATTTGGGAATCTGAAAAAAACGTGCTCAAACATGAAAGTTTGGGTGTATAACAGGCCAAAAACATTCTGGTGCAGATGGTTTTGTCATTTGTTGCCAAAAAATTGATATATAAGACTTTTTCTCTCAGCTCAGGATTTGAAAAAACACTAAGGCTAACATGTGACTTTTCTTCCATTTTGGACTGAAAAAAACATGCTCAAACATGATTTTTTGGGTGTAAACCAGGCCGAAATTCATGCTAGTGCAGATGGTTTTGTCATTTGTTGCCAAAAATTTGATTTAGAAGCCTTTTTCTCTCAGCTCAGGATTTCAAAAAAACACTAAGGCTAACATATGACTTTTTTTCATTTTGAACTCAGAAAAAAAGCATGCTCAAACATGAATTTTAAGGTGTAAAACAGGTCAAAAAACATGCTAGTGCAGATGGTTTTGTCATTTGTTGCCAAAAATTTGATTTAGAAGCCTTTTTCTCTCAGCTCAGGATTTCAAAAAAACACTAAGGCTAACATATGACTTTTTTTCATTTTGAACTCAGAAAAAAAGCATGCTCAAACATGAATTTTAAGGTGTAAAACAGGTCAAAAAACATGCTAGTGCAGACAGTTTTGTCATTTGTTGCCAAAAATTTGATTTAAAAGACTTTTTCTCTCAGCTCAGGATTTGAAAAAACACTAAGGCTAACATATGACTTTTCTTCCATTTTGGACTCTGAAAAAACAATTGCTCAAACATGACTATTTGGTAGTAAAACAGGCCAAAAACATGCTAGTGAAGATGGTTTTGTCATTTGTTGCCAAAAATTGACTTATAGGCCTTTTTCTCTCAGCTCAGTATTTGAAAAACCACCAAGGCTAACATATGACTTTTCCATTTTAGACTCTAAAGAAAACATGCTCAAACATGAATTTTAAGGTGTACAATGGCCGAAAAACATATCTAGTGCAAATGGTTTGCTTATATTTTGCTTAGAAAATGGATTTACAAGACTTTTTCATTCAGCTCAGAATTTGAAGAAACACTAAGGCTAACATATGACTTTTTTTCATTTTGGACATAGACAAAAGACATGCTCAAACATGAATTTTAAGGTGTAAAACAGGTCAAGAAACATGCGAGTGCAGACATTTTTTTCATTTGTTGCCAAAAATTTGATTTATAAGCATTTTTCTCTCAGCACAGGAATTCAAAGAAACACTCAGGCTAACATATGACTTTTCTTCCATTTTGGACTCTGAAAAAAAAAATGCTCAAACATGACTTTTTGGATGTAAAAAGGCCCAAAAACTTGCTGGTGCAGATGGCTTTGTCATTTGTTGCCAAAAATTTGATTTAAAAGACTTTTTCTCTCAGCTCAGGAATTGAAAAAACACTAAGGCTAACATATGACTTTTTTTCCATTTTGGACTCGGAAAAAAAATTTGCTCAAACATGACTTTTTGGGTGTAAAACAGGCCAAAAAATGCCAGTGCAGGTGGTTTGGTCAGTATGTCCTTCAAAATGGAATTAGAAGCATTTTCCTCTCAGCTCAGGATTTGAAAAACACTAAGGCTATTATATGACTTTTCTTCCGTTTTGGACTCTGAAAAAATTTGCTCAAACACGACTTTTTGGGTGTATAACAGGCCAAAAACATGCTAGTGAAGATGGTTTTGTCATTTGTTGCCAAAAATTTGATTTAGAGGCCTTTTTCTCTAAGCTCAGGATTTGAAAAAACACTAAGGCTAAAGTATGACTTTTTTCCCATTTTGGACTTAGAAAAAAAACATGCTCAAACATGACTATTTGGTAGTAAAACAGACCAAAAAACATGCTAGTGTATCAATCTTTATCAATCTTTATTTGTATAGCGCCAATTCATAACAAGTGTTATCTCAAGACACTTTACAATAGAGCATAAAGCTCTTCATTTTATGGATACACATATATGCATAGATACATATATACATATAGAATACACATATACATATATATACAAATATATACATCCAACACCCAACATGAATCCAATAGTGCAGATGGTTTGGTCGTATGTCCCTTCAAAATTGACTTAGAAGCATTTTTCTCTCAGCTCAGGATTTGAAAAAACACTAAGTCTAACATATGACTTTTCTTCCATTTTGGACTCTGAAAAAATATTTGCTCAAACACAACTTTTTGGGTGTATAACAGGCCAAAAAACATGCTAGTGCAAACGGTTTTGTCATTTGTTGCCAAAAAATTGACTTATAGGCCTTTTTCTCTCAGCTCAGGATTTGAAAAAACACTAAGGCTAACATATGACTTTTTCCCATTTTGGACTCTGAAAAAAAATATGCTCAAACATGATTTTTTTGGGTGTAAAACAGGCCAAAAAACGTGCTAGTGCAGATGGTTATGTCATTTGTTGCCAAAAAAAATTGATATATAAGCCTTTTTCTCTCAGCTCAGGATTTGAAAAACACTAAGGCTAGCATATGACTTTTTTCCATTTTAGACTCTAAAAAAAACATGCTCAAACATGAATTTTAAGGTGTACAATGGCCGAAAAACATATCTAGTGCAAATGGTTTGCTTATATTTTGCTTAGAAAATGGATTTACAAGACTTTTTCATTCAGCTCAGAATTTGAAGAAACACTAAGGCTAACATATGACTTTTTTTCATTTTGGACATAGACAAAAGACATGCTCAAACATGAATTTTAAGGTGTAAAACAGGTCAAGAAACATGCGAGTGCAGACATTTTTTTCATTTGTTGCCAAAAATTTGATTTATAAGCATTTTTCTCTCAGCACAGGAATTCAAAGAAACACTCAGGCTACCATATGACTTTTCTTCCATTTTGGACTCTGAAAAAAAAAATGCTCAAACATGACTTTTTGGATGTAAAAAGGCCCAAAAACTTGCTGGTGCAGATGGCTTTGTCATTTGTTGCCAAAAATTTGATTTAAAAGACTTTTTCTCTCAGCTCAGGAATTGAAAAAACACTAAGGCTAACATATGACTTTTTTTCCATTTTGGACTCTGAAAAAAAATTTGCTCAAACATGACTTTTTGGGTGTAAAACAGGCCAAAAAACATGCTAGTGCAGGTGGTTTGGTCATATGTCCCTTCAAAATGGAATTAGAAGCATTTTCCTCTCAGCTCAGGATTTGAAAAAACACTAAGGCTAAAGTATGACTTTTCTTCCATTTTGGACTCTGAAAAAAAATTTGCTCAAACACGACTTTTTGGGTGTATAACAGGCCAAAAACATGCTAGTGAAGATGGTTTTGTCATTTGTTGCCAAAAATTTGATTTAGAGGTCTTTTTCTCTAAGCTCAGGATTTGAAAAAACACTAAGGCTAAAGTATGACTTTTTTCCATTTTGGACTCTGAAAAAAAATTTGCTCAAACATGACTTTTTGGGTGTATAACAGGCCAAAAACATGCGAGTGCAGACATTTTTGTCATTTGTTGCCAAAAATTTGATTTACAAGCCTTTTTCTCTCAGCTCAGGATTTGAAAAAACACTAAGGCTAACATGTGACTTTTCTTCCATTTTGGACTCAGAAAAAAAATATGCTCAAACATGACTTTTTGGGTGTAAAACAGGCCGAAATTCATGCTAGTGCAGATGGCTTTTTCATTTGTTGCCAAAATTTTGATTTATAAGCATTTTTCTCTCAGCTCAGGATTTGAAAAAACACTAAGGCTAACATATGATTTATTTTCCATTTTGGACTCTGAAAAAAAATTTGCTCAAGCATGACTTTTTGGGTGTAAAACAGACCAAAAACATGCTAGTGCAGGTGGTTTGGTCATATGTCCCTTCAAAATGGAATTAGAAGCATTTTCCTCTCAGCTCAGGATTTGAAAAAACACTAAGGCTCACATATGACTTTTCTTCCATTTTGGACTCTGAAAAGAAATTTGCTCAAACACGACTTTTTGGGTGTATAACAGGCCAAAAAACATGCTTGTGCAGACGGTTTTGTCATTTGTTGCCAAAAAATTGACTTATAGGCCTTTTTCTCTCAGCTCTGGGTTTGAAAAAACACTAAGGCTAACATATGACTTTTCTTCCATTTTGGACTCTGAAAAAACATGCTCAAACATGAATTTTAAGGTGTAAAACAGGTCAAAAAACATGCTAGTGCAAATTGTTTGGTAATACTTTGTTTAGAAATTTAAATCTGAAAGACTTTTTCTCTCAGCTCAGGATTTGAAAAAACACTAAGGCTAACATATGACTTTTCTTCCATTTTGGACTCAGACCAAAAATATGCTCAAACATAACTTTTTGGGTTTAAAACAGGCCAAAAAACATGCTAGTGCAGGGGGTTTGTTCGTATGTCCCTTCAAAATGGACTTATAAAACTTTTTCTCTCAGCTCAGGATTTGAATAAACAGTCAGGCTAACATATGACTTTTCTAATATTTCAGACTCCGAAAAAAAAAAAATTGCAAACATGACTTTTTGGGTGTAAAACAGGCCAAAAACATGCTAGTGCACACAGTTTGGTCATATTTTGCTTCAAAATAGACTTATTAGCTATTTTCTAACAGGTCAGGATTTGAAATGTATGTTGTAACAGCACTAATTTCTTTTCAAAACTTTCACCAACTGCAAAATGCTTGCTCTTCAGTTTGAAATAGGGGCAAAAACTCACTGAGATATTTTTCTGCCTTATTGAGGCCTAGAAAAAAATCATCTTTTAGCACTTTTTGGTTGAGCTAAAATCATACAAAATAGTTTTATTTTACAATGTCGTCTTTTTTTGTGTTTTGTTTCGTTTTACTTTTTCCCCAAAGATTTGACCTGAAGCAAAATCCTGACAAGTCCATGTTTAAGTTAAATATGACATAACTTTCTGCACCAGCATGTTTGTTGGCCTCCCTTAAAAGGTCCTAAAATTCATATTTAGAATTTTTTTCATAAACTTGTCCAGAAAAAAAATGCAAAAGCCTTGCTCAGGTTTTCCAGCTTAAGTTATGCCCCATAAACCAACTTTCATACTTACATTCAGCATTTGTCGCTTTTGTTTGGTGCTTTCATACATGAAGAACTCATCAAAAATACTGACAACAAACAGAATTTTATAAACTTATTTTTATTATCACGTAATAACCCATATCCAATTATCTGACAGCAAAATATAAAAACAGATTTACATTATTGGGCTCATTCTTCATTAAAACAACAATGTTACATATGTATTATTGGAACTTATATCACTTTAAACCAATGAATACTAATCCATGTTTGCTACATCATTATTTATTATATTTGGGTATAAATCAGTTTTTAACTAAAAAAATGTCATTATAATAATTGTCTTTAAAATGAAAACTCCCCTCCAATATTTTATGATAAATTCAAGACTAATGTTAAACTTAAAATAACCACACAAATTAAGGTTGTTGGCACCTATAGCACTAAAATAAATCCAATAGCAGATTGTTATTATTGTTAGACCTTCACACTTTTACATTCAATGAAAGACTTATAAAATGAAATGATTATAGATAAATCTACATATACAGCTCAAAGATGAAACACTAACATTCTGAATACAGCAGTTTAAAAGAGCTTCAAACGTGTTTGATTTCATTATAGGAATAAACAAAACCATTGACATACAAATAATGTGCATAATCATATAAAAAGGAATATTTCACCGATATTTACATACAGCATATGTGAAACATTAAATAAACAGCTTATACGGAGCTCTGGGTGAGAACATACAGAAAAATAAAAACAACAATGGCTCTGTCTTCCTTCATAATCACAGATTTAATGAGGTTAGAGGGTCGATTTTATATATTCATTTAAACATATTTCTATAACCACCAACAACCTGAGATTTAACTAATTTATTATTATTGTAAAAATACTGAAGCCATTCAATTTAATTCTTTCTGTAAAAATGATGTCTTTGGATAGTAAGGTGGTGGTCAAAGTTTTGATCAAAATTACTGCCATAAATTGATAAAATCTGACTTAAATTTTGGGTCAAATTAAGCAAAGAAGCTTCCCGTATTTCTTGAAAACATTTATAAAGGGTTATCTTTAATAAAATTGGAAATATATGAGTTTCAAGTTCAATTACTGATAGTTCTTTGTTTTCTGGTTAATGCGTGTGTGACTTTAGAGGGAGGTTTTTTGTTATTAAGCTTTAATTCTGTCCTTTTTTATTTCACGTACTGAAATAGAAGGCTTAATGTTTCCTGTTCTTGGCTCATAAGGGAACATTCACAGGATTGATTTTTAACGCTGAGGTTCTTGGATTTGATGCATGTTGAAAAGGTTTCAGCGTCCAGTGTAGATGAAGTCTGTGGAGACAAAACAAACAAACTTTTAGTTATTGTCATTTCTGACAGTAATGATTAGATAGAAGTAAAGAGATAGATCAATCAAACTTAATTTGGATAGCACTTTTCATACAGAACTTTGTAATACAAAGTGCTTAACATGGGACCTAGAATAAAATAAGTGAAATAAAAAGTAGAAATTTCATAATCTGATGTTTGATTAAACTTTGATTTTATTGCTTATCCTATTTTGTGACAGATTCACATTTATTTTATTCTGGTGTCAATTCTGACACTAAGTATTTTTTTTATTTCTATTTATAATCTATTTTTATTTTTTGTATTTATTTATCTTTTTGATAGTTGACAGGCAAGTCAACCAGCAGGTTGACCAGCATACTGTACGTATCTGCTTCATCTCATTTGGTATTTTGAAAAATAAAGACTGAAATGTTGATAAATGAAGAGGAAGGAAAACTATTTTCACCAACAATTAATTGTTGCGAATGTATTTCTCAGTTGGGATTCAAAGGGTTAAATGAGTTCAATTATAATGTAAAATGACTGAAACATAATCAGTTAAAAACCTGAATAGATCTCTTGCTTTTCTTTGATGTTTTTAACTTTGCAGAGATGGTTAGCTTGCTTTAAAGTGAAGACAGTGTAGCATAACTCCATTCATGTTAAAAACAGCAGGGAAACCTCACGTGGCTCACAGGAACATTTCTTATAGTTTTAAAATCTTTTACTTGAACAACCTTTTTAACATCTCACCTCTGCAATACTCCGGGTTGAAGTTTTCATAGATGGGGTAGAGAGGATTCTCCTGCTCGCTGCGATGTTTCCTGGCTCTCAGGACGTCCCGAACACACTGGTGCAGGAAGGCATACTGACACTGCAACACAGGAGGGCGTGTTAAAATATACCACAGACATATTTGGGATGAGGTTATCACATCCTGGACTAGGTCAATAACTGACAACAATTATTTTGATCCATTACTTTGTTGTTGAGCTTTGTTCGAGTTTTCCCAAAAAACTTACACTCAAACCCTTTGTGTACCAAAACAGTCCCTCTCATAAAAGTGTAATTTAAAGTTTAACCCTTTAACCATCAGCTCAACTGTTTGGCAGAGGTCATCATTAAATTCAGGGATATTTAATGTTTTAAAAAACAAAACAAATCAGATCATTGTTTGGTTCCAGTAACACTTCAGGGAACACAGAAAACCACAAACAAATAATAAAACACATATTTTCTTGGTGTGGGATTTAAAGGTTTTAAAAGCTAATAGTTGATTGCGTAATGACATAAAAATGCATAAATATATGGGACAAAATCAATTAGAAAAGGCAAAAATGTCTGCAAAAATTTTAAAATTGATGATATTGAGTTTGACAAACAAAATTTTTTTTGAAGAACAGACTTTTTATGTACATATGTATCATCATCAGTAAATGGTGAAGTTTTTAAAATAATAATGCAAAATAATAGAAGCTTTAACCTATTAAAACCATTAAATTCCACATCAAAATATCAATTATTTTGGTTTGTTTGCAGTGTTTTTTCTGTATCGTTAAACATCGACGGAAACAAACATTGAAATGTTGACATTTATGAATGAAACATTTCATATTTCTGAATTTAATGCCCTCTGCCAAACAGTTGAGCTGGGAGTTAAATGATTAATTATGAATGTATGTATTTTTTTAATTTTACTCTATCAAATCTTAGTTTCTAATCCAAATTTCATATAATTATCTCCACCAAGGAGGTTATGTTATTGTCGGCATCTGTTTGTTTGTTTGTTTGTTTGTTTGTTTGTTTCTCTGTTAGTAACATGACTCAAAAAGTTATGGACGGATTTCGATGAAATTTTCAGAAAATGTCCAGATTGGGACACGGAACAGCTGATTAGATTTTGGGAATGATCCAGATCACCGTCTGGATTCAGGAATTTTTTTAAGGATTCTTTAACATTGCGAGATCCAGAAGAAAACCGCCATGACGAAAAATGTGATTTTAATGAATTACTACGAACTAAAATAGATATCATTATGAATCCAATTGCTAATGGTATGTTTTCATGGTCGAGGAATCTAAATATTTAGATGAAATAAAGGTAGGTCAAAATCACAATGTGGGTGAGGACTGTGGGGCTGGCAGAGGGCTGCACTCTCTGTGTGCTTTTCTAGTTAGCATTTCAACTGACTGAGATATTGAGACTTTAAAGGTACTATGAGGAGAATCTATTACCGGCGAAATAAAGACTCTGCTACCCATGAGCACGCGTGGCGACTGTCGTAATGCTGCGTTCCAGTAACCTCGGAAATGGGAGCAACATCATCTCCAACTTATCGGCGTTCCAGTTGAAGTCTGAAAAAAAACATGCCGATCTACCAGGCTATTGTTAGCTCTTGTTAGCACGCCCTGCGTTGTTGCATGAAGTATGTGATTATCACTATGGCAGCATTTTTGTAAATATAAGTCTAACAATTCTATGTATACAGCTGATTTGAAGTGACACACCCCAGTCAGAAGTGTAAATAAATTGAATATTACAGGAGCTAAATAACTGTTCACACGGGGGGCATCCATCTTCGATTGTCAACTCGGGGGTGGTGAGGTTTCACCGAGTTCCCAGTAGGAAATTCAGACTTCAGGGGACGTTCCAGTTGCAGTTTCCTACTTGGAACTCAAAATTCCTACTTCTGACTACAACTGGAACGCACCAAAAGACGTCTGCAATCCAAAGCATGTGTTTGTTTGTTGTTATGCAGCTGGGACCTTCCTCAGAACTCTGCATTGCTTTACAACTTCTTTTATCAACAACTTACAGGATGCAAAGCGACGAGGTAATGTATCTCTTTCTAGTTACGTAGCGGTAGTTTTTGATGTGTGACAACAAGCAATTTTTTTGAAAACTTATTATCGTAGTTGTAGCCGGCTATATATCGCTACTTACAGCCCGCGGTGCTCTAAGACGTGTAATATAAATAATATAATAACATAAATTTGCTCTAGTTGGAATTGTTTTGTTCCCAAAGTTGAGTATCCAGGCCAGTCCAGCACTGTTCGACCCGACCGTGAAGGCTAAGGAATAGCATTTATAGCTAACCTATTTTGATGCTATAAAACTCATCTTAAAGTGTGTATTTGGATCAGGCATATATCTAAAAGGGAGACTTTTTTGTAATTACTGAGAAACTCCTCACAGTCTCTTTAAAAAGAAAATCAGCAGAATGTACCAATTTTGCCCCAATGTGAATCAAGAGTTAAAATTCACTTGTTAACAATGAAGTAGAAAATTAAGATCTTAGAGCTCAATCCAATGATTACCACATTTGATGCTTTAATCGGGAGTCATTGTCCATAGTGGAACTTTTACTTCAAATTTAATTACGGTGACATAATTACATGACATATTCACATTTATTTTATTCTGGTGTCATATCTGACACCAGGTAATTTTTTATTTTTATTTTTAATCTATTTTTTTAAAATTTGTATTTATGTATTTATTTTACATTAATTTATTTTTTTATATTCATATTTTTTAGATATCTTTCTATTTTTTTCAAACTGCTATTTGAATCCTAATTTCCCTGAGGGAGCTTGCCAAAGGGATTAATAAACTTCCATCTAATCTAACATAATTTCTGGAGCACTGGCTTTATAGGCCAAGTTAAAATGTTTAGCCTGAGCTCATGTTTCTCTCATGTAAATTAATTATATTTAATCAAAGTCTTTATAAACCAGTACCATAAAACATTCTTTTGTGATTTTCTAATTTTGTCTTTAAAAGTGTTAATATGACCACTGGTCATCACCTCAGTCTGGACCATGTGTTGGCGGTGCAGGCGGAGATCAAACACGCAGCTGTAGAGGTCGATGGATCCTTTGGAGTCCAGCTGCTGCAGGACTCGGTCCAAGGCGATAAACGTCCCTGTACGGCCCACACCGGCGCTAAAACACATAAAGACACACAGTCACTTAAAGGTGCAGTGTGTAGAAACCAACATTTTGGCGACATCTAGTGTTCTGATTTTGGAATGAGCCCGTCAGTTTCTAAAACATCATATCACAAAGCGGCCAGAGCTGGTGAAGACCAAAAAGGATCGTGAACAGGGCATCATTTACAACAGTTACCAAGTGAGGGGTTTTATTATTATTTGTAACTATTATTTCGATTGATTATTGGTCAGTTAAGATGATGATTATAGGAAGGCCTGTCATGATAATAAATTTTGCTGGATGACAATTGTCCAAAAAATGATTGCAAATAAATATTATATTAAATATTATTTTGCAACATAATTTTTTCATTAATGTAATTATAATATATGTCACAATAGAGGGATTACGATGTATCAAAAGCAATAAACTTTAATGTCTTAAGAGTATTTAACTGTAATTGGAAGGTCAAGAGCTTTTAAAAAAAATAAATCAAACAAACAAATGATATAATAAAATAAACAAACAAAAAAAGAGAAAAAAAACAATGAAAATGAAATGGACTCTCTTTTTGGAAAAACTGGATGTAAATAAAATTATACTAATCAAAAACAATAGAAAAAAATAGACCCTCTCTCTGTAAAGAAAAAAAGAAAGCTCTAATAAAAAATACACAACAATAAAAACAATAAATAAAATGGAGTTTATTCAGTTCCTGAATTGTTTGTGACATGTACTTTCTCCCAGTCAATTTGTACTGTCTGTCAGACATTTGTAACATTTCCTGAAATGCTAACTGTTCAACCGTATTGAAGGGCTACAATTCTTTTGAAATGTAGTGAACAACACTGTCTGTGAGCGTGCACCATTTTGTGTTGTTTTATTTATATTTACTTTGCAGAGCAAACGCCTCAGTAAGCACTGACTGTCAGGACGGAGGCTTTGCTGCACCTCCCCTTCTTCGCCGCCACTACTTTCACACAAATGCGACATATCAGCTTGTCGGTGTTCATGAGCTCACACCTTGTTCATTCTGTTTAAAACCAAAATACTCCCACACTTGGGCTGTGGTATTCAGCTTAGGAATCATCACTTTTGTGCCTTCATTCATATTTGTGTTTGTTTTCATGTTACTCCTCACGATGCTGACTTCAGCTCTGTGCTTGAGGGCCCGCCTTCCCCAACAAAGATTGAATGACTGACAGATGGCTCACTCTGCTCATCCCACTATAGAACCAACGCACCCAGGTGTTGAGACACATGCATAGAGTGAACCATCTTCTCATCCAGCCTGTTTGATAGAAAGAGTTGAGGGAAACAAACATGCATGCACGACTCAATTTATTGAGGTTGGCAAATTTATTGAGGACGTTTTTATTCACTGTGTGGTTAATTTAGTTATTGATTAACGTGACAGGCCTAATTATATGTTTTTTAAACTTTTGTAGACTCATATTCAAAAATCCCATTTCACTCTTTTTGTCCCCAAAACTCACCAGTAGACAACATGGCAGATCGTTGTGTCAGCCTCCACAGAGGGGAGACCCGCGGTACATAGATATAAAAAGCTTTTTCTAACTTAATAAAAGGAAAAGTTTTATGATGATTGTACACTTATTTTGATGGACTTTACATAAAAATAGAAACATTGTATCCTATATTCACCGTTTCTGTTTGGCGAAATGCTGCCAACTTCTACATACTACACCTTTAAAGCAGCCAAAACAGTCAAAGCTTAAATTATCACTAAATAAAGACACACATCGATCCTACCTGCAGTGTACAATGGTGGCCCCAGTGCTCGGAGATCGATCCACGTAGTCCCGGACTGTCCTAACGAACTGGATCAGGGACTGGGTGCTCTCCGGGACGCCGTGGTCGGGCCAGACGGTGTAGTGGAAGTGACGCACCACCCGTGGGTAACTGCAGTTGCTCTCCTGTCAGGATACAGAACGATCAGTAAAGTCCGGGTTTAGTTTTAGATGAGCTAACAGGCTGAATCATGAAGGGTTAGGAGGTACCGATGTGATCTTGAACTCTCGGATGGTCCACTCCGGCAGGACGGACTCTGACAGCATCTGAATGACCAGATCCCCGTAGTACAGCGGCTCTCTGTCTGCAGGCCAGTACTGATCACACTTTACCTGCAGAAACACACAAACGTAGCATTCATGTACATCAGATCGTGTGGTCACAATCTTTAATTGATGCCTCTGAAGCGGGGCACACACATAAAAGACGATATGGCTGTTTTTGTCCCAACCACGGACGGCAAACTCCAGATTATCTTCTGTCTTCTAAAATTATCCTCTTCATTCATTTATTGTTTATTTGACATGGACACAAGGTAACATTGATGCTGAGATATTTGAATATCCACAGGTCCCAAATGCACGGCTGTAAGTGTTTAAAGCACAGTGCTAATTTTCAACACCAGTCCATGGGCGGTTTTACGGAATGAAACTGTGCAAAAAGAAATCTAGAAAAAGAACAGAAATACCTAAGACCAGTGTTGGGCAAATTACTTTAAAAAAGTAATAGTTACAAGTTACTTTCCTAAAAAAGTAATTGAATTACCAACAGAATTACTCCTTCATAAATGCAATTAGTTACCAGGTAAAGTAACTGATGTGTTACTTTTTTGAAAAATCTTTACTGTTTGAACTGTGTGTCTCCGTCTCTGTGTCCCTCATTGTTACCTGCTGCAGCAGCTCTGACATCATCAGCGGAGTTCTCGGTGTTTTTGGTCACTAGATTTTAGATTTACTAACAACAGACAAACACTTTGCTGTCGGACATAATGTACACTTCAAATGTGTGTTCTTGACTTTTATTTCTTTTACTTCCATCCTGAAAACACCAGCTTTAACTCCACAGACGCTTCAGACTCACCGTTGCTGCAGCTAGCCGTGTTGCCAGATTTTGCGATTGAAATAAGCATTTTTAAAGAGAGAAACCTACATGAAGTGTGTTATAATTTTTATCCATGTTAAATTTCAATTTCAAAGTCAAATTTCTTCTTTTTTGTCTCTTAATTTACTTAATAAACATCCCTTTGTTTGGAGGTGGAACATCCTTTTCTTTATCAAGAAGTGAAGGGAGGGGCTGCTGTTATTTATAACTCTGTTATTGCTAAACAGTCTGTCTAACCTTGATTTTTTGTAACCAAAAATACATGTCAGGGTTTTATCTAAGTTGTATCTTAATAATCTACAGCTTTATTAGGGTGGAAACAGTAGTGGCTACATTAGAAATAAATTTAATTCTGCCTATGGGGATTTATTTTAGGTAGAAACATAATTATAGAGTGGGATAGAATAATTTTAATAACTTCTGAATTGGTTTTATATTGATGGTTTGGGGACACAAGTCCAAATGAGCAACTGCACTATTGGAACAAGCCCAAAAAACTGCACTCCTAATACATGCATGTTAGAAACACACAAAGCCAAAAGTCACTTATAATAAGCAAACCTGGCAACTCTGAAATCAAGTTCTCTTGTCTGTCTGTTTGCAGTGCAGCTCCTGTCTGAGTCTGGCTGAGTGAGGCAGGTCAGATATCAGCTGATAGACATCAGAGCAAATTAATGCGCCACATTTCACTGTCGGTAACGGCGTTGTAACGGTTGAAAAAGTAATTAATGAGATGACCCATTACTGGGAAAAATAATAGCGTTGGTGAGGCTGTTATTTCTAACGCCGTTACTCCTAACACTGCCTAAGACACAGTTCATTAGAAAATACATCAGAATTAAAATATATAAAAAAAAAAATAAAAAAAAACAGAAAAATGAGAAGGTTCCTTCAGGTAAACATGTGTACAAGCAAATGCTTTATATGTGAGAACAGTATTGTTGCTCCTTCAGCTATGATTTAGGTAAACTATTCCAGAGTTTAGCTCCTGTGGCAGAGAAGGCTGATTGTCCAAAGGATGTTTCACACATTGAAATTCAACAGATACTGTAAACATAAGCCTGTGTGTTTGCTCGACTGGAGTCCTGATTCCTGCTAGCAAACTCATCCAGCATAGGTGGAACTAGACTATGAAAGCATTTGGAAAACATTTTAAGATAAGGTAATGAAACTTTCAAAGTTAAGCATACTGTGTTTCTCTGATATGAGACAGTGATATAAGATTCTCCTGTGGTTTGAAGTGTGTTACGATTGAATTTGTCCAGATATCTGACTCCAAACTGGTCGGGGTTGACCAATAATCTTCATGCGTGACTCTGTGAATTGTGACGTGGATGTAGCCAATCAAGAAGCGAGCTGACTGAGGAACAAGGAAGGGCGTATCTCTATAATAAAAAACTCTGACCTTTATGATATTTACTCTTTAGGTGGTGGATCATCGAGGCACTGATATTAAACCATCACTGACTCACCCGCCCTTTCTCCACGCACTGTGTCACCATGACAACGTTGTAGACGCCGTGCTCCCACACCATCCGCCAGAAATCGTCCTTGGTGCCGGGCAGTGGACCCTGAGTGGCGATGTACTCCCTGCGGTAGTTGTTACCCTGCAGACACACACACATTACACTGATTTTAAGGTCTCTGATTGGCTACCCGTTTCTTTTAGGATAGATTTAAGGATTCTTTTACTGGTTTTTAAAGCTCTTAATGGTCTTAGTCCTTCATATTTATCTGATTTGCTTTTACTGTATGAGCCCATTAGAGCCCTCAGGTCTTCAGGTCTGTTAACAGTTCCCAAAGTTAAAACAAAAACTTACGGTGAGGCATCTTTTTACTACTATGAACCCCGCTCATGGAACAACCCACCTGAAGACCTGAGGGCCGCACCTAATGCTAATGTCTTTAGAAACAAACTCAAAACCTACCTTTTTAGTCCAGCTTTTAACTGAATTACCCTTTAGTGTTTTTATTTATTTTAATTACAGCCCACTTTTTAAAACAATTTTATCTTATTAAATTTTTTATCTTTTCTATCTTTTCTTATTTTATTTTCTAATTTTTTTATTTTTTAACTTAATTTCAATTTATGGTTTATTTCTATTGTTTTATTAAATTATTTTTCTTATTTTATTTTATGATATATTTAATTTTGCACTTTAACCTAACCTCCAGTGTTTTCTCATTTTTAAACCTTTAAGATGTTGTTTCCTCAGTATGTACTGGGTACAGCTGTGTGCTTTATTATTTAATTCATCTGTCTGTTTGTGAAGCACTTTGTGCTACATTTTTTATGAAAAGTGCTATATAAATAAAGTTTGATTTGATTTGATTTAATATAAAGCATATAAAAACTGAACATTTTCTCAGTTTAGGATATAAATATTCATCAGATATGTGTGTTCATTTATAAAGACGTGTTTTTTACCTTTGTCTTTACCATCATCATTTAGAAATTTCTTCAAATTAAATTCACAGATTCACTCATTTAATACCAGACAGTAGTGTTGTGTTACTCAAGGTGGTCTCGTGACCACATTTTGAAGGTCTTGGTCTTGTCTCGGTCTCGGACTGGTTGGAATCAAGATTTTCCGTCTAGACCAATCAAGACCGGCACAGATCTGCTGTTCTTGGTTTTTAAAATTGATTTTAATGGTCTTGGTCTTGGTCTTGGTCTTGTCTTTGTCTTGGTCTTGGTCTCAACTCGGTCCCAACTCCAAAAAGTCTTGGTCTTGTCTTGGTCTCGGTGCATTCTGGTCTCAGGCAAGTCTTGGTCTCGGATAGAGTGGTCTTGAGCACAACACTAGCAGACAGGTCAGTTATCTTCATCTTCCCTTTTATAAAACTAAACACGGTCAGTTCTCCATCAGATATCATGGTGTAAAAAATATGGAATGATAAAAGACATGAAGCTGAGAGCTCATCACCATTACACATTTTTAAAAAGAAACTGTCTTTACATTTAATTCATGACGCTCAGTTTTACTTTGTTTTTTTTCCCGTCTTAAATTCTGTTCTAATTTAGTCAACTCCTTTATAGTCCTACATTTTTGTTTGCTTGTTTATCCTGTTTATGCTTGTGTTATTGGCAATTATTATTATTTCCTTTAGTTTCTTCACTCATGGTTGAACACATGTATGCATGTCTCACTTTGTGTTCTTACAGAAATCTTGACTGTTCTCTGCTTTTTTCTTCTTAAAGAAAGCTGAGGTCCTGATGGCTTCTTGACCTCTCCTGACACATCTCTTTGTATCTTATTTCTTATGTATCTTTTTATAGTGCAAAACTAAAAATCAATACAGGAGGAAGGTTTGAGCATGTTGCAGCGTGCAGGGTGTTGTATGATGGAGCGCGTGCTGATGTGCACGTACAGGCATGTAGCTGGCGTTGATGTAGTCGGAGCAGGGGTCGTCCTCCAGGTACGACAGCTTCACTCTGGTCGAATCATCTGCAGAAATAAACCATCAGAATGTTGATTATTTAAAACATAATTCAGAAATATTTCACTATCATTTAACAAATCATAGACGTGATAAATTTACTCCACTGTTTCCACATCATTGGTTCCAATTTCCACACTGTAAAAACTCAAATCGAAGTTTATTCATCTAATTTCAATTCTTCACCCTATAAAGCCAGTTGTATCATATTTGATACATACTTTTATAATACCTCTATCTGCTCAATATGATCAACAAATTACAAATAAAAAACATCTGAATACAATCAGATAAATGATAAAAATGTCCTCAAATGGATTATCAGTGGCCAAAAACACCTAATGTATCGAATGAGATACAAAAAAATCTACATGTTGAATTTAACGGACATTTTTATATTTTTAAGATTTTAGCAGAAAGTGAAACAAACATTTCATCTCCAAAAAAATTAGAATTGTCTGGCTATAATCTATGGTCTTGTGCCTTAAAGGGTTAAAATCTCACAAGGCTTACTGTAAGACAAAATTGCCTGACATGTCCAGGTACACATCTTATTTCAGTATTTAAAACCAAAAAATACACCCTGGATTGATTGTAATAAGTTAAAAAAAATCTGCTAATGTGGCAAGACAAATTTTACTTGTACTGTCTTGGAAAAACATTTGCTGTCTTAAGAAGTTTCTATATCTTATTTTAAGACCCTCAAGGAGTAAGATTTTGCTTGTTTCATTGGCAGGTTTTTTCTCACAATTACAAGTCATCCAGTGTTTTTGTTTTGTTTTTAACTCCTTGTAATATGATAGCTATCTGGACTTAGTTTTAGTAAGTACTGTGGATATTTTAGACTTGAAATTGGACAAATAAACTTGCTAAGCTTGCTATCTGAGTTTTTGCAGTGCAGTTTGACTGAATGTTCATTAAATAAAGTGACTGATGATGTCTTTGCAGCGAACACTCTGAGTGAGCTTGTAGTTGATTATGTGTCAGAATCTCATTTTAAACCTCATAATTAAACGCCAGTGATGTGAAACAGCAGACCTGATGTGCCTCGGCTTTAACAACACTCGTAGAAGAAGAATGAATCACTTCGCCTCTCTGTCTTCACTTTAATGTGAGGGAGCTCGGCTGTGACTCACGGACCGGAGTCATTAAACATTTTATTAATATTTCCACAATAAGACAGACGGAGGGCTGAGTCACTGGGAGCAGAGGAAGAAGACGGTGTGGTGTTTCACATCGGGATAATATCATCGATGTGGAGTCTGCGGTCAGGTTGGTAACAGAGACTGGCTGAGCTTTTGCTCTATGATGATGATGATAGTTGTGAGGTACACAACAACAGCTAGTCACTTGCTGTCTTTAGACTGTCATTGATTACACTATTTATTATAGAGTGGAACAAGACATAGTGCGTGGGTATCATTTTTATCTTGTGTCTTTCTCTTTGTTGCTTGATGCCTGTTGCCCCATGTGCTTACTGTAATTTTTCAGAGGTACAGAGAGGAGCTTGAGAAGCTCCTGTCACACTTTTAGTGATTCTCCTGTTTATTTATTCATTTACAGCTATGTTGCGGTCCTGTAGTTTTTAAGGATTGACTTGTTTTTATTATTTTCAAGTGGAACTTTGCGCACATTAAGGGTGCTATGAGGAGAATCTAGTTCTGGCGACATAAAGACTCTGCTATGAGCACGCGCGGCGACTGTCGTAATGCTGCATTCCAGTAACCTCGAAACTGGGAGTGACATCATTTCCGACTTATCGGCGTTCCAGTTGAAGTCGGAAAAAAACATGCCGATCTACCAGGGTGTTGTTAGCTGCTGTTAGCACGCCCTGCGTTGTTGTATAAAGAATGTGATTATCACTATGGCAGCATTTATGTAAATATAAGTCTAACAATACTATGTATACAGCTGATCTAGAGCGACACACCCCAGTCAGAAGTGCAAATAAATGAATTATTACAGGAGCTAAATAACTGTTCACACTGGGGGCATCCATCTTCAATTGTTGACTCGGGGGTGGCGAAGTTTCACCGAGTTCCCAGTAGGAAATTCTGACTTCGAAGGGCATTCCAGTCGCAGTTTCCTACTCGGAACCCAGAAATTCCTACTTCTGACTACAACTGGAACGCACCAAAAGACGTGACAATTTTTGGAAAACTTAGTATCATAGTTTTGTAGCCGGCTATATATCGCTACTTACAGCCCAGTGCTCTAAGACATGTCCGAATAATATAAATTTGCTCTAGTTTTAATGGTCTTGTTCCTGAAGTTGAGTATCCAGGCCAGTCCAGCCCTGTCCGACCGCAAAGCTAAGGTATAGCATTCATAGATAACCTATTTTTTTTTTTTTTAATGTATTTTTGGGGTATTTTATGCCTTTATTGATAGGAGAGAGACAGTGGATAGGCTTGTGAAAGGGGGTGAGAGAGTAGGGGAAGACACTCTGCAAAATGGTCACAGGCAGGATTTGAACCTGGACCGGCAGAAGCAAGTACATGGGGTGCTAACCACTCCGCCAAACCAGCACCCCATAGATAACCTATTTTGATGCTATAAAACTCATCTTAAAGTGTGTTTTTCCATCAGGCATATATCTAAAAGTTAGACTTTTTTGTAATTACTTAGAAACTCCTCATAGCATCTTTAAGCACCTTAGCACTTTACCTTTATCTGCTTATAATAATAATAATAAACTGTATTTGTATAGCACTTTTAAAAACATTGGTTAACAAAGTGCTTTGACAGCAGGCAGGAACACAAGACAACAAAGCACAAGAGGTCAACCACAAAGGAAAAAAGAACAACCGAAAAAAAGTTAATTAAAATCAAAGAACATTTAAGACAAACACAAATGGCAAAAGGAAATTGAGAGAGATCATAACACCGAAAGAACTTAAACCCGAAAAAATAGGCACAACAGTCCAGGCCGAGTCACTACTGATCACCACGACCATTTAGACACGAGGACCCTCCTGAAAACCAGATGTAGCATCTCAAGAGGCCAACCTCTAATAAATCAGACGACAGGTCGATGGTTCATGGATCTGTCACTAACTTTAGTTCTTACTTTAGTCCACTTGTCTCCTCTTACCTCCCTTCCTTCACCCACACACCCAACACAGCATCGTGTGGATTTGCTGTTCATCATGAGACTGGGATCCACATTCAAGATTTCCTGCTGCTTAACAGAAGATTTTTTCTTGCTGCCATGATGGAGGGATTCATGATTGGCTATATGGATTCATGTTGGTGTTGGATGGATATATTTGTATATATGAGTATATGTGTGTTTTATATGTATTTATGTATCTATGCATATATGTCATTCATTCATTTATTTTCTATCCCCCTTTATCCCTTTTGGGCAGCTGTCCTTGGACAAGAGGCGGGGTCAGCTGGAGAGTGAGCAAGCAATCTCTAAATTGGGTACTTTGGGGCTGAAGAGGTTTACAACAGAATGTAAAGAAGTTAATTTCCCCTGAGAGATGACGAAAGGATGTATTTCTCTCTTTGTTTCTGTCTTGTTTCAGTCCAGAGACATCTACAATTACTATGTGTGATAATGTGCAATTAATGTGCAATTAATGTGCAATCCTCAATCCTCTAACAATGTGCAATTACAGTGTGGAAGTACACCCATGTACAATCACTTATCCCACGTGCAATTACTCAGTAAATGTGTAGATAATCTTTATAGGATTTACTTTTAGTTTTGTTTTCAAGCCCTTTGTGTATTTTTACATCATATATTTTTATATTTTATGTCTTATATAGGTAGAGTAATGTACATGCTGCTATTTTTTATACTTAAGTTTATGTTTATTCTGTTAATGCTGTCCACTTTGCTGCTGTAACACTGTAAATTTCCCCACATGGGACGAATAAAGGTTTATTCTTCTTCTATTCTATTCTATGTTTTTTCTTTTAGCCACATATAAAGCAAACTAAACATGTCTTGTACACTTATTAGCGGTGACTGATTTACAAAAAACATGATTAATCTATGAAGCAAGAAGTGAATTAATCAATAACTAAAGTTAAAGTTGGTCTTTGTGTTCACAGGAGAAGCAGAGACAGAGGCAGCCTGGTTAAATAAATCAGAGCAGGATACGTTCAGTGTATTAAAGTCACATGGTGCAGCCTTTAAATTAAATTCTGCTGCAGCGTGAAGCCTCCTCTGCGTGTGAAGTCGTGCAGTTATGAATGTTTTTATCACCTCCAGGCTCGACCCTCACACAAATACATCACTGTAGCCATGGTAACAGGAGCTGTCACGTTAATTAGTGTTTCTAATGATGTCGTCATGTTAATGATTTTCACATTGATTGGTTTATTTCGCTGTCGCTGCAGGCTTGATAACTCTAACTTTATTTCTGTTTGATAACTTGACGCTGCGGGAAACTCACAGGGCAGGATGTTGTTGTAACGGTTCTTCCCTCGGTTCTCGGGCACTCGGGCAACGTCCATCGTTTGGTTTCGTCCAACATCCTTCAGATCCTAAAAAAATAAAATGATCTATGTTCAAACTTCAACATTTTAATACCTAAGAATTTCTAGTAACAACTGAAAACACTGTATTAGGCATGCAAGGACAGGAAGTGACACAGAAACAGCCAAAGAGAACCAAAAGCTTAATTTTCTTTCTGAGACTAGATAAAAAAAAAATACAATCAAGTGTTATGAGCAAATATGCTTGACTTTTGCAGATAACATCATGACCGCTCACAGCATCACTTGAGACAAAAATAAAGGTAAATAATAATAAATATGTGACCTCAAACTCCTCAGAGAGCAGGTAGTTGGAGTCAGCTTGTAGTTTGCTCAGATGGGACTCAAAGTTGCATGCTTTGATCGGGCTGGAAACAAACAAAATAAAATTTATGAGCAAAAACTATGAACAACAGAACACATAGCAGACATAGTCTGGTGAGTTTCTGACAAATTATAAATTGAAATATTTAATTTACATGGTCTGTGTATTTAAGCTTATCAGTTTATTCAGTGTTTGAATTAAAGAAAAGATTCTCACCTCGCTACCCGTCGATTACTGCAACACAGAAAAGAAAAGAAAAGTCAAATTTGGCAATAAAAGACGTGCAATCCTAAAAATAATTACCCCTAGCAGAAGTAGGGAAAAGGATTTTCTATCTTGCTTACAATTAAATTTTACTTTAACATATTTGTTAGAAAACATTGATACACCTGCACTGTATATCCCAACATTTAGGGATTGATGCAAAGTCATATATTTTTAATTGTTAGAATTATGTGCTTTATTTGCATTCAAGTGCAGTTGCCAGCAAGACTGACTGGAAACTGTATTTATTCAAAAATATTTTTGGGTTCATGATGAAAAAAAGCATACAATACAGACTTTTTAATAGAAGAAATCGGGCTGTATTGACTATTCAAACGTATGGATACATATTATAACACTAATACACATTACTAGTGATTTAACTGGCATTTAAAGGAATAAAATCCAGGTAATAATTAAATATGCAGACTCAGTTTGATCAAAATATTATTCAAATTGATTGTTTATAAGTTGCTTAAGTATGCAGCAATTCATTAGTGACCACCTTGGTTTTATATGTATATGTTGACATGCAACTGTATATTCCTGCAAAACCAATTCAAAAGTTGGAAAAAAAAAATAATAATATATATATAGATAGATAGATAGATAGATAGATAGATAGATAGATAGATAGATAGATAGATAGATAGATAGATAGATATACATATATATATATATATATATATATATATATATATATATATATATATATATATACATATATATTAGTTATATTAGGGCTGTCACTTTAGTGCATTAATTACAACGCAAATTAATGCATTAAAAAATTAATCGCAGGATCAAATATAGCACAGGAACATTTTAATACTGTCCAGTTGAAGGACCCGTACATGGCAGTGGCATGTCACTTCACACATGCGTCGCTAGTCAAACCAAACAAAGCTGAGGTGAAATCAGGAACGGCCTATTTGAGTCTCCACTTTATGTTATTTTTTAATTTATTTATCTATATTTGTACTACATTCTTTAATAATGCACCAGGCCTAATTAGTTTGCTGGATGTCCTTCACCTTTTTCTTTTTTTTTAATTTGATTTATGAAACACACTTAAAGTGTAATTTGAGCTGCCTGATTGAGCTTAGAATTATCTGGACAAGATGCCCTGACTTATATTTTATTCAATCACCAATAAAAATGTAGATTTACAATATTCTTTTTTTAGTGTATTAATTTGATTAATCATCCACTACAATTTTGTAATGTCCTGGAATTCAAATTCTTTATTTGGAGGCTTTAAGCAGATATGAGATTAAAATGCGATTAATTAGAATAATTAATAACAAATCCTATAATTAATTAGATTCATTTTTTTAATCACCTGACAGCACTTATATATATATATATATATATATATATATATATATATATATATATATATATATATATATATATATATATATATACATATATATATATATATATATAGATATATATATATATATATAGAGAGAGAGAGAGATAGATAGATAGATAGATAGATAGATAGATAGATAGATAGATAGATAGATAGATAGATAGATAGATAGATAGATAGATAGATAGATAGATAGATAGATAGATAGATAGATAGATAGATAGATAGATGTAAATTTGTGAACACTTTATTAAACACTTCGAAATAATGACTAAATATAAAGTGAGACTTTAAATCATTTGGTCATTATTGTTCATATTTGCTTGTATTGCCTGAGTTTTAATGACACTAAACAGATTATTTTGGGTTAATTAAAAGATTTTAGTTTTTTTTTCTGATGTGCTTCTTGTTGGATTGCTTAATGTGTGTCTATGTTCTTGCACTTGGTTTTCTATTTTTCTTTGTGTTTACGTTAAGTTACTATTACTTCTATAGTTCTGATTATTTAAGTAATTCCAGGTGGATATGAGGCTGTTTTCTTATCAAAGCTTGATGGTGAATTCTCTCTCACCCCCGGTGCCCTCCGCTGAATAAACTCACAAACTCTCAGAGTAATTAACGCTGCTGTAGATGTCGTGGCTGAGCGATGAGATAGTTTTATTGGAAACTAATACTTCACACTCGCACAGATCGGACAGAGGAGGAATCGGAAACTCATCTCTCTCCCTGTCACCCACTCGGGTGAACAGACTCTCAGTCTTACCTCCTGACGCCCACGTACAGCCCTGAAGATGGAACCTCCTTCCACATACTCATCCTCACCACCGGGTTCTCCTGCACCGCCCTACGCAGAAGGAGAACCCCAGATTAATCCTTTTATCACCCAGATCATAGACAGAAAAGCTCTATTAAATGACTTCTTATGAGCTTTTTGGACTGTAGGCCTGTAGTAGATGATTAACGATCATTTCTCAGGCATTTATAAAATATTAGTAGATATTAATTAGTAGATATTTTATGAATCATGGTCAAACCACTTGTGCACATTTGTAAATGCTTACTTTATCATTAATAAATGATTATTAAATCAGCAACAACTTCAGTTCCAAGATATTTAGAAGCTTTTAGTTGATATTGAACTAATCATGAATAACCCATATATATAAATATATATACATTTGTAAATGATTATTAAACCATTTACAACTAAACTTGCACAACATTTATTTATGATTTATACAATATTAAAAACATGATTATTGAGCTGCAACAAAGACTAAACATGCGATTTATACGGACTTATTACAAATCATTCATTAAAGCTGCTTTGATGAGAATTTATTTCCGGCAATATAAAGACTCTGCTACCCATGAGCACGCGCGGGGACCGTCGTAAAGACGTGACCCAAGCCAAAGCATGCGTTTGCTGTGATGCTAATGAATGCAGCTCGGACCTTCCTCAGAACTCTACATTGCTTTACAACTTCTTTTTTCAACAACTTACAGGATGCAAAGTGACGAGGTAATGTATCTCTTTCTAGTTGCGTAGTTTTTGATGTGTGACAACAGGCAATTTTTGGAAAACTTAGTATCGTAGTTTTGTAGCCGGCTATTTATCGCTACTTACAGCCCGGTGCTCTAAGACGTGTCCGAATAATATAAATTTGCTCTAGTTTTAATTGTCTTGTTCCCGAAGTTAAGTATCCAAGCAAGTCCAGCCCGGTCCCGACCGTGAAGCTAAGAAATAGCATTTATAGATAACCTATTTGGATGCTATAAAACTCATCTTAAAGTGTGTATTTCCATCAGGCATGTATCTAAAAGTGAGACTTTTTTGTAATTACATAGAAACTCCTCATAGCATCTTTAATCATGAAAAACATAATACATGTAGTTCAAGAATGCATCCTTAAATCATCAATAATGTTTTCCTATACATAAAAATAACAGTAGTTAATGATGAATAAATCACATACAAAAAAAGTTGGTGCAGGGTTTTAAAAATGTAATTGATAAAATAATCATTTACAAATGTATATAAGTGATTTGTTCATAATAAGTCAACTATTAATATGGACTAATAGTTTATAACCGTCTTACAAATGATCGTTATTATAAAGTTTTACCAATTAAAGACTAAACTGATGGTGAGTTAACAGCTTAAGTGTGGATACAGAAGGTTTTGTTTCGTGTTTTTGTGCACTCACACTTTGCGTAGCCTCTGTCTGTAGACGAGCAGAGAGACAACGGCAACCATCATACCGATCAGGAACATCCCGGCACTCAGACCCTCCACTACGCCCCCTAGAGGCTCTGACAAAGAAACACAGGGGGTGAGAATTAGTGTCAATATTTACTCATTTTTGCACTTCACAGGCTTTTAGTTTTGATTACAGTCACATTCTCTGTGTCATTGTTTCATAAGCCTCTCCAATGTCACAGATTTGTCCCAGATCACAGCACTGCCCCCACAGTCTTGGACAGTAGGCACTAGGCATGATGGGTGCATCACTTCACCTGCCTCTCTTCTTACCCTGATACTCCCATCACTCTGGAACAGGGTCAATCTGGACTCATCAGACCACATGACCTTCTTCCAGTCCTCCACAGTCCAATATTTATGCTCCCTAGCAAACTGAAGCCTTTTTTCTGCTTAGCCTGACTGATTAATGGTTTTCTTAAGGCTACACAGCTGTTCAGGCCCAATCCCTTGAGTTCACATTGTGTGTGTGGAAATGGTCTTACTTTCACTATTAAACACACCCCTGAGTTCTGCTGTTGTTTTTCTTTGATTTGATTTGGCCAAACGTTTAAGTGATTCACCAATTATCATTCAGGATTTTATTCTGACCACATTTCTTCCTTGAAGACGATGGCTCCCCACTATCCTTCCAGTTTTTAATAATGTGTTGGACAGTTCTTAACACAGTTATAGTAGTTTCTTCAATCTCCTTAGATGTTTTCTCTGCTTGATGCCATTGATTTGACCCTTCTTAAACAGACTAACATCTTTTCCACGACCACAGGATGTGTCTTTGACATGGTTGTTTAAGAAAGGAGAAGCTGCTCGTTGCATCGAATGGGGTTAAATAACTTGTTTCCAGCTGAAAGGTAATAATAAATATATATTTGCACATACACATACATCCAGAGATAGATCCATCTAGGCACGGACAAAGGGACTAAAAATAAGAATTTATGATAGAGACAAACCCATGGATGCCCAGATCATAAATCTGTCCTCATCACATTTGTCACTGCTAAGTTTAGATTTAATCAAACAATTTTTATATAGCACCTTATTTGTCTGAGATTATTCTATCTGTACTCCTTAAAAACATCATTTCAGTTGATTGTTTCTCCTCTTTAATAACACCTACTGGTATTTTATTTTATATCCTTAGAAAGCCTAATTAGTCTACTTTACAACAAGCTACAACCTGAAAAGTCTGTGCATTTTGTGGAATGATCAGCAAAGACAGCTAAACAGCTAAACGTGTGTGCAGCTCCCAAAAATGTCCCAAAATCCCCTCCTACAGTTCCTTGGTGAAACAAGGTTGAGGGACTGCTCTTCTTGGGCTGTTCCTGGGATTCCCACGCTCCATCTTTGACTTCAACAGTCTAAAATTTGGAAATGATATCAGATGACACCAAATAATCCGGTCACTCTGTGAACCAGAACACCAGCTTGTAGTTGCTGGAGATTTTTGCTTTTTTTTTCACGTTTAGCTGTGCTAAAAACGTAGCTGCTCAAACATGAAATATAAAAAAATCTAATTTTATTATTTTCACAGGTAAAAAGAAAAATACTGTACATCCAAGGCCAAGATTTCCACTGGAGGGAACAATTTAATCCAGGTCTCTTCCACCAAATTCTTGGGGGTTTTGATTGATGAGAGGTTGTCATGGACGGAGCATATTAAGCTCATCGATTACAAAGTGATGAAGTCTGTTGGCATCATCAGGAAAATTCATGGCTTCATTACTAAGAATACTCCTCATACATTGTATTACAGTTAAATAAACCCACATCTTAGCTACTGTAATATTGTTTGGGCAAGTACATACCCTACAAATTAGCAGAAAATATTCATCACTCAAAAGAAATTTATTAGGCCAGCCACCTCTTCTAATTATTTATCTCCATCTGCCCCTCTATTTAAAAAGCTGAACTTATTGTCCATTTACGATATTAATACTCTTCAATCTTGTATATTTATTTATAAATATATTCATCTCCCACATTTGCTCCCAGAATCTTTGGTGTAGTTTTTTACAATCAACTCTCAGATTCATTCGCACAATACAAGACATGCCATTAAACTTCATACTCCATTTTGCCGTACTTCACAATGCCAGTTTTCTTTTACTTACAGAGGTTCATTAATTTGGAATTCATATTATCATTTAACAAAAACATCTACATCTCTGACCAATTTTAAGTTCAGACTAAAATCATATCTAATACATCGAGATCCCAAAGCTTCTTTTTGTTCTCATTCATAATTAATTCATCTGGTCGTTTGTTGTTGAGATATTTTGAGTTCATTTCATTTTATTAAATTTTATTTCTTTATCATCTTATATTTTTATTATTAACTCTATCTTGGATAAGCCCACTTTGGGGTTTTTTTAACCTCTCCAGCACTTTCTTGCATTTTGTTATTTCTATGCCAATGTAACTGTTTCTAATTTATGGAGCAAATAAAATAAAATAAAAATAACCCATGAATGCATGAGTTGTGTGGCTTTGTAAAGGGGAGTAATCACACTTTCTAAAGATACAAAAGGAGAGAAATAACCAACTAAGATAACATTTTCATCTTATTTTTTAGGAGTGTAAGCAAAGGTGGATCATCCACTCTGTGTTTTTCCTCTCGTCTGTATATAAGACCTTTATTACCAAACCAAACTCCACCTTTCGTCTTCCTGTTTGTGCTGCAGAAAATAAATCCCTCATGGTGCTGGAACTTTCCTCTCATCAGGACACGATTTACAGGAAACTCTGGAAAAGTTATGTAAGCTCACCGGCGTGCGTCCTGATGGGTGCAGACAGGAAGGAGTCGCTGAAGAGCGGCTGAGGAGACTCTCGGTGGTTCTCATCGAACAGTTTGGTGAACGCCCGGACGCTCAGCCTGTACGATGTTTTGGGCTTCAGCGGCCCATCACAGAAGCCGCCATAGCTGTGGCTCAGGGAGAGGTCATCGTCATGGTAATGGTCACAGGCTCCGCCCAGACGATCCCCTCCTGCTCCGAGGTTCACCTCGATCACCTGGAAGATCATTGATGAACAAACACTTCTGAATAACATCTTTGTAAATATGATTTTATATGCTTGTATCCAGTTTGTATTTGCATTTTGCTTTACTGTTAGCATTATTATTCAAATAAAGGCAGATTCTGTTGGTTTATTTAACCAATTAACTGCTGATAAAAGTGCGCTGAAGTTTCTTTTGGTGCAAAAGAAAGCAAGTAATCCATTTTTTAATGGATGTATATCTTTAATTGTGGTTTGAACAATAACTTGTATATTTGGTGAAAAAAATAGAAAAAAATAGATAGATAGATAGATAGATAGATAGATAGATAGATAGATAGATAGATAGATAGATAGATAGATAGATAGATAGATAGATAGATAGATAGATAGATAGATAGATAGATAGAATTTGTGGCTAAAAACTATCATATAAAAAGTATTCAACATTACATGTTCTTTGCTTTTTTATCTTAGGGTCGTGACCAGGGAAAATATTTTGCATATAATGCTTACAAAATGAATGTAATTGAAGCGTTACCTGTCCAGGTGAGGCCTCTGTGTCCTGTGGGCAGCGGCTGGCGAAATAGGCGGTCTGATACGCCCTGACGGAGGAGTTACTGATGTAGTCCCGGTATGAGGGCAGAGGGTGGCGCTGCTCTGGCTGCAGCATCTCATTGGCTGTCAGAAACAAGAAAAAGAAACTAAAACTTCAAAGATCTCTTTGTTACTGAGTTATGGCTAAAATGAGGAGAAACTGGCATTTTTATCATTTAAATTTGAGAAGAAAAAGACTATTTAAGCTCCACAAAGTGCTTTTCCATGGATATCAAGAAATACATTTGTGACGGGACACTCAGTATAGGGTAACACTTCAGAATAACGATCATTTGTAAGACATTTATAAACTATTAGTTGATATTAAACTAATCAGGAATTAACCATATATTTATACATTTGTAAATGATTATTAAACCATTCATAACTTAACTTGCACGGCATTTATTTATGATTTTACATTATTAAAAACATCATGATTTTTTTCCACAAATGCTTGAGTTGCAACAAAGACTTAACATGTGATTTATACTGACGTATTACACATTAACTATGAAAAACGTAATACATGTAGTTAAAGAATGCCTCCTTAGATCATTAAAAGTGTTTTCCTTCACATAAAAATAACAGTAGATAATGATGAATACATCATGTACAAATGATGTTGGTGCAGTGTTTTTAATAATGCAGTTGATTTAATAATCATTGATAAATGATATAATATTCATTTACAAATTTATATAAGTGGTTTGTTCTAGGGCTGGGCGATATGGCCTAGCAATAAAATCCCCAATTTTTTTCCACAACACTCGATTTATGATTTTAATCGATTTTTCCCTCCCTAAAAGAAACAAAACTCCCAGTGACATAAAAATGAAACAAATCAAGTTATGCCTTTATGTTGTCTAAATGTTTCCCTCTTAAAGTCAAAGTCTGGGTCATAAATGGTTGATTATGTAGCATAAACGTAGGCATGTTTGCCTACATTAACACTAAAAGGCTGAGGTATTTTTACAGTATTAGCATGAAACTCTCTGGTCAAAATTTAATCTACTTAAATAACAAATATAAGCCTATAAAAGTGCTTTTGCAAACCCTACAAGGCCGACCATCGTGAAAATTGTAATTTTTTTCAAAAATCATAACTACTTACAAGTGAACTAAGGCAAGAAAAAAATCTCGATTTTTAATTTTTTAAATCTTCTGCAGAAAATAATTAGAAATTAATCAATTTAAGCGATTTTTTGCCCAGCTCTAGTTTGTTCATAATTAGTAAACTATTAATTTTGAATTATAGTTTATAAATGCCTTACAAATGACCATTATTCAAAAGGTGTACCCAGTATTAATATCTCAAGCTAACCACGTAAAGCTTTAAAGATGGCAAACAGATTAATTTGTCATTGAAAATTGGTGTAAATAAAAGTATGGATGTCTCTTTAGGGCTGTTGTATGTTTTTGTACTTTATATTTATTAAAACAGGGCGTCTTCTCCAAAAGAAACATTAACATGAGTTAGAAGATGGTTTAAATATTTCTGCTTCATGCTCTTTGGGTCTTTTTATCTAAGACAGAACCGTCACATCATAAATGTCACTTTTTAGGACTTAATATATTTTTATACCATCGGACTCGGCCACGATCACAGTGAAGTATCTGACGGCTCCATTAGTGTCGCTAAACCACGAGCAGTTGAAGCGAAACAAGATGGAGGATGGCGTGATCTTCGATGACTTCTCATTGACTCGGACACTGGGGGGTGGAACCGGAGGACCTGAAAGAAAACGTAAATATTCAGAGAGGTGGTCAATAAACTAATATAAGCAATTAAAAGAGTAAATTTGTTGGTTGCGACTCACAGGGAGGTTTTTCTATGTTTAAATTCCAGATAATTAATTATCATCATAAAGAAAAGTCTGAACTAGTCTATATTAGGCTGAACTTTCCAGGAGAAAGACCCTCCGAGTTTTTGTCCTTATTTGTTCTTTTTTAACATGTTATGACACAGATTTGCTCATTTTCTCTTTTCTTTTCTCTCCTTGTCTCTCTTGGTTTCAGTCTCACAGTCCAGTTGTGTCAGGATGATTTATAACAACGCAGAGAAAAGCAGAAACATAAAGTCTGGGGAAGAAAATAAAGAGGAAGGAGTGGAGTTTAGAGGCTGATTTGGGTCACAGTGACTTCAATTGAAAGGAAAATTATCAAGTTAAAGGCACAAAAACATACGTATGAATTATAGTTTAGTGGAAAGGAGTCCATTAAACCTGCCTATCTTTGGTTCAGACTTGATCAGATGAAAATAAAAAAATTGTTGTGTTGCATATTTAGTACCAGAATCTGATTTTCAAGCATCAATCTTTTCTAAACATCTTCTACGAGACGTTGCCCAGATGGACTGGTCACATAAAAATCCCATGGATGCATGAAATAGTCCATCTGAAGCACCACTGTTAAAACAGTTATTCAGTTATATCTAATAAAGAAAATGTCTTCATATTAATATTTTATCTCCATTCCTGAGAAGGTCCAGTTCGTTCTGTCTCATTTTATCCAGCAGTTGACTATCACAAACTTGTTGCCAGTGTTCTGTACAATTTTCTGATATTTGTTAATGTGACAACCCTATTAAAAATAACATTTCTGCAAGCTACAAAGTGTGCAGAGTTTAATGCCTGTACATCAGGGATGAGCTTTGGTGATGAAGATGGTCACACAAAGACCACTGTAACTATCAGACAGGCAAAAAGCTTCATAATCTTTTTTTAAAGATAGGATTTAGGTGTTTTGAGTCTAGTTATTATAGTTTTTTTTTCAAATGTTTTATAGTATTTTATTTAAACAAGCATGAACACTGAACCCATTAAAGCTTCTTTAGTAGTTCTGGGTGCAAATTTTTTACCTGTCACTAAATAATACAGTGACATTTTCAACCCTTATATTCTCTTATGTTGTCTAAAATAATATTTAGCTTTACATTTTGTTAAAGGCTTTTTTCCAACTTTGAAGTTAGTATATTTAACAACAGAAAACTAAAATTCTGACATTTAGCTCTTTAGAAAAGGATAAAATTAAAGATTCGATTAGGCATTTCATCATTTTGTTCTTTCCTTTCCTTTCCTTTCCTTTCCTTTCCTTTCGCCTTCGCTTTATTTTGTTTAGTTTCGTTTTGTTTCGATCGGATTAGGTTAGATTAGAAAGAACTTTATTAATCCCTTTTGGAAACTCCTTCAAGAAAATACAATAGCTGTTTGAAAAAGGATAGAGATTCATAAAAAGAAGATAACAACTAACAAAAACCTAAATACATATAAAATAAATATACAATAGTAAATAAAAGTAAAATAAAATTAAGTGAAGTAACGTTGCATAAGTTAGTAGGTGCAAACATTTCACTTAAAATTGCTGATGTTTGATTATAATCAGTTGTATTTTGTGATTTAAAGTTAACTTTCTAGCTTTTCTTACCCAGAATCCCCTGCAGGATTAAACTGTGGGTACTTTTACCCAGAGATGGACCTCCTGATTTGAGTTTAAACTATGTGTTTGCTGATTGATCAATTAAATTAAGAAGCATAAAATTTATGGAGCAGGCAAATGACTGAATAAACCTCCCCCTCTCTGTCTGGGTGTCCCAGGTGAGTTGTCCTATTTATTTAAACAGCAGACGTCACCGTGGCGCCTCGGGGGGGGGGAGTGTGCGTGAACTCACGGTCGATCATGGTGACAGTCGTGTGTGTCGCCGGCGGGCTCGTCTGCCCGGCTGATGACACCCTAACCGTCACCGAGTACTTCCTAAACGCCTCCAGGTGGTCCAGCGTTACCGTGGTGTCGCCTCCGGCCAGGGGCAGCGCCAGGGTCAGCTCGCCGCTGTCGTGGCGACGGCACTCGACCTCGTAGGAGTCGAAGTCAGAGGAAGGAGGCGTCCAGGAGCAGGAGAGGGAGGAGGAGGAGACGGGGAAACAGTGGAGGGACCGCAGAGGGGACGGACCTGAAGGAGAGGAGACAAGGGAGAAGGTGATTAGGGAAGGAGACAAGGAAGGAGATGAGAAGAAGGAGGAAGAATACGAAAAGGAATGAGAACAGGCGAGAGAAGAAGAAGGGAATAAAGGAAAGAGAAAGAAGGGAAGAGGGTAGAGGAGGAACAAAAGGAAGGGAGAGAAGGAAAGGAAATAAGGTTCAACCAGAGGAAAAGGAAACAAGCACAGAAAGGAGGAGCAAAAAGAAGCAAGAGAGATACAACAAGAAAAGGAGAAAGGAAGGATGGAAATTAAAACACTGAATGAAGAGAGACAAGGAAGAAGGATGGTATGGTTGTGGAAGTAAAGGAGGAAATGAGAGGACAGATGGTAAATGAAAAAGGAGAGAAGGAAAGGAATAAGGAGGCACAACGCTAGGAAAGAAAAAATCAGAAAGAGAGAAAGCAAAGGAAAGGAAACAAGGACAAAAGGAGACAATTGGGACAGGACAAGGAGAGTGAAGGAGGCAGAATCATAGAGGAAAAGAGTTAAAGATAGGAGGAAACAAGGAAGAGAAAAGGAGACATAAAAGAAGAGAAAAGGGAAGGAAACATGAGGCAAGGAAAGGAGAGAATTTTGTGAGAAGAATAGGCAAGGAAACAAGGAGAGATAAAGGTAGACAGGGAGACAAGAGGGAGGACACATGGAGTAAAGTGACAAGGAGGAATAGGAGAAGAAGGAGATAAGGAGACATGGGAAGAAAGAGAAGGTGAGGCAACAACAAATAGATGACGTAAAGAAGACAAGGAGTTAGACAAGGAGACAAAAGGACAAAAGGAGTATAGAGGAGGAAAGAGGGGACAGGGTGCATCAACAAGGTAGAAAGCAAGGAGCAAAGGAGGCAAGGAGTTGAGGAGAAAATAAAAAGGGAAAAAGAGGAAAGGAAGTAAAAAACATAATGGGAGACAAGGTAAGGAACATGGATGAAGCAATAAGGACAAAGGAGAGGAAGGAGATGAGGAAGGACAGAGGAGAGTGATCAGTTAATTTCCTTCCTGACCTTTCATAAATATCAAACTTTAATAACTTTTCTTCCTCGGTCTTTTGTTTGACTCGTGGTATTTTTCGACCTGATTATGCCGCCTGTTTTCTAAAAGGTAAACTTTGTTTGTTTCGATGAGACGATAAAAGTGTCTCTTAAAGGGATGATGAATGTGGGAGAGCAGGAAAGGGAAGGAGAACGAGGACACATTCATCTTCTCATGGCTGCAGAAACCTGCAGATAAAACCTGATTAACTTCTTCTACAATAATCTCCTGTAGGCAGGTTAAGATCGCCTTGAATTTAAAAACACTTCTGACAGCTTGAGACTTCGCATTCACACTTTCTTTTTTTTTTTCTGAACAAAAGAACTGATCACTGAGGAGGACGAGCAGCTGTAAAAGTCATATGTAAACTGCTTGACTGAAAGGAGCAGCCTTGTTTTTGTTTGTTTTTTTCTCTCAATAAACAAAAAAAATCATATTTTTGCCTTTGTGATTGTCAAACTCAGATGAATCCTGTTCCTCCTCTTAAACTGAATAAAATAAACCAGGTCCCCTCATAAATATTAATAAATATTGGTCAGATTATACCCCTGCAGCCCGACAAACAGAGCATGATTAAAAATGTATTAAAAAGCAGAAACAGACGGCTCTCTCTTGACTTTAAAATCCTCTGTTATGGCACCATCTTGTGGTGCAGCCTCAGCCTGAAGCATCAAACATCATTCGCTGTTTTTTGTTGAACAAATCACCTCAACAAAAAATATTCTGTTTTTGTCATTTTTGAAAGAAGGTCTCCCCTTTATTTGTACAGAAATATCAGCTCTCTGTTAGAATTTCAGCATAATAAACTTTAGATAAGATTAGTTTAGATTGTATAGTATTATTTAAAACCCTTTGGGAAAATCTTCCTCAGGGAAATTGAGAATCAATAGCAGTTGATAATTAAAGATAAAAGGATATATATATAAAGAAGAAAAAAATAGGAAAAAAATAGATCCAATCAAAACTATTAATAAATATACATAAATAAAATAAAATAAAGTGATTTGAAGTGATTCTCCAAAAAAAATGTAAAAATAAATAGTTATATATTTCACTTTTTTAACACTTCACCAACATTGGCAAAATGGTTGGTCATTCTCCTTTGTTTCTGCACTTTCTATCTTTAAATCATGCAGCTCTCCTGTCTCCTGTTATCTTCAGTAAGGACAGAAAAGCCAAAAAAGTGCAGAAACTTAATGATCTTTGGTTGGATTTTCTGCCAAAACAAGAGAGAAAACGTTATAAACTGCACAATAATGGCAGAGGAGGGTTTCCTGCCCACTATAATCATAAAAAAGCAACTTAAAAGAAAGTGAAATCAGCTGAATTTAACAAGAAGCAAATCAGTCAAATAAAAGTAAAAATGAATACAGATGTAGTTTTGACCTCAAATAAGGGAAAACAATTTGAAATTAATTATGAGTTATTAAAGTGTCAATATCAAAGGCCATTGCTTATTAATATCAAAGGTGTTTTCTTAATTCTTTACCACTTAAATAAACATTTACACCAACAAATAACTACTTAGGCAGCACAAACCCTTCAAAGCCCTCTGCTCTCAACAGTTTAAATTGTTTATATTTTAATTATGTTGAGTTCATGTTAGTGATTGATTTTTTTATTCATTTATTTATTTATTGTTCTTTTTTTCAACTGGGGTGTTTTATTTGCTTTTATTTATATGATCATTATTTATTTATTAATTTACTCTCTTTTTTAAGTAAAGTACTGGATTTGTTATTTTTTCTGTTGGCATTTGGAAAATAAAAAAAATAAATAAAAAAAGAGTTTACAGTAAAATGCTTATAAATTAATTTAGACTTTTTGTAAAGAGTAAATGTTTAACATTTCTCTTTACTAAATTTTCCTTCTTTTACAAATAAGGTCTGTTTCTTTTGGGATACTCTCTTGAGTAATTGTCCCAGCCTGCAGACATTAAAAACAGTATTTTTATGCTAACTTTGAACAATCAATAATTACGTTACCTGTTTACCTGCTAAAGGATCCGAGGTACTGAAGGCATAACATTTTTTTCGGATAAAGTTTCTTTTAATCAATAAATTAATCAATCAATCAGTCAGGATTTGTAAAGCTCAGAAAAAGCCAAATATCATCTCAAGACACTTTACAGGAGAGCATTTGTTTAATTTTTAAATTTTTGGCTTTAATCTAACATTCACACTTTTTTTATATTATTTTATCCAGTCATATATTTAACGCCTGCTGCTCGATGTCACGAGTTTACTTGCTAAAAAAAACTTGTCTTTAACAACTTTCCACCTACTTGTCCTCACGCCCCTCTGGATTGGCCGACTCTTCACTATAGGCCCGCCTCTGGCTCCGCCCCCACTGATGGTCTCCACGGTGAAGTTGTACAGTCGCCCTGGAAACATCCCGCCCACGATGCGCGTGGTGAACTGAGTCTGTTTGACAGACAGGTTGTCCGGAGGAGTCCACTGCAGGCTGAAGCTGTCGTAGTCCCCGAAGGTGGGACTTGACCAGGACAGCTCCACGCTGTCATTGGTCGGGCCCTGTTTGACGGACAGGTGTGTGGCTGGCTCTGGAGCTGGACAAGAAAATCCACGTTAATTAAATAATAAAGGTGATTTCGTGTCATGTTTGTGTGAGTTTGGCTCTTACCGGTGCGTCCGAGCACTGACACGTTGTTGGAAAGTTCTCCGCTGTGCGTGATGACCTCAGCGCGGTACAGCCTACCAGGGATCAGCCCGGAGAACACGTGACTCTTATGCTCCGCTCCCAGGGTCTGAGCACCCAGCGAGGCTCCGGAAACATCATACAACACCACCTTAAGCCACATGATAAAAGAGAGTTAACAGCTTTCCCCTTGCTTCTCTTATTCAACAAACTCTGAATAAGGGGGCAGGCAGTGTCCATTTGACAAAACTTTTTAATTTAGTTTTAGATACAAGGCCCTAATTTTGCGGCGCAGAGCCTGTGACACCCTGCACAGTGTTAATTTTGTGTTAATAACATTTACTAAGAGAAAATAAATGTATGTCACTTTGTGTCTTCAGCATTTACCTTTGATTGCCCATATTTCTCTGTTTTAATCTTTATTCTTAACATGATCTAAAAACATGGAGTACATTATTGCAAGGAGGATAAGGAGGAAATACCAGGAGAGGATAGGTCACCGAAGGCTCTGCTATTTGGTGATGACAGACCAGGAGTCCAGGTGGATCACAAGCATGATTAATGGATTAGCCTGCTGCTGTGTTTAAATGCAACTGTCTTTTAATTTTGTACTCCTATTAATGACACCGCGAGGTGCTCTTTGCGGTGACACACATTTTGGCCTCCGATGCTCCCCCATGGCCCCTCCGCTCTCCCAGTTGCTGTAACAGCGACAGCTGCTCTGACCATCTCCACTACCGGGTCTTTCCAGCACACTGTGGTCGTCATAGCGGGGATCAGTCAGATCAATCAGTTGCTGCGAACTTGGCCGCAGCACATTTAAAGGCAAGGAGAGATGTTCATTTGATTGTTGAAGACAACACTCAGCTGTGTTAAACCCACTCACACCTTCTCTCCACCCTTTCCGGAGGGGCAGGGACGGAGGCGTGGATGCGCCTCTCTGCACCCTGCATGAAACTTGCAAAGTGCGCTGTACACACCCTGTCTGCGTGGCGCAGGTCCAGCGCAGGGCAGGTGCGCCACGCCTGCGCCTGGTCTAAGAAATAAGAGCCCCCAGTCTTTTTCCAAAACATCTTTTAGAAGAAGACTGATCCGGACGAAGAACAGAGTGAAGCCATGAAGACCGAACTCTGGGTCCAAGGTGTCCAGAAGAAGAAGGTCCATCAGCTCGAAGGACAAAAAAGACTTTTGGACCAATTTGACAGTGCAAACAGATGCAAATACGAAATAAACTAGAATTCAACCAGTGTTAAATTTGACAGCTCTTTTTAATTTGGTTTTAATACTGACTTGTGCCTAAAATACCTTTCATAATTTACCAATCTAAATTGTTTTAATTTTAATCTAGTTTTACTTGATGAAATTTCCCAACATTTTAGTCGATGAAATCTGCTGTAAATGTAGTGGATTAAAATCTGAAGTGTAAAGGGTAAGACATGTTTTATGTTTCCTTGAATTTCTGAAGTCATGTTTTACTCTTGATAACATGAAACATCTAATAATCCTTTATTGAATGTTAGTAAAGTCTGAATGTCTAAATGAACAGAAACAAATGTTCCTTTTGTGTGAAATGCAGTCACCTTTATTGAGGCATCTCAGTTACAATACCAGAAGTGACAACAAACAGTGAATCTGCTCTACATGAATATATCAATTCATAAAGAGAGCAGCTCTGATTGGATCGCTCCACAACTTATCCCACCACCACCAAGCTAAGGCAGCTGTGATTGGATGTCCCTCTGAACTCATCCAACCTTTAACACAACCAAAGTAGCTGTGATTGGATAGATTCCTAACTTGCCTCTACTTTCTACATGACCAAATAAGGTCTGATTGGCTTAAGTCTGTCAGACATTTTAGTCTAGTTTTTATTGGTTGATGAAAATGTCAGTTAGTTTAGTTTGAGTTTTTGTCCATGTGCACTTGTTTTTATGAGTTACTGTCTAGCTTCATCAGGGGAAAAAGGTTGTTGACGAAACTATGATGAAAATAATTAGTCAACATAGCGGCCAGTTAGTGTCCCGACTGAATCATGATTGGATGTTGGTTTGTGACTTCCTGGGCACTGCCAAAGTGCTCTTGAGCAAGGCACTTTACCCCAGTGCATTTCTCCATTAATACATGATCATAGGACCTGTGTGCATGTGTATTCCAGTCTGTGTTTGTGCAGAATGTTTCAACAACAGGATGTGAATTTTCAGTGAGCACAAATAAAGGACGTCTTAACGACAGCCTGAGATAATCGTCTATCCGTCTGTCTACCTGGTAGCTGCTCCAGCTTCCTGCTCCGTGCTCCCAGGTGACCATCAGTCTGTCCGTCTGCTCCGAGTTCTTGATGCTGAGGGACGACACTGAAGATGGGACTGAGGAGTGGAGAGGACAAGACAAAATAAAGACTTTAACTCCCAGCTCAACTGTTTGGTAGAGGTCAATAAATTCAGAAATATTTAATTTGTCCAAAAAAAAAAAACATATTTTTTGTTTCGTCAACGTTTTAGGATACAGAAAAACTGCAAACAAACCTAAAGAACTGATCTCTCTTTTGTGTGCAAATTATTTTTTCATGCACATTTGTCTTGAAAACAAAAAATTTCAACACCTTCATTTCCCCATAGTATTTTTACTTAATTTCTTATGATATTTAATTAGAAATCCAGTTTTAGCTCCTGTTTTTCCGCACTTTTAATTAAAGATGGCCTTTCTTCTGTCTTCCTCAGTCTTTTAATTCTGTTTTCTGTTTAGAATTTTTCAAATGTATTTGTGCATTTGATTAATTTAGTGTGTGTTGTTGTACGTGAACTGCAAAGGTGGGGGTTGGGTCTTTTATTTAATTCATATTAATTGGACATTGCTTTACATCCAAACCAATGAAGAGTCATGTAGAAATGCAAAAAAATAAAAAAAAATCTGGAAATGCAAACAAATCTAGGGATCATGAGAATAATATTTTTGGTTTGTAAAGGAAACCTGTTGATTTATCAAAAACAGTTTTAACCACAAATATATTTCATTAATTATCCAGAATTTAGTTTGCAATTTGTTTTGTGTTTTTACATTAATTATTTTTGATCGCATAATAAAGACACACAATTATCTCCATACATTTTAAGACTTAATAGTAGTAAGTTATTGTAGTATAGTTATAATGAAGGTGATTTTTTTCCCACTGATTTTGTGGTGTCCTCTATAAATAAATAAATGAATATATGAAAATATGTGAAATATAAAACATAAACATAAAACATAGAGGGAATAACTGAAACATAAATGAGGAAATAAGATGCAAAACAGTCAAAAAGAAAACTGAGAAAGTAAATACGGACATTATCAAGGTACAATAAGAAATAATTGACACAAAAAAAATAAACAGGTGTTTGTGTTTCTGTTTTGTAAAAAACAGAAGACTAACATCCAGATTTTTCTTGTTTTAAAGGGAAACACTTTAGTTCTTTGCATATTCTTCTTTTACTCTGTCACATTTAAAAATAATTTAATTTGATGGCTGGCTGATTCATTAATTTAACTCTAAAATGTGTAAACGCTGACCTGTCCTGGCGTGCACAGATGAGTGGCTGCTCATGCCTCTGCTCCAGCTCACCACCTGAAGCCTGTACAGACTTCCTGCTCGCAGACCGGAGAACACGACGCTGTCCACATCCCGACCGACTTTCTGCAGGTCCACCAGCTCACCCACCACCTGAAAAATGCAAATGGAAACAGAGTTTAAGGAAGTATTTGGATATCAGAATCAGGTTATGGAGCTCATATATCGAAATAATACAGAATAATTTTAAAGTAAACCTGAAAGTTTATACAGAGGAGTCAGGATTGTAGATTTCCCTCCTGTTTTTCTTGTTTCTTTGTTTTGCTGTTTTTATTTGTTTGGTTTTGTTCTCTCTGTAATCACTGAGTCTGTTAGTTATTAATTTCTCTAGACAGTTAACTGCTGTAGTGTGTGGCAACATCCCCCTGCTTCATACTTTCCATATAAAAAAAAAAAACTCTCTCTCTGTCTGGGATGTGAAGTTGCCCCCTTCTCCACATGGAACTAGTCAGCTCTGATTGGTCTAGAGTTTGATCATGTTGTCAACAACTCTGTATTCATTCAACCACATCTGCACTTGGCTTTTAAAGTGCTAAAACCAGACAGAAGTAACTAAAAGTAACACGTGGAAACCTCACCTGGTGATGCTCCTTCCTGCTCCCTGCAGCGTCCGTTTTGTGGTTGGTCGTTGCCTCGGTGACGCTGAAGAGTGACAGGTCGTAGATGTCAACATGTCCGTCAGACGGGCTCCAGGAGAAGGAGAGGGAGGAGGTGTTGGCGGCAGTTACGGTGAGATTGGTGACTGCAGACGGACCTGCAGAGGACGAGAGGAGGAGGTGATTTTAAGATCAAAACTTCAACTTGACCTGTGAGTGACTTTAAAATGACTGATGAAAAATGACACATCAGACGGAGCACTGAGCTGAGACATGGAACAGGCGTGAAAGTCCTTATACTCACTGTTATACTCACTGTTCTCACCTCTGATATTTGTTTATAAGTTAATAAGCAAAGGTAATTGTAATATCCCCGACTGACAAACTTTGCCTTTCGGTCAAATGTGGTCGACAGTCACACCGTGCTGTCAAATTATATTCACATTGTAAATTAAATTAGATTAGGTAGTACTTTATTTAACTAAGAATTACTAGCAGTTGGTTATTACAGATACAAAGATATATAAAAATAAAAAATAAATAAATAAATAAAAAAGATCTGAAGAAAATTATTGATAAATATGCATAAAAATAAATTAAATAAAAAAATTAAAAGGGGTGCTGGTTTGGCGGAGTGGTTAGCACCCCATGTACTTGCTTCTGCCGGTCCAGGTTCGAATCCCGCCTGTGACCAGTTTGCAGAGTGTCTTCCCCTACTCTCTCACCCCCTTTCCCAAGCCTATCCACTGTCTCTCTCCTATCAATAAAGGCACAAAATGCCTAAAAACTACATTTAAAAAAAATAAAATAAAATTAAATTAAATTAAATTAAAATATACTGCTACGGGCTGGCTCCTTCCTCTGTCTGGGATGCTCTGTTGGAGTTGCCCCTGTCAGTCTGTAAATATAATTTATGTTAAAACTGTGAATTTTTGGCCATGTTTATAGTCTTACTTTACTTTTTCTTAGTTTTTTTTCCTTCAATAGGAAGATGATATAGCTCAAAAACTATTCATATTGCAACCTGCTTATTTAATTTTTCATTTGCTTACGTGATGTTTTTATCTCCTTATCTATTGTAATGTCTTTTTTATATATTTCTGTTGCTATATTGTGTATATGTGCAAATGAAACAACCAAATTTCCCCTGGGTGTTTGATAAAGTATTTATGATTCTGATTCTGCTCCTGATGAGCTCTTTGTTAATTATTGTATTTTTTGTCCTGCTTCAATAAGAAGTCTGCATCCTACAAAAACCATCAACAGAAATTACATCATTGAACATAAATTTATGCTTTTAGACCAGTTAAAAATTAACATAAGTCCTCTCCAGATTAGTTTCATTATACATTAATGTTATTTTTGTTAACCGAAGCCCAGTATACAGTATGAAGCCCTGTCTTTTATATTTATTATTATTTGCTTTCTCATTTTTAGGAGGATAAGAGAAACCCTATGAATTGATTTGATGAATGTATTAATTGTAGTCTGACTGAATATGAATATTTATGTAGACAGGGCTGTGCTGATTAATTTATTTGTGTATTTACTTCCAATTAGTATTATACCCTTTCTCCTTTTTCCTCTTGTTTTCTTCTTTTCACACTCATTGATCTAACTTTCAGAGACCAAATTAACTCTTGTCACTATTCTTATTACTGTAAATATTTTGTTAGTTTCTCTTTCTCACAGATAGAGAAATGAATCAGAAAATTGAAATGAAAAAAATTGTATGAGTGTGGAATGATGTTGAGGAGACCGACAAGACTGCCACACTGCTGCTCACTTTGGGTGTTATTCATTTATTTAATGCATGTATTTATTAATTCATTTTTCTTTTCCCTTTTCCTCTTTCTGCTTTTCATGAATTCATATTGATGTGTTTGTACGATTTATGTCTTACCAGAAAATGAATTGCTATACTATGTGGCAAATGAAAATAAAAATTAAACATTATGTTCCAAAAAAGACACTAATGTAATAATTGGATTGGTCTCTCTATTTGTGGTTTAATTGACTATACATCCATAGTAACTATCTTTACAACAATACAGACATGAAGACAATTTATATTTAACAAATGTGATGCTATATTCAAGGGACTGCGAGGAGTTTCTAAGTAATTACAAAAAAGTCTCACTTTTAGATATATGCCTGATCGAAATACACACTTTAAGATGGGCTGGACTGGCCTGGATACTCAACTTCAGGAACAAGACATTTAAAACTAGAGCAAATTTATATTATTCAGACACGTCTTAGAGCACCGGGCTGTAAGTAGCCATATATAGCCGGCTACAGAACTAGGATACTAAGTTTTCCAAAATTGCTTGTTGTCACACATCAAAAACTACCGCTATGTAACTACAAAGAGATACATTACCTCGTTGCTTTACATCCTGTAAGTTGTTGAAAAAAAAAAGTTGTAAAGCAATGCAGAGTTCTAAGGAAGGTCTGAGCTGCATTCATTAGCATCACAACTAACACGCTCACGTCTTTTGGTGCATTCCAGTTGTAGTCAGAAGTGGGAATTTCCGAGTTCCGAGTAGGAAACTGCAACTGGAACGTCCCCCGAAGTCGGAATTTCCTGCTGGGAACTCAGTGAAACCTCGCCACCCCCAAATTGACAATCGAAGATGGATGCCAATGGTGTAAACATTTATTTAGCTCCTGTAATAATCAATTTATCTGCAATTCTGACTGGAGTGTGTCGCTCTAGATCAGCTGTATACATCGTATTGTTAGACTTATATTCACAAAAATACTGCCATAGTGATAATCACATTCTTCATGTAATATTTGTGAACAACAACGCAGGGCGTGCTAACAACAGCTAACAATAGCCTGGTATGTTTTTTTCCGACTTCAACTGGAACGCCGATCAGTCGGAGATGATGTCACCTCCAGTTACGAGGTTACTGGAACGCAGCATTACGACAGTCACCGCGCATGCTCATGGGTAGCAGAGTCTTTCTGTTGCCGGTAATAGATTCTCCTCACAGCACCTTTAATAAAGACTGACTGATTGAGTCTATATTCAGTAGAGTCAATTTTAATTGCACCTACTACACAACCTTAAGTGAGTTGAAACACCAGCAACGTGCAGAAGCAGATATCTATGCTGTGACGTATGTTTGACATGTTGACGCTGAAAATCAGACCAACATTTGCCCACAAGGAAATCTGCTCTGCTGGAATCGGTAAGGGAATTGTTAAAGAATTGGATCAATTAGCAGGATCATTAACAGCATTGGTATTGACAAAATCTTATCAGTTCCAATTCCTAATTATATGTACTTGTGTAAAAGCATATATGTGTAAATATAAATAAAAGTTAGTCTTCACAGTTGTAAAGTGTCTTGAGAAAACACTGTTATGATCTGGAGTTAAACAAATAAAGATTGGTTGATTTATGGTGAGACTCTTCGTTAAAGCAGTTCCTATGAAGAACTTTATTAGTCAGAAAAATGGCAGTAACTTGAGACAAGCACAAGCTAAAAAACAGACGGCGTTTCGTTAACTCACGTGTTTGCCCCTCTGCTGTGACCTCCTCTGATTGGACGCCCCCGCTGAGCGTCACCACCCTCACTTTGTACCACTTCCCGGATGTCAGACCCTCCAGTAGCTCGCTCCGACTCTCCGCAGGGACCGACCGATTGGACAGAACGACCCCGGCCTCGTCCAGCAGCTGCAGACTGTACCCGTCGTGCACGCCCGCCGGCCTCTCCCAGGTGACGGTGAGGCTGTGGGTGGTGTGGTCGTTATCGGCCTGCAGGGCGGTGACGCAGGCCGGAGCTGCACGGCAAATTTGATCATCAAACGTCAGTTCTGGATCTAAAATGTGGATGAAAGGAAATAATTAAGTTATTCTTACCTGTTCTGCCAGTGGCTTTGTGGCTGTTGGTCAGCTTCCCGCTCTCTGATTGGACAGTGATGGTGTAGGCGTTTCCTGGGATCAGATCCTGAAAGTTCTGGTAGGAGACGTATTTGGAGACATCGCGGCTTTCAACCAAGGAACCATCCTGGAGACAAAAGAAGATGACTGTGGTCATTTATCTGTCCAAGGCATTTCATTCAGGAAACCATGAAATGTTATTGATCAAACTTAGAGCTGTTGGTTTAAGTCCCAAGACTGTTAATTCGTTTAAAAATGATTTTACCAGTCGAACTCAGTGTGTAGAGGATCATAAATCTGGATGTCTTCCGATCACTAAAGGTGTCCCCCAGGGATCTATTCTGGGACCCGTTCTGTTTTAAATTTTTATAAATGACCTGGGTAAGGACATTAAAGCTAAAATACATCTGTATGCTGATGATACTGTCATTTACACCCATGAAACTATATTACAAAAGCAGTGCAAGAGTTTCAGACAGCATTTACAAACAACTCTATTAAATCTAAAGCTAGATTTGAATGCTCAAAAAACAAAGTTCATGGTCTTCTCAAGAGGTAACTTGCAACAGGCAAATAATTTTAATATTTTTTCTTTTGAAGGAAAATGTATTAAAAACATGACCTCCTACAAATACTTAGGTATTTCTATAGACAAAAAAAGCTAATTTAATGTCAATTTTACAAATCTAGTGCACCTTGCATTAAAAGTAAACCAGGAATAATCTTCAAAAAGATCTTAACTGGATTCAGCGATATCTCTTTATGATTTTAAGAGCATCATTAAATTCTATTACTTCATCTGGGTTAGCCAGCTAGCGAGCTAAACCACATATGCGCAGCGTCGCTAACAAAGCTAGCTGGCGATCTTTATCCAGCTGGTTTTCATCCTAAAGGCAGACATTACAGCTTCCCTCGATGTCCCCTGCCTCTCGTAAGGCTTAAAAGTATTTTTCTAGATAATTTATATCCCGGGTTTGGTCGGGATATAACCACATCCCTCTGCCATGTGGTGACAGAGGCATGTAGTTGTTTTTCTTGAAAGCCAAATGTGTATTTGATGATTTGTTTAAAACCTTTTCATTGTGTTGTATCATTTTCTATGTACTGTGGCTGTGAGCATTTTGGCAAGGTCTCTCTTGTAAAAGATTTTTTTTTATCTCAATAGGACTTCCTGGTTATATAAAGGTTAAATAAAAAAATAAAAATAAAAGATTGGAAATGCTCAGGAAAAATACTCAGGGAAATTTTGAATTTCCCCCTTGGCCCTAATTCAGTCCCACAGGAAAACAGAATGAACACCTCTGGACTCACTGTGGTGGATAACAAGACGATGTACTTGTCTACATCTCCTCCTCCAGGTGTCCAGGTGACAGACAGCCCACCTGCTCGAGGAGCCAGACGCAGGTTTCCAACAGCGCTGGGGACTAAAGGAAAGAAGAGCATTTTATAAGGCTGCACTCAAAGTGTTAACTGTTCAGCCCCAAGTTCCACTTTATGGGAATGCTTCACACTCTCCAACAAAAACGTAAGAAAAAGAGAACTATCCATCAAAATCTTCTCCTGAACATATCGTTATAAAACCTCTCTAATTTTGTTCTGCATCACTTGATGACAACTGGAAAAGCACTCGGAGAGCCAGACCTTCACCATCACCACAGTCCTAACCAATTTTAGGATTTTCACCATAAATATTCGTCCTACCTTTATTTCATCTAAATATTTGGCCATGAAAACATACCATTATATCATCATATCTATTTTAGTTCAGTAGTTATTCACAAAAATCACATTTTTCATCATGGCGGATCAAGTAGGTGATCCAGATCAGTCCCAAAATCTAATCATTTGTTCCTAGCCCCAATCCGGATATTCCATAACATTTTGAGTTATGTTGCTAAAAGAGGAACAAACTAACTAACTAACAAGACAAACAAACAGAAGCCTGCAATATCATAACCGCCTGGCAGAGTTAATAATCCTTTGAAGAGATGATGTAAAAATATTTTATTATTCATTTTTTGAGTTTTACAGCCACTCCACCATTGTTTCCAAGAAATATTCACAATAAAAACTTTATTTTTTTTAAGCGAGGATGACATTTTTTAATTATTCTGACTTCTTTCTTCAGTTACTCTGTCCCAGTAACACATATACTGATAATTCCACATCTGGACAAATCTCTCAAGTGTTACTTTCATTTTTTCACCAGAATAATTCAAATAGATCTCGTGGTTACAGAGATTCACTCTTTTCTTTATGGGGATGTCATTTTCGAGCAGAAAACCTAAAAAGGGGCTGAACAGGCTAAGTTAACGGCTCTGAAGTGTGTGCTGGTCTTACCTGTGCGCCCCTCAATGAACTGAGCTCTCTGGTTCGGCCCGCTGAACGTCGACACCACGATTTTATAAAGTCGTCCAGATGTCAGTGAGGTCAGCTGATGACTTCTCACCTCGCTGCTCAGCGAACCCGGAGGGAAAACTCGAGTGTCGTTGAAAAGAAGAGTCACCTGGAGGCAAACAGCGACATCATCAGAGATGATAAAGAAGAAAGAATGAAACACTCTGACCTAAAAGTTTCATTTTAGGCTTTTGAAACCTGAAAAATAATGAGATAGATAGATAGATAGATAGATAGATGGATAGATGGATAGATGGATAGATAGATAGATAGATAGATAGATAGATAGATAGATAGATAGATAGATAGATAGATAGATAGATAGATAGATAGGTGGTCAAAGACTTTCAGTGCAAACACATCCAATCAAACCAAAGTGAGCCCACCTCATAGTGGTCCACGTCCCCAGGGGCGGGGCTCCAGGTGACCGTCAGATCACTCGTCCCTGCGTCACTCAGAGTCAGATTCCTAACAGCCGCAGGGACTGAAGAAACATTTCTCATTAATAATCAATGAAAACAAACATTTAAGTCATTTTGTCTCCCTGGTTTCGGACTCACGGGTTCGTCCATTGGTGGAGACTCTGCTGACGTAGTCCCCGCTCCAGGTCTCCACTGTGACGGTGTAAAGTCTGCCGGGTGTCAGGGACGAGAAGACGCACTCGTGTCCTGCAGAGACAGTTTTGTTCTGCAGGACGCTGTTGTTGTAACTGACCAGGACCACGTAACGGTCCAGGTCTCCTGCTGCGTTACGCCAGTACACCTGAAAACAATAAAACAAGTTTTTCTTTCAGAAACTTCAGGATAAGATTTACACTGAAGAGCTGCAGAGGGAGCATGTTTTTAGCTTTGTTAAATAACTAAAAACTGTCTCAGCACTTTCTGCAGCGGATTCTCTAACACATAAAACACACAAATGTACAGTTATCAAATCATAACATCACTTTAATCTTTGACCAAACAGAAAGTAAAACACTTTAGACATCAGTTGGATTTTTCTTTAACATTTAAGGACGAGGCAGCAAACTGCAGACATGTTTTAGACATACACTATATTGCCAAAAGTATTTGCTCACCCATCCAAATAATCAGAATCAGGTGTTCCAGTCACTTCCATGTCCACAGGTGTATAAAATCAAGCACCTAGGCATGCAGACTGCTTTTACAAACATTTGTGAAAGAATGGGTCGCTCTCAGGAGCTCAGTGAATTCCAGCGTGGAACTGTGATAGGATGCCACCTGTGCGACAAATCCAGTCGGGACATTTCCTCACTCCCAAATATTCCACAGTCTACTGTCAGCTGGATTATAAGAACGTGGAAGTGTTTGGGAACCACAGCAACTCAGCCACCAAGCGGTAGGCTATGTAAACTCACGGAGCGGGGTCAGCGGATGCTGAGGCGCATAGTGCAAAGGGCTCGCCAACTTTCTGCAGAGTCAATCGCTACAGACCTCTAAACTTCATGTGGCCTTCAGATTAGCTCAAGAACAGTGCAGAGAGCTTCATGGATGGGTTTCCATGCCCGAGCAGCTGCATCCAAGCCTCACATCACCAAGTGCAATGCAAAGCGTGGATACAGTGGTGTAAAGCACGCCGCCACTGGACTCTAGAGCAGTGGAGACGTGTTCTCTGGAGTGACCAATCACGCTTCTCCATCTGACAATCTGATTGACCAGTCTGGGTTTGGTTGTTGTCAGGAGAACGATACTTGTGGGACTGCATTGTGCCAAGTGTAAAGTTTGGTGGAGGGAGGATTATGGTGTGGGGTTGTTTTTAGGAGCTGGGCTTGGCCCCTTAGTTCCAGTCAAAGGAACTCTGAATGCTTCAGCATACCAAGACATTTTGGACAATTCCATGCTCCAACTTTGTGGGAACAGTTTGGAGCTGGCCCCTTCCTTTTCCAACATGACTGTGCACCAGAGCACAAAGCAGGTCCATAAAGACATGGATGACAGAGTCTGGTGTGGATCAACTTGACTGGCCTGCACAGAGTCCTCACCTCAACCCAAATAGAGCACCTTTGAGATGAATTAGAGCAGAGACTGAGAGCCAGGCTTTCTCGTCTAATATCAGTGTGTGACCTCACAAATGTTCTTCTGGAAGAATGGTCAAAAATTCCCATTAACACTCCTAAACCTTGTGGACAGCCTTCCCAGAAGAGTTGAAGCTGTTATAGCTGCAATGGGTGGACCGACGTCATATTGAACCCTATGGATTAGGAATGGGATGTCACTTAAGTTCATATGTGAGTCAAGGCAGGTGAGCGAATACTTTGGCAATATAGTGTATTTTTATCTGTATTTATTTATCCTCTTATCTGCTTTACAAACTGCTACTGGAAACTTAATTTCCCAGAGGGAGCCTCTCAATGACATTCTGTATTCAGGAATAATTTTCTAGTTTTCCGGAACTTGAAAAGTTTTCCAAAATATTGAGTTAACAAACCCGGAGAAAGTCGTCCCGTCCTGAGTGAACTGCTGTCAAGTCTTGGACGGTTGCAGGCTCTGAAAGACAAAAACAAGAAAGAATAAAACATATTGTAAGTTCAGGCTTTAAATCATCACAACTCAGGTGAAAACATTTCTTAATAACTACAATATTTTAAGGGATGCCTGATTATGATTTTTTGCTAATCCAATATGCTGATATTTCAAAGCCATCACTGACAATACGGATATTTTGAGTCAACAGATGTAAATCAAGAAAAACAACATTTTATTCTTTGATAAATCAAAACTTGATTTCTGACAGCTGACACTCAGTGATAATGAGGTAAAACATCACTATTGCAGACAATATATGGTCACTTATGGTAAAAATATCAGCAATTTGAATATTTGTCCAATAATAACAGGCATCCTTATTTATTTGCACAAGAAATCTAGTGGTTCTTAAGATTACAGCTGTTAACCCTCTTAATTGGTAAAAGGTCTCCAAAAATTTGATTTTTATCATTTTTAATCAACAAGTGATAAAGTTTAATTTAATTTAATTGTTTTGTAGCATAAATGGTAGAGCTGGGAGATATGGCCTTAGAATAAATTCCTCTATTATAATTGTTTTCTTCTTCTTAAAGAAACTTCCTGATTGCATATCAAGTTTTGCCTTTACCTTATAAAAATATATTCCAAACATGAACTGGATCAGCTCCACTCCTAGATAAACTATTTGCTGGGACGGAAAAAGCGAGCTCTTTTCCAGGTTGATGGCGAAGCCCAGCATTGACAGGTGAGACACACCTGCGTTTGTGCTGCCGCCTCCTCCCTGGAACGAGCCAGCAAAAGAAGATCGTCCAGGTAAAAAAGAATTCTCATCCCTCTCCTGTAGTGGCTGCAGAGCTGCTTCCACACTTGGAGAAGGTGCGGGGAGCAAGAGAATAGCCGAAGGGCAGACGATTGTACTGGTATTGGACCCCTTGAAATGAGAAACGAAGGAATTTCCTGTGTTTCGGAATAATGGAAACGTGGAAGTATGCGTCCTTCAGATCCACCGAAGTGAACCAGTCGTTGTCGTGGACGCATTCCAATACCTGTTTTACCGTCAGCATGTGAAAAGGACGCTGCACTATCACTGTGTTGATTAGTGACAGGTCTAAAATAGGTCTCATTCCCCCTGTTTTCTTAGGAACCAGGAAATAACGGGAGTAAAAACCTTGATTTTCCTCTCCCCGTGGAACACTGGAGATCACATTTTTCCGCAAAAGCTCCTGCACCTCCTTCTGTAAAACCACACACTGGTCTTGTGTGGACAGGAGCGTCTCCAGAATCCCGCTGAACGGTGGAGGGGTCGAAGTGAACTGCAGAGTATAACCCCGGTGAGCAACCTGTCCATCCACCTGTCCAGCGGACATACCCGCCGCCACTCTGAGCAGCGCTCTGAGAGCGGGCGCGCATGTTGCTGAGGCGCCACCTCCGAGAGAGAGGTGATTCAGTTCAGAGCCCCCTGCCGCCGCTGCCTGCGCTGCTGCCCATGGGGGGCTCGGACCGAAAGGGCTGATTAGGCTCTTTTTCCTCAGTCTGTGAAGAGAGGAAAAAAGGCATAGCCAAAAAGTCCACACGGGGCAGAGAATCTCTGTCCTTGGGCTCATGAATACTTAATTTGGCATCAGACCGGGAGCGCTCCGTGTGTGGGGGAGCGGTGTGCTGCTTTGATGATTCGCGGCCGCGCTGCTCGTTAACCGAAGAGTCAACGACAGCGGGCTCGCTCTGTGGGACCACCGTCCGCCGCCGTGTCGGCAGACCGGACTAGAGGAGCGGAAAAAGGAGAGCTCAAAGGTTGAGATCCATGAGTGGCTCTGAAAAGAGCCGTTGGTGTTGTTGGTGTCGCCACGCCAACTCTTTACCCTTCTCCGCTAAACACAACCTCCGCAAGGAGTCAGTGAGGCCTGCTCTGTTTCCGTGGCAGCTCCATAGGGGGATCTGACCAGGAGCAGGCCACCCGGCGATGTTTGGCACGGCGCTGACGAGCTGGCTGCGCTGCTGCAAAAGACTGCTCTGGAGGAGGTGGAGGAGCTGGAGCAGGAGGGCGAGAGGCTGACGCCGCAGGATACTGCGGTCGTCTCTGGTGCTGGTCCCGGTGATCTCGCCAGCGACTCGGTGGGCGCTGAGAGCCGGCCACATGCCTCTTCTCCTCCTGTGATGTCTTCTGCATGTGATCAACGAGAGAGTGCAGCTGCTGGCCGAACAGCGCGTCCGCGGAGATGGGGCCGTCCAGCAGCTCCCTCTTAATTGGCTCCGGGATGGAGGAGGACAGACCGAGCCACATGTTGCGGTGCATCTGGTGCTGCCAGGCCATGACGCGAGCTGAAGCCACCGCTACGGAGGCGCAGAGCGGGATGATTGTGCTCACTGCCTTGCTCAGCTCCTCTGCTCGCTCAGCCAGCTTCTCAGGCTCCGCCGCCATCCGCGTAATGGAGTACGCCAGCAAGGTGATGTTATTGACGGGTGCTGAAGCCTGGCTGGCACACTGGTGGGACCTGTCCGCGAACCGGCCCGTGAGCTGGTCCCGGGAAGACGGGAGGGCCTGCCGCCGGCCGCCAATCAGGTTCGGCCGAACCCCGAAGACGGCCGCCAGGCCTAGATCCAACGGAGGGACGGGCGGGAAGCCCTCATCCGTGAGCCCCTCGACTCTGGTGATGGGGGCGTAGGTAGCCACCGGCGCCCGAAGTTTCCCTGGTTCGGCCACGGCCCCGGACTGATAAGGGATGATGGCAGGGAAACGTGGCCAGATGGGGTCCCGGCGGGCCGTGTGAGCTGAAGCGAAGCAGCCCGCCATATCGTCAGGTTCTGGCGGAGCTGGAGCTGCTGGTACAGTGAGGCCCTCGTACGCTGCCGCCCTTTGGATGATGCCGGGAAGCTCCTGGACCAGCGCTCCAAAGACCGGCAAGAAGGTGGTCGACGACAGATGGACCCCAGCAAAACCTGAGCGACCTCCTACGTGCTCATCCTCGAAGTCGGTCTCCAGCTGGAGTGAAGGTGCCTCCTCAGGGCCGATTTCTTCTGAATCCGGTCCTTCCAGTACGCCGATGGCTTCCTCCTGACTGCAAGTGTCGGTGACGGTGAAAGCATCCTCAGCAGAGGCAGTGAAAAAGTCCACTCGCCGCTGCTTCTCCGCCGGAGATAAAAGTTTGCAGTGGGCGCACCTAGCCTGCGGAGTCGGCGCTTGCCCGGCGTGCTCCGGGCCAAGACAGGACTCGCAGCGAGTGTGCATGTCGTAGCCCATGATGTAGCTCTTCTGACACTCCGGACAGACTCGGATGGTCTTCGCCGGTGCCATTCCTGCTGCTACCGCTTCTCTTTGAGTGCTGCTTCTCATGCCGCTGAAGATAAAGAGGGAGCAGATTGTACGAACCCGCGGCCATTTATAGGCAGGTGGCGCGGGAAGGGCCCGTCACGTGGGTGGGCGTACACCAAGTTTTTTCAGTGCTGCGCTGGCGCGCGAGGGTAAACCTTTTTTTTTTTTTTTAAACCTTTATTTATCATTTGAATTGACTTCACAAATTTGCAGATCTTTGATACAGAATAAGAGTATCACAGTTTGCAAAGATTAAATTGCAGATCTTGAACAACAGAAGTTATAATAATAGTACAAAGCAACATATAACTTGCCAGGGGGAATAAGACTACAGCAAAATGTCAAAATGTTCACAAATATTCATGGTTTTTATCGCCTCCTGATTAGGAGAAAACTTTATGGATTCTATGTATTGCTTGATCTCACTGTGAAAAGCAAGAAAAGACGTTTTTTATGTGTGAACTTATACTTGTGAATGTGAAATTTGGCCAAAAGAATAATGAGATTAATTATAAATGTTTCTTTAGGCTTTGTCTCATTTCTGCTATAGTCAGAGAGACCAAACAACACATCCCTCCAAAACAGTTTAAAATCCTTTTCAATATTGTTAGCAATAAAAAAAAATCTGAAGTATCAATCCAAAAGCTTTGGACAAAGGGGCAGTGCCAAAATAAATGAGTAATTGTTTCGATATTCATAGAACAGAAAGTACATTTCACATCAATGTCTCTTTTGAATCTTTTTACAATATGATCATTAGCTGGGTAGAACCTATGAATAATTCGAAAGGAAATTTCTCTAACTTTGTTTGTCAGCAGGTATCGGCTGGGTAAGAGCCAGACCTTCTTCCAGTCAAGGTGATCCACGTATTTATTCCAATATAAGACCACATATGGAACAGTAGTGAGATCCCTTTTAAACAGAGTTCTGATCAGTTTATTGTTCTTTCCATGGTTGCAGGTCAAACAAATCTTACCAACTGTACTGTTAGTCAACGATAACAGGGGTAAATGTTGGATTTCGACTCTTGGCTGAGCTTTAAATAACATGCAAATACCAGAAGAGATTGCACCAAATACTTTTGCATAGTCTCCAGGTGTCACAGGGATATTGTATTCTTCTAGAAACTCATTATAGGAGTAGAGACGACCAACCCTGTTAAATAGTTGAGCAACATATATAATATTATTATCAAACCAGTATTCAATAAACAGAGATTTGTGTTTGAACAAAATGCCCTTGTTGTTCCATATATAATATTTATGAGGTGAAAAGTTATGTTGCGCGAGGGTAAACCATAGACTTAAAAAACATGGACGCCATGATGCTGGGCTTAAATTGAAGCCGCCACAAAAACTGCTCCCCCTGGTGACTGGCTGCAGTACAAGTCAACTCTCCGTCTCCCCCATTCATCTGAACGGGCCAAAGTGACATCAAAGTATTATTGGGCTGTGTGTTTTCCAAGTCCTCTTTTTTCTGAAAAGTTTCTTTTTTATTAGTTTTTAGAGTTTAAAAATGACCGCGGTTTACGGCAGCTTCACAATGATTGTGTACGGCGTATGCTGCGGAGTGCTGCGACCTTTTGCGACAGCTGCGTCCAAATATGGTCCAGACTCTCTACTGGTTGCACAATGGCGGCACCCTGACGAGGGATGTTCTGGCTTCTACTCCGTTACATGGTGGAAGGCAGAGCCACGCTATCCAGTTCTTATAATACATCCATGGGGTAAACCCACTAGAGATAGCCTTAAAGGGCGAAGCCTACACAAAATAGAACTTAGAAGATGCTCCGGTGGAGGGTTATTCTTAAAGATCGCTGACTGGTTCATTTCACTGTCAATCAAAAAGGGACAGATCATCCAATCATCATGCAGAAGCCGAGCGTCCAGGCCAACCCACTGCCTCATAGACCCGCTGAGCGTCCGATGGGCGGGACATAGCCCAGCGTTTATCCAATGACCAGCCAGTTTCCACAGTGGAACAACCCACTTTACGCTTCCCCATCGAAGTAAGCAGACGCTCAGCTGAGACGCTGCGTGGATGAATGAGAAGTAAGTTGCGCCAGTTACCTGTGATAAGTACCTGATACTGAACAAAAGATGAAGGTAATCTAGCGCATATTTAGTCAATGAAATGTACACAGCAGTACATATTACCACTTTTTTGGGGGACATTTTAGGGGAAGCTGAGCTTCCCTTAAAGTCTTATATATCCATATGTATGTTTGTATGTCTATATATATATATATATATATATATACATATATATATATATATATATATATATATATATATATATATATATATATATATATATATATATATATATATATATATATATATGTATATATATATATATACATATATATATATATATATATATACACATATATATGTAGTGAGAGAGAGAGAGAGAGAGAGAGAGATATTCATTATATATATTTGTTGTGTATAGATAAAAATATTTATACAGATTATATGCTCCGTAATATACATGTATACAATATATTTGCATCAAAAGCAGAATTTATTATTCATAAGATCCATGAGGAACAGTAATAAGGGGTAGGAACTTAAAAAGTTTTTTACTTCTTCTACTCCTTTTCGAGAGTGTGTAATTACTTAAATTCTTTTCACATGTACGTGAGTGGCATTTCACTATTTTTTGTATTTCTTTGCTTACGTGTTTGAAATAAAATTCAATTCAATTCAATTCAGTTCAATTCAACATTTCTTTTCGGTGGCCTTAAAATCACAAACTTAAGTTCAAATCCAAACCCCAAACAAACGTGTCTTACGTGTTCGTGCCATCACCGTAGTGGCGTTCTCCAGGTTGCCGCTCCTCGTCACGATGACCACCGAGTACAGCTTCCCGGGCTCCAGCGAGCTGAAAGAGCACTCCGGTGGTGAGGAGCGGGACACTGAGAGAGCGTGGACGGTTCGAATCCCATCCTGAAGACGCACCCTGTAGCCGTCCACGACGCCCACCGCTGGACGCCACGACACACGAAGAGCATCCGAACTGCCGCTGTTAGTGATGGTCACCTCAGAAACCAACGCTGGAGCTGAAGAGAAAACAGACCAAACTATTATCATTATCTTGTTCATGACCCAGACTGCATTATTACCATTATTACTATTATGATTACAATTGATACCATTATTGTTTTTATCCACTTTTTAGTCTTTGCTTTTATGGTTTACATTGTGTTTTTTGTATTTATCTATTTTTATTTTTAACCTTAATTTAAAATTTTATTTTTAAAATTTTTTAAGGAATAAACTTTTTTTTTACTATTTTTGAATGTTTATTACTATTATTATTACAATTAATACCATTATTGCTTATGTCAACATTATAATCTTTGTTTTTATGGGTTTTGTGTTTTTTATATTAATTCATTTTGATTTTTAGCCTTAATTTAAAATTTTATTCATTTATATATTTTTTATTTATTATTTTAAGGAAAACACATTATTTATTTGTACTATTTTACTACTATTTTCACATAATGATGTCATGAGCCAGACTACATTATTACCATTATGCTATTATTATTACAATTAATACCATTATTGCTTTTATCACAACTTTTTAATATTTGTTTTTTGGGGGGTTGTTTTTTATATTGTTTTTTCTATTTATTTATTTTGATTTTTAACCATAATTTAAAAATTGTACTTATCTATTTTTATTTTTATTATTATTTTTTACTATACTTTTTAATGCATTTTATTTTGCTTTTAAGTGTTCCTTTAAAATTTTATTGACTTTTTTGCACTGAGTTTGTTTTGACTGTCTTTTACTTTTATTCCTCTCACATCATGATGTTATGTTTAGGTTTTGCTGCTGTGCAAAGCACTTTGGGCTGCATGTATATGTATGAAAGGTGCTACATAAATAAACTTGAGTTTGAGAAGAAGATAACGGACGCCATGAACAGGAAGTTAGTTTAATGAAGACATGGGAGACAATAAATGTGGGTCACTGATATAGATTTAAAGGACACATTTTGGTGACAAAAAACAACTATGAACACCTATCACCTGGAATTTATACATTCTTTTATTTATTGTTTACCATTGATTTTCTATTTTTCTATTTATTTTAATTTTTTTAAATAACACTCAAAACTCTCACAAGGAAAGTTGAAAAAATCTGAAAACTGGCTGTTAATTCTCAAGTAAACAAAGAAAAAACATTAAAAATGGAATAACAAGAACTGTAACACTAACTACACCTAATTATTCTGATAATTATGATCGAAGTCAAAGTGATTTTTTATTATTATTATTTGAGACCCCCAAGTATAAAAAAGTCAGACTTTATCAGAATCAGAATTTGTATTTATTGCAAAAGTTATTTGCATATACAAGGAATCTGATTTGGTAAATAAGTGCAAAAACAATCAACAACTAATTAGAACACAACAAATAAAAATAAGAGTCAGGAGGAATAAATAAAGTATAAAATTGGTAGAAAACAGCGCAACTTGACTTGGATATAAATTTACAAAATATACAATAAATGCAAAAAAGAAAATTAACTTTGTTTGGCCTTTAATGTCAAATATATGATCAGACCATTCAAGGATCCACAGTGATGTGTAAAAACAACTAAAAGTAGAAACAAAAAGTAAATTTGAATTTAATTGAGTGTTATTAATTAACCATTAACAGGTTATCTAACGAGGCTGGGGGAGGGGCTTTTTATCATTTCAGTGCCGATTGGCTGGAAAGTGAAGCACACAAAGTCAAAAACAGTCTGATCTGAAAATAACCGGGACATTTTTCAGGGACACAATAGGCGCCCCGGACAGGAAGTGAGTGTGCAGGAAGCCTTTGAGTGGCTGGGTGTTGGACTTTGGTATTTCAGCTATTGTTCTCAGAAATGTTATCACAAAACTCTCTTCAAGACGCAAACACAGACCTTTAAACCTTTACATATCTGCTCCTGAGTTTAGACTTTCACCCCAAAGGCTGAACATAAAGATGGTCACAGGCTTTTTTAGTGAATATTAATCAGATATTCAATTTCACAGGTTTTTAAAAATGCAAATAACTGATTAGGTACATAATAAAAACACATTTGATAAGTTTGTGGTGTCAAAAACACTGAACCTTCTCTCTTTGTCTTCCTGTAAACATCTGAACGTGAAAACAGAAAAATATTTTCCTCTCATAGTTTGACCGATCAAACAATCGAGTTACATAACCGCTCACTGTTTGTGCAACCGTGTAAACAGAAACAGTTAAACTCTCACGGGAATAAATAAAAAAATGACTCAAGTATAACAAAGGAGAGGAGGAATGAGAGTTGAGCTGATGCTTTTTGACATAATTAATGTAACAATCCAATTTAAATTTTAAATTTTCCCTTCTTGATGACAGTTTAATTTCTGTGACACAAAAATATCAGTATTTGAATGGTTATTTTCGACTAGAGACCTAGACTTACAAAACTATTTTAAATTAAAACCAATTGTCTGAAGTCCACAGTGCTTTACAGAGAAATATTTAACTGGGATAAGCTCTTGGTTAGCTCATGCAAAATAAGAACATAAATACACATGTAAAATATGTGTACAACTGAGTTACTGCAGTTATTATTGTTATAATGTAATGATGTAATAACATCATCATGTTGTAATTGTTACTACTTTTCTTAATTGTATTGTGTTGTTTCAGTAACTTTGTGTATTTTAACACAATTTTAGATTGTAAATTTTGTAAATGAATTATTTTAAAGGACCCCAGGAAGATAAGCAGCCATTAAATTGGCAGCTAGTGGAGATCCTAATAAACAAATAAAAATAAAAATATTATCTAAACTGTGCGGTATGATCATAACTGATTTCATAAATCATTTTTGGCTTGAAACTAAAATGTTGAGACTTGGATTTTGCAATAAAGGAGTATTTAATCATGAGTGTCAAATCAATAGCCACATATCAAGTGTGATTTCCTGGTTGGTGTTGAATATTTTTTATAAATAAAAGCTTCACATTTTCTCATTATAGAAGATATCTTGTACGTTTTTGGACATGAAAGCTGAATAATTCCCTTCTGTGAATTTTACTTTTGAGCCTCTGAAGGTGGCCAAAGACTATTTTGATTGAATAAATTAAATGCCCTTTATTTAAAAGAGAACAAAACAAAAGGGTGTGAAGAGGAACATGACTCTAAACTGAATAATCGGAGTATAACTGAACTTGAAAGTACCGTAAGTTCTTGAATAAAGAAGGCACTGACAGGAGATTTTAAAAAGACAAACTGTTCAAATCAAAGACCTTAAAACTTCTTTAAACTGATCAAAAACATGTTCATCACTGGGAACATCGAAATATCTTTTATATTAACATAAAATTATCTCCACCGAAAACAAAAAAAGAGCTTAGATTATAGAAGAAGAAGTTAGATTAGGGTTATCAATTATTTTAAACAGTTTTTTTATTTCAATCTATCATCCATCCATCAATCTACCCATTTATCCATCCACCCACCTTTCTATCATCCATTCATCCAACCATCCATCAATACATCTATCCATCCATCTAACTATCCATCCATTCATCCATCCATCCATCCATCTATCATCTGTCATCCATCTAACATCAATCCATCCATCCATCCCTGGCAGAGATCAAATTTCAGTCACCTATCCTACAGATGAGTTTAATAATGCATTATCCCTAAAAACAATTATAAATATGTTTTGATAAATCGATGTTCACTCACTGGTTCGTCCCTCCAGACTGACGAACTCAGACCAAAGTCCTCCGCTCACGGTGGCAGCCTTCAGCCTGTAGAGGTCACCGGGGGTCAAACCAGAGAGCAGCAGAGAAGAAGAGCCGAGCGGGACGCTGACGTTCTGAACAACGACACTGAGGAAGAAAATCATCTTATCAGTGTGTTTTATGATCACCTGAACTCCCTTTGATCAGTAAATGAAGTTATTTTATCATATGTTGGATCATCATGATATTAAAAAAGAACAGATTATTAATCTGCATCAAAGGGACAAAGTTTTATCAGTATTTTGTTTTTTCACTGATCAATTACTAAGTTAACATCATTTAATGGATACATATGGATGAAGGTTTCTGTGTGAAAGTGGAAACTCACACATATAAGTATTTTATCATAATTCTCCTCGTTTAAAGGTACAAATCAATATTTTTACCATAAAGTCACTTTGGTTATTTTGCTTTAAATTAGGAAATTGTTTCCCCACTTTGAAAACTTTTCCCAGAATATCTGTATTTAACAGCAACTAAAGAAGAATTTATTTACATCATTCTGTCTCGGTTTCTTGATATCTTCTATTCATCATTTACCTCTGGGTTGTGTATCTTTTCTTTCTTGTTCCTTGTTGTTAATTGTTATAATTGATATCTACCTGATTCAATTTGCACTTTATTTAAAATTATTTTTATGTTTTATTTTTCAAGACAGTTTATCCTTAACTTTATGTTAATTGCTTTTGCATCTTGTATGTGAAAATGTACTTTGAAATAAATAACAATTCTGTTTTAATTTTTGTGATTTGCTGTAGAATACTACTTCTTATATTCTCCTTAAACTACAAAAGAGTATTAGGGCCATTTTAGATGGAATAGATCATTTTCAGCAGGTCGAGATTAAAGTTGACATGGCGAGAATAAAGTCGAAATGACAAGATAAAAGTTGAAATGTCAAAAATAAAGTGGAAATACAATTTTTTGATAAAAGTCAAAATGAAGAGATGGAAATTAAAATGTCAGGAAAAGAAGTCGAATGTCAAGAATAAAGTTGTCATACTATGTATTTCGACTTCATTGAAGACTTTTTGTCTTTTTCTCGACATTCCCACTATTTATTTTGAATTTAATCTCATCATTTCAACTTGACTCTTGAAATTTTGACTTTAATCTCGGCTTTTCCAAAATTGTTTTCTTCATTTAACATGGCCCTCATACTCTTCCGTATTAAACAAATGCATTCATTCCATTCATATTGTATTTATTGTTAATAATAATAGTTTTCATTATGTGGCCTTGGTTCATCATCTCACTTTAACTTGTTTATTTATTTTTCCTTCATTAAAGGAAAAAGTTATGTCTTAAAGATTATGCGTGTTGTAATTTTTGATTATTTAAACTTTATTCAAATTTGATCTTATTTTAAGGTCTTTAATTTAGTTTAATTTATTGTCTAATAGTCTGACTGTTACACTGTTTATTGGAGAAACTGAAACAGCTGAATTTCCCCTGGAGGATTCGTGTTTTTTTTTATGATGATAATAAATGTTGATGGAGTAAAATGTGAGGATTTAAGACAATGAGATGTTTCACTTGTTTACTAGAAGGCTAATTCAGACCCAAAGAAATACACAAACAAGTAAATAATTAAGTAAAAACTTACCTGTCTCGTAGCAGAGTCAGCATATATGAGTCCACGTCTCCTGGTGGTTTCTCCCATGATGCTTTGAGGCTGTCGACTCCAGAGCTCCTCAGAGTGAGACTACGCAACGCCATGGGCACTAAAACACAAAAATAAATGTTAATTTAATTTATAAATGTGGACTAGAGCCTTACAAGCATCTTACGAACAAGTGCTAATCTTGTCGACTAATTATTGTTGTCATATTTTTCATCACCAACCTTTTTTCCCCTGATGAAAACCAGACAGTAACTAATAAAACAAGAGCACATGGACAAAAACTCAAACTAGTTTAACTGGCATTTTCTTCAACAAATAAAAACTAGACTAAAATGTCCGACAGACTTAATCCAATCAGACCTTATTTGGTCATGTAGGAAGTAGAGACAAGTTAGAATCTATCCAATCACAGCTACTGTGGTTGTGTTAAAGGTTGGATGAGTTCAGAGGGACATCCAATCACAGCTGCCTTAGCTTGGTGGTGGTGGGATAAGTTGTGGAGCGATCCAATCAGAGCTGCTCTCTTTATGAATTGATATATTCATGTAGAGCAGGTTCACTGTTTGTTGTCAGTTCTGAAATTGTAACTGAGATGCTCTGCCAGGTAGACTAAATAAAGGTGACTGCATTTCACACAAAAGGAACATTTGTTTCTGTTCATTTAGACATTCAGACTTTACTAACATTCAGTAAAGGGTTATTAGATGTTTGATTTTATCCAAGAGGAAAACATGAATTCAGAAATTCAAGGAAACATAAAAAATGACTTACCCTTTACACACCAGGTTTTAGCTGACTACATTTACAGCACTAAAACTAAACTAAAATTAAAACAACTTAGATGACCAAAATTATGACTACAACTAAATTTAAAAGTGTAAAAATTAAAAATTGCTCCATAGTTGACTTTTTCATAAAAATAGTGAATTCTGTTTTTAAAAAAAATAATTGAAAAAACAATTTTTTGTCTGTTCAACTTAATTAAGGTATGGGTTTAAAGGTTTTTGCCCACAAATTCATTCATAAAGGCATTTTCCTACAGTTTTTCACCTTTTTAAACCACTGAAGGTCTCAGCATTTAATTGCCTAACATACAAAATACCTCAAAACTTGCAAAATTGTTATTCAAACATTAATCTACATATTCTGTTCTCCCTCCAAAAATATTAATAGAGAAAGGCTCTTTAAACTAAACAGATAAGAGCGCAGCACAGATGATGAGAGGAGGGTAATTGACTTTGATAACTTATATTCTGAGACATTAATACTTAAATTCAACAGTTTGGGGCTCTAATAAAGAAATGGACCTCAGAGATTAATTCATACACAGAAAACAGGGATAGAGGATGTTATAACAACAATATTGGCAGACATTTTCCCAAAAAGTTGATCATCTTTATCTGCAGATATGAAATATGTTGCTGATATTTTGACCATAAAAACTGGCCATAAATATCACATTACTGATAGTTTTAAAATCAAGCTCAAGACCTACCCATTTAGTCTGGCTTTTAACTGATTATATTTATTAACATTTCTTATTATTATTTTAATTTTCTCAATCTGATTTTATTACTCATTTGATGCTAAGCTACAGCATCTTTTTTACCATATTTGTATTTACATTTTTTTGTATTTATTTATCTTATTACCATTTTAGTTTAAGCTCCTGTGTTTCCTCATTTTTAATTTGTTAGTTTCCTCAGTCTTCTAATTTGTTTTCTGTCAGAATCTCATCCTTGTGTGTTTGTGTGAATAAGTAAGTGTGTGTTAAATGTGGATTGCGAGGGTGGGCGAGGTCTTATATTTACATTTTATTCAATTTTCTACTTTTTTTTAATTTATTCCATTTTATTTATCATGTAAAGCACTTTGTTCTACACAAATAAAGATTACAGATTACTAAAATATTGGCTGTAATACTGTCTGAAAGCACAGCTAACCTCTTCATCACTGACTGTCCTGCTTGATTGTTAAAAGTCTTGTTTTCAATTTAGACTTTTAATTTTTTAATTTTTATTTTTAAAGAATTAAATCCTGTTTTTCTAACTCAGATGGACTGTCACCATGTGTGGAGTGGGTCCATTCTGGCTCAGCTCAGTGATGAGGAAACATCACATCAGCTCACCTGTTGTCCCCTCCACTGACGCTGACGCGTTCAGCTTCCCGCTCCTGGTCGTCACGGTGATGACGTAGCGGCGCCCCGGTGTGAGGACGTTGAAGGTGCACTCCCTCATGTTGGGCTCCACCTCCCTTGTGTCCGCGGTGGCGTTACCTTGAGCAGGTAAAGAGGTTTCAGCATAATGAAGACCTAAGGTGGTTCAGACTGTGCGCACGGATGTTACTGTGTGGTTACCATGGAGAAGAGTCAGGAAGTAGCCATCCCGTAACCCAGAGGGGGCGTGGCTCCACATGGCGCTGAGCGAGGTTTGGTCAGTGTGGCGGATGTGGAGGTCCAACACCGCCGCAGGAGCTGGAGAGACGAAAAGCACCTCCTTAAGTCAGGGTTTAGGTTAATCTGACCTTTTTTATATTTTTAAAAGCAAACTCAAGACTTACCTTTATAGTCTAGTTTTTAGCTGATTATATTTATTATTATTATTTAATCTTATTTATTTATTTACTTATTTTAACCCCTTAACATGTTTTATTTCTAAACTTCAGCTGAGATTTATTGTTTGGAGTTTTATTATCTGTTCATTGATTTTCTTTCCACTACTCCAGTCTCTAATCTCATATTACTATATTATTATTTAAGATTGTATTTTATCTACCTATTTATTTCCTTGTAGTATACTTATTCATTTATTCTAATCTAATGTCTTAACAGGATTTTTTAATTGTATTCTATTGTATTCAATTTTCTACTTTTCATTATTTTAACTTAATGAATTAATAAAAAATAAATTAGAATGTAACTGCTTGTATCAAAGTGATATATCAGAGATTTTAGATGCAGGCTGATATAATCTTATGATTTTGTTTTGCTGATATCGGACCGATATCCGACATCCAATATCAATATCGGATTGCAACATCCCTACTTAGAAGTAACTTAAAGTTTGGAGGATGCACTTCCCCATGTCATTCAGTTTTCACTGTCATCTTTTGCCATCTTGTGTGTGAACTGCACCCTTTGAGATCTTAAGAAGTGAATCCTGTTTTTCAGTCAAACATGTTTCACTTTTATTTTCGAGGTACCTGTTGCTCCGTCACAGCTGCTCTCTGCTGTCAGTCCTCCGCTCTCCACCCTCAGCTCGGCTCTGTACTCTTTTCCAGGAGTTAGTCCGAACCCAGAGAAGCTGAAGTTCACCGCCTCTCTGCCCAGACCAGAGCTGACCACCTGCTGGGAGCCGTCCAACAAGAACACAGTGTAGCTCTCCCAACGACCAGCCGGGGGCGCCCACGACAGGACGAGGGCGCCGTCAGGGGAGGGCGAGAGGGAGAGGAGGGAGGCCGGGGCCGGAGCTGCAGACCAGAGGACATGGATCCACATGTTATTTAGAATTATAGGAATAAACTTTTGTGCATAGCACTCTTAAAAACAAAGGTTTACAAAGTGCTTTGACAGCAGGCATGAACAAAAAGTCAGAAAAGCACAAAAACACAAAATGAAAAACAGCCAAAAAAGGGTCAAAGAAAGTTAAAGAACATTCAAGACTTACAAAAAGGTAATTTTTCCACCTGTCATAAGAACCCAGACAATACAAGAACCAAATGTAAAAGCTAAAAACAAAACAAACATAAAGAGACAGTAATAAAGTAACATAATATAGATAATAAAAAGGCCATAAGAAGACTAACACACAAATAAAAGACAAAAAACACATAAAGAAGGCAGTAAGAAAAAGACCTTAAATTTAAAAAATAACAATAATAATAACCAATGCAACAAAAGCAAAGGAAAATGGGAGATGGAGGAGGGGAATGAATGTTAAATGACAATAAATAAAGTAATTAAAGTAATAATCAGATACTGTAGAGAAACAAAAACAAAAAGGTAAATATGTTAGAATAAAAAGAAAAAGAAAAGATGATAAAATAATAAAATATTAAGAAAAAAAAACATTAGAGTATGAAATATGTCACAGATATTTTAAAAGAACCTTTTTCATTGGAGTAAAATCTAAAAAAATAAATAAATAAATTTCCTAAAATTTTAAAGGGCTGCGGAAGAATATATTTAAATAAATAAATAAAAATAATTTGATTGTTCAATGCACAATTACTAAAACACATAGGAAAGTCAGGAAACATGGTGAAATGATATAAAATGCAATCAAATATCAAATTTCTTGAGTAGCAAAAGACAGGATAATAAGAAAGGAAAATATAGCAATAATAAAAAAAAATGATGGAGAAATGTTTTGTTAACTTTTCTTCGCCTCAAAGTTCCTGATTTCAGGAATGTTTCATGCTCTCCAACAAAGCGTAAGAAAAAGTGAACTATTCATGTAGAAATATAGTCATGTTGAAAATCAAATCAATAAGGCAATTTTCAGCTACACATCCATATAAGCCGTTTTTATATGCACCAAACACAACATCAACACCAAGCAAACTGTGCCAAGATTGGGTCTGACCACTCTGTAGTAAAACCTCTCTAACTTTGCTCTGCATCACTTTATCAGACTCAAACTTGGCAGAAGTAATGTTCACATATTTTCACATTCATTCATAGAGTTCTAAAGCTGCAGCTGCATCATTCCAAAGAGATATTCACAATAAAAACTTTAGGCGAGGATGAAATGTTCAAATTATTCTGACTTCTATCTTCATTTACTCTGTCCCAGTAACACATATACTGATAATTCACATCTGGACAAATCTCTCAAGTGTTACTTTATTATGACACCAAAATGGTTTAAATAGACCTTGAGGTTGCAAAGATACACTCTTTACTTTATGAGGATGTCATTTTCAAGCAGAAGGCTTAAAAACGGGGCTGAACAGGTTAAAGCAGAAAAGAGGGTAAAAAAAGAAGTAATAAAGAAGGCAAAATTATGCAAAAATGAGAGTATGACCATCAGAAATATAAATCTAACCTGTTCTGGCTGTGATCTCTGATTGGCTTGCCAGCCCACCACTCCAAGTCGTCACTGTGACCTGATAGGCCGAGCCTGGAGTCAATTCATCGACTTCTACTTTTGTAACGTCCAGAGGAAGCATCATCGTCCTGAGAGTCGTCCCATTGCTTGAAACGGCGAGAACGAGTGCATCCAGGTCTCCTTCAGGTGGTTGCCATGACACCAGTACACCTGTGCTGTTGCTGTGGTCGGCGGTTAAGTTTGAAACAGCAGCCGGAGCTACAGGAAAATACAGATGAGGCAGTTAGTTACATGTTTCAACTTCCAACATCATTTTTTAAATCTTTATTTCTGTACCAGTCTTAGCCTCGATGGTCAGGCTGTTCTGCAGCCCGCCCGCCTCTGTGACCATAGTGACGTTGTGCAGGCGTCCAGGCGTCAGGCCGAGGACCGTGTGTTGGGTTGCTGTGCTTTCTAACATCTCGTTCTTCAGCAGACCTGAAACATAAATTAATTTTAAACAATTAAATATAAATATGAGTTAATAGATCTATAAACTGCATTGAAAATCTCTGATTTTATTCAGCTAAAATATCTTTATTAGTTTAATCTATCATTTTGTCTATTTTTATTAATCATCTCCTTCTCTCTCTTTAACTATTGTCCTAACTCTCCTCATGTCCATATTTGACTAGTGTAAAAATGTCTCCCTTGTTTATTTACTTAAATACTTGTCTTATGATGGAGGTCCAGAATGTTGGTGTTCTGTCCATGGTGATCAGCACAGACTGAGCTGAATCTTTTTAATCTGTCCTTTTTTTCTTCCTTTCTCTCTTTGCTGTACTGTTAACCCATTCGATATGTGAGTGTTCAGGTGGATTTGTAAGAAATATTCAATTAATGATGTCGCTGTTACTGATATGAAAAAAAAAAAGATAAATTAGAATTATTGTCAGTTTTCAACTTAAATATTAGTCCTACCTTTATTTCATCTAAATATTTAGATCTCTTGAACATGAAAACATACCATTGGCAACTTGATTCATAATATTATCTATTTTAGTTCAGTAGTTATTCATGAAAATCACATTTTTTGTCATGGCGGTTTTCTTCTTGATCTAGCTCCAAAGTTTTTGAAGATATAACAAGTCTGATTGAACACTCCAGATTCCACAGAATCTCTTTATTTTAGCGTTTGTTTCAAGTCTATACCTTTATTTGTTCCCTTGCTACAACCAAAATTCCAAGGATATCTAAATTTTCTTGTTCTGGATCAGAGAATCTGGAATTTTGTCAGGATCCAGGTCAGTCTGTGATATCTTGTAGAACTTGTTGGAAACTTGTCCTGTATTTTTTTTCAAATGCCCTGACAGTTTTTGGTGGAGTAATATGTGCAAATGCTGAAAATGGTCCTATCTCACAATGTTAAAGAATCCTTTAAAAAAATTCCTGGATCCAAACGGTGATCCAGATCACTCCCAAAATCTAATCATTTGTTCCTTGTCCCAATCCAGACATTTCCTGAAAATTTCATTGAAATCTCTCTGTAAGTGGGATGTAGCTATCAGAGAAACAAATAAACAAGCAAAACAAACAAACAAACAGATGCCGGTTATAACATAACCATAGTTGTTGGCACCCTATCATGAGCAGTGTTGGGACTAACGGTTTTAAAAATAACAGCGTTACTAATGCAGTTACTTTTTCCTAGTAACAGGTAATCTAATTAATCACTATTCAAAATGTTATAATTTGTTCCAATAGTGCAGTTGCTCATTTGGACTTGTGTGCCCCCAAACCATCAATATAAACCCAATTCAGAAGTTATTAAAATTATTTTAACCCACCCTAACACAATAAAAATTTTACTGTAAAAATGATGTTTCTATCTAAAATAAATCCATCGATTTATTATAATTCTTTACAGAAAGAAATAAATTGATTTCTAATGTAGCTAGGACTGTTTTCACCATAATAAAGCTGTAGAGGGTTTAAATAAAACTTAGATAAAAACCTGACATGTCTGTTTGGTTACAAAAATCAAGGTTAGACAGACTGTTTAGTGATAACAGAGTTATAAATAACAGCAGCCCCTCCCTTCACTTCTGTATAAAGAAAAGGATGTTCCACCTCCAAACAAAAGGATGTTTAATAAGTAAACTAAGACACAAGAAAGAAGAAATATGTAACGTGGATTAAAATTAAAACACGCTTCATGTGGGTTTCTCTCTTTAAAAATGATTATTTCAATCGCAAAATCTGGCAACACAGCTAGCTGCAGCAACAGTGAGTCCGGAGCGTCTGTGGAGTAAAAACTGGAGTTTTCAGGATGGAAGTACAAGAAGTAAAAGGGAATAACGCACATGTGAAGTGTACATTATGTCCTAAAGCAAAGTGTTTGTCTGTTGTTAGTAAATCTAAAATCTAGAGACCAAAAACACCAAGAACTCCGCTGATGATGTCAGAGCTGCTGCAGCAGGTAACAAGTTACTTTACCTGGTAACTAATTACATTTATGAAGGAGTAATTCCGTTGGTAACTCAGTTACTTTTTTGGGAGAGTAAGTAGTAACTTTGACTAAAAACTTTTTTTAAGTAATTTTCCCAACACTGATCATGAGTCTGATGTTAAAATGAAAAAAAATGTTTCTTTATGTTCACAATCTTCCACCTTTTAATCAGTAACGCAAAATAAAATGTAGTCTATCAAATGCAGCTCTAAACTTTCTGTCTGAGATTTATTATTGTTCTTATTTATTGATTTATTGTGATTAAACCAGAACAATAACAGGCTGTGTTTCAAAATCACAATACAGCAAAAAAAGCTGAAATGTGATGTTTTCAGTAGTTCAACGTGGGCAAACTTCTGCTGAAACTATGATCAAAGCTGACCTTAACTGTTTTTGTCTTTGGGGCTTCAACTGCCTCACCTGTACGATCCTGAAGCTGCAGCCTGAAACGTTGCGTCCTGCCTGGGCCGGCCTGCCAGGAGAGTCCCAGGCTGCTGCTGGTCCTGGAGGTCACCTCCAAGTCCATCACCGTAGACGGCCCTGCAGATACCAAACACATAAATCCTGTCAAATCCTGGAAATATCTTTATTTTTAGACTCAAGAAGAAGACAAATGTCAGCCTGATTTAGCCCAAAGACTTGACCCCCTCTGTGTTTGAAAACTTTTGAACTGTTCCTTTAAAGTGATTTATCTGTTCTTTTTTTTAACATCAGTGGAACAGCAGGAAGGTTTGAGCAGGAAAAGCATCCCTGTCCTCGATCTGCATCCTCAAACGCTGAGCTCTGTGGGAGTCCTGTTGACACTAAAACACACTCCCTCTCCCCTGCTTCTCTTCAGGCCAGGAGCGCTTGTTTTCCCACAATGCCCCTGTGAGCGTAAGGGCCTCTGTGTCGCCAACGGTGCTTCAAATCGAGGCAGAACAATATTATCAGGACGCGACATCTCTGCTCCGAGTACCACAGTGAAACAAACAAACAGCGAGAGTCGGAGGGGCTTTGACTCTGAGCGGGTTTGTTTTTGGACTCATCAGCTTCAACATTTCGTATGTTCTAACGGAAATGTCTGTGGAGGGGGGAAGGTTAAGATTGTTGATTTAAAGGGAGCTGTGAGAAGAATTCAGACTTAAAAATGCAGTTTTACCAGAGTGTAAATGACTTCAATGAAACCTAAATATAATTGTCCTTTAAGGATTTTTTCTAACAGCCTGTGAGATGATGTTTGTGGAAGAGTTTGGCAAATAAAACCCAAAGTTAGAAAGCTTTGTGCTACATTCTCTCAGGATAAAACAAACAAACTGGAGAGGAAAACATCTTTGAAATAAGAAGTAATAATCTTTACATCTTTATCAGCGAAGGGGAACATAAAAGTTCAAGGTGGATGCTATTTGAAGCAGAAACCTGCATGTAGAACACTGAAGCCACAAAATGGCAGTTCCTTAAACCAACACTAACAACGCTTTCACACTAAAATTAGCGAGTCAACACAGGTTGTTTCAACACAATTAACCCACTAATAATCGGCAAGTGACACCTTTAGACCCGGTCTAATCAGCAGCAGACTTTGGCGCAACAACCTGATGTCATCACGTTAATGACATCATCAGCGCAACGAAACACAACCACGTAAACAAAGGAGAGGAGTATGCAAGACATGGACATGGTTTTCTGTACTTTGTACTTTTGTGCCTCTTTAAAGGTGCTATGGGGAGAATCTATTTCCGGCGACGTAAAGACTCTGCTACCGGGGTGCTGGTTTGGTGTAGTGGTTAGCACCCCATGTACTTGCTTCTGCCGGTCCAGGTTCGAATCCTGCCTGTGACCAGTTTGCAGAGTGTCTTCCCCTACTCTCTCACCCCCTTTCACAAGCCTATCCACTGTCTCTCTCCTATCAATAAAGGCACAAAATGCCCAAATATATACATTAAAAAAAAAAAAAAAAAAAAAAAAAGACTCTGCTACCCATGAGCACATGCAGCGACTGTCGTAAAGACGTGATCCAAGCCAAAGCGCGCGTTTGTTGTGATGCTAATGAATGCAGCTCGGACCTTCCTCAGAACTCGGCATTGCTTTACAACTTCTTTTACAACAACTTACAGGATGCAAAGCGACGAGGTAATGTTTCTCTTTCTAGTTACATAGCTGGCTATATATCTCTACTTACAGCCCGCTGCTCTAAGATGTGTCCGAATAATATAAATTTGCTCTAGTTTTAATTGTCTTGTTCCCAGAGTTGAGTATCCAGGCCAGTCCAGCCCTTTCCAACCCGACCACGAAGCTAAGGAATAGCATTTATAGATAACCTACTTCGATGCTATAAAACTCATCTTAAAGTGTGTATTTCGATCAGGCATATATCTAAAAGTGAGACTTTTTTGTAATTATTTAAAAACTCCTCATAGCATCTTTAAAAATGTACAAACTCTACGCTGATGATACAAAGGCCGATGGAATTTGTTGCTGAGACGACAAAGAGTCACGTAAGTTACAGACGATGAGGACGGCTGCAATGTTATGCCATCAGCACGTTGCGCCAACGTCATGACTTAAATTAGCGGGTTGACCTGGGTGTGATGTTCGCACTAAAGCTGATCAGAGGGGCGCCAATAAAAACCTGTGTTGCATGCAGGGTCAGTCAACGCAGGTTGAAATGCCGATTAAACCCTTTCAAACTGACGACAGGATCTGATTGTTACGGGGTTAAACAGGTTTTTTGGCCAGTCTGAAAGAGGTATAAGTAGTTTTTTCCACCCTAATATACTATTTCCAGAGTCATTCTGATGGTACATCACCTTACAAAAGGCTGAATACCACCTTTGTCATGGTCTGAGGGTCTGTATCACCTTCACTGGCACTATGTAACTTAGGGCTAAATGATATGGGCAAAATTTCACATGTCGATATTCATGCCAGATATCTTGTTATTGATAGGATATGATATGACAAGGGTTGGGTGAAAACCAAGCAGTGCATTCTAGAGCAATTGTAAAAATGTAATTTGTTGTCACTTTCAGAGCTGTACATGCAGGGCAAGCGTGTGGGGAATCTATATTGTTTATATTGTTGCTTTTTTGATATTAATATCTTGAATGTTCATATCTCGATATCAATATGATAACGATATATCTTTCAGCTCTTACTTCCACACTAAAGAAATATACATTTTTACTGCTTTGACTGCTTTACGGCATACGTCACTTCCCCTCGAGACGAAAGCTAAACGTTGGGAAAAGGAGAATATAAAGCGATTTATGGATTTTTAAAGAAGATTTAACAAACAGAACTTAGTTCAAAGTAAATATGCTAGGTGGCAGTAATGCTCCTCCGATGCTGTATACCACTCACAGTTAAACAAGAAGAAAAAAAGCTAAATGTTGAGTTGTTATCATGGTGGAGGCATAAAAAAACCAAAGAAAAGAAATGTTTTATCAGAGGAGACTAAAAAAGAAAAGCGGGAGATTAACAAGCTAAATACCCCAACAGGGATAAACATTGGCCTAGCGTTTACTTGTTGGCGTGAGCTAAAAGAGGAGGAGGGATGTCCGACCAATTGGTTTTGTTTGACTTGTAAGAACATGATGATTTTTCGAATAGAAACATGATCAGACTGAAACTCATCAGTCCACAAGGTTTATTTGTCTCTCGAGACATCCTGTCGGCTTCTCCTCCCTCTGTATGTCAACAAACGCAGGTTGGTGTATGACAATGACCATACACTCAATGACCATAGATGGCACTAGAGCTGAAAGCCAGAATCTTACTTGGTGCTGCTTTAGGTCTCAACTTCTGGCTCTGAAAGTGATTCAAACACTTTTGGACCCTTATCAAAACGCACAGCTTTAGAGTTAAAATACAAATATTGACAGCCTTGTCCAAACAGGAGTGTTTCCTTAGTGCATTGTTGTAGCGTTTTCAAATAGCATTAAAGTCACGTAAGCATTAGGAATAAAATCAATTTACTGTTATAGTCTCAGAAGCTGTTTTCTTATTTCCTTCCTGTTAGTCAAGTGCCCTTTGGTGAGTAATTGGGAACAGGGGAACTTGGCACGGGAGTGTCCTTCAGGGAAATCCTCCGTCTGTTAATTGAAAGTTCTCAAGGGCATCAGGTGGAGGAGGCTTTTGTTGGGCAGCCAGCTTAGCTTGGGATTTTTTCAAATCTCTATTGTTTGTTTTAGAAACACATTTCTCTCTTTGAAGTCAGTCCGGCTTTATTTTAATCAACACATACAGCCAACCAAACAACACCATCCATGAACTTGAAGGAGGTCAAGCAAGGTTTGGCACCTTTGATTGTTCCACAGGTTTATATTGATGGACTTGATCAGTGCATGATGGGATACTGGCAGGGTCAAGCTGATCCAGCAATGTCTTAATGATTCAAAGAAGATACAACAATATACGGGACAAAGGGTGTCTCATTGGGGGCAAGCCAATTTAAGTCCAATGAAAGGATAATCCAACTCACACAGGATGATTGGAAACAGCGTTAGCTTCAGAAAATGTCAGGCCAGCCCATCGAGATCGCTCGGTCCCCACAAATGGGCCCCTGGTAGGTCCCTGCATAACGCCAATGCTAAGTCCTAGCTGGCAGAGTCATGGATGACAGGGTCTTGTGACATTTTGTAGCCTGAAGGGGCCATGCAAGGGTGCCAAAGTAGCAGTGAGCAGTCTGGTCTGTGTAAGGACTAATTTAAAGGGATAGTTCAGTATTTTTAAAGTGGGGTTGTATGAACTCCATATGGCCACTAAGTACATTAGATCCAGATAGATCCAAGTCCAGATAAACTTTATATTTCCAAAATGTTAATGCACTTTAAAACACTCATATGTAGCGTACTCTTAAACTGTGGTATTACTTTTTGGTTTGAGTTCTTGTAGGCGAAGAAAATACCCTTTGTTTTTGGTACGGTACTTTCCTGTTAGCATCTATTTCTTTGTCACAGATTATTACAGTCTGTGTCTTACTGAGGGAGAGGAGAGAACTTTCTACTGTATCTAATGTACTAAGTGGCCATATGGAGCTCATACAACCCCACTTCAAAAAACCTGAACTATCCCTTTAACATCTGTTTGTGTACTAAATCAATACCCAGTTTGGTAGACTGCTAAAACTGACTTGCCTTTTGGGTTAAATAGAGTGCCTGTTTAATGCGTAATTAATTATTCAGGATTAAAAAATTCGGATTCAACATTTTCTCCTTCGTTAATACATGGAAATAGTAATTCCCAATAGAAGTTTACATGGAAAACATGTTTATTCGCCTTTATTCAAGGCTGGTAGTTGGGAATGGTTCTGATTGGACAGGACGGATGTTACAAAGTGATGTATTTACGTCTACTGGAGGAAAAACTCCAGTTCAGCATCTCCAGAGTCTCCATCAGGAAAACCTCATCCAACTTGGATGCCACATCTTTGAAAAGGTCCACATTTTAATAATTACACCCAATCACTCTTTCATTATTTCTGAATCTTCTAAATTGTCTCGGCTCGAGTCGAGTGCTTCCTTCGAGCAGCCTTCCAGGTCCCGTACGTCATCGCGACAGCACAGGGGAAACAAGCATGCGCAGAACAACAGAATCAATTTAAATGGGAATGAACGTATACGTGATAAAAGAATTATTTAATCCGATTTAAAATCAGAACATACAGTATAGGTTAAAGTTTGGACACACCTTCTCATTCAATGTATTTTCATCACTATTTACATTGTAGATTCTCACTGAAGGTATCAAAACTATGAATGAACATGTGTGGAATTATGTACTTAACAAAAAAGTGTGAAATAAATGAAAACATGTCTTATATTCTAGTTTCTTCAAAGTATCCACCCTTTGCTCTGATTACTGCTTTGCACACTCTTGTCATTCTCTTTATGAGCTTCAACAGGTGGTCACCTGAAATGGTTTTCACTTCTCAGGTGTGCCTTTCCAGGGTTAATTAAAGGAATTTCTTGCTTTATTAATGGGGTTGGGACCATCATTTGTGTTGTTCAGAAATCAGGCTGATGGACAGCCCATAGCCCTATTAGACAACTGTTAGAATTAATATTATGACAAGAACCAATCAGCTAAGTTAAGAGAAACAAATGACCATCATTACTTCAGTGAGAATCTACAATGTAATTAGTAATGAAAATAAAGAAAACGCATTGAATGAGAAGGTGTGTCCAAACTTTTGGCCTGTACTGTATCCTAATTAAGATTTATCCAGAATTATCATTTTCACTTGGAATTAGGTGTTTACATGTTCATATTTAGTCTTCTAGTTTTATTTGGAATTAAAGTTTACATGTAATCGTGATAAGTATGTATCAATAACATGTTGATCCCTGCCAGAAAGTGACATATTCATCTCATGTTGTGTCACAGTGAGGACAATTAAGACCAAATCATGGTTCTCCTCTTCTTACCTTGTAGGAGCAGGAGCTGTGTGGATAACACCAACCATGTGTTTTGTGCCATTATGTATCTGTTACTCAAATATGTGTTGCACTAGCTGCTATTCATTGACATAGAATTTAAAGAGCCTATGCATGAAATTTGTAGTATATTTTGGTGATAATTCATTGTGTATTTTGTCTTATAAAAAGATTTAAACAGGTTTATAGTTAAAATATTATAAGAAGATGTTAAGGAAACAAAAACTATTCGATCACCTTTTGAATGTTGTGTACACTCTTCGCTGCCTTGACTTCATGTGACGGACCAGGAGCTGTGTGGATAACACCAGCCATGTGTTTTGTGCCATTTAGTATTTGTTTACACAGATTCTATAGTAAAAGCTGTACACCTGATTTTTGAGTGACGTCATCATTCCACTGGAATTAACCAGAACCGAGGGGTTACATATGCATGACACAATAATAAAAATCAAATCAAGTAAATCTTATATTATTCTTAAAAAGTAAACGTCGTCCAGCCTTATGCCTTGTTCCTCACATATCATCATGTTGAGTGGTCAGGTATCATCAAATCTTAAGAGGTGGCCCATTAGAAGATGAGCTTCCTTATAAGGAAAGCACCTGAGGAAACTCCTGCACACTTAAAGCAGGTAAAAACAGACTAATGAAGGTCAGAGTGCCTCCTGAGATAAGAGCCTAAAAACACCACAGAAGAAGACGGAGTGTTTGCATTGCTGAGAGGGTTACCTCCAGGACTCAATTGGGGCACAGCAACACCCTGTTTCCTACCACCACACACATATACATACAGAAATACACACATGTAAATACACACAGACTCACACCCTTTCCCACAGAACAAAGAAACAATGGGGGCAGGAAATAGCCGGACCCCGAGCTCTGCCCACCATGGAAATACACACTGAGGGTCCAACTTCTGTTCTGGACGCCCGCCAGCATGGAGACACAACACACACACATAAACACACATAAACACACACCAACACACACACACATTTACTGTTGGGGCTCTATCACTCCGTCTCAGCAGGACGCTGGTTCCTGTTGCTAATCACAGAGCTGCAGAGAGGGGAAACTACACAACACTAACACACACTCTCAGAGGCCGTGTCATGTTCTTGTACTTCAAAAGACGAGAGGTCAGAGGAGATGGAACAATAGGACAAAACACAATCGAATATTTGACTCCATATCGTGTTCAGACCTTTAAACTATCAAGTGCTGGAGCTGCCATTTTATGGGGGGGGTATTTGATTCCAGCACAATCCAACCGACCATCACTGTCGACTCAAATAGAGGAAGTACAACTCAAGAAAATGGAGGACAGATAAAAACGCCCCATGGAAGCACTTTAGGCTTCACAAAGCAAAGAGGAAAATAAACAAACAAATAAGACCAAGCTGTGTGCCGGTAACGTGCAAGGCAGCTGGCTTACTCCTCATCCACAACAAACCCACAGGCTACTTGCCAGCCTTCCACCCAACTGTATTGAGTCTGTAGCTATGTTCACACTGCAGCCCTTAATGCTCAAATATGATTTTTTTGTTTGTCTGTTCAGATTACATCTGTAAATGTGGCCTGACTGCAGACTGTGATGTGAACAGCTCACGCTTCAGAAGTGACACGCATGCAGTTTAACATTAATGACATCACGCACAGAACAGTGTGATGAGGGGCAACAAACACAGACCAAAACTGAGCTTCACAATGAAGGAGAAGTTTGTTCCCATAACGCAGAACCTGATGTTACAGCAGCTCACCTTGAGTGAGCTCTTACTAAAGTAATTATGGCTTTATTTCTTATGAACCTAAAGGAGAATGCTTTTTCCTGTCGACCCTGCCAACGATCCGATCAGACAGGAGCAGACTGCTCATTGACAGATGCTGTCTTGTAGAAACATGGAGGATGAGATGGACAGCAGTGGCTAATCAGTGTCTCCGAGTCCTGTAAACGGTTATTTTAGCCAGATAAATCCATTCAAAAAGTCAGTGCAGTGTTAATAAACAAATTTCATCATATATCATAATACAAACGTATGATTCTTTCACGTTTATCGTTTATTGTGCGTGTAATGGAGACGCCAGTCGATCGCCCCAGCGCTCTCTCTCTTTCTCTCGTCACTCCTTCCTTTATGCATTATTTAATGTTTGTTGATGGAAAATCAACTAAAACTCTTTATTTCGGGAAAAAATGCATAAACTTTTAATTAACTGTGTCTATATATTAGCCACTGATTATGTTCTGTCCATGAAGTGACTTTGAAAACATTTGTTTTCTTTTGTGCTCTAAAAAGACGTCAAAGTCTCTCATTAAACGTGACCTGACTGTTCAGACTGCAGTCGCATTGAAGACAATCGGATACATATCTGATTTAGTTCCTCATTTGAAAGTGGCCTGAATGTGATTTGAAAATGTCAGATTCAATGTGACTTGTGTCACGTATTTCTTTATTGCCTGCAGTATGGTCAGGGTTTAAAAAGTATATGGTTTTATCTTTTTTGCATCCCCAGACACTGGAGAAAGTGAAAATGTTGCTTTCCCTTATGTGATGAACCTTTTCTGTTTTAATGTAAAGTTTGTTATTCATAAGAAAAAAATTACCAGGTCTCCTCCCAATTATTGTTTCCTTCTTTCAGAGCTAAATTCTAGGGCTGGGAAAATACGCTTTTCTCCTGATTCAATTTTATGGGTGCCGATTTGATTTGAATTGCGACTCTACTATATTGCCAATTTTTGCAATCTTTAGTTAGCTTTTTTAACAGTGGAAAGAGGAACAATGATGATCCCTACAGACTATATCAGGAAAAATACACATCACATGTGAGTCTGTTTTTAGGATTTATTCAGCAATATATTTTAATTAGCTGTTTATACTCTCTCTTCAAAAGCTAAAAAACTGGACTGCATTTAAAAGTGGCTTATTAACACAAACTAAAATGAAGTATTTAAATTTGGAAAAAAAAAAAGATTTTTGAACAAAAAAATGATTTAAAAATCGTCAAACAAAGAATCCGGATACTCAAGCGAATCAATTTTTGCTCCCACCCCTGACTAATGGCCCTTTCCCACTAGCAAGCCTTGGCTCTACTCTACTCGACCCTACTCAATTTGCAGCGTGTTTCCACTAGCCTGGTACCTCCTAAAACAAGCTAGTTTTAGTACCTACTCCGCTCTGGTTCCAAGTGAGCTGAGTCGATACTAAAAGATGACGTCACCGACTGCCAGCTACTGACTGGTCAGACAATGTCGTCATCGATGAGTCATGAGCGTGATGACCTAGCATGCTAGCGGTAGCTACCATTAGCGTACCCTCATACGTCTTTTCTTTGCAGCTCGATTGCTCTCGTCCTCGGCTTCATTCTGTTGTATAAGTTCCAAAACTCTCCTGTGCTTCTCAAAGGGTATTTCTTTTGCCACCTGCAGCCTTCTGCTTTCCTTTTTACTCGGTTTGTGACAAAAAGCCACAGCTTGTTGTGTTGCGCTCAAAATTACGTCAGCACAGTGCCGCTCAGCTGTTTACATCGACACTGCGCCCCATTGGGCAGGCGACTGGGGCTAATGGAAAAGCAGCACAAGGCGAGTAGAGTAGAGTCGGGTAGAGTTGAGTAGAGCAGAGTAGGGCTAATGGAAAAGGGCCATAAATCAGGAAACTTAATACTGTGACAAACTCTCCATCCTGAATCCTCTATATAATTATCTAACAGCCTTCCTGACCTCCTTTTTTTAACCATTTTTGAGAACCAACACTTATAGAGAGTTTGTCCGCTTTGTTTTAGTCTGGCTGTCAAGGTGATTTTTCTGCCGCATGTAGCATCTTCCTTGGATCTCCAGGGCCAACTTAAATTTTCCTCACCATCCCAAACTCAAAACTTTTTTGTACTTAAGTTGAGGTATAATGTGGCCCGGTTATCCTTGTACTTTTCTGTATGAGGCCCTCCAATAAAAAAGATTGGACACTCCTGCTTTAGATCCTTAAGATGTGCTAAAAAGTTAAAATCAAAAGTCCAGTGAAAGTTTAAACTCACGTGTATGAAGCGTGATATTCGCCATCTTCCCATCTTTCTGTGACTTCACCTGCAGCAGGTAAGCAGTCCCCGGCTCCAGGTGATCCAACACGCAGGTAAAAACACCTCCTGCCTCCTTGTTTCCTCCATCCTTGACCCCTGTCTGGTTAGTTCCCAGAAAGTGATCTCCTTTCTCCTCCTTTGGCTCCTCTGTTCCTTCACTGATCTCGTTAGTCTCCAACTCCTTGTCTACGCTCCTTCTTGTCCTTATTTTAGTCCGTCTGCACTCTGAGCCGTCTGCTCCAGAGTCAGGAGACCAGACGGTGAAGGAGCAGTTCTGTCCCGAAGTGTTTACGGTCAGAGAGATGGAGTCCAGGTGGGGAAAGGACTCGGATATGAAGATGCTACATGGGGTGGAGACATTCGCTGTGGGGGCTGCTGTGCTCAGATCCTGCAAGAAAAGACAAGAAATATCAACAAAGGAAAGATGGAAGTGTGTTTTTTATCACGGTTCTCCATTTAGATCAGCATTTACACACTTAACAGCAGCTACAGAAGAGTTTTTCACCACCTTTTATTTTAGTCCCTCTGACAGGTAAATAAAAACAATAATTTAAAAATAAAAACTGAACCCTGGGGTTCCGTTCTGACTTTGGATAAAGAAAGAAAATGAAGAACAGGTAAAGACACTCAAAAGCAGGGAAGACAATAAAAAAAACACAAGACTGAGCGGTTGGTTGATAGTGTGCAAAGCAGCTGGCTTACTCCTCATCCACGATGTAGGCTCTTTGCCAGCTTTCAACAATTGTATTTTTGAGACCCTGTCTTAGATATAGTCATATCTTTAGTGCAAATATTGTAAATTGTTAATACTGTGTATACTTCCACCGCCTGTCATAGATATATTCACAACTGTGGTGTAAATATTGTTAATAGTTAATACTGTGTATACCTCCACCTCATTCAGTCTCATTTCCACTTAATTGTTACTTATTTTCCTTCATAAGGAAGTTGATACTGCTTAAAGGCTTATGCTATTTTCATTTATTTTCATTTTAGTTGTAGGCTATTTATGCTATTTTTATTTTTTCTATTACTTATTTTTTCATTTGTAAGTTTCTTTCTGATATTTCTCTTGTATCCTGCTGCTGCTGTAAGTCTGGGATTCCTCCCTGTGGGACTAATAAAGTTATATATTATCTTATCTTAATTTGCAAATAAAACTGAATCCTGGAGTTTAAGCTTCGCTGTCAACAGAATATCACCTTTTCTTACAAAAACAAGCGGTGTGCTGGAGTAGTTTAACCCTATGTCACAATATTAGCTAAAACCATAAATGAACCGTGATGCTTTGCCTTTAAAGAAACCAATGTCCACTTTAAAAAATAAACTATCTTTCATTAGAGAATGAGATGTTGAGTGTAAGCGCTCTTAAATAAAAATGCTGGTACTGGTGTTGGTCTCTGGTTTGCTTTACTGTTGTTTTATTTTCTCTTATGTATTATTTTTTAAAGTTCTTTACCACCCAAAAGAGCGGGGTTGGATTATTATCGTCATTGTCTTGTTAAATATATATATATATATATATATATATATATATATATATATATATATATATATATATATATATATATATATATATATATATATATATATATATATATATATATATATATATATATATATATATATATATATATATATATATATATATATATATATATATATATATATATATATATATATATATATATATATATATATATACATATATATATATATATATATATATGGAGAGAGAGAGAGAGAGAGAGAGATATATATGTGTATATATATATATATATATATATATATATATATATATATATGAATTTTTAGACATGTTTTTAAAAGAAAGTAATTGTTTATTGAATATTATGATATTTTTAATAATTCCAGAAGCCTTTGCTTTTCAAAAAAAAGCACAATAAAGCTTTTCATTCATATTAGGCCTTCAAACAAAACATGAGTTAAAAAAATAAACTAAAGTGAATTGAAGTGGATAAACCCACAACAAATGAATTATTGTTTAGCCACAGCCACAGTCACACATAGTGACATATTTGATTTCAATATTCGGTGCATCCTTAACATATATCTACAGTACGTATATGTGTAAATGTCTGCACATACATGCCCCTTCACATACACATATATACACTTTTTTTATATATATTTTTTTATTTTGGGGATAAAACAAGAAATTTTATCAGCACCGTTATTAAAAAATAGACAATTACAACAAATGTTTGATAAATAAAAGACAAAAAAACATGAAAATGCAAGAGAAATAAGTAGCACATTAATAGATGTTACCAACCTTTACTCTAACAACAAAGTTAGATTAAGTTTAAATTCTGAGCGTTCATCATTACTGTTTATTTTATCCCCTGCACAGCACTTTACTGACTGAATGCACTTTATGGAGTTTGTCTGATTCCTTAGTCTTTGCTTTTTCATGGTTTAAGTGGCTCTTTCACTTGTGCTCGGGATTTTCCTGATTTTCCTAATGCCTGTATGTTAATGTCTCATTATGTTCTGATGTGATTTTATTTATTTATTTATTTATTTTTTAAAAACTTTAAAAAAGCAAACAAAAGGAAATAAGGAAATAACAAACAACAACAACCAAATCCAAACAAGTAATATGTAAACCAAACTGTACTGTTACTGTACATCAACAAATGAAGCAAGTGGGTACAAACACATGCACAGCAAACAGTTTGAGAAGGAACAGAAAGAAGCAAAAAGCTTATCTAGTCCTGCCCCTTCCTTACAAATCAGATACAATACTGAATTTTATGTGTATATATATGTATATATATATATATATATATATATATATATATATATATATATATATATATATATATACTACATTATAAGACATGTTTTCACACTTTTTGATTAAGTATATAATTCCACATGTGTTCATTCATAGTTTTGATACCTTCAGTGAGAATCTACAATGTGAATAGGGATGAAAATAAAGAAAACACATCGAATGAGAAAGTGTGTCCAAACTTTTGGCCTGTACTGTTCATCCAACGGCCAACATGAATCCATATAGCCAATCATGAATCCCTCCATCATGGCTCAAGAAAAAACCTTCTGTTAAGCAGCAGGAAATCTTGAATGTGGATCCCAGTCTCATGACGAACAGCAAATCCACACCATGCTGTGTTGTACTGTGTGTACTCCTCTCCCCTTCACTGGTTGTGGTGAATTACTTTCTTAATGTGCCGTAATGTTTTTTAAAAATTGAGTATTTTTACATAACTTGTTGTGCAAGATCATGCAATAAAGTTCCCGGGAGCTTCTGATTTTTGATAATAGATGGATGTATAGATTCAGTAATGAGGATCTAGCTGAAAAGTCAATGTCATAGATATTCATGTTTGATCCTTTTTTCTTAGAGAGATATCTAAAGAAAACTTGCATGATTTTCTTAAGACTTTGCACATAAATTATAACTCACTTAAGAAGGAAATAGATCAATTTTTGAGGTCAAAAGTCAAGATTAATGCATCTAGAAAGTTGTGAGCACAATATTTCAAGAGTGCTTTAGAGGACTTTTTTCAAATTTGGCACAAACTTGCCTTTGGACTTGATGCTGAAGTGATAAGTTTTTGTGCTCTTATTGTCTAAAAACTGCACCATGCAAGCGAAGACAACCACCTGGCAGCAGCTCTAATTGATTACCTCTGCCAAGGAGGTTATGTTTTCAGGAGAGTTTGTTTGTCTGTCTGTCTGTCCATCCGTCCGTCCATCTGTCTATGAACAAAATAACTCAAAAAGTTATGGATGGATATTGATGAAATTTTCAGGAAATGTTCAGCATGGAAAAAGGAAGAACTGATTCAATTTTGGTGTTGATCTGGATCAGTGTTTGGCCACCATGATGAAAAGTGTGATTTTCACGAATAACTACTGAACTAAAATCGATATAATTATGAATCCAGTTGCTAATGGTATGGTTTCATGGTCAAGGGATCTAAATATTTAGATGAAACAAAGGTAGGACTAATATTTATGGTGAAAATCACAATATGGGTGACGACTGTGGCGCTGGCGGAGGTCTGCGCTCTCTGAGTGCTTTTCTAGTTTAAAGATGCTATGAGGAGTTTTTAAGTAATTACAAAAAAGTCTCACTTTTAGATATATGCCTGATCGAAATACACACTTTAAGATGAGTTTTATAGCATCAAAATAGGTTATCTATAAATGCTATTCTTTAGCTTCGCGGTCGCGTTGGACAGGGCTGGACTGGCCTGGATACTCAACTTTGGGAACAAGACAATTAAAACTAGAGCAAATTTATACTGACACGTCTTAGAGCACCGGGCTGTAAGTAGCGATATATAGCCGGCTACAAAACTACGATACTAAGTTTTCCAAAAATTGCTTGTTGTCACACATCAAAAACTACCGCTATGTAACTGGAAAAAGATACATTACCTTGTCGCTTTGCATCCTGTAAGTTGTTGAAAAAGAAGTTGTAAAGCAATGCAGAGTTCTGAGGAAGGTCCGAGCTGCATTCATTAGCATCACAACAAACACATGCTTTGGCTTGGGTCACGTCTTTACGACAGTCACTACGCGTGCTCATGGGTAGCAGAGTCTTTATGTCGGCGGAAATAGATTCTCCTCATAGCACCTTTAATATTATCTACATCCACCTTTTCCCTTTTCTTTATACTATGGGTCACCAACAAAAAATTGTTCTTTTTTCCAATTCAATACGTGTTTCTAAGCTTTAACCCTTTGACTGGCATTGTAACCGTGTGGTTGACTTTTTTAACATCTTACCACTGTATTTAAATGTTTTTGTCGGTTTTTCTTATTTACCTCACTTTAGAGCATTTGTAACACCAATCTCAATCCAATGGGTGGTCATGCTGTACATGAAAGAATTCTAACAGTAAGAGTATATATCGGAGAAAGAAAAAGTCTTTTCACTTATATCCAGGTCCTTTAACAATCATAATTTAGTTAAGGAAATAAACGTGATGATAAAAAGAAATTATCTATGATTCTTCATAAAACTGAATCAACTGCTAAATATCCAACTTTGCACTCTGTGGTGTTCTCATATGAAGAAACAAAAGTTTTGTTGCAGAAACAAAACAAATTTATCCATGTCTAGGTAACCCTGAACAGGCAAGACAACCAGCTGGTTGACCAAGATATCTGATTCCCAATAAATAAAACCTGAAATGTTGCTAAATGAAGATGGAAAGAATATGATTTTAACAATGTATTTTTTTGTTTGGAAGTCAAAAGGTTAATGATGGCAGCTTTAGGTTTTAGTTTGGTCTTTTTTTCACCATTTAAGAACCTTTGACATGCAGATTTCTACCTTCAAGAAACAGCAGCAGGGCATAAAAAAGGTATTGCTGAACAAAAATAATCAACAATATATTAAAACTCTACGCAGCATCCTCACTGCGCTGCTGAGGAGGACACTGATTGTTCCAGCAGTTATTTAAAGGTCATTATCACACTGAAGGTCAACAGTTTCTCCGATCTCTGACCTTTGTTGTGTTTGTCACCCCTGATAATCTGCTTGGCGACAGTTAATCTAAACTCTGTCACCTTTTTTCTTCTCCTGGAAAGCAGAACAGGACGTGAAAGTATTTGTCGCTGATATTGAGGTTCAGAGGGTTCACTGACAAACAATGATGCTGAAATGATTTAAACTCACAAATCAGTCAGAGATTAAATTACAAGGACAGAAAAAGTCACTGTTGATGTTTTAAAAAAGCATTATATATATTTGTGTTTTCAGTGAAGATATAAATAAAAAACATTTTTAGCCTCGCTTAGCAAAAACACTGTGGTTAAAAAGGCGAACTCTAATCATCTTTTTTGCACGAAAATGAGGAAGAAATTACTTCAGCTTAACGCTGATTTGACAGTTTTTACAACACAGGAGAGGAAATATGGTCCATGTTAATGTTGTAAACCGTTCCAAATGCGAAGTGCATGAAGAAGAATTCATCTAAATTTAACGTATGCAGCACAAAGCAAAGAACAAAAAGGAGAAAGCATAAGCAAAACAGAATTAAACAACAATAATAAGAACAAACAGATGCAAATCAAGCAGAATAATAAATGAAATTAAAATAAACAATTAACAAATTAAATACATACTATAAAAAAGATGAAATAAAATGACATAAATCAAAATCCTTGGTTTAAAAGAGCTGGAAATGTAGGGGAGACATGAGTTCACTAGGTCAAAAATAAATCTATAATCACTGTACCTATAAATATACACAAAGGCTACTGAATGTGCAATTATTGTGTAAGTAAATATTTTTAATTTTTTTTCATATTTTTTTGTAAGTCCAGAAAGAGCAAATTTCTCTCAGAATATTCCACATAATACTTTAAATGATTGAAAACCGAGCAATGGGTGAAACTGAAAGATAAAAGAAAGAAGGTTGGCCAAAATAAAAGCTCTAATGCATCAAAATTAAAGAAATACATTCATGAGAAAAAATGCATAACAAAGGAAAGCTTAGATCAAATCTAGAAACTGTAAATATAGAAGAATAAAATAAAGTCAATGTTTTGTTCTTTGAATGTTAAAAGAATAAGTTGACATTCAAGTCCTTATTTTTCAAGCCTGTGCACATAATGAACCTTTAAGCAATAATCAAATTAAATCCAAGTTCATAATCAAAACATTAAACATTAGTGACAACAGCAGCAGAGGTTAAATCATTTTTTAAAAAAAACATATTTTCAATAAAAATGGACTAAGCAAAAAAGCTTTCAATCTCTTAAAATTTTCCATACTTTCCTCACTAATATTTTGGGCAGTTTCATTTCAGTCCTGCAAATTTCTTCTTTGATTTACTTTATTTTTGCTTAGAAATGTGACTTTTTCTTTTTAGTTTTTGCTGATGTATGATGGGTTTTGAGGTTTGTTATGTCTGTTCCGACTAAATAAAATTGAAATAAAATACAATCACAAAGCATAAGTAGTAAACATTAAACAAGCAATTTAAAGCAAATGTGAGACTCTATTGAGTTCTGTTTACTTTGGCCCCCCCTGTGGACAAAATATGCAGCACACGGTCCCATTTTGAACACCGGTAACAGATCTGCACCTTGTTCAGGTTGATCCTTTAGTTTTTCTTTAAAAAAAAAAAAAAAAAACACCACCACTTACACACAAACAGAATGGAAGATGCTGTATTAAAAAGGGAAAATAAATCAATATTTAGTTGCGAGAATTGATTTTCAAAAAGAGAAATGGTTTTATTTAAATAAAGACACATTTCCTGGTAAAGTGGTAAAGTGCAGCACACCATTCCTAAAGATTTAACATTTGATCCTTATTCGTTCTTAAAAAAGCACACTAAGTCTTCAGGTTGCTTTTGACTTTTTTCAACAGATGATGGCTTTAAAAGAATGCTTTCAGACACTTGAGGTAGATTTTTCAACATAAAAACTACCAAACAAGGGTTAGCTATAATATTGTTTCACTTCACTAAATTCCCTTTGGTAACGTGGCACAGAAACATGCGTTTTTCTTCAAAATCAAGTATTTTTGCTGAAGGAATTGCGCAGGATCAGGATATAAAAAGTACCCAGTAGCATCTGATTTTCTCTACGGATTACAGAAAGATGAAAACTTAGCGATCAGACTGACCTGGAGCAGCAGAGAGGTGAAGCAGAGGCAGCAGAGGTAACTTTGAACTTTACATTTCAGCATTTTGATCCTCCTTCAGATCTTCAGATCCACCACAGACCAACATAATCCTGAGGCTGAGGTAGAAGACGGGACTTTAGATTCACTAAACCAGAGTTTTAAAAAAATATACCAAAGTAGTTCGGCGGAGAGGGAGTCCTGATGGAAAAGCTGAAAATGAAAATAAAACAGATTTACGACAAATTCTGTGATTGTAATTTCTGATGAAAAAACGATCAATATATCCAAAGAATTCTCCAGTGTCTTCAGAACAGTCTCCCTAGTTGTCCGGCCTATCTTCTCCGTCTCACATCCTCGACTCAGCCCTCTCACTCTCCACACTCAGCCTTTCCTTACTTTTTCCTCCCTGTCTCACCATCTGTCTGTCTCTCTTCCTGCCTGTCTGTCCTTCTGTCTGCTGGACGGGGTCTACAGTGTTGAGTTTGGGAGTCACTAACGGACTTCCTCAATCAAGCCAACAGCTCTGTGACTCACAGAAAGGCTCAACGACAAACCCAGCCTACCTCTGCGGTCGGCCTGGCAGAGGGTAAAAATAGTCCCTGCAGCGACAACAACAGCTCACCTGCGCGTACAAAGACAGAGGTAGATGTTAAAAATAGGGATGAGTGTTTGATGAAGACCCTCAGAGACGCTTCGTTGTGGAGTTTGGAGATTGTTCTGTCTTTGTCTCTTCTGACAGCGTTGTTTTTTGATGTTCTTCATCGTCTTCGAAGGTGTAAATTTAGTCCACGAGTCGTTCTCTGACGCTGCTGATGACTGGAAAGTTAATTAGCAGTGCATATAAAAAAGACAGAACAGTGATATGTGCTAAAGTCATAAGTCATTTTAAAAGTGAGATGGGAAAAGATGAATGCTTAACGGAAGACATACTGGAGTAAGGAGCTACAAATGTCAATATCAAACTATTCTTATCAAAGAAGATGACTTAACAGGATCTAAATAAGGAGGGCACACTACCATATATCTTGATCTAGTCTTGTGACACCAGGAGATGTATTTTGAGTATTTTGATCCAGTTCTGTTTAGATCTTGGGGTTTACTTTAGGTAAATACTGTCTGTTCCTTGTGGAAATTCAGCGTGTCCAGGGGTATGCTGGGCTAGTCCATTTTATTACTGTTTTGTATGATGGGTAAGCTTTGGCAGTTTTTACTTTCGGTGTACTGGAACAGGTCATTTAATAACTTCAGAAATTCTCCCTATTCTTCAGGGTATATTGGGCCCCTGTGTGTAATGGGAAAGACTGGGTATATTCGGCTGTAATAGTTTTACATTGGTGTACTGGGATGGTCCATTAAAAACTTGCCCATTTTATATCTCATCTAGTACTGGTATTCTCCATTGTATGATTTGGATTTATTGGCTAGTCTTTTGTAACCTGACATTATAACCCTGTAAAAATGTTTTCAGGGGCAGAATCCTCAAAAACAACAGCAGCTTGTGATTGGACGATCTTTTGGCTCGTCCAACTCATCACGGACCAATCCATATCAAGCAGCGCTGCTATGACATAGCATATGTAGCGGCTAACCGTTAGCTGCTACGGCCAAAGGCTTACAAGGGCAAACAACAGTTAATGGCCGCTAGCCATAGGGGCCTACTGTTGTTAGCAACTAGCTGTTGTTAGCTGCTACAGCAAACAGCAGTTTACTATTGTTTGCCCTTTTTAGCCATTAGCCACAGCGGCTAACAGCCATTAGCCGATAGCTTAATTAACTTCAGACTATAGTTTCACATTAAATTACACCACACAGATGTGTCATTTAACACTTATATGTGACATGAACCTCATCAAAGACAATCCCTACAAAGTAAACTTATGAGGAGAGCAGATTTCGCCAAGTATCACTGAGTAACCATGATGACCACAGGCTAACTGACATTAGCTGCCATATCTGTACAACAGGAAGTGACTTGACTTTCTGTCTAGTCACTTCCTGTTGTCTTCATGCCCCCAGCTCCCGCTGCTCCCGCCTCTCTTCCCTGATTGGGCCGTTAAGTATTCAGCTGAGTGAAACTGTTGGACAATGGAGGCTGGCAAGATGCAGGATTTCAGAATCAGGCAGGTCCATCTGCTCTGCAAGGCTAAGTCTCTTCTACACTTTGGGGAATACTGATATGTCACTCTTTGTGGTATACTAGGCCAGACTGGTTGTACACTGAGTTTGTCCATTTTATACCTCAAGGTTTACTTGGCTTGTCCAGGTTAATTGGGCTCATCCATTCAATACCAAAGGGTATCATTGGTGGGTCTTTTTTATACTTATGAGTTCACTAGACTAGCCTGGGTTTGCTAGGCCATACCATTTCCGCACCCCAGGTATACTGGGCTAGGTTTTATACCTGAGGGTACAAACTGGGGTCCAGTGTTTACCTGGGTTACTGGACATATATAGAATGTCCAGTTCATACCCACAGGTATTTTTTGGCCAGATCCAATTTATACCTTGGGCAAGTACACTGCCTGGCCAAAAAAAAAAAAAAAAGTCGGCACCTGGATTTAACTAAGCAAACAGGTACGAGCCTCCTATTGGATAATTACTGCATTTGTGATTATCTTTCAGCTGAAACAAATTAATTAACTCCAGCTGATGCAATGAGCAGCTTCTCATTTCTTAAACAACCATGTCAAAGACACATCCTGTGGTTGTGGAAAAGATGTTAGTCTGTTTAAGAAGGGTCAAATCATTGGCATCAAGCAGAGAAAACATCTAAGGAGATTGAAGAAACTACTAAAACTGGGTTAAGAACTGTCCAACACATTATTAGAAACTGGAAGGATAGTGGGGAACCATCGTCTTCAAGGAAGAAATGTGGTCAGAATAAAATCCTGAATGATGGTGATCAGTGAATTACTTAAATCAAATCAAAGAAGAACAACAGTAGAACTCAGGGGTGTGTTTAATAGTGAAAGTAAGAGCATTTCCACACACACAATGTGAAGGGAACTCAAGGGATTGGGACTGAACAGATGTGTAGCCTTAAGAAAACCACGAATCAGAAAGGCTAACCAGAAAAAAGGCTTCAGTTTGCAAGGGAGCATAAAGATTGGACTGTGGAGGACTGGAAGAAGGTCGTGTGGTCTGATGAGTCCAGATTGACCCTGTTCCAGAGTGAGGGGAGCATCAGGGTAAGAAGAGAGGCAGGTGAAGTGATGCACCCATCATGCCTAGTGCCTACTGTCCAAGCCTGTGGGGGCAGTGCTGTGATCTGGGACAAATCTGTGACATTGCAGCAGCTTAAAGAAACAATGACACAGAGAATGAGACTGTAATCAAAACTAAAGGCGGTCCAATGAAATATTACAGTGTGTGACCTTGTTTTTTTGTGGCAACTTTTTTTGGGCCAGGCAGAGTATTTTGCCAGTTAAGCTTGTACCTAAAAGCATTTTAAGCTCATGCGGGTCTACCTCTGGCACAAGCTGCTTCTCCACTGTGGGATATATTCTGTGCTGGTCCACATTTGCTGCGTTCCAGTTGTTTTGGTAAGTCAGGATTTTCATGGTCAGAGTGGGGAATTTCAACCTTAACACGTCCTGAGGTCAGAATTTCAATGATGGCTGCCCTGGGTGTAAGCAGTTATTAAGCTCCTGTAATATTCCCTTTGTTAGCATTTCTGACTTGTGTTTGTTGCACTAAATCAGCCGTATATATAGTATTGTTTGATGTTTATTAATAGAAATGCTGCTAAATTATTAGCATTCTTCTTGTGATATGTAGTAACTACAAAACAGGGCGTGCTAAGAATGGCTAACAATAGGCTGGTAGATCAGCGATTATTTCTCCAACTTTGTAACTAGAACGCTGATATCTCAGATATAACGTTATTACCACTCCCCTCTTACCAGTTCTGATGTAAATGAAATACTTCTGGATATGCGGAGTATAGTCAGAAGAATGTTTGGGGCTGTCAATGATGATTTGAGGACTAAATGTTTCATTAGTAATACTCAAACCCTGAGGTTAGTTCTTGGGGTAGTTTCCACATTGGGGTTTAATCTTGGGCTTGTCCAGTTCATACAGCACTACAGGGTTTATCTTACGGTAGTCCAGACTATACTTCAGGAAATTCACCACTTTATACCAAAGGGTTATGCCTGTATGTACTAGATTAGATTAGATTGGAGTTAGGGGTGAGTTTTGGCAAGAACCTCACGATATGATGCGTATCCCGATACTTGGGTCACGATACGATAATATCACAATATTGTGATATATTACAATATTCTACAGTTAACTATGAAAAAACCAGGGATGGTGTATATGTACAACACTGAGTGCATCTAATAACTTGAACTAATTTTGGAAAGACATTTTTCTTGTTTTCCCTTTAACAAAGTGTTTAAATCATCCAAACCTGCAGTGCAGCTCAAACTGCAATTGGGCCCATGAGGAACAAAGTACTTTGAGTTACTGACAGCACTACAGTAAGTAAAAAAAAAAAAATCACATATTTTTCTCATCACTGTTTGAACTGAATAGACTGCATGAAAGAATCCTACATAAAAGAAATACATGAGTTGTCTTTTATTTCCAGCTCTGATAAAATATGAGTTTTAATCTTACAAAAAAAAAACAATATTAAGATTTGAAATATCTATATTATATCGGTTTTCAAAATATCGCAATATATTGCTGTACTGCTATTTTTTAACTCCTCTAATTGGAATAGATAGTACTTTATTAATCCCTTTGGAAAAAACTCTCTCAGGGAATTTAGGAATCAGTAGCAGTTGATTTTTGTTGATAAAAAGATATATGAAAAGAAAAAAATAGATCCAAATAAAACTATTGATAAATATCCGTACATTTAAATAAATATTAAAAAATAAATGAATAATAATAATAATCTAATTAATTAGTTACCTAATTTACTAAATGAATAACATTTTAAAATATAAACTGCAACAGGCTGGCTACTGCTCCCTCCCATCCTCTGTCTTCCAGTTACTCCTCCTCCCCTCTAGTGAGGAGTTGTACAGTCTGATGGTCTATATATATACTACAGTATATATACTCTGGGCCAGAACAGAGGTTTTATTCTGGTCTAAACTCACACCCAGCAGTTTATGTTGGTTAAGTCCATTTTAAAACCAACAATTCATTTTAGTCTATCTAATTTAATTCTCTGAGATTCTCTTGGCTTGTCCAGTTTTTGGATTGGGCTGGTCTACATCGTATCCTCCGTTCGTAAATGCTGGGTTACTCCAAGCTGTTCACCCCAGGCAGAAAACTGACTTCCAGTTTCTGCTCTTATGGTAAATTTTAGGCGTCTTGAGGGTGCAGAAGTTTGTCAGCAAGTTTTTATGGGAACAAGAAACTGCTGAACATTCAGTGTGCCAGTCATCTTCATTTGTAGCTGTTGTATTAAGATCAACAGATGTAATTCTAAATAATATTAGCCTTTAAAATACATACATCAAAACTACTAAACACATGGGGTGCTGGTTGGTGGAGTGGTTAGCAACCAGGCACCCCATGTACTTGCTTCTGCCAGTCCAGGTTGGAATCCCGCCTGTGACCAGTTTGCAGAGTGTCTTCCCCTACTCTCTCACCCCCTTTCACAAGCCTATCCACTGTTTCTCCTATCAATAAAGGCACAAAATGCCCAAAAAATACATTTAAAAAAAAAAAAAAAAAATACTAAACACATAAACATTTGACTAATCTGCAGAGTCACCGGCACTCATTTTATTTCCCAGGTTTGACTCATAATAGCCCATAAAAGGCATTAACCACACTCTATCAGGCAGTGTTTCATGTTAAAGGCCAAAGTGCTTTTGTTTCAGAGCTGGAGCTACTTTTAGCCCCCCTCACACCTCTTTCCTTCCTTCCTGCTGCCTCCTCTCTCTTTCTCTGTCTCACTCTCTCTTATTATATCAAAGTTTGTTTCTAGGAAACAGTCGAGCAACACGGTGGAGCTTCTCTGTGGAGACAAATGAAGTTAATCTGAAGTAATCCTCAGGATGTCCTAAAGAGATCTAGATCATCTGTATGCGTGTATGTTTGTATGCATATGTATATTTGGGTGTGTATGTATATGCACTGTATGTATGTATGTGTGTATTTTGAATGTATAAGCACGTATATATGTACATACTGTGTCTTAACCAGATTTGTTTTATTTTAATCAGTGTTTATTAAAGTTTTTTTTAACACACGAAGCACATCAAGACGGTACTCGACTTCTTGTCATGCTTGCTGTAGGATAGTCTCATCAACGGTGGCAATGGCATTAATAATCCTTTGCTAAGTCAGTAATGTCCCTTATCTTTGTTCGATACACGATATCTTTCACATAACCCCATAGAAAGAAGTCAAAGGGAGTGCACATCTGATTTTGTTTCAGTAAACCAGGATACATGTTGAGCCTTCTCTTGAGGAGGAGCCATTTTATAGGAGTTCACAGTTTTCTTCTATGAACAGAATTTCTGAAACACAAAATTTTAATGTGAATAAAAACTTTAATAAAACATATCAGGTTAAGATATCTCATCAACTGCCTCTGAAATATTTTTTTAAATTGTAAAGAGACTTTATGGACACCCTGTATATGTTTGTATGTGTATGTGTGTGCATGTATACCTGTATGTATGCTTGCGTATTTTTGCATGTATATATGTAATGGTGTGTGTATGTATAAAAATTTGTGTATGTACTTATGTACAGTCAATTTGATACATTTGATAGAACAAGTCTGTTTTTATTAAATGATTAAGTCTGTCTTTTTCAGACAGAGAAAATCAGACTTTAAAAAATGTTTTTATATAGACTGGGAAGCTAAATAAGTGGTTACTAACTGATGAAGGGGGTGTGGGATTGTGGGAAGTTTTGACTTCTTTTCTCTCCTTCTTAGACATGAAACATTTATCCCAGTGCTAACTTACTTTAGTTTTTTTTCCATCTGTACAATTACTTTGACTTTTGTTATATGTTTGAAATAAACTTTTCATTCATTTCTGCCTTTAAACTTTGATTTCATGAACTGTTTACCCTCTCAGGAAACAGTCAACTTTAGACAAACAAGAGTCACCATGTAAAACTTATATTTTAAAAAAGAAGGTTAGAGGGTTAATCATCAAATATGGACAGCCCAAAGAAAGAAAGAAGAAAGGAAGAACAGAGTCAGGTTAGTTTTATGTCCCGTGTTTATGTACAGATTATAGGTATCAATATATTGGTCCATAGAGAGTAGATAAAGAGGTTACAGAACTACTCAGTGGCTAATGTTCCCGACTAGTACAACATTCAAACTGGTTAGTAATACAGATAAAAACCACAAACAGGTATTATCATCAGGTGTACGCTGAGCGAGCTGACCAGGTTAAAGGGACGCTCACATTTCGAAAAAAAAAACCTTCTGTGATTGTTTTATATTTCGCAAAATTACAAATAAACCTCAAATAAACCAAATATCTGCTCTTTAAATCAAAAAATAGACCCATATGAGCTTAAATTTGACTTTTTATATGCTGTAAGATTTTAACTTTTGGATCTAAACTTACAAAATCAATCCTCAAACCTGTTTAGTTTGGAGATTTAATTCTAAATATAAGGCTTTAAGTCTCTTTATTATTTTGTGCTTGCAGATCTTACAGTGTGCCGCTCAAATATACATGAAATTTCTGTTCTTTTTTTTTTCCTTTTAGTTCATGCTCTGCTTTACTAAAACAAGAAAAACACAACAAGACCAAATTTTCTATGTAGAACTTTGCAGACAAAATAAATTAGATTAAATAACATTAAGTTGAACTGTATTTATCGCTTTGGAAGACTCCCTCAAGGAAATCAAAATTCCAGGAGCAGCATTATACAGCAGACAAAATAAATATATAAATGAGACATAAAAAAATACAAATATTAAAAATATATTAATAAAGTATGGCAACTGGGTGGCTACCGCTTCTTCCCATCCTCAGTATGTAATGCAATGTATCTACAGCACATTTATCTTAATTTTTTCCAAGAAAACTGCTGGAATGTGTGTTTATTTTGCACAGTAAATGTATTATTTTTCATCATAGTGAGGAGAATAAAGCAGCAGCCCTGATGTTATCGCCACCATTTTGGAGTTTGTATCCTGGAAAAGTATTTCTTAATTTGTTGGGCATGACACTGGGAAAATAGAAAAGCTTAACCTGTTTTAGAGGATAATTTCTTATAAATATCGGGGTTTTTCCTCAAAAGTTTTCTTGTGAAACCCTTTGAAAGATGTTAAAAATATTATTATTATATTATTATATTATAATATTATTGGTATGGCGTTGACCAATGATGAAATTTTTGCCAACATGTACAGACATATTGACAGTAATATCTGCAAAATACACAAACGTACCACATCTCTTCACCTTATCGTCCCTCCAGAGTTTCATTTTCTTAAGAGTTGAAAGTTATTTTTCTTGTTTTGCATCTGCTTCTCTCACAAATATACCGTCACATTGAAGCAACAAGTTAATTCTCACAAAGTAAAGACTGTGCAGTCAATGAAAGAAATTGGTAGTGATATCGGAATAATCATTTCAGAAATGTCTGCATTGTAAATACATATATGACAAAATATCAGAAGAACTGTTCATGTTTCACGTCCATAACAATAATATTTAGCTGTGAAGCAATTATCCACCAAAGCTCATATACCAACAACATTGTGCATCACTAAAAACAATTATTCCGCTCACTTTGACAATTTGATGAAGGGATGCACAATATTATTGGTATGAATTTGTATCCACACATATGAACATTTCTGCATATATTCCCCACCAGTTTTTCAGTCTTATATATTTGCATTAAGATTGCACATAGTAATCTTTAATTAAGAGTATAAGCCTCCAAAATAAGTGTTCAAGCTTCAAAAGTGCAGATTAAACTTGATTTTTCTGTCACTGTCAGTAATACATTGAACATATGATGTAGGCGTGATCTAAAAATAAATGTTCTCACACACACACATATCAGTGTTGATATTGGCCAAAATAAGTTTTCAATTATATTAATTTCCCAGCCCTACAAAAAACTAGTCAAAGCTAATTTCCATGTAGTTTCCCGCTAACGTGTTGAAACGTGCGGCGTCCCTTTAAGCTGCATCAACAAGTCAACAACAATAAAGTACAGGACACGATCCAGCGACTGTACAGACACAATACTACGTCAGAGGCAGTGTGTGTTGTTGTATCCGCTGCTGAGGAGCTTTCGAAGGCCCAGATCGACTCACTTTCACGTCAGTCAGCTCCAACACCACAGACGGTCTACATCGAATATTCTAATGTCAGTTAGAAAAGACTTTAAGACGATAATCGATCCGAGGAGTGAATCCGGTTCATCCCAGGAGGCATGGAGACACGGAGACGTCCGCTTGATTGTATCACAAGCGGAAGAATAAATAAAAAAATCATTTGGTAAATAGAAAAAGAGGAGTCTTCAAGGTTTATTATTGTCCTTCGTTGGTCCAGTCTGGTCGTTGATTTAGCAGCGAGAGCTCCGAGTGTGAGGTCCATGGATTTACTGCCCAGGTTATAAAAGCACTTTACTGCACTGCGATTTCTCATTCATAAAAAGAAGAGTAAATGTTTGTTCTTCATTACTGGCATTAAGACCTCAAGATCTCTAAAACAAGAAAACGTTCAAAAAAAAGACATTAAAACCCACCTTTTTTATTTATAGTCTGAAACTTCACTAACCCTTTAAATACCAGCTCAACTGTTTGGCAGAGGTCATCAACAAATTCAGAGATATTTAATGTTTTAAAAGTAGAATGAGAGAAAAAGAAGAAAAAAAGAAAAAATCAATATTATTTGTGTTTTTGTTGGTTGACTTTGTTCATGTCAATAGGCATACCCAATTAAATTAAATGTGTGTGAAAGGATAACGGATTAAGTGTTTTGGTGTATTTATAGAAAGACACGTTTGATCCCCACTTTAAGGAAATACTTTCTTTTTCCCATTTTTTAATTTTTTTTTTTTTCTATATAGGTTTCCTCTTTATATAGGGGAAGATGTTGCCAAGAATTTTGATATTTTTTTATTTTTTACAAAGTTATAACTGTGTTTAAACATTTGAGATGTAGAAATATTAAAAACTGAAAATAAAATGTTAAAAAACAGAATAAAACAAATCTTTGTTTTATCCTGTAAACACTTCAGATAACAAAGAATGCTACAAACAAACCAAAAAACAGAAATTTTCTTGGTGTGAGATTTAAAGGTTTGAAAAGCTAACAGCTGATTAGGTGATGACATAAAAATGCACAACAATTTGGGACAAAATAAATTAGAAAAGGCAGGAATGTTTGTAAATAAAACAGCAAAATTAACTTAAAATAGATGAAATTAAAGGTTATATGAATAACAGATTATATACATAAATCATCATATTAGTAAATGGGAGAGATAAGTATTTAAATAACAAAGATGATGTAATAATAATAACTTTTTCACATTCAAATTTAACACATAGAAAATATTTTTCTTTTGGTTTGATGTTTTTGAATAAATAAAATATTCCTGCATTTATTGACCTCTGCCAAACAGCTAAGCTGGGAGTTAAAGGGTTAAATGGAACAAAGAAGTATGGACTTCAACATTATAATTGAATTTAAGTTAAGAGGGAACTTTGATGGTTTGTTCTGAATGATTTTCTTTAAGTATTTGCACACCTTTAATTATTAATCCATGTTTTTGTAGACATCTGCAGGAGGAAATTAGTCCATACTCTGATCATTCAGTCATCCTGCTACCTGACTTCTCCTCAAAGAGCTGTCTGTCAGATTGTTAAATCTTTACATTTCCAGCATTAAAAATGAGTAAAAATATATTTATAATCACATTGATGATTCAGAGATCATGAGGCGTCACTAAGGAAACTTCCATGCGTGTCGACAGATGGTTAAATAGCTGCTAAACACATCAAAAAACATGTAAAAACTGTATAAAAATAAAGTTATTATTACTTTGATACATCGATATATATCACACTCACTAGATAACATAATTTACACCAGCACAACGATGAGATGACCGCACCATTGTGACGTAAATTATTTCACATTTTTGGTATGAAGTAAGACTTTCTTCACATCAGTAGAATTTTTAAAACAATAAAAAACACTAAAATCTAATTTATATACAATTAGAGTAAAATCAGAGACTAAGCAGCACAAAATATAATAAAAATAGATACTAGGATTATCTGAGGTTATGTTTCATGTTTTAAAAAATCTTTACCTTTAGATGGAAATATATTTCAGTCAAATTTCTTAAGGAAGTCTGAAATACTTTTTCAGGGTAAATTGAATTATTTATTTTTAATCTGACAGTATTTATTCAACAATCAGGTCTCCCTATTTCTCATTTTTAAGGGCACTGATCCAGATCTGTTGACATTAAAAAGAAAAATCCTACCTAATGGGACCGGGCAGTATGGCCTAAAAATAAACCCCTTTTTCCCCACTTAACTAATTTATAGATTTATTCCTTTTTTTTCATTTTCAACAAGTGTTGCCCCAATGTTATCAAAATATATTCCAAAACTAAACCTCTTAACTGTAAATATTTAAAGTGCTAGTCGCATTTTTGTCCTCAATTGTTAATTTTCTTCTTTGGATGTACATTAACACAGAAACTGCAAAGAGTCCATTTTCAGAATTATATTTTCAAACAGTGTTACAGACTACTAAAGACAAGCCAAGGAAATAAATCTCAATTTTAAATATCCTGCAAGAAATAAATTGATTAAATTGATTTAATAAATATGTTGCCCAGCCCTACTCTCTACACTTGAAGGAGCTACACTTTATTTTAAATTATGCTTAATGTTGGTTTTTTAACATCCAAAAATATGCAGGTAACCCTTTAAACTGTTCACAAAAATATTGAGAGTGTTTGGATCTAAAATGTGTTTTTGTGCCGCAGTGTTTTACCTGAAATTTCTGATCATGGGGTAAAATAAATTTCCCAAACTCCGTGGTTTGCTGTTTCATTGTTCTTGTCATTGGTTTTAAAACTGGTATTTATATAATCTCTGCTCTCATATCAGCTTATAAACTGGCATTGTGAAAACCTTCCTCTATTTTCATGAAGGTTTCAGAACAAATAAACAAATGTTTTTTTTAATGTTAATTTGTGAATTTAAAGTTTGCTTGTAGTATTTGGTAAAACAAAACATTTCAGAACAACTTCTGTAAAGTAATCTGTGAACAAACATTATTTTAAAATTCATTATTTTGGTATCATGACACAACCCTACTTGAGAGAATTAGCCTCCATTGGCTTAACTAAATATTGCAGTGGGATAGTATGCTAGCATTAGCATCAGCTGTTAGCGAGCTAGCTTCTTAGGTCTGAAGCAGCAAAGCTAAAACACAACAGAAACCAGCAGGAGCTTATTCATTTTAGCATTGGTTTGTTAGCTTTTAGCTTTTAGCTTGTGGTTTATGGCTGCACGAGGCTCCGTATGTGACTTTAGGGCTTTGTGTGTTGACATAAAAAAAGAGCAAAAATGGGGGTAATATAGGGATGTAATGAGGGATGCACGATATTATTGGTACAATATAGGTATCTGCAAATGTTAACCTAAAAAGCTAACCATCAGTATCTGACAATATTGGAATTTTTTGATACTTAAAGCCAAAATATCGGCCATAAATATCCCATCCCAAAACACACAAAGGTACCAAACAGCTTCCCTTTATCATCACTGCAGTGGTACGTTAAGAAGTCAACACTTTCCATTTTTCAAGAGTTAGCTGTTTTCTTTTCTTCTGTTCCTCACATAAAAACTGACACACTGAAATCAACAAGTCAGTTTTTGTAAAGACTTCTTGGTCTTGCTCAGTATCGGCAAAAATTCCTTTAGAAATATCAGCAAATATATATAAAATATGTAAATATATCGTGCATCCATAGATGTAATAATAACCAAAGATTTGATTCCCTTCTGCAGACAAAAATATAATCCCTAATAAATTAAAAGCCATATCAAATCGAGTTTGTGTTTATCTTGAATTCTTTGTACTTCTCGATACACGGACTGATTTTTAATCAGACTCAAATATATCATTACATTACCCTTATAACATCGATAAAGGTAATTTGTAAAACTAGAGAGGAGAAAAATAAAAATTATCCTTACAAACAAGTAGACGCAGTGAATTTTTTGAATTGCAAAGTTCATTTGATTTAAATAAATTGATGTTATACCACTACATATTTGGATTTTAATATCTATTATTCTTATAGCATTATTAATATTTAATTTGTTGTTAGTTTCTTTGTTCTTTAATTGAGTATAAACTCAAATCTTGCACATCTCATTGCGGCAGATAGTATTCTTCTGATGCACAATACTATCAGTATTTTGGTATCAGCAGAAATAAAAATTACTGCAGCGCTGATATTTTCTCCAATAAATTAGTATTAATGTAGACAAGTTTTGCATGTTTATTTCAAATTGCAGCTTGTCACTGTTAAAAGACACAATTGCATAAAACAGTTGCAATAAAAAAAAATAATAAAGTAATATTAAAAATAACAATAAAAAAAACTACTTTCAGCTGTTTTTATATTTCTGGAGTGGTAAAAGAAGTTTTGACATATCAGCACATCGGGTTTCCAAAAAAATCCAACATTGTACATCCCTAACTTTCTTCATGTGATTATGACTGATTCATTTATTATCTGCTTTAACATATTAAAATAATTTTAATAAAAATAAAGGGAAACATCTTTGCGGATGGAATGAAGGGTAAACAAAAAAATATATATAAAGATTTTCAGATTTAATGTTTTCATATTAATCTAAAGATTTAATCCTTAATAATTTAATGAACATAAAATGTGAAAGCGTAAAAAGAAATCTCCCAAACCAAACAGAAGAGAGCAGAACAACAGGTACAGATTCTGTCTGTTTGTTCTCTTTCTGTAAAACTTGTGTTGGTTTTGTTTGATTTTAATTAAAAAATGGGATCATAGTTAGAAATTAATTTGTGGTGACGACCCTACAGAGACCTTAAGTCACAGAGGAGCGGGGCGATTTGGTTCAGCAGTGACAAAACATCTTCACCACGTATAAAACCGGCTAACAGTCATTTTAAAGAATCAGTTTCTCCAAATAAAATCACGTCATAAATGATTTAAACTCCCATAAGACACAGAAACACAGCAGTGTTATTGAAACGTACCATCGATTCTTACGAGTCCGTGACACAGACGAGGTAAAACAGAGTCTGATCGTTAGAAAAACAAGATCCCACCGTCGGAGGAGAGAAGAGAAGAAGGCGGGGCTTAAAGTTCCTCACGCCAAGAAGAAACAGAAGAAGAAGAGCGGACACATTCTGTTTTACCTGTCCTATTCACTCTGCAGGCTCCGCCCACAACACGCTTCATGTCGTCCATCGAGGTAAAAAAAAAAACTCCTTCAGTGTTTCTGTAATCCTCCAGAAATCTCAGGTCGAACCCGACAAAGGTGAGCTTCGCCTGACACCTTCACTAAAGTCATCACTTCCTGTTGGCAGAGCGAGCTCATTGGCCAGTTTCAGCAGAGAGGCGGGCCTCGTACAGACTCAGGGCGTGATGGACGAACTCGTACTGCTCACCTGTCTGGATCATCCCCCCTCTGGAAGCACAGACAGAACATCATTATTATCATTATTATAATTATTATTGTTATTAATATTATTAGTATTATTATTGTTATTTCACTTCTGACCGGTTTGAATTTCATATTAAAACAGGTTGGTTGGTCACTTTTACTGACTGTCTTTCTTTTTTATTAACTTAAGATTAAAATAGAAACAAAATTAAATTTAGGCAAAAATATACAAATATATGCACATCAAATTATTCTCATTTACATTTATTCATATTTTTGCTTAAATCAATCGTTTTTCTTTTATACATTTTTTTATCTGTTTTATTCTTTTATCAGAGAGAATATTTATTTCACCTCCGGTCGGTTTGAATTTTGTATGGAAACAGGTTGCGTGGTCACTTTTACTGACTGTCTTTATTTATTATTATTCCAAATTAACAAAGAAACAAAAACAAAAAAAGAAGCAAAATAATATATATTAACACTGAAATATTTTCATTTATAATTTTTTTAGACTTTTGCTTATATCAATCTTTTTTCTTTTATATATAGTTTTTTATCTGTTGTATTTTCTGAACTGACAGAACATTAATTAAACCTCAGAGTGGTTTGGATGTTAAAGTTGTTTTGTCACTTTTACTGACTTTCTATCATTCTTTATGAATCTCAAATTAAAAAGAAGCTAAAAACAAAATCAAAAGTAAAATAATATATATATGTACATCAAACTATTTTAATTAATGTCCTTTATAATTTTGCTTATATCAATCTTTTTTATACATTTATTTTATCAGCTGTATTTTTTTTATCTCACAAAACATTTATTACACCTTTGACTGGTTTGAGTGTTGGGGTCATTTGGTCGCCTTTCTTTCTGTCTTCTTTTCTTAATCTCAAAAGAAACTAATATATACATACATGTATAAAGATATATATATATGTATATGTACATATATATATAAATATATATATATATATATATATATATATATATATATATACGCATATATATACATATATATATACATATATATATACATACACATATATATGTATATTTATATGTATATTTATATGTATATGTATATATATATGAATATATATGTATATATATGTATATGCATATATATATATATATACATATATATGCATACACATGTGTTGTGTGTATATAAATATATATATATACGTATATCAATATATATATATATGTATGAAGAGAGAGAGAGAGAGAGATATACTGTATAAAGATACAGTAATTGTTAGTAGCAATTACTTTATAAAGTTCTATAAGTTCTATCTAATCTTATCTAATCTAACCTACTGCACGTGCCTATCAAATATATATTTACACGTGTGATTACATACACTTTAAATCAAACTCTGAGAAGGAACAGAATGAAGCAAAGAGCTTATCTAGTCCTCCCCCTCCTTACAAATCAGATTCAATACTGAATCAAAATAATAATTCAATATCAGCTCTCACTGTTCATGGAAATATAGAAAACACATGGATAATAAAGGAATAAATCTCTCCAAGCACAACCCCATTCTTCACATAATCTCAGAGAGAACATACAAAACGCACTAAAAATACATCAACACTTCAAAAACATTAGTGTATATATCATATATTCACATATTATATGTTCAATACATATGTAAATGAACACTTTTGTATTAATTTGTCTCATAACTAAGAATATATGCATATTTATATACAATAAGTGCTCTGCAGCATCTGTCCTAACCTACGTTTTATGTTACTTAATATAATTATACACATAATCTAATGCTTGTTTTTAGTCCAGTGTGTTTACCTGTCGGCTCGGAGCTGGCAGGTGATGCCGAGAACATCCACCCCCCCCTCCAGCTGCAGCTGTCGACAGCCTATCGTGGTAGCGATGAAGCAGCCCGTCCGTCCAATCCCGGCACTGCAGGCAGAGAAACAGGAGGAAAGGGGCTGAGAAAAGTACTGTGGAAAAAGACTAATATATGTTTTTAGCCATTAGCCAATAGCTTAACTACATTAAGACTATCGTTCACATTAAATTATGCCACACAGATGAATCATATAACACGTATATGTGACATAAACCTCATCAAAGTCAATCCCTACCAAGTAAATTTATGAGGAGAGCAGATTTCGCCAAGTATAAATGTGTAACCATGATGACCACAGGCTAACCAGCATTAGCTGCCATTACTTGTACAACAGGAAGTGACTTCACTTCCTGTCAAGTCACTTCCTGTTGTTGTCACTCTGCTGCTCCCGCCTCTCTTCCCTGATTGGGCCGTTAAGCATTTAGCCGAGTGAAACCGCTGGACAAAGAAGGCTGACAAGACGGAGATGCATAATTTCAGAATCAGGCAGGTCCGTCTGCTCTGCAAGGCTACAGTTAGGAACCTTCCTGAGCAAAAAGGAGGACTCAGCTGCAGCCCAGGACTGAGATAACACAATAAAATAAAATAAATATTGCCGTGTCCCTTGGATGTAGAAAATAAGCTGTACTGTTGTTAATGTTGTTTTCGTACTTCGACTATAAAACTTAAGCAGAAACATATTGTAGGAAAAATGGTTGTTCCAAACACAAACTGAAACCCTCTTTAAAAAGCTGTTTTCTGTCTCTGTACCTGCAGTGGACGATGACCGGCCCCATGGCGGCCGCCGCCCGTCTGTCCGCCTCCACGTCGGCCATCAGCTGCAGCAGCGGCATCGTGGAGTCGGGGGTTTTATGGTCGGGCCACGACGTGTACCAGTAATGCTGCAGCGTGCGGGTGTGATTCCCACACTGCAAAGAAAGAACAGGTGAACTCTGAGCAAAAGCAGAAAAAAGACGAATACCAGCATCCTGATTTGGTGTTAAAGGTGAAGCGAGCTCACCTTCAGGGTGAGGCTGCGGGTGGTGTAGTGCTCACACTCTCTGACGCTGTTCACCAGAACTTCAACTTTCCCGTAGATGCCTCTCTTCTCCGGCCAGTACAGCACACACTTCTACAGAGACACAAAGACAAGGATGTGATTATATTTGGGATTTCAAACCCTTTTTAACATCAAGATTAGCTTCTACAGATCTGTGATTCTTTAATTTTAATTTTGTCTTCAGTACTGTAACCATCCTTTACATATACTGTATTTCTAAAATTGTTCATTTACAGCCTAACAGATGCAGCATTTTTCCAATGCTATATATTCTGAGAATAACATCTAAATGTAAAATATCAATCTTTCCCAGATACAGTATTTCAAAACTTAATAGAACTTTAATATTCAATACTTCCTCTTTAACATTTTTAACTTCCCTCCACTATTGCTTTATCATGGGAACATGGAAAAAAGAAAAAAAAATTAGAAGAAAAAAAAGAAAAAAAAAAGGGGGGAAAAAAACAAAGAAAAAAAAGAAGAAAAAAAGGGGGGGGGGGGACAAAAAAATCGTGGGGCAATCCCAAAAGTTGTGGAAATAATCTGCTTTTAGTGCATCACAAGACCTCAAACATTTTGTATCTGCATATTTTCTCAATTCTGTGACCCTCCAGGGCCTTTTCCTAAAAAAATCACACTCAGCTCCCTCGTGGCCAAAGATGGCTGATGTACAGATATTGCAATTAAAAAAATATAAGTTAAAAAAAATCCCACTTCTTTGGCGTAATATGTTAGACTTACTTAAGTCTAGACCATCATGTCAACTTCTAATAACTTTGGGGGAATTTGACCCTTTAAATGCCAGTTTGAAAAATACAAAACAGACATCTTTTGTGAAATTTGTGAAAAGTCCATATTTATCACATTTATTGTGCAAATTGGATTTCATTTTATTGTGCGATGAAAGCATTGTGCATGTTAATGATCAGCAATAATACTAATAAGAATGCCTTTTTGTTTTCTTTACAAGGTGAGACTGAAAAAAAAAACTCACACTGAGCTTCTCGTTGCCCAAAAATGGTTGCTGGAAAAATATTACAATTAAAAAATATCAATTAAAAAACAATCCCACTTTTTTGATGTAATATGTTAGACTTACTTAAGTCTAGACCATACATGTCAACTTTTAATAACTTTATGGGAATTTAACCCTTTAAATGCCAGTTTGAAAAATTAAAAACACAAACATTCTAAATGGAAAAAATGTAAAAAAACAAAAAACAAAAAACAAAAGCCACATTTAAAGTGCAAATTGGATATCTTAACATTGTGCTATCAACAGCTTTGTTAATGTAAATGATGAGCTATAATTCTGTATAGAATGCATTTTTTTGGTTTTACAAGGTGAGCTTAGGAAAAAAAAAAAAAACACCATGCTCCCTTGTTGCCAAAAAAGGATGCTGTACAGAAATGGAATTAAAAAAAAAAAAAGTAAAAAATAATTCCACTTTTTTGGTGTAATTTGTAAGACTAACTTTAGGTCAGACCATACATATCAATTTTGGGGAATTTAACCATTCAAATGCCATTTTGAAAAGTACAAAACACAGACTTTTTTAACGGAAAAGGTTTTTAAAAGCCTTTTATTTTTTACCTTCCGAACCCCTTCCTAAAAAAAATCCCACTGAGCTCCCTTCCTGGCCAAAAACGGCTGATGTGCAGATATTGTAATTAAAAAAGTAAGTATTAAAAAGAATCCCACTTTTTGGATGTATTCTGTTAGACGTGCTTCAGGTCTGACCATACATATCAGTTTTGATCATTTTGGGTGAATTTAATCCTTAAATGTCACCTCGTTCTTCTCCTTCAGTTTGGTGATCATGACGATGACCGGCGACTCCTCCTGCCACGCCATCTGCCAGAAGTCGTTCACCGTGTTCACCATCGGACCTTGGGTGGCGATGAATGCCCTCTCATCACCAAGGTAACCCTAAAACAAGAGCCAATCACAATACTTTATTTTCTGCTCACTATCCATCTGAATCGTGAAAACAAAGAAATTCACTCCAGACTGGACATTTGAGGCTGCAGACTTGTCAATACGAGTGATGGACCAACACATCCAGGATACAAGTCGACCAAAGTGAAGTCCGTTTTTGGGTCTCTCAGAGTGAAGTGAAAGTTTAACTGGCTCCTCCTTCAAACTCAAGATTGTTCTGACCAAACTCAGCCTCTGAGTCGGCCTTGCAGAGCAGACAGACCTGCCTGATTCTGAAATCCTGCATATCCGTCATGCCAACCTCCATTGTCCAACGAACTCTAACTTTGTATAAACCCCATTTCAATGTTTTTAACCTCATTTATATTTGTTTTCAGCCTCACTAAAACTTGTTTTGACTTTTTTTTTAAACCTTTTTCAGATTTAATGTGGGCATTTCAGGTCCTGTTTTTACTTTAGGCCCATTTGACACTGTTTGTGTAACTCTGCTAAGCTTGGTTTTTCTATTGTAACTGATAATTTATTCTTGTTTTCAAGCCTTAAAGCACAAGTTTTGGTCACTAACCCTCCAACTTAGGTTAGATTTTTTTTCGCTTATTTTAAACCAAATATGGAGCTTTTTAGATCCAGATCTTGAACATCTTTTAGACCTGGTTTAAGGCTGGTTTCAGCCCTCATTTTGAATATTTGTGTAGCTCAGTTTTACTTTTGACATCTCTGAAAGTCATGTCTACTTGGTTTTAAGACTCATTCAGAATCATTCAAGAGAACATTTCAAACATGTTTTAACCTTTTTTCTTGGCTATAGAATTAATTAAGACCTCATTTCAATGTCATTTCCAATTTTGCACCAATCGTGTATATATTTATTCATTTTATATTATTATTTATTATTATTCTCCACAGGTATATATATATATATATATATATATATATATATATATATATATATATATATATATATATATATATATATATATATATATATATATATATATATATATATATATATATATATATATATATATATATATATATATATATATATATATATATATATATATATATATATATATTCTTCTTCTATTAAGTGTACATATTCAGATTCTACTAGGTGTATTTTTCTAATTCAAATTAGGTGTAAATAAATATTTATACATATGTTTCTATTTTTCTATTTTGTTAATGTTTACATTTGCTGCTGTTATCCTGTCAGTGACACCACCTGCCCAGACCAAGTTCCTTGCATGTTGTGAATGTACTTGGCAAATGAAGCTGATTCTGATTTCTTAATCTGGTTTACGAGCACCTGACAGTTTTTGATTTGACTTTGTACCTCTTGGTGCAAGCCCTCATTTCATATTACTGAGTTTAATTTATCCTTGGCTTTTAGTCTTTTAAGGATTTTAATAAGTGAGTAATGTAGATTTTGTGTGTTATTCTTTTCAAAGCTTTCTAAACTTGTTTTTGAATCTATTTCAAATCTAGTTTAGAACATTTTAGATTTGGTCTTGAACTGTTTTGGACTAATTTTTGAACATTTGTTAAAACTTCTTTCAACCCTTTTAGTGTAACTGATCATTTATTTTGTTTTTCTTCTTGCCTCTTAATCACATATTTTTAAATCAGCTGATTCTTGCTCAAGAACCTTCTTATTTTAGACCAAATATGGAGCATTTATTTAAGTTTATAAACATCCTTATCCTGGTTTTAAGCTGATTTCAGACCTCTACTAGGCTTTTGCACCCTTTCACATTATTAAGGCCTTTTTCAACTTGGTTTTCAATCCTTAAATGTGGTGGTGTATATTTTCAGTCATATTTCATTTTACAGAGCGTACTAAAAATTACATTCCTGCAGCCCTCAGTCTTCCCTGCAAGTCAACTTCTGCAGCTACAGATCCTTTTGTTAACCCTACATCCTTGTTTAACTGATGGGAACTTCAGCTATGAAAGCAAAATTAAATTAAACCAGATTAAAATGTCTTTAGAAAGAAAGTTTTTAGGATGTTTGGTTTGTCTGAGGCTCAGATGTTGATTTTGTGGTGAGTAAAAAAAGAATAAAAAGTTCCTGAATCACATGAGAGTTTAATAAATCTGGTTTATCTGTTTCATCTCCGTGTTAACGCTCCCTGTTTCTGTCTGTGCACACTCGGGGTGTTAAAATGTACAGTAGGATGGAGTCTGTTTAAACTGTTTCAGTGGAGCTTCCTGACAGGAAGAGAGTCTATTGTATGGAGTCTGAGAGCGACATGACACACTGCAGCAGACTTTCACTGCCAGTGTGTGTTAATAAGGAACAAGAGCGAGCTGTTGACATTCCAGATCAGTGATGTGATCGTGTTTGAGCTCAGGTTAGAGATCAGCTCTTAAACAAGAGGTTGGCGACTTGACCTGGAGTTTATACCGTAGGTCTGTTTGAAGCTTTAGCTGTGATGAACTCACATATCTGACACTTTTAGACCAAAGTTTAAACGTTTAAAGACTTAATACTCAGACTATTTCAGATTTGTTTTGAGCATCTCTGATGATTTTTTAGCCTGTTATGAACGTAAAATCTTAATGACATTATTTCATCTCCAATTCTACTTGGCTTAAGCCAATCTTACGATTTTCGTTTAACCTCTTTTGACAAATTTGCAAAGTTAACCAGTGAAAGCATTGACGTTTGTTTCCAGCCAACGTCTATGAACAAGCTTTGTTAAAATCTAAAGGACAAAAGAAGAGAGTTTCTTAAAAGTTGGGAGAAAATTTGACAATTAAAGGTGCTATGAGGAGAATCTATTATCGGCGACATCAAGACTCTGCTACCCATGAGCGCGCGTGGCGACTGTCGTAATGCTGCGTTCCAGCAACCTCGGAACTGGGAGTGACATCATCTCCGACTTATCAGCGTTCCAGTTGAAGTCGGAAAAAAACATCCCGATCTACCAGGCTATTGTTAGCTGTTGTTAGCATGCCCTGCGTTGTTCACAAATATCACATGAAGAATGTGATTATCACTATGGCAGCATTTTTGTAAATATAAGTCTAACAATACTATGTATACAGCTGATCTAGAGCGACACATCCCAGTCAGAAGTGCAAATAAATTGATTATTACAGGAGCTAAATAACTGTTCACACTGGCGGCATCCATCTTCAATTGTCAACTCGGGGGTGACGAGGTTTCACCGAGTTCCCAGTAGGAAATTCAGACTTCGGGGGGCGTTCCAGTTGCAGTTTCCTACTCGGAACCCGGAAATTCCTACTACATTCCTACTAAATTGACTTCAACTGGAACGCACCAAATGACGTGACCCAAGCCAAAGCGTGTGTTTGTTGATGCTAATAAAAATGCAGCATTTACAACTTCTTTTTTCAACAGCTTACAGGATACAAAGCGACGAGGTAATGTATCTCTTTCTAGTTACGTAGCGGTAGTTTTTGATGTGTGACAACAAGCAATTTTGGGAAAACTTAGTATCGTAGTTTTTAGCCGGCTATATATCACGACTTACAGCCCGGTGCTCTATTAGTTTTGTCAGGGGAAAACGTTTTTGGCTGAAAACAATGACAAAATTAATTAGTCAACAAAATTAACACTGCTGTGCTACAATAGCAGCAGCAGAAAGGAAACATAAGAATTTCACTCAGTCAAAACTATGTTTGACTTTTTTTTTGCCATTTTGATGAACTGCCTCAAAAAGCTCAATGCCCCTAAATAAACCTGCTCGTGTGACGTCATACTGCTGTTTAGACTTAAATTTTCACATAGATAGGGCTTATTTTTTAATACTGTTTTTATTACTGTCTTAATGTTACTCATGCAACACTTGCACGAAATGGGATAGTGTGGAACAAAATTTCAATTCTTTTTTATGTCCAGAGCATAAGAAATTGACAATAAAGCTGACTTTGACTTTGATTAGGCTTGTTAGCTTGGGTTAGCCAGCCCAGCGCAGGGCAGAGACGACAGCATGAATGCAGAGTTGTTGAAAACATGGTACTAAACTGCACCAATCACCAGTCAGAGGGAAGCCTTGAAGTGAGTGTCTCAGAAAGAGTGAGAATAGAGGTGGATCAGTGCTCTGCATGTGAAAACTGGAAGATTTTTTTTAACACTTTAGATTAACAATCATTTGTGATACATTTATAAGCTATTAGTAGATGTTAGTGACTAGTTAACTGATCATAAACAAACCACTTATACACATTCATAAATGATTATTCAATCATTTATGAATGATTATTCAATCATTTACAACTTAAGTTACTAGACATGTAAAAGCTATTGGTAGATATTGAACTAATTATGAATTAATACATATATACATTTGTAAATAATTATAAAATCACTTATAAATATTTATGAAATCATTAGGGTTAGGGTTAGTTAGCCAAACATTTTTTCATGATTGGTAAACTATCTACTCATGCCTATTAATAGCTTACAGATGTCTTGAAACTGAAGTTGTAAACGATTTTATAATCATTAACAAATGATTCAATAATCATTTACAAATGTATATATTTAGTTTGTTCATGATTGATTATCTACTTCTATCTACTAATAGCTTATCAATGAGATGCAAATGATTGTTATTCTAAAGTGTTACCAGTTTTTTGAGCATGTGCGATGTTGAACGTGCTCTTAACAGATATCAAAACCGAACAAATGAACCAAAATAAAGAAAAAATATTGTTTTTTTAACTTCATATCTGTGACCTTGTGTGGAAAGCTAATTCCGCTTGTTTACTCACCCGTATGTAGTTAGCATTGATGTAGGAGCTCAGCAGGTCGTTGCAGCTCTTGGACTTCAGGATCACTCTGGAATGAGGATCTAGGATAGAGGAAGAGGTGATAAGTTGAGGACACGAGTGAAGGAGACAGAGGAGGACAGATTTATATTTGGCATAGTGAGATTGGCAATCCTATTTCCCAACTCTTTAACCTAATTGGAGTTTTTTTTTAACTGGGCTCCAGGCTCCCCTTGGACTGTATATTTCCCTTGAGGCCGCATTTTAATAAAGTCTTTATGTTGGTTTTCTCAAAGATTCGGTCTTGAATCATTTTTTTCTCGTCTTTATAGAACACTCCAACACTTTTGCTGTTTTCGTGTCTTGCCTCATTCCATAGTCCATGACAAGCAAGTAAACACTAACATTTTGACCGTGTGTGCAGTAACAAAAAGAGACAGATAAAGATCACCCGCTGCTAAATAGCTTAGCTCAAACACTGGGAGTCAATGGGAAGTGTTAGCCTGCCTCTGCCTTCAGTCATCAGATAAACTCTTCAGCAACTCTTAATGATCCTGTGGGCTTATTTTGACTCAATTTTTACACTTTTATGTTTAGTTATCTTCTACTATCTTCATATTATCTGTTTCTACTCCTAAACAGAGGCTTTGTTTTGTTGACCTACTTCACCACGGTGGTTTTAGTGAGAGTTGTGGTGCTTGCTAACTAGTCAAGCCTTTTTAACAGCTCTGTAAAAAGAACCATGACAACTGTTCAAAGTGAGCTGTAATGGAGTCTATCTGCTTGTCATGGACTCAGGATAGGCCTGGCAAAAATCAATAAGATTTCAAAATCGAGTTGGCAAGTCAAATCGATTAGTTTTTTCCTGAAACTCGAGTTTAAAGGTTTTTCTAATTTAACCCGTTCAGTTCACATTCACACTTTGAGGCACTTTTCTCATTACTTTATACACTTTTACATTTTTTACAACAAGAGTTGAGTTTTCTTTTAAGATTTTTATTTTTTTACAACATGCGTTACCTCAGGCATTTTGTTATCTTCACAGTTAATTCAAACAGTGTAAAAACTACAGTGCACAGGCACTTTGTGTCGATTTCTGTGTTGATTTTTTTGACCTGTAGGCACTTTAAATGTATATTTTAGGTATAAATAAATGCCTAGTAAGGAGTTATTTCATATTCAATGGGGCGGGGGCATTGAATTGAATTGAATCAAATCAAAGCAAATCGAACCGTGAATCTGTTTTTTTTTCAAAGATTTTTTTGTGGGGAAAAATCGCCCAGCTTTAACTCAGGAGTGAGGTAAGACATAAAAAAGGAGAAAATGTTGGATGTTCCTTTAAGTTTAGATGACTGGTAGATGTTTTTGAAACCTTATGAGTCTCCTATGAAGGATTCAATCTTCAAAATGTTAATTGAAGAATAATCGAAATCGGCGTTTAGACCCTATAATCGAAGTAATTTTACCCATGACAATTATCTTAATTATTTTTCCTGTGCAAGTCACGTGACCACGCCCCCTCCATACAGTCTGCTTTCACTTTCGCCAAGAGTGAAGGACGTGCCAGCAACATTGAACAGACAAGTGGTGATCTAACAGAGGACCTTGTAGCCAAGAAAAATATCGTCTCAATTGTTTGGGCACATTTTGGATTCTGTGCAGAGGACATCGAGCTGAAAGAAGTTAAGTGTAAATACTGCTGGAAGACCGTGTCGATGACCATTTGTATCACCACTAATTTGTTCCAACACAGCATAAATTAATAATTCATTAATCGCAACTAAGGTAAGACCTTCAAGTAATCGTGATATTGAGATTTGGTAATATCGTCCATCCCTATAATGTTGGGCAGTAAGGTAATGTGCACTTTTTATTTCTGTGCAACAATGGGCTCTCCTGCACTTCAGCACTTCTAACTCATTGTGTATAATTCCCATAGTCCCCAAACTCCCAGCCTCTTATATTTTGGACTGTTCGTCTTTTACGCCGTCTATCGTTTATGTATGTTTCTTGACTTTTAATAAGCTCTGTGGGTTTTATTCCTATTATTGATCCGTGTGTTTGTTTAATGTGATGACACCAACCTGCCAACTGGACTGGGAATGGAATCTGACACTCCGCTACAGTCCCATGTCGCTGCACGTAAATATCCAGCAACACATAACGTCCAATAACAAAACAAAACAAAAAAAAACAAAAAAAAAAAAAACAATAATTTTAAAGGTACAGTTTATGTTTTTTTTTTTTTAATGTTAATTCTTCTTTTAGAGTTCTCTCCCCCCCCCACATCTTTTAGACTTAAGTTTAAGTATCAGGAAAACCTGACTTTGAGCCATTTTTGACTTATTTTGTGCTTCTTAAGCTCCATTTTACACCTACATTTGAAGTAGCTGGCCCTCTTTAAGCCTTGTGTTAAAAATTATACAGAATTATTTGTTCTTAGCGGTTGAAGATTTTCGTGGAGCATCTTTTTGGCCTGTTTTGCTCGTCCTTAGGCTTCTCTGACTTGGTTTGTAAACTAGTTTTTCGGTCATTTGTACATATTTTTGTAAATTTATTAGGGGTGTCCTGATCCGATGTTGATACCAGATATTGGTCCGATATCAGCAAAAAACAGAAAAAAAAAAGGATTATATTGGCTTGCATCTAAAATATCTGATATAAGCACTCCAATTCTAATTTATTTAATTCAGTTGTAGAATATGCTACATTTGTTAAACACAGTGGTTATTTCACAATTTAAAAATATATGGTTTTGTTTTTACTGGATTTCTTGATGTTAATTTTCAGGACCTTCTAATTTATTTTTCATTTATTTGATTTAATTGTTGCATCGTCTTATGTTTAAGATTAAAATTTATAGAACCCATTTTTCTCTCATACCTACTATTGCTGACTACTGTTCTCTGTTTGAGTAATCTCACTTTATCAAGACTTTTCTTACAGTCAGTACAACAAAATAAGGAATAAAAGTCTGTTTGATTCCTGCTGATATCATAACGGATCAATAACAGAATCGGCCAATACTCAAGGCTGCAACATCGGTATCATATCAGAGGTGCAAAAGTTGAATCTGGACCCCACTAAAATTTATCTTGAGGCATTTAAGACTTGTTCTTTGCTCAGTCATGTTAAACCGGCCTATTTTTCATCATGTGGACTTGGTTTTCATGCAGTTGCAGACTTGATTTTAAGCTCCTTAATTAGAAGTATTCCAAGTCTTTTAACTCTAATATTAATCTTTTTAATACACTCTTTGATAAAGTTTGAGGTTTCTTTTGGACTGTGTACTGTCCTTGTTTGGTTTTTCTCAGTCTCAACTTCCTTTGCACTCGCTTTAAATCCTTTCTTTGACCCGACTCAGTGTTAATCCTCTTATTTCTCCACCTTGACTTGTTTTTTTCCACTTAACCCGACCACAGTCCTGTTCGCAGCACTCAACCCCTCAGAAAAACCGACCACAGGAGGTGGTTGATTGACAGCAGCTAGGTGAGCATTCCTGAGGCTCTGATTGGCCGGAAGGAAGGAAGAAGGGAAGGAAGGAGGGAGCGCCTCCGCCCTCACTTTGTATTGATAACCCCGCCCCTTTTCCAAAACACAGACACTCACAACTGACAGTAACAATGTGTGTGTCCGTGTTACATAACGTCTTAATCGGGCCGTCAGTGTGAGAACAAACTGTGCTGGAGAAAAGTTATTGTTCCAGAGTGAATGTGTGTTCATGTGTGTGTTCATGTGTGTTCGCCATGGTCAGGAAAAAGGGAGGTGCCGCGTCAGGAGTCCTTGGCGACGTTGGCCTTTGACTGAAGCCCCGCCCACATCGTAAAACAGCTTCCTGGTTCAGCAGGAAATGAGGGCTGAGGGCTTTAGATCCTAAAACACCAGCTTCACTCACTGGGCAGGATGGTCTTGTATCTGTTCTTGGTCCCGTGGTTCGGGATGTCCAGCTCTTTGGGATCGATGAAGTTCATGGGAATTTCCTGTGGAACGAAAATGGAAAGTTTGGTGTCAAAATGGGTTTAAAGCAAAAATCCTGCAAAGACAATCAGTGAGAAACCCTATACATCAGGGCTGGCCCTCCTACTCTGTCAATATGGCCCACAAGTCAATTTAAAAAATACAAACGTGCATTTTAGTGACGGAAACACAACAAAATCTACCAAAGAACATTAAAATAACAATATTCCTAAGATAAGAGAGCTGTTATTAACTCTTTAGAATTCTCTTTTGTGCATCACTAAATGTTAGTAAAAAAAAATGACAAAGTAATCTGAAAGCCACAAGTTTATCATTCCAATTTCAACAACTGACGTGACCCTTTTGTTACCACATTTTCCCACCCCTGCACTACATCGTCCCTAATTGAAGGTTAATTATAAAATTGTAGTTCATAAAATACTTTATTTTTCTGTATGTCTTGTACAAATGTCAGAAAGAGTCAGTAAGAGACTTTAACTAAATAATCAAAACACACTGTTGCATTTTCCAAATAAATAATAAATCTCAAATAAAAGGAACAGTTTATTTTTCATGTTTTTAAATTATTATTAATTATTGGTCTTTTAGAGGTTTTACCCCCTTCCGACTGCAATAAAACCATGATGGTTAAATTCACAATTAATTCAAAAAAGCTTCAAATATTAAATTCTCGCAGTAGTGAAAGATCCTTATGATGGATTCATGGACCACTGTATAAAGGAAAAAAACACAGCTAGGACTTTGAGTTTTTCAAGGCTTTTTTTTAAATGCTTTTTCCAACTTTTGCTCAAGCTGTAATGAAAAATAAATATTTTTTTCCTCTCACATTGATCATGACTCAACTTTCGGAGATGAATCTTTTTTTTGTTTGTTTTTTTTAAAGTACATTTTTCCTTGTTGTCGAAGTAAAGTGGTCCCTACAAACATAAATGCTATAACTCACAGTGTCCTGTCTGCATGTTTTTTCTGGATTTTTAACCCTTTGAGCCACAACTTTTCACTTGTTAATCTAAAATAAATCATATTTTCCTTCATCAAATAAAGCTAAAGTTATAATAAAACCTTTTAAATCTATTGCAGCAAATTCAGACTGTTAAAATAATTTTATTAAGAAAGCACATATTTGTAAATATTCTTTATCTGGTGGCATTTTGGGATCAGTTTCCCCGTTTTCTGCATCTTTTAGCCCTTGTGTTGATTTTTTTAGCAGATAGGTTTTGTGATCATTCGCTGGCTGTGAGATGTCACGATGATGATAAAATCATGATTAATTGCGCAGCTCTTTAACAGACGAAGTTTTCTACAAAACACATTAGATTATTTTGCATGAAACAAGTTTCTAATGAGAAGTTCAAGGACACTAAAGAACCTAAATTCATGAATTTTAGCCTCAGTTCATGATGGAACTCTTGATCATAAATATTGTGATTTTAGTCGACAAAATCAACTGGTGACTTTGTGTATTTTTGGAGAGGACTAAACCTGTTTGCAGCATCTGCAACAGACAGCAGGGATGTTACTGGGGATAAAGTATCTTGGTTTATTGCTGATATTCGATGCGCTGATATTTCAAACTTTTTATCACCAAAACTGAAGTTTTTTGTCGAGCTCAAACCTTCCACTTCATTAAAACTGACCTGTTTCTTTCACAGTGAGACTGAATCAATAACGAATATGAAGCAAAGAAACAGCATTAAATTCTTTAATAAATTACACTTCTGATTTATAAAAGCAGACTTTCAGCGATGAGGATGTAAACCTTTAAGATGCAAGAGTCCGTTATGATAATCAACTTCTTCAGTGATTCTCTGCAGATACGGCTTCGACAGCATCGTGCATCCCTACATGTTTCACTGTTTTAAGGACTCACAGCAAACTCGGCGTGCAGTTTGTGCGTGTTGTTGACGACGTCACGGAGCTGCTGTCGTGTCAGCGGCCGCCCGGCGGACAGCAGGTACTCTCTGGCGGCCGCCTCTCTGGGGGTCACCACGGACACATTCAGGGGCTCCACAGCGCCGAGGGCCGACATGTCCAGCACCAGGGAGACGTTGGAGCCTCGCCTAAGGAAAGGGAAGGAAAAGAGTGATGTGAAGTAGACATACTGAAGGGTCTTCCTTCCTCTGTTTTATTGCTGTTTACACAGAGAGCTGTGATTTATTACAGGCACAAATGTGAGGATTTTACCAAGATCACACTGAAAAACTCAGATCTGTATGAGAGCATTGTTCCAATTTCAACTCGGAAATAATTCACTAGATTTAATTCTGATCCACAATTTACTGATATGTCTGGATTAAGATCTTATTTGAAGAAATAAAAACTTAAAATAAAGCCTGAGTTGCTTCTAACAAGTAAAAAAAATCTGCCAATGAGACAAGACAAGTTTAACTATAAAGGTGTCTTAAAATGATTTTATTTTTATCCAGAGCAGATTTGAAACCTGACTTTAAGACCCAAACCCAAACTTGCTTTTCTTATAATTTCAAACAGTTAAATGTTTTATTTTGGCCTTTTATTCCTTGTAATATGATATTTATATGGACTTGCTAAGTGAATATGGATTAGAGTAAGAGTTTAAGAAAAGTCTGATTTGATGATATAAAAACTCAAGATAAAGTCAGGGTTGCTTTCAATACGTCAAAAATCTGCCAATGAGACAAGACATTTATTTATCTTTAAATGTAACTATTGCACAGATACATACTTTTTGATTTTTAGATTTTATTCTGAATGTTGCTTGAGCACCAACCGAGACAGGAGCCCAGCCCAGTTACACACTGTTATAACAAAAAATACTTTTTTCCTATTATGTTCTAACTTTAAAAAATGAGTAAGTCAAGAAAAAAAATCTAAATTTTTAGTTTTTAACTATTCTGCAAAGCATCATTTAGATTAATCGATGTAATATCTGTTTTTTTCAGCCCTTCTATCAACAATGTTTTGATCGGTTCAGTTCAGACAACTTTATTTAACCCACAAGGGCAATTTAACTGAAATAAAGCCTGAGCTGCTTTTTATCCAGAGCAGATTTTAAACCAGAATTAAAAATCCAAACTTGCTTGTTTCATTGGTAGATGTTTACTTATCATTTCAAACAGTTCACTGTCTTATTTTTGCCTTTTATTCCTTGTAGTAAGACATTTATCTGGACTTGCTAAGTGAATGTGGAATAGTGTAAGAGTTTGAGATATTTCCGACTTGAAAATAGACAAAAATACTTGCTGAGATCTTAGTTTTTGCAGTGTTGCAGATAAACTGAACAACTAGACAAGCACTATAGTATTAAGCACTAGTATTTTTTGGGCATCCCGTGCCTCCATTGATAGGAGAGAGACAATGGATAGGCCCGTGAAAGGGGGTGAGAGATTTGGGGAAGACACTCTGCAAACCGGTCACAGGCAGGATTCGAACCTGGACCAGCTGAAGCAAGCACATGGGGCGCCTGGCTGCCAACCACCACCCCTCCTGTAGTAAACTTTAATAAATCAGACAAAACTGTTGAATGGTTGACTTGTCTGCACACATGTGGAGAACAGCAGGCCTGCTTCACTGATTGACAAGAGGTAAATCAACAATGAGGGAGAGCAGAGCTGTGAAAATGACTGAGTATTGTTCAGTGAAGGTGACTTTGAGAACAAAAGAAGAAGACAAAGATGAGCAGCAGTGGTCTTTGAAGCTTCGTGGTCGGGCGAGCTCTTTCTGTCTGGCTACGTGTCGACCAGCTTCCTCTCCAGGATGCTGCTACTTCGTACTCGTCTGATTGCTGATTGGCTGCCATCCAGCGTGAACCACACACACACACACACGAGTGCACAAAGAGACACAGACACCAAGAAAAACATCCTGTTCTCACTCTGGGCCTGAAATCTTCCTCTCCTGTCTCACCTGAAGAAACACAGAGCACTCCACATCTCAACGCCCCCTCGATCCAGATCCTGATGAAACCAGAACAGAACGACCTCCCAGGCTCAGACGGAAGAGAAACGGGCAGCTGAGACGCAGATAAAGATGTTTTCTTTGCTGTTATGAAACTTCTTAAGGGGGGAAATGAACTTCAGCCAAACTTCACTGCACTGACATGTCTGATGCATGAGCGTGGACTTGCATAACCCTCAAACTGTTTTCTCACGGCTAAACCAGATTCTGAAACACATTAGCATCTCAAACAGGACGTTCTTACCCTTTTCTACAGAATCAATTCAGCGATTAAAGTGTTTCTTTCACTTCTGTATCTATTTATTAATTTTTTTATTCGACCTTTTCTTAACCTCATTGATAACCAATCACAATAATCAATAAATCAATAAAATGCACAATAAATAAAAACGTCCTTGACAAGTTTGCCGACCTCAATATATTGACACGTGCATGCATGTATGTTCCCCTCCTCTCTCTACCAAACAGGCTGGTTGAGAAGAGGGTTCACTCTGTACATCTGTCTCAACACTTAAGTGCGTTGGTTCTATAGCGGAATGAACAGAGTAAGCCATCTGTCAGTCATTCAATCTTTGTAGGTTAGGCAGGGCCGCTCGTGGGTACACACACAGAGAGCTGAAGTGAGTGTTGTGAGGAGTAACGAGGAAACAAACACTAATATGAATGATGGCAAAAAAGCGACGGTTCCAAAGCTGGCTGCCACAGCCCCGGTGTGGGAATATTTTGGTTTTAAACAGAATGAACAAGGTGTGAGCTCATGAACACCGACAAGCTGATGTGTAGTATATGTTTGAAAGTAGTAGTGCTCACTGAGGCATTTGGTAGGCAAAGTAAATCTAAATAAAACCGAGCAAAATGGCGCATGCTCACAGACAGTGTTGTTCACTACATTGAAAAAGAAATGCAGCCCTTCAATACGGTTAAAAAATGACCAGGTTGCCATTCATATTGATAGTAGTAAAAGGGTTAATATTTATAATAAAGCGCAGCACTGGACCACTGGCATTATTCCTACGTACTTATCTGTCAAGATGTGGAGCTTCATAATGCAACATGTACTGCTGAGAACCCTCTTTTTGGGTTTCCAGAATGTGGTCACTCTAATTTAGGGCATCTACATACCTTAAAGGATACAGGACCAAGGACACAGCCTTGAGGAACACCGCAGGTCAAAACAAGTGGAGCAAGAGGTGAAGTCAGGCTTACATGAATTGTCGGAAATGGATTCATTAATAAAAAACATGTCAGGAATCTTTTATCAGCAGGCGGGAGTTCATATGGAGGAGCCTAATGTACAACTTCCTGCCATGAAGAGAAACATTTGGGAGGAAATGTTTGACGCGACGCCTCCCTTCATGTAAACATCACTCCTGAGTCAGCCTACATTTTCTCAGTATCGACTGTTTATGAAGGAAACCGCCTTTATTATCTGTGCTCAAGTCTCTGAGCTGTAAACTGGGGGCAGACAAAGACAAACCTGATCAGCACGTACGCAGAGCAGCACCTGACCGCTCTAACAATCACAGGCTAGAGGTGATGGTACTCAAAACACTCTTACAAACACAACGACAAAAACATACTCTCATAAACACATGGACAGACACAGTGCTGCGGACACGTTAGGTGTGATGATGTCTTAAGATTACACAACTTTTAATACTCATTCAATGGAGTTATCTGGGAGTGATCTATCTAAAAATATGGAGGGGAAAAGCGAAGTTTAGTTTCCAAGACAGAAGCATCGGTGCCAATTTCAGATTGCTCTCACCTGCAACTGCTACATGGTACTACACCTCTGTGATTATAAGTCTATTAGAGACAATAAAAGTATGGGACATGTGTTTAACCAACTACTTCACTCGGCTAAACGCTTAACGGCCCAATCAGAGAAGAGAGGCGGGAGCTGCGGACGTGACGACAACAGGAAGTGACTGCATGTTTGAAAACAGTGGCGGTTTCTGAAGCGGACTCAATGGCTGCGGTCAAAAAGTCTTTTTTGCTGAGGACGGTTCCTAACAGAGTGAAATGAAGTGGAAGGAGTTCGTGATTAGAGCTGTTGGAATAGTCTAAGGCTACGTTCACACTGCAGCCAAAAGTGACCTGAATCCGATCTGATTTGTTTCTGACAGTGTGAACAGCACAAGTCGCATTGAATCTGACCTTTTCCAATCAGATTCAGGCCACTTTCAAATGTGGTACTAAATCGGATATATATCCAATTTTCTTGAATGCGACCGCGTTCTGAACAGGCAGGTCGCATTTAATGCAACTTTGACGTCATTCTACAGCGGCAGTTCAAAGTCACTTCATGGACAGAACATAATTAGAGGTTGATAAAGACATGATTATTAAAAAGTGTATGCATTTTTTACTAAAATAAAGAGTTTTAGTTGTTTATCCAGCTACAAGCTTGATTAAACAATGCATAAAGGAAGGAGTGATGAGAAAAAGTGAGAGAGCACTGGGGCAATCGACTGGCGTCTCCATTACAGGCACAATAAACGATAAACGTGAATGAATCATACATTTGTATTATGATTTTTGATCAACTTAGTGTATTAACACTACGCCGACTTTTTGAATGGATTAATCAAGCTAAAATAACAGTTTACAGGACGTGGAGACGCTGTCCATCTCATCCGTACATATTTGCACGCTGCTGTACTTTCCTACGAGACAGCGTTAGTCAGAGAACAGTCTGCTCCTGTCTGATCTGCTCTCAGACAAACTAGGAAACATCAGAACAGATGACAAAACTAAGTTTTTGCCTCTTTGTTCACCAGTTCAGCGCGCTACGGCTCTGAGATGTTTGGCTATCTTGCAGCGATCTGTCAATCAGCAGGGACGGCGGGAGAGACCCCGGTGCGGGAGAGAGCGTCCGCCTTAAAGTTTATAAGAAATAAAATATAGCCATAATTACTTTAATAAGAGCTTACTCAAGGTGAGCTGCTGTAACATCAGGTTCTGCGTTATGGGAACAAACTTCTCCTTCATTTTGAAGCTCAGTTTTGCCTGTGTTTGTTGCCCCTCATCACACTGTTCTGTGCGTGATGTCATTAATGTTAAACTGAGCATGCATGTCACTTCTGAAGCGTGAGCTGTTCACATCACAGTCTGCAGTCAGGCCACATTTACAGGTGTAATCTGAACAAATAAAAAAATCTGATTTGAGCATTAAGGGCTGCAGTGTGAACGCAGCCTAAATGCTTAGGAAAGGAGGCTCAATGCTTCCTTTATAAGCTCCTTTAGCATTGGATACACTGGACCATCCTTTACGAAAGGAGAGGAGATTATTCTGTCCCACAATTCACTGCAGCAACAGCATTTATAAACAGTGTGTTATCAGACTGCTTCAGAATTCAACCGAATAATGACGGACCAATCCCACAGACCATGTGAGTTACCTCTGCTGTTCATCCTTTCTAAAGTTTACCAAAACCTGCCTTAACTTTCCAGTAGTCTGAATATGAGACATTTGATGTTGATTATGTTTTAAACTTGGTTCAATATTAATCATTTGTACTCTATTAGATTGTGGTCTTAACAGTTTCTGCCTTTCTTTCATTCAGTTCATTTATTTTCATGCACTGATTGGTGTTCATGTTGATAATGAGAGGACAGATTTATTTAAATCCTCACTTCAACATCGGTTATGCAGACGTCATTTTTACCGGGTTGTTAATGTTCAAATTGTCTAAAGGAACAACGTTGTCATGATACATGAGCTCTTTTAAGATGAGCCTTTTGTAGGCCATGTCAGAAAATTGTAGTTTCACTGCAGCAGTGACATCCGCCGTCACATGATGACGTAGCGTAGTTAAAGTGTGGTCGGATTCTCTCTGCATGCCAGTTTTCCTTTCTTAAGTCTTTCTGGATTCTCCTTTCTCCTTCCCTTAACCTCGTGATGTTCTCCATCAGGGTTAAGGAAAAGTAGCTAGGAAAGGGCTTAGGAGGGGGCTATTCGACCGCAGCCAATAACTGCGTTTTGTTTTTTTGAAGCATGTCTTAGGTTAAATCCTGTTTTTGCTCTTCTCCTGACCGGGATCACTGCCGTCGACATCTGAGATTTTTCAGTGTATCCGTCTGCAGCTCCTTTCCTGCATGTCATTCCTCACTCTCTCTCTCTATCCATCATCTCATACATCAACAAAAGCACCTCCTCATGTCAACCTTTTATATTACATTCAAGCTCAAACTCTCCGTCTCTACCTTTCTTGCAGCCCTGCAGCAGGTTTCATCCTGAAGGGGGAGGGGCAGGGCTTCAGCTCGTTACTCGCCGACACGGGGGCGGAGCTGACGAGAGGCGAGCCGTCACTGCTGGCGAGGATGGGGACGGGGGCGGGGCTAAAACAAGAGGCACACACAGAAATGTTAGGGATCTATGTCACATCTTTAAATGCTAAATATTTAAGGATTTATTAATGAGCTTACGGAGGAAGAGGTGCGACGGGAGGAGCGAGGCGGCGGCAGGCTATGATTGGCTGCTGCAGGGGAATGGGCGTGGCTACAGCTGGAGGGAGCTCAGCTTGGACCATGCTTCCTGACGTCACGACCTGGAAAACCAAACGACTTGTTAGCTAGTTTGAAAACAAGCTAAAATATTTCTGTGGTGAGGGTCATGTGTCTGATGTGCCTGTTTCTCTTCTCTCTTACTTTATTGTTAAATTGTCTATTTCTGTTCTTATGCTATTTATTTTGATTTATCTATTTAATTAAAGGATGCACGATATTGGATTTTTTGCCAATATCTGATATGCAGATATTTTTCAATTGAGTTTTGCTGATACTGATATTTCTGGTGAATAGCACAAGCTCTTTACTCAAGAAAAACTAACTTGTTTTTTTCAGTGGTACAGTACATTTTTGTGAGGGCCTACAAGAAAAACCTATCTTTAAAAAAAGAGGCTTGCTAATTTCCTTTTATTTTATTTTATTTTTTTATTTATTTATTTATTTTTTATTTTTTAATGTATATATTTTGGGCATTTTGTGCCTTTATTGATAGGAGAGAGACAGTGGATAGGTTTGTGAAAGGGGGAGAGAGAGTAGGGAAAGACACTCTGCAAACTGGTCTCAGGCGGGATTCGAACCTAGACCGACAGAAGCATGCACATGGGGTACTAACCACTAAGCCAAACCAGCACCCCACTAATTTCCTTTTATGGGTTCTCTAGGGATGGGAGAAAAAATTGATTCACATAAGTATCAGGATTTTTTGTTTGACAATTTTTCAATCGTTTTTTTCCCAGTTTAAATGCTTCATTTTAGTCTGTGTTAATAAGCCACTTTTAAATGCAGTCCATGCTTTTGAAGAGAGAGTATAAACAGCTGGTTAAAATATATTGCTGAATAAATCCTAAAAACAGACTCACATGTGATGTGTATTTTTCCTGATATAGTCTGGAGGCATCATCATTGTTCATCTTTTTTGCTGGTGTTATAAAAGCTAACTGAAGATTGCAAAATCGGCAATATCGTAGAATCGCAATTTAAATCGAATCGGCACCTAAAAAAACATTAAAAACTGAATCAGGAGAAAAGTGTATCACCCCAGCCCTAGGGTTCTCCATTCTTTGAAGAATCTATTGTTTTGTTTTTTAAATTGTTTTTATCTTAGCTTGTAGCATTTTGAGTGTGCGAAAATGTAAAGTGCAATACAAATAACATTTCTTATTCTTCTTCTTATTATTACTATCATCATTATTATTATCATTAAATACAGCACTGACTCTTGTAAAGATAAAACCATTGTTTTTTTCAACACCCATATCAAGCCGATAACATCATGCATCCCTGATTTAAGCATTTTTATACTTGTTTGTTGTTTTTAAGTTTTATATAATATATTTTTGGGTATGCAGCAATACTTCAGTGACCACTTCAGTTTTCAGTTGCTTTTCTAAAATAAAAACATTTATACTTAACTCATGAAAAGTTTTAATACAACTGTTTACTTCTGCAACATCCAATTAAAAACAAGTTTGAAAAAACAAACAAATAAATAAATCAACATCATTTGCCTTATTCTGTTAAAAAAATGTTGAATCAGTGATGAATGTTTTTTGAATAACAAGATTATTATTTAGCTGTTTTCACCAGGGATGCACAATATTATCCGTATGATATCAGCCTATATTACTGCCAATATTTACAGCCCAAATATCAATATATAATTGTTTATATTGGTAATATATACAAAAATACCATGATGTTTCACTGTATCATCCCTGCATGAATGCACTTAATAATCAAAAGCTTTATTGTTTTTCTTGTTATTTGAACAAATTTATAGCATTCAGTCTGTTTTCATAAACTTTTGGCTCGAGGCAGAAAAATAGCAGAATCCACAATGACGAGTTCAGAAATATCAGCAAATATCCAACATCATGCATCAATATTTTTCACACATTAATATAAGGAAACAGACGAGGTGTCACCTTGGTGCCCTTTGACTTCTGGGCGGGGTCTTGCAGGACAGTTGTGGTCAGGTGGAGGTCAGGGGGCGGAGCTTTCAGCTGTCTGTCAGAAACCTGGACCTTCTCCTTCAGTCGGTACAAAACCTGAAAACAAACAAAACTGATGAAAACCACGTCTGTGAACCTGTTCAGCCCCTTTTTAAGCCGTCTGCTCTAAAATGACATCCTCATAAAGAAAAGAGTGTATCTCTGCAACCACAAGGTCTGATTGAATTATTCTGGTGTCATCATAAAAGTAACACTTGAGAGATTTGTCCAGATGTGAATTATCAGTATATGTGTCACTGGGACAGAGTAAATGAAGATAGAAGGTAGAATCATTTAAACATTTCATCCTCACCTAAAACAAAAAGAAGTTTTTATTGTGAATCTCTCTTTGGAATGATGCAGCTGCAGAACTCTATGAATGAATGTGAAAATATGTGAACATTACTTCTGCTAAGTTTGACTCTGATAAAGTGATGCAGAGCAAAGTTAGAGAGGTTTTACTACAGAGTGGTCAGACCCAATCTTGGCACAGTTTGGCTCCATTAGTCCCATTTGACATTTCTGATATATCAAACTTTATATTTCACTTTTATGTCACTTTCGGTGTTCATTACACCCAATTGCAACAGGTTTTTATCAATCTCCTTATTATCTCCTTCTCTTTAAAAAAAGATAGATATAAAAAAAATCTGTTTCATTTTGGAAAAAATCAAGCAGAAATCTCTACATTTTTCCATTCAAAGAAATCCATACAAATCAACCCAAGTTTGAATCAAAGGTAAACAGATTTGGGTATTTGATAATTCATGTGCTTGGTGTTGATGTTGTGTTTGGTGTGTGTAAAAAAGGCTTATATGGTTGTGTAGCTGAAAGTTTCCTGTTTAATTTGATTTGTAGCATGACTAGATTTCTACATGAATAGTTCACCTTTTCTAATGTTTCTGTTGGAGATAATCAAGCATTCCTGAAATCAGGAACTTTGGGGCTAAGTAATCGTGCACTTAACTTTTTAAACCTTTAAGTTCCACACCAAGAAAATATCTGGTTATTGGTTTGTTTGTTTCCTCTGTTTTCTTAATGGAATCAAACAATGATATAATTTGTTCTGTTTTTTAAAACATTAAATACACATGCCTTTATTGATAACGTCTGCCCAGCAGTTAAACTGGTAGTTAAAGGGTTAAAATCTCTGAATATTCAAGCTTTTATTGTACTATAAAGAAGCTTAAATTGGCTTTAGTCATGTGTCATGCTCATTAAATCTTGATTTTTTTCATGGTGGTTAATGCAAATGTTGTTGTAATCCTTAATGAAGGGTTTAATTTTCTATTTTTGGTTTTATTTAAGTATTGAGATTGGTAACGCCCCTGGCTTTTATTCATATGTGTCAAGCTATTAAAATCTTATTTTTCATGCTTATTTAATGCAAAATGTTTTTGTAATCCTTAATGAAGGGTTTAATTAATCAAACATTTTGGTTTAATTTTTATGTTTGACCAAACAAAGTCAAAAACAGAACAATAAATGATAAGTTTGCTTTAGGCTATAAACACAAAGTGAAGATGAAAGACGGAGCGCTGCAGCTTGGGAGGCACATTGTGTCAGATTTCAACTAACTGGACTTTAGTAACGTCTACACCAGGTCTCCAATGTCAGTCACCCAGATCTCTGCATTAGATGTTCTACTACAGTGAGGAGCTATAGAAAATGAGGCCAAATAGTTGCTTTGCAGTGTCCTTTCTTGATGAGTACTAGATTTCAGTCATCCAACAAATGTATCCCAAATGCTGCACTCTTTCTGGATCTCTAAGTGAGAATATTTCTGTACTCCTCTCCTGCTGTTCAGATTAAAAAGTGAAGTCGGGTCAGAGGTGTGCCCTCACTTCACCCCGAGCGTTTGTCTTTTTGACCACGACCTTAAACTGGCAACAAACTGCTGCAACAAATTTAGATTCAGCGCCGTGCAGCATCACGCCAGCCATTAGGCTAATCCGAGTGTTTGTGGGAGTGAGGCCAGAGCCAGAGTTTGGTCTTCAGGTCAGGAGAAGCAATTTGGACTGTGGACAAAACTGTGGTGCTAGAGTCAGAAAAGGTAAAAGTGAGCAGCTAAGGGGCCTCATCAGCAGTGTGAGTCTGAGGAATATCTTAATTTATTTTTTTAATCTTAATTAATTAACCCTTTGACTTCCAGACAAAGAAACACATCTTTTATTATTTTATCTGTTGGTTAAATTGTTTTCCTTCATCTTAATTTAGCAACATTTCAGGTATTATTTTTCAAATTACTCTATCAGGAGGCAGATATGTTGGTCAACAGCTCATTGATTTGTGTTTTAACCCTTTAACTACCAGCTCAAGTTTAATGTTTTGAGAAACAGAACAAATCAAATCATTGTTTGACTCCATTAACACTGGCAACCACAACAAACCAAAGAACTGCTTGTTGTATTGATTTAAAAGCCAACAGTTGATGGTCAACGCCAGCCATTGACTGCTCAACTAGCTCAACTGTTTGGCTGAGGTCATCATTAAACTGGGATGTATAATGCTGCAAATCAAATCATTGTTTGACTCCATTAACATTTCAATGAACAAAGAAAATCACATACAAACCGCAGTGTTTGTTATTGAGGAAAAGCCAACAGTGTGGGTGAGACATAAAGAAGCACATTTTTACAAAATAAATTAGAAAAGGCAGAAATGTGTAAAAAATGCAAAAAAAAAAATTAAATAGCTGATATTTAGTTTGACAAACACAAAAAAAACACACTTTATATGTATATACCTATCACTATATCAGTAAATAGGTATTTTTCAAATTACTCTATCAGGAGGCAGATATGTTGGTCAACAGCTCATTGATTTGTGTTTTAACCCTTTAACTACCAGCTCAAGTTTAATGTTTTGAGAAACAGAACAAATCAAATCATTGTTTGACTCCATTAACACTTCAGGGAACAAAGAAAACCACAAACAAACCAAAGAACAGATGTTTTCTTGTTGTATTGAAAGGTTTTAAAAGCCAACAGTTGATGGTCAACCAGCTCATTGACTTGCGTTTTAACCCTTTAACTACCAGCTCAACTGTTTGGCTGAGGTCATCATTAAATTAAGGGATGTATAATGTTTTAAGAAACAAATCAAATCATTGTTTGACTCCATTAACATTTCAATGAACAAAGAAAATCACATATCTATGGGATGAAGATGTTGTGGAGGAGGACTTTGAATATGATGGGTGTCCTTACAGTTTGGAGCCACAGTAAAAAATGCCCACAAATTTTGTACAAAATAAATTAGAAAAGGCAGAAATGTGTAAAAAATGCAAAAAAAAAAATTAAATAGCTGATATTTAGTTTGACAAACACAAAAAAAACACACTTTATATGTATATACCTATCACTATATCAGTAAATAGGTATTTTAAAATAATGATGGTAAAAACAATCGTTGCCAGTGTTTCCTCTACACTCATTTAGGAGTGGCGGCCCGCCTTCACAGCAGAGTCCTGCATTAAGTCGGGTGTCACGAGTGCTGAGGCAGATAACCATCTTGCTCAGTAGGTATCTACTCTTTGAGGTAGATAACCACCCGCCTCCCCAGCCCCCCAACAGAACCAACTGGTGCCATCAACGTTAATTAGCTACTCGCGAGAGCATCCAGGCATCAAGTTGCAATCAGGAGTGTCTTCGCGAAACCAGGGAGCGACTTACTGGAGAAAAGGTAGACCTTTTAGCTTAAGAAAACTTATAATAGAGTTTATCAGTTAAATAAACATTCACAAAATATTGATGGCCATCTAATGTTACGTAGCATATCGGTAGCTTAAGGTAGTTGGTCACTTTGTCACTGATTATAGCCCCATCAAGAAATCATTTGTTTTATTTTTTTTTTTTTATTTTATTGTCCTATTTTCTTTTTTTTTTTTTCAATAAAAAGGGGCATTATGCTGGGAATAAAACTAAAATCTGCTGTCAAGTGTCATCTGTTTACGCCGCCACAGCTCCCCGCAGAGCCTGCCCCCACTGCTGAAAAAAAATCCTAGAGGAAACACCGCGTTGCTTTAAGCTTTTTAGACTTTAACCGTTTAAGGCCCAAGAGTATAGATTATGGCCAGAAAATTCTATTTTTTTGGAGCTGAAATGTTTGTTTCACTTTCTGCTAAAATCCATAAAAATCAAAATGTCCATAAAATTCAACATATAGATTTTTTGTATCTCACTTGATACATTAGGTGTTTTTGGCAACTGATAATCCATTCAAGGACATTTTTATCATTTATCTGACTGTATTCAGATGTTTTTTTCTAATTTGTTGATCATGTTGAGTAGATAGAGGTATTATAAAAGTATGTACCAAATATGATACAGTTGGCTTTATAGGGTTAAAATCCCACAAACAAAATATCTGTTCTTGTTTTGAAAATAAGATGTGTTGACTTACGAAGTTCATATTGCTGATTTTAAGATACTCAAGGAGTTAGATTTTGTTTGTTTCATTGGCAGATATTTTCTCGTAATTACACGTAATTCAGGGCTGTTTTTTGTTTTTTTTAAATCCTTGTAATAAGATATCTATCTGGACTCCTCAATTGAATATGAAATTTTCGGAAGTACTGTGGATATTTTGGACTTGAAAAAAGACAGCGTTGCTACGATCAGATTTTTTCCAGTGTATCTAAAGCATAAACTCACACCCCGTCCATCTTTGTCCCTTTAAACGTTTTATAATCAGATGTTTTCTTTAAGGGGAGGTTGATCGGTCTCAGGAGGATCTGCACGAGTGTGTGTCTCTGTGAATTTACCATCAAGCAGGTGATGACGATGATGAAGACGGTGAAGAAGAGGACGACGGCGTAGAAGCCCTCTCTGCTCCACACGTGGTCCCTCTGCTCGCCCTGCAGCACGTTCTTCTGCAGGAACCAGAAAAACATCTTTGAGAGCAAATACACAAAAATCAGGCTGACCTCAGACTTCATTTTTCATCATTAATTGACTGTTTAAACAGAACTCCAATTATTTTCTTCAGAGATTTAAAAATTAAAACAGGGTTCCTGCACCATTTTAAAAGTCAAATTTAATGCTTTTTAAGATACTTTTAAGACTTCAAAAATATTTTTGAAGACCCAAAAATGTCATGAAGATTTCTGTGTTTTTTCTTTTATTTTTGCGGGAAATGACGTGCTGTGTTCCCGTCTCATCTGTGCCCCAGAATCGCAAATGAAGGTCCATTTGTTTAGTTTTAGTAGTTTTGTTCAAGCTGTCATCAAACATGACAACATATGTCTTCTCACTGACGCTGCGTGATAGCTCCTTCCTAAAGCGATGCCATATTTAGCGATGGATGCTGTTTTATTTTCCCCACAGGTGAACAACTTGGCAAGCTGGGAATCGAGGAACAAAGCAGCAAAGACCCCACCTCACCTATTCGTTTGATTTAAATGAATTCACAACAGTGTGGAGCACTCACAATACCTCGGCCTTTTGGGTGGCGTCTGACCTGATGTTAGGTTGTGTTGGAAGCAACACAGGAATTAGCCTGGCCCCGCTAGCTGCTGCCACATACCGCTGGTGTTCATCTCCTCTCATGTGCGACTCGACGGCTTTGAGCCCCATAGTCTCTACAGAAAAGGTCTTTTTGCAGAATTTACACATGGCTTTGTTGTTGTTGATGATTTCAGCAGGGCCAACCATCTCTTAAATAAATCGTCTTCCATCCATTTTCATTGAACTTACACTTCCCCATCTTAGCATCTTCCGCTCACCTCAACAACCACGAATGGCGACACGTCCCGCAGTCCGATGTTGTATGCTAGTACCATAAAACACCTATTAATCGCTCAGAAGAAGTTTAACGGTGGGCCATCGCTCAATCTCGTATTTACTGCACGTTAAGTTAATGAAACAAATTCAAACTATTAGATGGCGGGCCACAGTGCTTTCCCGTCGGCATTAAACGCGCCATCTGAAAATTTAATACCTACAGCAAATTTATGGTAAACTTAAGATAATATAGGACCTTAATTACCTGGATTTTAATTTAAGACATTTTCAGACTTTTTAAGGACCTGTGGGAACCCTGTACAAATCGAGATTTTTATTTTAGGCCATATAGCCCAGCCCTACATAAGACAGAGTGTGACCTTTGTTTTTGGCGGCCAGGAAGTGTGTATCAATATGTACACAACAGCTGTAAATACCACTTATAATATATATATATATATATATATATATATACATATATATATATGTATTTAGTTTCATTTGTAAGTTCCTATATATTTTTTTTTTAAATGTATATTTTTGGGCATTTTGTGCCTTTATTGATAGGAGAGAAACAGTGGATAGGTTTGTGAAAGGGGGAGAGAGAGCAGTGAAAGACACTCTGCAAACTGGTCACAGGCGGGATTCGAACCTGGACCGGCAGAAGCATGTACATGGGGTGCTAACCACTACGCCAAACCAGCACCCCTGTAAGTTTATATATATTTTTTGTATTTTATCGCTGCTGTGATTTGGATTTTCCCCCTGTGGGACTGATGAAGGAATAAAGGAATATCTTTTCTTATTAGCATATAAGGTTTACCAGTAGTCCTAATGAACATTTTTAGGTCTCCTAGTATTACTTATAGACTTAAAACAGTCTATCTGTGGTACTAATAATACTTTTTGCTTCTCTAGTAAACTCTACTCGTGCACTAGTAGACCAAATTTGAGCTTTAGAAGAGCTGAGGGTTGATGTCACTGATATCAGTTTTATGTCCGCCATCATTTTCCAGCCTGAATCATCTCCCTGAAGTTTTAGATTTTTGTCAGATTCTTCTTCCCCATCGTGTTCTGGTTTGTCGCTCTCCTCAGTTTTTGGTTTCCTGAGGTTATTTTCTCCAAGGAGCCGTCTATGACTCTCAGAAACGACGTTAATCTGAGCGATGGGACTTTAATACGTCTATTAAACTTTCAGCAGCTCCACTCTCCCTCTAATAACCTACATCCATCCTCCTGCCGTCCCCACGGAGACTAACGAGGCCGTTAACCAGCCGCTGTTACCTAGGAGACGGAGCACGACCACACGCCCTCACCTCGGTGGAGACCTCGGTGATGCCGAAGTGTCCCAGGTGTCTGTGGAGGACCCTGACGTTCAGTGATTGGATGACCTCTTCGGCGGGGCGGGGCTCCGAGTGGCCGGGCCTATCAGAGGACACAAAGAGCTCGATGCCGTTCTTCTCCTCCTGGAGGGAAAATTCAATCGGTCGTTAAACACATCAGCAAATCAGAAGTAGCGATGACTCGCCAAAGACTTCTCTTACATTGAGTCGGTTGATGTGAACGTGTCCTGCAGGGACGCCGAGCGCCGCGGCCACGCCCTCCCGAAACCAACGAAGAAGACTGGCGTTCAGCCTCCGCACGTCCACAGCCAGATACTGAGGGAGAGAGAGAGAGAGAGAGACATCAGTGGTGGGCAACTGGCGGCCCTCTACCTTCATTCAGCTTCAATTTACCAAAAAATTTCAGCTTTACAGATAAAAAAAATGACAAAATGCCCTTCAGCTTGAAAGGCAATTCCAATGAAGTTGGGACACTGTGTAAAACAATTTAAAACAGAAAACAATGATTTGCAAATGTAGGAAATGGAATCAAAACCAATTCCAGTTGAGAATCGTTAACATCTCCATCAAAGAATCGATATTATGAGTCTTTTTGCTAATCAATTCCCTTATCAATTCCTTCACTGACAGGTTTCAGAAGCATCGGAATTGTGGCTTAATTTTTTATAAAAGGCGCGATATGCACAACCTTAAGTGAGCGGAAACACCAGCAGCTTGCAAAAGCAGTTATCAATGCTGTGACGTGTGTTTGACATTGTTGAAACTGAAACTCTACAGACTAACATTTGCCCACACGGAAAATCTGCAGTTCGTTGAAGAATTGGAAAGATTAGCAGGATTGTTAATAGCACTGGTATCAATAAAATCTTATCAATTCCCATCGCTATGCAAATTTTAAAAAAATAAAGAGAAAATCTGTGTGAAGTCTCTATTTCACATGATAACTTTTTCAGGTACAACACCGCTCTAACTGTGATGACTGTTGACCTCTGCTCTTACATTTTAATTTCTGTAACATGATGACCCTGCATGCACAGCAGTGTCAATTTTGACAATACTTTTTAATTTGGTTTTAGTTTTGTTCCCTAAAATATCTTTTACTTTTAGTCATAATTTAGTCTCTAAACTGTATTAATTTTAGTCGATGAAACTTTACAACATTTTAGTCGATAAAATCTGAAGTGTAAAGGGTAAGACATGTTTTATGTTTCCTTGAATTTCTGAAGTCATGTTTTCCTCTTGGATAAAATTTAAACATCTACTAACCCTTTATTGAATGTTAGTTAAGTCTGAATGTCTAAATAAACAGAAACAAATGTTCCTTTTGTGCAAAATGTAGTCACCTTTATTTAGGTTACCTGGCAGAGCATCTCAGTTACAATACCAGAAGTGACAACAAACAGTGAACCTGCTCTACATGAATATATCAATTCATAAAGAGAGCAGCTCTGATTGGATCGCTCCACAACTTATCCCAGCACCACCAAGCTAAGGCAGCTGTGATTGGATGTCCCTCTGAACTCGTCCAACCTTTAACACAACCAAAGTAGCTGTGATTGGATATATCCCTAACTTGTCTCTACTTCCTACATGACCAAATTAGGTCTGATTGGATTAAATCTCTGTCAGATATTTTAGTCTAGATTTTTTTTTCCTCCGCCAAGGAGGTTATGTTATTGCCAGTGTCTGTCTGTTGTTAGTTTGTTTGTTTGTTTCTCTGTTGGCAACATTGCTCAAAAAGTTATGGACAAATTTGACTGAAATTTTTAGGAAATGTCCGGATTGGGACAAGGAACAAATAATTTGATTTTGTGAGTGATCCGGATCACCGTCTGGTTTCAGGAGTTTCTAAAAGGATTCTTTAACATTGTGATATAGGACCATTTTCAGCATTTGTGCATATTACTCCAACAAAAATAGTCAGGGCATTTGGAAAAAAAATACAGGACAAGTTTCCAACAGGTTCTACAAGATATCACAGACTGATCTGGGTCCCAGCAAAATTCTGGATTCTCTGATCCAGAACAAGAAAAATTAAGATATCTTTGGAATTTTTGTCATAGCAAGGGAACAAATAAAGACATAGACTTGCAACAAACCCCTGAATATAGCCAAGATACTGTGGAATCTGGAGTGTTCAATCAGATTTGTTGTATCTTCAAAAACTTTGGAACGAGATCCAGAAGAAAACCGCCATGACGAGAAATGTGATTTTCATGAGTAACTGCTGAACTAAAATAGATATCATTGTGAATCCAATTGCTAATGGTATGTTTTCATGGTCAAGGAATCTAAATATTTAGATGAAATAAAGGTAGGACTAATATTTATGGTGAAAATCACAATATGGGTGACGACTGTGGCGCTGGTGGTGGTCTGCTTTTCTAGTTTGTTGCTGAAAATGTCAGTTAATTTAGTTTTTGTCTGTGTGCACTTGTTTTTATTATCAGTAGTTACTGTCTCGTTTTTGTCTGGGGAGGGATTAAAGTTGTAGTTTTGCTCCATCACTCTCACAAACTCAAACAGTTCCTGACACCATCACTGTTCATCTGCAGCTTTCGTTCATTCTGCAGCGTCTCCTCCAAACAGATCAAACCATCTCTGCCTCCCCTGCTGTTATTTCATCTCCCTCCACTCCCCCCTCTCTCAGCTTTCAACAGCAATACACAGACAGGTGGGACGCTCTCTCATGACTCATCCTGGATTTTTACTGCAATCAGAGTCCGTGAGGAGGGAAAACAACAGGAAATACGGCCCCGAGGACGACCCCCGTGGGCTAGCAAACACACACACACATATTTGATTAGCGTGTGGTGATGTTGTTAGACTCACAGACTGCAGACGCCATTTTTCTCCCTCTCACTCCCCACAGAAGCCTCCTGTTTTCAAGATAATGAGTCTTAACCTTCGGCAAAACCTGGTTTATGTTTACTCTGCCAAGGAGGTGATGCTTCTGTCAATGTTTGTTATGACTGGATTAATGTTTTTGGTCCAATAAAGGCATCAAACTACAAGTTAAAATCAATTTTAAGGCCTCATAACAACCAAAAAATAAGTTAGTTTTCATTCTTCACAACTAGGGGTGGGAGAAAAAGTCATTTCACGTAAGTATCAGGATTTTTTGTTTGACAATTTTTTAATCGATTTACTGCATTATTTTAACTGAGATATCACAGACTGAATAAATACCGAATCGAATCGCGAATCAAATTGATTTGAGACCTTGTAATATCGAATTGAAACAATCCAGAAAATCTGAATCAATACTCAGCCCTACCTTGACATGTGTCAGGATAAACTTCTGCTCTCCTCAGACGCGTCACTTGGTGCTAAGTGTGAAATGTCAAAAAAAATTTTACAGGAGGTCTCAACACTTCACACCTACCACCAAGTGACACTTCTGAGGAAGGCGGAAGTTTCCACCGAAACATGTCTGAGATAAAGAAAACAGAAAACTATTAACAGCATCTTCCTTGAACCAAACCACACCTCTGGTCAAATTTTCATGTAAATCCATCCAGTAGGGGTAGGAGAAAAGATCGATTCACATAAGTAGCCTATCAGGATTTTTTGTTGGACGATTTTTAAATCTATTTTTCTGTTCAAAAATCTTTTTTTTTTTTCCAAATTTAAATGCTTCTGTGTTAATAAGCCACTTTTAAATGCAGTCCAGGCTTTTGAAGAGAGTATAAACAGCTGGTTAAAATCTATTGCTGAATAAATCCTAAAAACAGACTCACATGTGATGTGCATTTTCCCTGATATAGTCTGTGGGAATCATCTTTGTTCATCTTTGTGGCTGGTGTTAAAAAAGCTAACTAAAGATTGCAAATTCAGCAATATTGTACAATCGCAATTTAAATCTAATCGGCACCCCGGAGTGTTGATGTAAACAAACCTGCCTATATTCAAACTACAGTATCAGTATTTTATTAAAAAAACAAACAGCATGCAGCCTAACTATTAGGGGGTTAAAGTGTTTGTCATAAAATTATAAGTAGATCAAACAGAGACAGATTTATCTACATAAACACTAAAGGATGAGCTGTTTTTACAAACTATAAGCATGAAACTCTCTGAGATTAAATCTCATTTAACAAACAAATACAAACCTATAAAAGTGTAAAATCTGACAGGACCTACCATTATAAAAACAGAATGTTTTTTCAAGCATTGCAACAACTTGCAGTTGGACTGAGGCAAGATAAAAAAGCTTGATTTGTAATTTTTAAAATCTTCAGAAAATAATTCAAACTAATAGATTTAATCGATATATTGTGCAGCCCTAGTCAAAGTCTACATTCACATTTTTACAGAACACCATCGCTGTGTGGAATTATCTTATTAAAGAGTGACTGTGATCCCACGCAGCAAAATAATGCACACAAATTGTGCAATAAGGGCAGCTGTGGACGAGCAAATCCACCTTTAGCCGTCTTATGAATGAGTCCAGTGACCGATAAATGTCTGCCTCCAGCCTGATAAACAAAGTCATCTGTTATTCCCTCTTGGAGTTTAACAGAAAACATCAGACTGTTTTAAAAATAAAGAAAGAGAAACATGAAGTCTGACCTCTGCGGCTCTCCGTCCAGCTCTAAAACAGACTGATGCTGAGCTGTGGGTGGTCGTCTGCTAAAGGCTGAAAAAAACAACATGTTCTGCTGCCACGTAATTCAATAAAGACGATAAAACAGCCAGACGGGCCTGAAACACCAATAACACAGGCAGCAGACACTGCTGCTCTGTTCTGGTCACAATAGAGCTGCAAAAATAATCTTTTAACCCTTGAGTGACCCTTCAAAAAAGTTACACGCATGACCCTTCAAGTGGACATTTTTGTCCATTTCTGGAAAGTGTCCAGTAAAAGGTCACAGGGGCATGATTTTTGGCAAGCAGGGGTAATTTGGGGTTAAATTTGAGGATACCAAGTTTCAGCATCTATCATTTGACCATGTAATGCTGTTTTATCCCATCCATGACCCTTTAAGTGGACATATTTGTCCATTTGCTAGAAAGTGTCCAGTAAAAGGTTACAGGGGCGTGATTTGACGGTGTAATGCACTTTTCTCCCGTCCATGACCCTTCAGGTGGACAAAAATGTCCACTTTGTAGATAGTGTCTAAAAATAGTGTCCACAAAGGGTCATGGATGGGAGAAAAGTGCATTACACCGTCAAATGATGGATTTTCTCACTGAAACTTGGCATCCTCAAATTTAACCCCAAATTACCCCCGCTTGCCAAAAATTATGCCCCTGTGACCTTTTTTTAACCGCTTTCTGGTATAGGACATTTTTGTCCACAAAGGGTCATGGATTGGTTAAAAATGCATTACGTAGTCAAATAATGGATTTTCACACCGAAAGTTGGGCTTTGGAAATTTTACCCACAATGACACTCCTTCACCAAAAATCAACTCTGGTGAGGAAGGGGATTGTTTGAGAGGGGGTTTTGGATTTTGGAAATGGACAAAAATGTCCAAGGGTCACACGAGGGTTAAAGACGATTCATCATTTCATTTTGTGTTTGCTGTGGTGTCAAAACAGCTTTAAATAAAGGATGCACAGAATATAATTGGCCAAATATTGTAAAATAAGCCATATTCGGCCTCTGGTGGAGTGAGGTAATAGCAAGGCCGAATAGTACAGTGTGACGCAATGACGAAATAAAATACGTCATTGCGTGTGACTGTGACTCAGCAGACTTGTATCAAAAGGACAATAATTCATTTGTTGTGGGTTTATCCACTTCAATGCACTTTAGTTTTTTAAAGCATGTTTTGTTTTGTTTGAAGGCCTAATAAGAATGACAAACTTTGTTGTGATTTGTAGAAAAGCAAAGGCTACTGGAATATCAAAAAATGTCATAATATTCAATAAACAATTCTTTTCTTTTTAAAACATGTCTAAAAATTTATTCTAAGCTATTTATGCACTATTAAAAATATAGAGTGAACTACTTAGCCTCCACATTGGATATTCAGGATTCGGTATTCGGCCAAGCGTTTATATTTCTATATGGCTTCGGCCACAAATTTTCATTTCCCTACTTTAAATATTGAATATTTAAATGGAACGACAGACTCTGCTCCAGAGAAACAAAAAACTGGATTATTAGAAACCAAGTCTGTCAGCATTGAGTGGTCTTTAAACATAATTTATTCTATTAATTATATTTCTATGCCTTTGAGTATAAGTGAGTGTTTCATAAATCTGTATTTGCATTAGGGCTGGGACGATACACTTTTCTCCCGATTCAATTTTTTAGGTGCCAATTCGATTTAAAGTGCGATTCTACAACATTGCTGATTTTTGCAGTCTTGAGTTAGCTTTTTTAACACCAGTGAAAAAGATGAACAATGATGATTCCTACAGACTATATCAGGAAAAACACACATCACATGTGAGTCTGTTTTTAGGATTTATTCAGCAATAGATTTTAACCAGCTGTTTATACTCTCTTCAAAAGCCTGGACTGCATTTAAAAGTTGCTTATTAACACAGACTAAAATGAAGCATTTAAATTTGGAAAAAAATCTATTTAAAAATCGTCAAACCAAAAATCCCGATACTTATGTGAATCGATTTTTCTCCCACCCCTACTTAGCACTAAAACTTAATGTATGTACTTTTTATGAACAAAAATGTATTTCTCTATACTTTAGCACTTTCTGAACAGTAAAAGCACTTTATATTTATACCTCCAAGTCTCTCTTGCCTGCCAAAGATAAAAAAAAATAGCTAGAAAGCCTTAACTTGTTGTACAAAATCTCTACTCCGATGAGCTTAATGTTTTTTGTTTTTTTTTTGTACATGGTTCCTGAGAGCACAGACCTCTGTCAGCGCCACAGTCCTCACCCATATTGTGATTTTCACCATAAATATTAGTCCTACCTTTATTTCATCTAAATATTTAGATCCCTTGACCATGAAAACATACCATTAGCAGTTGGACTAATAATATCTATTTTAGTTCAGTAGTCACATTTTTTGGAATGGCGTTTTTCTTCTGGATCCAGCTCCAAAGTTTTTGAAGATCCAACAAATCAGATTGAACACTCCAGATTCTACAATATCTTGGCTATATTTTGGCGTTTGTTGCAAGTCTATGGCTGTGCCTGAAATGGCATACTAACGTACTACATACAACATACTCATGTTTATAAACTGTATACTACAAGTATGATTAGGATGCCAACCAATAACACTGTAGTATACTACTAAGTTTCCCATGATGCATTTCAAACCTCCGACGACAAAAATCAGAAGCACACCAGGCTATCAAATATCTCTGTCGATTCGCCACATTTGAAAGTTCAGAGAGCATTTTAGGCGAGAAAGTTACCACTTGGAATATCAAAATGTGGTCATTTGAGCCATTAAATGCACGGATACAACTTTCATTTCAGCATTTCGGACATTCTGCTATGCGCGCCATTATGTTATTGAAGAAACTTCCGGAGCCAAAACAAGAGCCCAATTTACAAAAGCATTAAAGAACTAAAGGAGATAATTAAAGATGCTTTTATTTTGAAAACGGGGAGTTTGCTAGTGGCTGATTTTGAGCTGAACGCCGGTCTCAAGACAATTTAACATTTATGATATTAATAATATCATAATTATTATAATCTGTAACTTCTCAAATACAATAAAATGTTGACTGCCCGCAGACACCGAAGACGATCTGTCCGTCGCCTCCGGCACTTGATTAATGAGTACCTACATATCGCAATGCATTATGGGGTGTTTGAGTGTGACTAGTATGCCCACCTCGCATACTTACATTTTTCTGATATAGTATGCATCCAGGTATTTCTCGCACACTCAATCTTTTCATCTAATGTAAATGCACTACATACTCATTTTGACGTCACGCTTAGTATGAGTAGTACGTTAGTATGCCATTTCGGACACAGTCTATGTCTTTCTTTGTTCCCTTGCTATGACAAAAATTCCGAGGATATCTAAATTTTTCTTGTCCCGGATAAGAGAATCTAGAATTTTGCCGGTATCCAGATCAGTCTTTCATATCTTGTAGAACCTGTTGTAAAGTCGTCCTGTATTTTTCTTAAAATGCCCTGACTATTTTTGGTGGAGTAATATGCACAAATGCAGAAAATGGTCCTATCTCGCAATGTTAAAGAATCCTTTAAAAAATTCCAGGATCCAGACGGTGATCCGGATCACTCCCAAAATCTAATCGTTTGTTCCTCGTCCCAATCCAGACATTTCCTGAAAATTTCAACGAAATTCGCCCATAACTTTTTGAGTTATGTTGCCAACAAACAAACAAACAAAAATAACCTCCTTAGCACAGGTAAAAAAAAAAGACATGTCTTCAGTTCACACCACAATCATTACTATAATTACAATCAAATGTATTTAATATGTAAAGTAAAACAGACACATTAGGGAGAAGTGAATCTTTTTAAAGCTAAAACAATCTCTTAAAAACAGATTATACTGCACAAAAACACCAGCACTAGTTTGGCACCTGGGTGGTTATCGCAGTTTAGACAGAAAGGCAGGGGTTTCAAACATTACAAATAACTGGAAAAAGTGTGACTACTATCACACTTAAGAGTCTTAAAATCAGCTTTATAGACCTTTTTTTTTCTTTGCAGAAATCTTTTTCTGATTTTTTCTGTAATTTCCTGTATCTAAAAATCTTCACTGACTCATTTTACAGAAAACCTGACAGCAAATCAGAGATCAATGAAGCAGCTGTTTTCCAGAACTACGAGCCAAGTAATAAATAAATATATCAAATATTTTTAAAATAAAATCACAAACAAGTCAACAATCAGACCCAAAAATCAATAAGAATAAACTCCTGAACAGTCTTACCGAGCAAACACGTAAACATTGTTGATCCTCCAGTCGACTGCAGGATGCTTTTCCCTCAATGAACCCTCACACACACCTACACACACACTTTCAGCCTGTCAGTCAGCGCTCGGGGACTTTTCGCTCCATTTCCCGATCTGGTCATTCACTGATCTCTGATTGGCTTAGAGGGGGCCGGAGTTCAACCCCGAAGCCTGATTGGTTGTTGTCCAGGTAATGCCATTAACCCGCTGCGCTTCCTGTCAGGATCAGGTGCTATTTATGTCACACACAAACGCACACACATGCACGCATACACACACACAGTCATAACTGCTAATTAGCCTGCAGCCCCCGGGGAAGAGCAGGGGGAATCCAATTTAACCCAATCAGACGTGAGACGAGGAGAGGCGAAGGAAGATGGGCAAAAACACAAAAACATATGAAATAAAATCAAAATACACGATGAGGAGGTTTGAAAATTATGATGGAAAAAAATACAGATAAATAGAAAGGAACAAGCAATTAGTCTGTCGCTTCTTTTAAGTCACTTTTAAAAACTCACTTTTACAGAACTACTTTTATGTGATGTCATCTTTTCATCTTTTATTGTTTAGCCTTTTATTTGTGTTTTAGTCTTCTTTTAGCCTTTAATTTATTGCTCTTATTTTAGCTCCTTTGTTTTTCAAATTTGGAAAAAAAAGATTTTTGGACAAAGAAATTGATTTAAAAATCGTCGAACAAAAATTCCTGACTAATGCTAATCAATTTTTCTTCTTTTTCTTCCAACCCTATTATTTTGCAATTTAAAAGAATTTTTTTTTTTTTATTTATTGCATTTATTGAGGTTACTTTTCAGGGTCTTCTAATTTATTTTTCATTCATTTTATTTAATTGTACTGTATTCTTATGTTTAAGGTTAAATTTATTGAACCCATTGGTTCTCATACCTACTATTGCTAACTACTGTTCTCTGTTTGAGTAATCTCACCTGATCAAGCCTTTTCTCACAGTCCATACAACAAAATAATTAATAAAAGTCTGTTTCATTCCTGCTGATATCGGATCGGAACAATATCAGTGTCAGCCAATACTCAAGGCTGCAATATCGGTATCATAACTTTTTCGGTGGTGAAAAAGTTGTATCGTGACACCCTAGATCCAATTGAGCACCTTTTGGGTGTGGTGGAGCAGGAGATTCTCCTGGTCACAAATGTGCAGGTCTTTGTTGAATTAAGGAGCTCTAAAGGCAAAAGAAGGTTCAACCTTTACCTAGGAAGGTGTACCTAATAAAGTGGCCGGTGACTGTATACTTGAGTATTGAAAATCCATCAGAAAAAAAGCAGGATATAATTTCACGTCCACATTTCATGAAATTTCACACATTTGACACCAAAAATAAAACTCCAATGAATTCACTTTAGGTTTTTATTTTTACATAATTTAAACATACACTCTAACAAAAACTACACTGGCAAAAATGTGCATGCATTTTTTAAGTATTCCCAACTGTGGGTTTTTTGAGTAAATCCTATAAGTTTTTAACAGTTAGACTGGCTTAATTATTTAAGTACAACCAACATATTTTGTTTCGACCTCTTCAAGCTTTACTAAGTTTAGGCTGTATCCGAAATGTCATACTAACGTACTCATACCAAGTGTGACATCAAAATGAGTATGTAGTGCGTTCACATTAGATAGTATGAAAAGATTGAGTGTGCGAAAAATACCCGGATGTATACTATATCGGAAAAAAATGTAAGTATGCGAGATGGGCATACTAGGAACACTCAAATGCCCCAAAATGCATAGCGAGCCCCATAATGCATTGAAAGACGACCAGAAGTTTCTTCAATAGCATAATGGCGTGCATAGCGGAATGTTCAAATTGCCGAAATGAAATTTGTATTTGGTGTTGTGATTTTCTCACTTAAAATGCTCTCTGAACTTTCAAATGTGGCTAATCAACAGAGATATTTGATAGCCTGGTGTGCTTCTGATTTTTGCTGCCGGAGGTTTGAAATGCATCATGGGAAACTTAGTAGTATACTACAGTGTGAACGGTTGGCATTCTAATCATATTTGTAGTATGTAGTATATATACACATGAGTATGTAGTGTGTAGTACGATAGTATGCCATTTCAGACATTGGTCTATCTTATTTTTTGTTACTTAAAAGTCATACTGATATTTTGTTGTCAACTTGTTTAATTCTAGTTGTTATATATAACTTATACTAGTTCCAAGAAAAAATAAGGTCACACTTTGCAATTGCTGTTTTGAGTACTCAAATAAATTAGTTTGAGTCAGAAAAACTAACACAAAGCATCTTTTTTATGGTCAAACACTTTATTATAAGAACCAATACTGGTATATTTGCCTTTAAATCAGTGGTGGCAGTGAGATGATTTAACATTTCTATCACCAAAACTAACACAGTCCTCAAACAACAGAGGTAAAGGCCTGATCCTCTGAATTATATGGTTTTTTACTTTTTGTAAGAACATCAGACATACAGCATTGCACTCAAGGTGCAAAGAAAAACGTTTTTTAAAAACAAACTGTGCTTCAGGCAAATCAAATACACATTAAATGCCTAGGATTTTTTATGGCCACAGGAATATGAAAGATGCAAAAAGCAATTTTTCCAAAGCAAAACAAGTCATTAAAGTCTAAAGCAAACTGCTAAAATCATGTAAATGCTAAAGCAAGGTTAGCTTAACACACTTGAAAAATGTACATTTAATGCTGAGGAAAAAATGTGTTTTTATAACTTTATGCTGGCACAGGTAGTAGCTGTTGTGAATCAAAACACAGTAGAAGTGGGTATTTACTAAAAGTTCGTAAATATTTTGTAGGAATCAACATCTGTGTCCCCTTGTCTCACATAGTCAAATATATCACTGCAGAACAAGATTTAGCATGTCAGGGCATGTCGGAAATAGGGATGCAACGGTTACCAGTAAAATGGTAAACTGCGGTAAAATTTCCCACGGTAAACAATACCGAGTCCTATTAAAATTACAGTTATAACATGTTTGATCATCACACAGCGTCAATAACTCACAGTGATGCTGCTCTTTGACTGGAAAAGCCTGAACTATGTGTGTCTGCTCCTGTGAAGCAGCCGTCTGTCACAGACAGAGGAGCACATGCACAGTTCCCATGTTTGGCCTCTGAGAAGGACTGAAAAGCAGCTGGAGCCTCACTCACACTAACAGGTTTTTCTACTCGAAATGGAAAAATCCTTAAGTCTGGTCAAAGTTTGGATTTTACAAGGATGTCAAGGGGAAACTGATTGATGACAGTCACCCTGTCTAAAACACCAAGCTGCAGTGAAAGACAAAAATGTTCATTAAAACTGCTGTAACTCCTCGAGTAAACGAGCAGATAGAGAGAGAGGATTCAGTGAGACATACCTGAGTGAATTATAGGAGGTTTATCAGGATTTTATGTGGGAATAATGTATAAAGGTTGTAAATAACAGCATTAGTATCAATCTGGAGTGTATTTTTGCCGTTCTTTCGCCATTTATTTGCCGTATTTCGTAGTAGATCATCTTTTTCCGTCAAAGTTCATGTTTTATGGATTTAATCAATCGTAATTTGGAAATATTAAAGAAGGAGATGTGGAGGAGGTGTCATGAAAGGGGCTAACTGCTTCAGGAACTTTGTTGAATAGAATAATATAAAAATTACATTAAAAAAGGCCTTACATGGTCTAATAAAGTGGTTCCCAAGCTGGGGTACGTGTACCCCCAGGGGTTCGTGAAGTGATGTAGGGGGTACGAGAAAAACTGTCAGGTTTAAGCAGTTGTTTCAGTAGTTCAAGCTCAAACTGATGAATGTTTGTATTGTGAGCTTTGATAAAGGCTTTAAGTGTTGGTAGAGAGGCTGAGGCATCTTGGAGAAGGAAATCTGTCCTAAATTATCTAAAATTCTTAAAGTAATATACAGTAAGTATTCAGACAGCCTTTTCATTAAAGCTTCAAGTTCATTAATGAAAATGTTTCAGAAGTGTACATTTCTTTTTCAAAAATGGACTGGTGTTGCCCACTGACATTGCTGGTAAATAAATCTATTTAGTGAGAAATAATTCACTTTAATAGATTTTATTTGTATGTTATGCATGTAAAATGTGGGAGGTGGGAGTGCGGCTGGCTTAAACATTTATTTTTCTCGGTGTTATAAGTGCATGAGAGTAGGGGGTACATGGCTGGAGGTCAAGTGTCTGAAGGGGTACAGGCTGTTAAAAGTTTGGGAACCACTGGTCTAAAATAACGAGCTGTAACATGAACACTAATACTAAAATGTTTGAGTGTATGTAAAATAGGTTACATTTATTTTGTCGTCTCAAAACTTTGAACATGTTCATTTACAATTATTAATAAAGAGAGACCCGTTTGAAGTTCAAATCTGTTTTTTTCTTTTCTTGTAATTACACACAGTTTAAGCATTTATAACATAATAATGACAAATACTTGCCAGAATTGTTGACTTTTTTTCTCATTTATAAAATGTAAACAAATTTACTTATGGGACTTCCTATAAGTGTCCTTTTAATCCCCTCTTTCTTTCTCTACTCGTTTACTCGAGGAGTTACAGCAGTTTTAATCATGCACATGTCTTTCACCGCTTCATGTTTTAGACAAGATGACTGTCGTCAATCAGTTTCCCCTCAACGTCCTTGTAAAATTACAAAGTTATTAACAAAAATACAAAAGAACTGTTAAAATTATGATATTAAAGGGGCTGAATGATTTCAAGACAGTGTAAAAGTACTTTTTGAACATTTTGAGCTCACTGCAACAATACCGCCGTGATCATTTTGGTCTCAATAACAGTGATATGAAATTTTCATACCGTTACATCCCTAGTCGGAAATAAGCTGCAGTTGAAACTCTGTGTTTTTTAAGTTGCACTAACTTATTTTTCACTGATGCTAAATCAACTCAGAAAACATGTTTAAAATTAAATTAAATAAAGATATAAGTCATGGCAACATCCTTAAATCATGAGTTTAATATACTCTTTAAACTAATAGACTAACTAAAAGTTGATAGATATATTTGTTGAGTCAGTTTCTGTAACCCTATGAATAATTTCTTAGAGTGTAATGTCAGCTTGCATTGTGGTGAATTTTGCAGCCTGTTTTTTTAGCCTATAAACCACTACAATAAATAAACTTAGAGGGCTAATAATGGGTTTTTCTTTCACAGTTTGCAGCAGTCTAAAAATATGGAGAGCAGTGTTGACGCCATGAGTGCAGCGTGCTCGCCGTGCAGCCTCCCTCAGAGCGCTGACGGCTAAAACGTGAGCGCCACGTGCAACATTCAACTCAATGAGATCTCTCTCTCACACACACACACAAACACACACACACACACAGCTGAATGGGTGGGTTGATATGAGGTTAGATGATTATTCACGCTTCTGTCGGCCCCTTTGAGAAGAAATGGCTCCGGTTCAAATCCGAGCAGAATAAAGAATCTGACGGGAGACGCTTTATTTTTATTTTTTAAAGGTTGAGTGGAAAATTTCACTGAATTAATTTTGCTTTAATAACAGAGGCCTCCTCACAGCTTTATCTGAAAATAGGCACATTCACTAACTGTAAAATTGACTCTCTTATGGCAGCCGGAGGCACTTTGAGGAGGGAAACTGCAGCTTTTAAACCAATTAGACCAAATCTCAGACTGAAAAATGTTTTTAAACGACACAAATGTGCATCTAAAAGGGTGGAAGGATAATTCAATTACTGGTGTACAGATTTTTTTTAAAAAGTATGGCACAAAAACATCAACAAAAGTCTGGCATTTTAGGAAGTTACTGATTTTCCCACTATTTTGACTCTTATTTCAGAAAATTTGATATTTATTACCCCTTCAAGAAGTATATATTTGTTTGTTTGTTTGTTTGTTTGCAAGATTACAGGTAAACTACTGGATGATAGGGCTGGGACGATACGCTTTCCTCCCGATTTGATTTTTTACGATTTCTGTAGGTGCCGATTTGACATAAATTGTGATTCTACAATATTGCCGATTTTTGCAAGACAGTCCAGCTGCAAACCTCCAGCCTCAGCCGACTGTCTTGGAGACTCTACAACTCCAACGTCAGAGGGAAATGGTGTCAGCATTTTAGTTACCTTGGTAACTCCCCAGTTGTGTTACATTAAAAAACACAAGTTTAGAATGCAGATCATCATTAGAGTGCATAATAAGTGTGTGGCATCCTGTTTGGTTTAATGATCTCAAGCATGTTCATTTCCCAGAGACACAACAGCTTTATTTGCTTGACAGTCCCATCACAGCCTCTATGTTTACAGTCACTGTCGGTCAAGCATAGGATAGAATTCAAACTGCTCCAGTACACCTTTAAGGCCATCCACAACCTCGCCCCTCCATATCTGTCTGACCTCCTCCACATCACCACTCCTGCCCGCTCCCACAGATCCTCCTCCTCCACCCACCTCACTGTGCCCTCTGCTCGCCTCAGCACCATGGGGAGCAGGGCCTTCAGTCGTTCTGCTCCCCAGCTCTGGAACTCTCTCCCACCGGACCTCAGAAATTTGACCTCCCTGTCTCCTTTTAAATCCAGACTCAAAACCCACCTGTTCCGAACTGCATATTCCTTACCATGAATATTCCACTCCATCACTGTCTGTTGCACTTCCCTGATTTTATAGTTCTATTGTTTTGTTGATTTTATTGTTGTTGTTGTTGTTTTATCCTGTACAGTGTCCTTGGGTGTTTTGAAAGGCGCTTTTAAATAAAATGTATTATTATTATTATTATTTTTAAAGGCAGTATCAATTCACGGCAAACCACCCCAAAAACAGCCTCCCTGCCGGATGCAAAGCGTTTTTTGAAGTGTCAGCTGTCGCCGCAGTACGAGCTTAGAGTCCGAGGTGTCAGTGACGGAGAGATGATTCGGCGAACACCACAGCAGAGCCGCCCAAAAGTCCTTAACAACACTCAAAGTTTTTCTCCCGATTATCTTTATATGAAGGTTGAGTCGTTTTGTAGAGCTCATTTAATGTTTGCTTTGACCTGTGGAGCCTGTTATTTCCAGGTTAGCTCCCTCCTTCAATGTGATTGGCTGCTGCCAGGTGGCTGCCACTAGAAAGTTTCAGTGCGGTAGGGCAAAATCCATAGACATTATATACATATATTATATGTATGTAATACATATTTTATATGTATACGTAATATATTACAAGTATATAATTTCTATGACAAAATCTGTGCGTGCTCACAAGGGCAGCAATCACTTCTCTGTCCTACCGCCGTGGTTAAAACCAGTTTCCGTCTGCCGCCCGTCCTTCATTAAAATGACTGGAGGTGGCGCATTGCCTCGCGGCGGTTTGAAGGGGGCTATATAGTTGTTTATATTTACATCACATCCGTCTCACATTGGAGGAGCCGTTAGCCAGCTGAGAGTGGAGGTCTGCAGCTGGACCCCTCTCGATCTGTGCAGTCTTGAGTTAGCTTTTTTAACACTAGCCACAAAGATGAACAATGATGATGCCTACAGTCTGTATCAGGAAAAATACACATCACATGTGAGTCTGTTTTTAGGATTTATTCAGCAACATATTTTAACAAGCTGTTTATACTCTCTCTTCAAAAGCCTGGACTGCATTTAAAAGTGGCTTATTAACACAGACTAAAATGAAGCATTTAAATTTGAAAAAAAAAAAAGATTTTTTTAATTCATCCAAAATGTTTTGTTTGTCAAACTCAATATCCATTTTATTTTTTACAGTTTTTAATTCCCACACCAAGGAAAAATCAGGTTTTTTTGTTTGTTTGCAGTTTTCTCTGTTCTCTGAAATGTTCACAGAAACTTGATTGATTTGCTCTGTTTTTTTTATTTTACATTAAATATCCCTGACCTTACTGATGACTGCTGCCAAACAGTTGAGCTGGTAGTGACCATAGACTGTAAAATACATGGACGTCATGTCGCTGGGCTCGAATTGAAGTCGCCACAAAAACTGCTCCCCCTGGTGACTGGCTGCAGTATAGGTCAACTCTCCGTCTCCCCCATTCATCTGAATGGGGCCGTAGTGAAACTTCAAAAAATTAATTTACCTTGTAGAAATATTTCTCCCATCCGTATGCTGTGGTGATATGAAAGTGTTATTGGGCTGCGTTTTTTCCAAGTCCCCTTTTTTCTGAAAAGTTTCTTTTTCATCAGTTATTAAAGTTTAAAAAATAAACGCGGTTTACGGCAGCTTCACAATGATTGTGTGCGCTGTATGCTGCAGAGTTTTGCGACCGTTTACAACAGCTGCGTCCAGATATGGTCCAGATTCTCTACTGGCTGCACAACGGCGGCGCACTGACGGAGGATATTGTGGCTTCAAAATCGTTAAATGGGAGAAGGCGGAGCCACGCTGTCCACGATATACAGTCTATGGTAGTGACTGCTGCTGTGACAACTATTTAAGTCTGTACAGAGAAATAAATAAAGCTATTATAATGTACTGCCTGTAAACCCAAACTTCGACATGTTTGAGGCTCTTCTTTAAATCAGCTACGACATCAGAAAACTGATTTTAATTCATCAGTTTTTTAGCTTCACTGTCGTCAGACACATTCAGCTTTTTCTGCTCCAACAAACAGCTCGACCGCAGAGTTAGTGTGACAACCAGCCTGCACGTGCTGAGAGAACCTCGCAGGGGAGTAAAGGCCACGCACACACACCCACACACACACTCACACACTCACACACACACACTCATACACACTCTGTGGTGTCTTGCAGGCATGCAGTGTGATGCAGAGATGGGAGGTGACTGGGCTCCATCTGGGACTTACACAACCTCTCTGCCTCTCAGCATGTTGACTTCATTATTACACGTTGATCTACGACGGACAAACTCCCACAAGAAAATCAGAAAGAAAAATGACAGGGACAGAAAGGTGGATTGATGAACATTCTCACTGGCTAGTTTTGAAATGCAAATTAACCATTTTTGCTGATATTTATAAAATAACCAACATTTTCTATGTTTAAGGGACATGCCAGCTTTTTTGTGTGTGTGTGTGTCTTACATGGCCTTGTACACTCATTCTTGAGCAAAGAAACTATTCAGTAGTAGGGCTGAGCAATTTCAGGAAAAGATCTAATTTTGATTTTTCTGGCAGATATTGGGATTTCAGTTTGGTTCCAGAGTTGACCTTGACCTCTTTTACCAAACAGCTTAAAGCTTGGCTAATGGAAAACGAACACTGTTGCCATAACCAGACCTAAACTTGTGCATTTGTCCTATGTATCTATTTGGTCAAGGGCTCCATCTCCAATTTTTACTGAGCAATGCGCAATGCAGCTAGCACTTTATATTCCTAGGTATTCTAGGTATCACAAATTGCCATCACTGGTATTAGATTATTGTAATATGCAATTGAACATGAGGCAATCAAAATAGCACTTTATACTTTTTAGGGCAATTTGCTATACAATAATGCACTTTTCACTTTAGCACTCTGCAATTTACTCAGCCCCTTGGCCTCAATGTTTTTTGATGATAAACTATGTTTGCTTTGTTTCGTATTGTTTGTTTTGCTTTGTCTTTGTTTTGTTTTTATTGTGTATAAATGTTTTGTACAACACCAACTTTCCAATAGGAAAGAGATGGAAATTGGCCACCCAGCTATAATCTCACATGTTTACATTTATACGTTCATTAACATGTGCTGTCCCACTTCTTTTTTTAAAAATAAACAAATCTACAATCTACAAATTCACAACTTAATTCAAATCAAGCTTCATGGCGATATTCACTATGTTTACAGTTTAGACAACAGTAAAGAAATCAATATCAAAAGCACATATCACATTATTGATCATCTAATACTGATGATAAATAATCTATATTCATTGTTTAAGGGATACTCCAACTTCTACTCCTAAACAGAAGCTGTATGTTGTTGACCTGGGACCATATACATGTCAAGCCATTACACAAACAGTACCATTAGTCTTAACGTACTGTTGTGGAACGGCCCGTTTGGCCATGGCGATAGCAAGACTGAAAATAATCAGCCAGTGAAGTAACGGCACCATGAAAGTGACACAGGTGCAGAACGTCATTTGTTGGTGGAACCTCCTGGATAGGATGCCACCTGTGCAACAAATCCAGTCGAGAAACTTCCTCACTCCTAAATATTCCACAGTCAACTGTCAGTTGGATTATAAGAACGTGGTAGTGTTTGGGAACCACAGCAACTCAGCCACCAAGTGGTAAGCCACGTAAACTGACGGAGCGGGCTCAGCAGATGCTGAGGCGCATAGTGCGAAGAGGTCGCCAACTTTCTGTGGAGTCAATCGCTTTTTCGCTACAGACCTCCAAACTTCATGTGGCCTTCAGATTAGCTCAAGAACAGAGCAGAGAGCTTCATGGATGGGTTTCCATGGCCGAGCAGCTGCATCCAAGCCTCACATCACCAAGTGCAATGCAAAGCGTTGGATGCAGTGGTGTAAAGCATGCCGCCACTGGACTCTAGAGCAGTGGACACGCGCTCTCTAGAGTGACCAATCACGCTTCTCCATCTGGTAATCTGATGGATCAGTCTGGGTTTGGAGGTTGCCAAGAGAACAATACTTGTGGGACTGCATTGTACCATGTGTAAAGTTTGGTGGAGGGGGGATTATGGTGTGGGGGTGTTTTTCAGGAGCTGGGCTTGGCCCCTTAGTTCCAGTCAAAGGAACTCTGAAGGCTTCAGCACACCAAGACATTTTGGACAATTCCATGCTCCAACTTTGTGGGAACAGTTTGGAGCTGGCCCCTTCCTCTTCCAACATGACTGTGCACCAGAGCACAAAGCAGGTCCATAAAGACATGGATGACAGTCTGGTGTGGATTAACTTGACTGGCCTGCACAGAGTCCTGACCTCAACCTGATAGAACACCTTTGGGTTGAATTAGAGCGGAGACTGAGAGCCAGGCCTTCTTGTCCAACATCAGTGTGTGACCTCACGCTCTTCTGGAAGAATGGTCAAAAATTCCCATAAACACTCCTAAACCTTGTGGACAGCCTTCCCAGAAGAGCTGAAGCTGTTATAGCTGCAAAGGGTGGACCGACGTCATATTGAACCCTATGGATTAGGAATGGGATGTCACTTAAGTTCATATGTGAGTCAAGGCAGGTGAGCAAAACTTTTGGAAATATAGTGCACCTGTTTCCTCAGTCTTAATAGAACCTGTTAAATCCAAATACATGATGAGGCTTTATAAAACAAAGTAAACATATTTAGTGTTTGGGTTTATTTTGTGTTTTCAGGCTGCTGCTCAGTCACAAACGCCTTTTCTCTCTGCCCGTCCATTTTCTACCAGTCATCACAGCGAAATGATGGAGCGGCAGCAGCCTGCAGGGACAGGTCATGTGACCATACTTCCAGGATGTCAATTAACGCAGGGGGAATTACGTAATGCAGCGTTTAGCCTCCAAGTGGTTTCTCATTGATAAAAGGAGAAAAAGGAGGCTGAGAATGTGGAGTCACAGAGGGAGCAGAGTATTCAGCTGATTCCTTAATTATTACAATCGAAAGGTTTAAGTAATGATCTCTTTTCATTTTCAGGTCATTAGCAAAATTCTGTCAGATTTGTTAAAGTTTAAGTTAAATTTGACAAAGAACAAAACGTGAAAAATGAACAGTCATACTCAGTTTTAGATTCCTGCTTCATATCCAACCTACAAAAAACATCAACACAGAAAAAAACTACCTTTGGTTATAATAATCTGCTCCTGTAATTTGCCTGTTAAATAAAAAATATCTAGTTCCTCCATTTATGTACCGTCGTTAAAGGCTCCACAAATAACCAGATTACTCATTTCACTGGATTTAACAAAGCCACTGCACATTTAGGTAACCTGAAAATAAATATTGTATTTACTCTCTCACAAATTTAGACTCCAGTTTAATATTTCATGAAGCTCTTAGTAAGTGTGCGTGTGTGGATCGAGTATTTTATTCATCAGGCAGCTTGCAGGACTGCCTCAATCCAACTTTAAGGACCCTGCTGCCTGAACTGTTCTGGAACACTAAACCAGAAACAAATAGAAAACAGACGAATAAACAAACATGTGAACCATCTGCAAACTCACAGCTTTAGCACGACTGTCGGCTCGTTCCCACAGATTTCCTCTACACCCACAATGCATCTGTTGGGACAAACCCGCGGACTGTTTCTGCAAAGGATTGTGGGAGTAAGGGCAATGACGCTTTAGAGCAAAAGCATGCATCATCCAGTAAAATAGAGCCAGGAATATTTGCTCTAAATGTAATATCTACCATCCATAAAATAAGCAAAATTATTTTTAAAATAACAATGGTTTGTGTCCAACGTCTTAGGTTTTTTTATACAATTTTGAGCGCTGAAAGTGCTAAAGATTTAAAAAAATATATCCTCTCTTCAGTCTTATATCATAAAAAGAGAGTACTGTGCATCACAGCTTTTATTTTAAGGTAATTCTCCCCTTAAATAGACTCAAATATTTGATTAAAACAGCCTTAGCCAATATTGCCTTGACATATTTAAGAACTTGCACTAATAATAATTTGACCCAATAATTTAGGATTTTTTTGAGGCTTCAGATTAACATTTTTATTATTGAGACTTTTAAGGATCCACAGGATGCTTCTGCAAAAGATTGTTTTTGGAGAATTGTGCATTTTAGGAAACTCAACTCAAACTCAAAGATAGGAATGATTGATACCGTCCCCTTAACACCTGTTATTAGGCTTTTTTTCATGTACAAACATAGTGAGCCTTGAGGTTTTAGCCAATTTAAGGTGTGCTTCAAGCAAAAAAGTTCTAAAACAACTGCCCCACACTGTTTCTGTGGCTTGTTTACAACTTAAACTCTTTAAATTACACAAAGTCATGGCCTTAAATGCAGGAAAACGGCCTTAGCTTCTGTGCCGACCATATCTATCTATCTATCTAGATAGATAGATAGATAGATAGATAGATAGATAGATAGATAGATAGATAGATAGATAGATGGATAGATAGATAGATAGCTTCTCTGCATAGCTGATCTCTGTTGCAGTGGCTAATGTTTAGGCTAATGCCACACTAACACCGCTTTCACACTTAAATTAGCAGGTCAATGTGGGTTTTTTCAATGCCAGTTAACATGCTAACAATCAGCAAGTGACTCTTTTCCCACTGCCAGCAGACCCCAGTCTAACCGGCAGCAGACGAGCTGCATGGCTGTTTTTTTTCCTCTAGCACATCAAGTCGATGATGTCATCACATTGATGACATCATCAGCACGACGAAGCAAGTCAGTGTAAACAATGAAAAGGAGAATGGAAGCTATGGACATGTTGGTCAACTGTTATCTGTACTTTGAATCATTAGCGCCGAGTTTGTACATTTTTAAAAGGTGGATGGAATTTGTTGCTGAGACGGCAAAGAGTCACGTAAGTTACCGACGGAGGGGGCGGGTAGGATGTTATGCTGTAGGGACATTACGCTGAAGTCATCCATAAATTAGCGGGTCGACCCCAGTGTGATGTTCTCACTGAAGCCGACCGGAGGCGAGGCGATTAAAACCTGTGTCGCTTGCAGGGTCAGTCTATTAAACCCTTTCAAACTACCGACAGGAGCCAATTTTTACTGGGTTTAAACAGGTTTTTTTGGCCAGTCCGAAAGGGTTACTAGTATAGCCCCACTTGAAAAATCATAAACTGGTGTCAAGGGGAATTAAAACGTTTTTAGAAGATTTATGCTGAAACTTTCAGTCTGCATAAATAACAGGGCACATAATAAATGATTGAATAAAATTTTGGTCTGACTAGAATCTAGCATCTTTTCATGCACACAAAATCAAAGGTTTACCAGATTTACATTTGATTGACCTGCTGAATGCATGTCTAAATACTAATAATATGAGAACTTTGTGAAAAGAGGAGATATTTGACAATGATAGTCGAGTTTGTCAGTGATGTTGCAGCTAAAACAGTCAGAGAGTCACTGAAGTCGATGAGGCTCCTCTTCTGGAGACACGACCGTGTACCTGCGTCTCATTAACACCCTGAGCACACCTTGTCTGTCTGCGTCTCTGTCTGAATGTCACTGTGAAGGTCTCTGCTGACTTTTTTTTCAGTTATGTAACCCCATTGTGTAGGTAAGTGGGTCTCTCGCACATACTCATGATCGGTGTTTCCATGGCAACAGGGAGAGCAGCATCCCTCCTGTATCAGCTCGCTCCTCGTCCATCAGTCACTTACTGTCTGTTAGCCGAAGGAGGGGACCGCCTTATTTAATCAAAGCATCACACAGACGGAGGGGGTCGACCACGGCTCACTCACAGCAGCTTCCAGAAATTTCTAATCAGAAGCTGCAGGCTGCTGATATTTATTGAGCTGTCAAACGGAGGTCTGAGATTCAAGACGGTGGAATTAAACCAGCATGCTATCGACGTTTGAGGAGGGCGATAAGAACCATGGACCCTCTGCATCTTAACGCGGTCATTTCAAAGTCAACTGATGCGCAGCAACTTTCAACTAGAAAAGCACAAACCTCCACCAAGGTAGCTCACATAGAGGCCTGTAACGATTACAAATTTTGCTGGACGATAATTGTCCAAAAAATGAATGCAGAGAAACTATACTTTTGTCAATATTATTTTGAAACATCATTTTTTCATAGATGTAATTATAATATATGTCACAATAAAGTGAAAGCAATAAACTTTAATTTCTTAAGAGTATTTACTGTAATTGGAAGGTCAAGAGCTTTTACATAAAATTAACTAAATATTTACATTCTTAATGTGGTATTTGTGAACTACAAGGCAGGGCATGCTAACAACGGCTAACACAATGGCTAACAATAGCCAGCTCAATCAGCAAGTTTTTTCTGACATTATAACTGGAACACTGATAATGCCATTGCCACTGATAATGAGATGATGCCATTCCCTCAAGTTACAAGTTTCCAAAAACTATATACTCAAGTAAAGAATAGATACTCAGTATGGTACTCACTTAATTTTGCCTAATTACTCTCCACCCCAATCACTAGTTAGACAGTCATTGAGCAAAAACATTTGTTCGCTGGATCACTACCAAAATCTAATCCTTAAGTTGGACCAAAACAAACAACTCCTGAAAATTTCAGTTAAATCCATCCAGTAGTTTTGCGTTATCTTGCTAACAAACAGATGGATAGACGGATAAACAAAGGGGAAAACTTAACCTCCTTGGCAGAAGTAACACAAACAATGACGTCCATCTGATTCCACAGAGTGCCCCTAGTTTTCTGTTTAAGCACTGTATAGCTTTAGTGCATTTCCAGGTTGACTCGTCCCAGCAAGTGAGCCCAGGCTCTCCCAATGAAAGGCCACAAATCAGCCATCTCTCTTCCCTTCTCTCCCCCAATCAGTGAACAGATTACTCACCACAGTAACCAGATGGCGTGCTGACACCGCGGCGTGCTCCGGCTGCACCTCCGGATGTGGTCGAGCCAGCAGGTTGAGGCTCCGCTGCTCCGGTTCCTGACGGAAGCGAGACTCTAACAGGTCGGCTGGCGTCAGTTTGGTCAACCGATCTGGCTGCTGATGGAGGCGGTGGTGACGATGATGGTGAAGGTGGAGGTGCAGGCGGTGGAGAGGGGACTCTGGAGGGAAGTCCACATCCTGCTGCTGGGGTTGGACGGGCGGGGGGAGACGACTGGAGCGACGTGAGGGGAAGAGGCGTAGCTCTTGGTCACCGGATGATGATTCTGAGGAGAAGAGGATGCGCGAAAGATAAAGGAAAAGTGAAGTTCAATGTACGCACACTAAAAAACAATAACAGATATTGGTCAGTTGATTCTGATGCTGCATTTTTCTGGCTTCACACAAGCACTTGTCGTGATCAATAACATTTTCTGTTCAGATTGGCACCATGCACACTGTAATTACTATGGGTGCGAGAAAAAATTTATTCACATAAGTAGCGGGATTTTTTGTTTGACGATTTTTATATCAATTTTTTTTGTTCAAAAATCTTTTTTTCTCCAAATTTCAATGCTTCGTTTTTAGCCTGTGTTAATAAGCCACTTTTAAATGCAGTCCAGGCTTTTGAAGAGAGAGTATAAAAAAGTGGTTAAAGTATATTGCTGAATAAATCCTAAAAACTGACTCACATGTGATGTGTATTTTCCTGATATAGTCTGTAGGCATCATCATTGTTCATCTTTTTCACTGGTGTTAAAAAAGCTAACTAAAGATTGCAAAAATCAGCAATATCGTACAATCGCAATTTAAATCGAATCAGGAGAAAAGCGTATCGTTCCAGCCCTAGTTATTCATCCATTCTCATGAAACTGATGTCCAAGGAACTTTAAAGTATTTTCTTTTAACTTTGCACAAGTGTAAACGCTGACTCAAGGGTAAAAAGTTTAGATTTGGACGTCAAAAGTCAAGGTCACAGGGGCTTCATCCACAAAAATTACTGCTCATCCATTGTCAAGCTGATGCTTTAGTTATATTTATTGGTTGTAATTTACTGCCTGAACCTTTTTTCCTATTGTATTGATATTTGGCGTGTGCTGCTGATCCCCTAAATAAAGGTTTAGTTAGAATAAATCTTTATTGTAGTCCTGTGTCTTTTATTTGTTTAACTATGTTTATCTTCTTGATTTTATTATTTTATTTATAGCATCATTTTAGATTAATGTACTCATTTGATTATTTATTGCTTATTGTTTTACAGAAAAGTTTGTTTTACTGTTTTTCTGATTCTATGTGCAGCACTTTGGAGACATTTTTGTGTTTCAAATGTGCTTTACAAATAAAGTGGACTGAATTATTGCTTCCAGACACTTTTTGTGCACTTTTTTAAGTTGCAGACAAATTTATTGCCCTTTTAGAGTCAGTTCCCAGTCCCCTTCAGTAAGCAGTGAGGTGGGCTAATGATCTTGATTTCTGCAGTTAGGGGAAGTCACAGTCCAGTCTTTGAGACAAATCCAAACATGTTAAATATTATTGCATGTCTCCAGTCTTATGCAGACTGTGCGGCTCACTGATGTGACCCACTCAACAACAAATAGCAACAAGATCACGTAAACCAAGACAGAAGCGACAGACTGTAAAACCAGAACTTTCAAGTGGAAGTACTACGGAACAGACTTGACATCCACATCTCTCAGTTACACCCATAAAGGCCCCTACACACCAAACACGGCAAGCGCAGGCGGTCGGCGGCAAACCCATTCATTGTGTATGTACTACCATCGCGCAAGCGCCGTGCCGCGTGGCAAGGCGGCGGCGCCCGAATTGAAAAATTTTCAATTTGGGCGCAGCGCGCTGTGCATCCAATAGGAGAAAAAAAAGTGGCCGCGGATATGGAACTGAACTGTGCTTGGAGAGATTGGCTGCCTGAAGTTTGTCTGTATTCTTACCAGACTTTGACCAACTCGGGACAACAGGCTCTCAAACTGCTCCTTGGTCAACCTAATGTACATTTGGAAGCGGTCTGAGTGAAAATGCAGCCCCCGAACGAGCCTGTACTCCTCCAGTGCCTGCCTCGCCATCAGGATCGGGTGGACCCACATCTTTCTCCTCCCCCGCTGCTGATGCTGCTACTCTGGTTCTCCTCCTCAGGAGAATTACAGCTACAGGAGAATTACAGCTACAGATTTTTGCTACGTAGTTGAGAGAAATGTGCACTACTCGTCGAACCAAGCACACCAAGAACACTTCCTGCTCTGTCGCTTAGCAACTGGCGCCCGCCGCACCGCCGCCATGCTCAGCGCTGGCCCTGCGCGCACTCTGCGCTGTTCCGCACGGTGGCCGCTGCGCAAACCGCGTTCGGTGTGTAGGGGCCTTTAGCAACTGGCGCCCGCCGCGCCGCGCCGCCGCCATGCTCAGCGCTGGCTCAGCGCTGGCTCTGCGCGCACTCTGCGCTGTACCGCGCGGTGGCCGCCGCGCAAACTGCATTCGGTGTGTAGGGGTCTTAAGTGTTTAAAATCACTGTGTGCGTTCAGCTTTTATTTTTAGGAAATGAAGACAGCCTTAACCAATACGCCTTGAAAGATAGGATTTTCTTGAGGTTTAAGAATGACATTTTTATACTTGAGACTTTTAAGATACACAGGATGCTTCTGAAAAAGACTGTTTTTGGAGAATTTTTTTTTTGTTTTTGGAGGATTTAGCATTTTGGGAAACTCGAGCAAGAAAATATAGATCCCAGGGTCAAAGCCGGGAATCGACCAAATGATTGATACTGTTCACTCACCACCTGTTGTCAGGCTTCTTTCATGTACAAACATAAAGTGCCTTGAGGGTTTTAGCCAGTTTTAGGTGTGTTTTATGCAAAAAAGTTCTAAAACCAGTGTCCTACACCGTTTCTGTGGCTTGTTCACATCTTAAACTCTTTAAAGTACACAGAGTTGGTGGCCCATAAAGGAGGAAAAGGGTCTTAGCCTCTGTGTGATTATTCGAGTACGTACGAACAAATGAACGAACATACGAATGAACGAACGAACGGAAGGGAGACTAACAATCTATACTAAATTTATCGAACAAACAAACAAACGGAAGAGAGACTAACAACCTAGACTAAATTTATCGAATGAACGAACAAATGAACAAACAAAAGGAAGGACGACTAACAATACAAACTAAATGTATCGAACAAACAACAAACAAACAAGCTAACAAACGAAAGGGAGACTAACAATCTAAACTGAATTTATCGAATGAACGAACGAACAATGAACGAAAGGAAGACTAACAATCTAAACTAATTTATCAAATGAACAAACAAATGAACGAACAAAAGGAAGGGAGACTAACAGTCTAAACTAAATTTATCTAACTAACGAACAAACAAACAAACAGAAGGGAGACTAACAAACTAAACTAAATTTATCGAATGAACGAACTAACAAACAAACAAACAAACAAACAAACAAACAAACGGAAGGAAGACTAACAATCTAAACTAAATGTATCTATATACAATTAATAAGGCAAAGGCTTCCACCACTGACAGAAACAAAAAAAGGCTTCGCATAAACAAAGCTAAAGTAGAAGTCCTGCCTCTTCTTCATTTTGATTGGCCAGAAGAAACAAAGTGACACTGACGTATGTGGAATTTTCTCAGAGACTGAACTGCGCTTGAATTGCGGCGACATAAATCAGAAGACACTGGGAACATTCGTCTGGACTACGTTGATAACAAATGCTGCCATTGTGAAATAGACTGCGATTGGACACAGGCCAGGAATCATTATCATTTATCCTTTTTCCCCCTGATCAATTCTTTTCTGATCATTTACAGACATGGTACCTCTGTAAATCAGGGACTCGATGGGTTAAATCAACCTTTGACAGCCTTTGTTTCTTTGCAGCTAACAAACGTTTATCCTGACATGCCTCAGTTATTTTTCGATCTTCAGAGGTGGGAACAAAGACTGGGCCCTCTGCACACTTCAGATATGATGGTGGTAGAGGGTATTTATCTAATCGGAGCCACATCTTGACTTTAAAGGCTGTAAAAGAGGCAGAGGAGCAGCAGGACTCCTTCACAGAGCATCAGATGAAAGCTGGAGATCCCGTCTGTTCATGTCTCTGCTGCCACGGCGTCTTTGGTCGGGAGGAAGCTTTCATCAGGCTGAGAGGAAACCCCCGCACGCCAAGTAAAGCCACCCAGCAGAGATGAAGATCAACACTGCATTATTTATCAGGGCTCTTCATTTATCCGGAGGAAAAAAAAAAAACATCCAGCACTTTTCAGGGCAGCATCCGGCTCACCGTCACAGCTCCAGACTCCCACACTGAGAGGTGATGGTGTCTCTATTTTAAGAAAAGCTGGAACAGAGCCTGGGCTCAATGGTTTACTGTGGACAGGAGGCTAATCTGCTCTTTATCGATCGATAGCACAAACACAGCTCTGTGATATTCAGGACATAAGAGAGATTTTTATAGGAATGGACTGAAAGTGGGATCTAAGATATATTTTCTCTTTACAGACAGAGGCCAGCTCTGACATTTTTTATCTGCAGTATCATGATGATACTTTTACTTTTTCGGACAAGGCTCTCCACTCGTGGGGATAGAGCCTTTGCGGTGGCGGCACCAAAGCTGTGGAGCAGCCCACCCATCCAGGTTAGAGCTGCACAGTCAACTGAGCACTTTCAAACACTGCTAAAAACCCATCTCTATTCTTTGGCATTCAATCCCAACTAAACGAGTAATCTTGTTTTTTTTTTCATTTTTATCTTGTATCTTTTATCCCTTATATTTTATTCCCTATCCTCTCTTACTCTACTTTTATTGTTTTTATTCTTATCTTATTTTATTTCTGTTTTATGCATATTAAATGTTAATTTGAATTATTTTTACTGTTTTTATTATCATGACTGTTTTACTATCATTACTGGGTTTTAATATAAAGTGTATGAGAGATTATTTTGGACCCCTGTACAGCACTTTGGTCAACCGAGGCTGTTTTTAAATCTCTACAAATAAACTTTGACTTGACTTTGTGTCTTGCCTTTGCTCTTGAGTCTATGACAAGCAGATAAACTTCATTCTTTGACTGTGAGTCAAGTAACAAGGTAAAAAGGCCAAGGCCCACCGCTCATTAGTTAGCTTGGCTCAAACACTTGGAGTCAATGGGTAGTGTTAGCCGGCCTCTGCTTACAATCATCAAATAGTCTCTTGAAATGAATTGAATTTTATTTTTATTTTGAACATGTATGCAAAGACATGAAAAAAATAGTTAAATGCTTTTCGCATACATGAAAAAACAACTGAAGTAATTACATGCTTGAAAAGGTAAAAAGGAGCAGGAAGAAGTATTAAACTTTTTTTAAGTTCCAATCCCGTATTACTGTTCCTCATGGGTCTTATAAAAAATAAATTCTGCTATTGATTCAAATATATCATACACATATATATTACAAAACAAATAATCTATATAAATATGTTAACCAAACTTTACAAAACAAATATTAGACATAATCAATATACATATATAGACATATATATACAAACCTATATGGATGTATATATATATATACATATACACATACATACACACATATATATACAATACATAAATATATACATACACATACATACATACATACAAACATTATATATCTATATATATCTATATATATATATCTATATATATATATATATATATATATATATATATATATATATATATATATATATATATACATATATATATATATACATATATATATATATACTCTGCAGCAACTCTCAACAGTCCTGTGTGCTTGTTGCGATATTTTTTTTTATTGCTGCGTTATGTTATGTTTTCGTCTACTAAAATCGTATCATCTTCTTTAACTCCAAACAGAAGCTTTATTTGTTGACCTGCTTCCACGATGGTTGTTGGCGAACCATTATTAACCCTCTAACTACCTGCTTAACTGTTTGGCAGAGGCCATCAACAAAAACATGTATATTTAATGTTTTAAAAAACAGAAAAAATTAAATCATTGTTTGATTCCATTAACATATCAGGAAACAGAGAAAACTACAAACAAACCAATAACCAGATATTTTCTTGGTTTGGAACTGAAAGGTTGGAAAAGTCAATTACATGATAGCGTAAAAGTGCACAAATATTTGTGGCAAAATCAATTACAGAAGGCAGAAATGTTTGTAAATATAACTAACAATCAAAAATGACTTAACATAGTTGGGATTGAGTTTGGAAAACACACAAAAATATTCTTGATGAATAACAGATTTTTTTTATATGTATAAATCATATCAGTAAATGGTTCAGTATATAAAATAATAATGTTGATAAAAATAATAACAGCTTTTAAAACCGTAAAAAATCCCAAACAAAGTAAATTTCAGTTATTTTGGTTTGTTTGTAGTTTCTTCTACAGTCATGGAAAAAATTATTAGACCACCCTTGTTTTCTTCAATTTCTTGTTCATTCTAATATCTGGTACCACTAAACGTATAATACAATGAACACAACAAAAAATGCAGCTGGTCACATAATACTTTATGTCCTATTTGACATTCTTAAGCTTAATTGATTCCCAGGGTATATAAGAGGCCATTTCATGTCACAAGCAGCACTGCACATGCAAAGGCCTAGAGTGGTTTCCTGCTTACATTCAAGCCGTAGCACAACTCAGAAGTTGTCAGCTCTCACATAATCCCTAAAACAAAAGAATTATGTGAAGCCACAAAGGCAGCCATCTTGGCACTGCTGGAAATTGGCATGAGTGAGAGACAGGTAGCGAAAAAACTGAAGATCTCCAAGACAGCCGTTCATTACAACAAAAAAAAAACAAGCTGAACATGGCACTACCAAATTGCTACCTGGCCGTGGCAGGAAACGTTTTTCTACCCCACGAGATGACCATGCACTCATCCGTTCCTGTGTCAGGAATCGTCGTCAGACCTCCAGGGACCTTAAAAATGAGTGGGCACTGTCGAGAAATGTGACTTGTTCAGCAAGGACAGTTCGAAACCGACTTGTTGAAGCTGGTTTGAAGTCACACAGAAACGCAGAAGCCCTTCATCAATGAAAGGCAGAGGAAGGCCGGTTACTCTTTGCTCGAGACCACAAGGATTGGACTGTTGATGATTGGGCTAAGGTTCTCTTCAGTGATGAATCCAATTTTGAATTGATGCCCTCCAGCCAACTTACTGGTTAGGAGGAAGCCTGGAGAAGCTTACAACCCAGACTGTCTTGCCCTACAGCAAAACATGGGGGTGGATCAGTCATGATCTGGGGTTGTTTCAGTCTGAGTGGAACAGGGCAAATGCAATTGTGTGAAGGCCAAATGAACCAGGTCATGTACAGGACTACCCTTGAAAACAGTCTTCTTCCATCAGCTGGAAAACTCTTTCCTGCCTCGAATGACTGGATTTTCCAACAAGACAATGCCCCTTGCCACACGGCAAGGTCAGTTAAAGCCTGGATGGAGAACCACAACATTCGCACCATGCCTTGGCCTGCTCAATCACCAGATCTTAATCCAATTGAAAACCTGTGGAAAATCATCAAAGTCAAAATGGAGAACCACAAGCCCAAAAACAAAGAAAATTTGTTTGAATTTGTCCAACAGGAATGGGCTGCTGTGACAGCAGAACAATGTCAGAAGCTGGTGGAGAGCATGCCAAGATGCATGGCTGCAGTCATCAAAAACAATGGTTATGCAATCAAGTATTAACTCTTGTGTGTATCATGTGTTTAAAGCAAACAGAAAAGAAAACATGGAATGCTTAAAAGAAGTGTTTTTGGCGGTACAATGCCATAGCTATTGATGTAAGAATTTAAGTAATTTTGGTTATTATCAGGAAAACCATGGAAAATGAATAGTTCTTAGTTCTTAAATTAAACTCTCATGAGCTATTTTTGTTGTTATCATTATAATTGTCCAAACAAATGTACCTTTAGTTGAGCCAGGCATTAAAATTAACAAGAAATTGAAGAAAACAAGGGTGGTCTAATAATTTTTTCCATGACTGAATATCCTAAAACATTGACAGAAACACTGACATGTATTTGAACACATGAAATATTCCTTAATATATTGACCTCTGCCAAACAGTTGAGCTGGGAGTTAAAGGGTTAAATGTACATAAATGGCTATGAAGCCACCCATAACCTCGCCCATCCATATCTGTCAGACCTCCACATCACCACTCCAGCCTGGTCACCCACCTTACTGTGCCCTCTGCCCGCCTCAGCACCATTGGGGGGCAGGGCCTTCAGTCGCTCTGCTCCCCTGCTCTGGAACTCTCTCCCACCCAACCTCAGAAACTTGAACTCTTTGTCCCTTTTCAAAACCAGGCTCCTAACTAGGGATGGGAATTGATAAGATTTTATCAATACCAATGCTGTTAACGATCCTGCTAATCGATCCAATTCTTTAACGATTCCCTTATCGATTCCAGCAAATTTTGCATGTGGGCAAATGGTCTCATTTTCAGTGGCAACAATGCCAAACATACATCACAGCATAGATGACTGCTTCTGCAAGTTGCTGGTGTTTCCACTCACTTAAGGTTGTGCAGTAGGTGTAATTAAAATTAAGCCACAATTCTGACGCTTCTGGACCCTGTTAATTGAATGGAATTGATAAGGGAATTGATTAGCAAAAAGATTAATGATATCAATTCTTTGATGGAGCTGTTATTGATTCTCAAATGGAATTGGTTTTCGATTCCCATCCCTACTCATAACCCACCTTTTCAGGACAGCATGCCCATTCAACAATAACGTAACACCTCTTCCCCATACCATACCATTGTCAGTTGTGTTTTGATGATTTTATTGCTGGTTTTATTGCTGATTCTAGTCTTGTTTTTTTCATCTTGTACAGCATCCTTGAGTGTTGTAAAAGGCACTTTTAAATAAAATGTACAATTCTTATTAAACTGCCTGCAGATTAAAGAAACAAACAACTCACTCACAACTGCCAATCAGCTCTCATCATTTACTCTAAAGAGCTGTTAACAAGACTCGACTCATTTGCCGATGTCACATCTCCAGCGAAAACCACCACTGAAGCAGGTCAACAAAACAAAGCCTCTGTTAAGGAGTAGGAGAAGATAATCCAAAGATTAAAAAAAAAAAACATAACTTAACACGGTGAAAAAACAAGTCACAACAAGCACACAGGACCATTTAGAGTTGCTTAGGAGCCTATTTGATGATTGTAGGCAGAGGCAGGCTAACACTACCCATTGACTCCAAGTGTCTGAGCTAAGCTAACTAACAGTGGGCAAGCTTTGGCCGTATTTTCTTTGTTACTGGACTCACAGTCAAAAGAATGGAGCCTATCTGCTTGTCATGGACTGAGGAGTCAGGCAGGACATGAGAAGAACCAAAAAATGTTGGTGTCTTCTGTTAAAATGTCTCAGTCAATAAATAGCCAGTAATTATCTGCTGATGTCCATTAAAAATGTGACTGGCCTGTATTCACTGATACGATCGCGTGTGGTTGACCTCAATGCTAAACTCTGGGTTGTCAACAAATTATCCTCCTACTGGTTTACTTAAGTAGATCTTCAAAACTTAGTTTTCAGAATCAGAATCAGATATGCTTTAATAATCCTCAAGGGGAAATCTGGCTGTATCAGTTGCTCTTACACAGATTAGCAGTAGGAATATCAAATAAAGACATTAAAATAGATAAGAGCATAAAAAAGAGGCAAAAAATAAGAAAGCAGGCAACACGCTGAAACTTCAAGCTATAGTAACTTCCTTATAAAGGAAAAAAATGAATAAAATACGTAAAGTGAGGCTATGAACAAGGAATTTACACTATTTACATAAACAATATTTACAATCTGGCTATAATAGGACAGCACTGTGTGACAGCAGACCACATGTGACTGGGTATTGGACTGGATATTATGTTGGATATTAATGTTTTTTATGTCCGTTAAGTCATATCTATCCGTTTACTTTATTCTAAGTCAGTTTCAAACAGAGAATATTGTAGAAAAAAAGCTAAAGAATTAAGAGTTCACATTAAAATCTGTCAATGAAACAAAAACGAAGGTAATTTTGAGCCCATAATATGGTTGTATGAGGGTTCTGGTGAGCCACAAAAAACTGTGTTTCACAATTATTCATACCTAGATAAGGGCAAAGCTACTGTAGACGTCTAAATATGTTGCAGTTGTATTTAAAAAGCCTAGGATATGTTTTGATTTATACAATAGTCATTAAAAGTTAAAAAGCTGGTGTCAAGATGACCTGTAAGTCTTAAAACTTCATCAAACCATCACATTATTTAGATTTTACAACTAGGGCTCATAAAGTGACCTTACAGAGTAAACAAAAGAATCACTTTGATTATAATGAGCTTTTTAATTAACTAAAGATGCAGCGTCCAGTAAAAGCTGCACACGGGCCATATAGTGATTAAAGTGGAGACTGATGCAGAGCTGATGCTGGCAGTGCTGACAGAGCGTCTGTTACAGTCAGCTGGGTTTTCTGGCAGAAAAATACACAAAAAAAGGAGACGAGAAAATATCCGACAGAGTCCTCTGACTTCTGTCTGCCAGACCGTCTGCCTGCTGGAGACACGGCTGCTTTTCTTGGCTCTTCCTTTGCCAAGAAATGTTTCATAATCGACAGAAACCATAAACTGGACCTGGTGTTTTTCAAGGCAGGATATCAAATATAAGCAAATGTCTGCCTCTTTCTGGGTGTTCAGTTTGGCTGTTACTGAAATGAAAGTCCCTTCACAGGCTGCTGCTTTTGGAAAATGAAAGTTTGTGTTGTTGTTTTGCTGTGTTGCTTAAAAAAGCCTTAAAACAGCAGTTTTTGGAGGCTTCAGAGCTCTGAATCAGTCCTCAGAGAGACACAGAGCTGACACAGCTTCTATGGCTTCTTTTCTCCCTAGCGACAGCGTCCTGGTTGCTATGCACGACACTCAGCCCAGCTGCGCTCTAATTGGACGAGGGGTGAGCCCTGCCTGGCCTCAGGGGGAACCGTCAGCCAATCACAGCAGGAGTAGGACAGGGCTTCACTTACTCTGTGGGGAAACACTCCCCATCACACAGAAGGAAATAACTGAGTTTAATGAAGAACAGATGATAAAATACAATAAAAAATCATTTTAATTGGATTTTAGAGGCATTTGATGCTTTTTTACAGATATCATAAAAAGGAAACAGTTGTACAAAAACAACTCTTGATTTAAAATGTTTGTCTCATCAAATATATAATAAAAATCATGCCTTCTTGCTCCTGTTTTCAGGATTGTATTGTGAGATAAATCTGTAAGAGAATGACTAATCTTATCCCCAGAATATAAGAAAAAGCCTTTTATAATACAGTTTCATGGCTTTACAGTACAGTTTACATAGAGTATGGTCATTTGGGCTTTTAAATAATTATGAGTAATCATTTTTAATTGTACTTAAACATGAAAAGTTTGGCATTCAAAATAATTTTGTTTTCTGCACAAGCATGGTGATGAACTTCTGGTGAAGTTGGTTTGTCAAATTGCGCCAACAAAGTTGTAGCAATGTCAAGTTTTTTGAGACATCGTCCACAATCACAACATATTTGTGAACAAAATGATCAGTGATACTAGAGCCTTAAATCATTTGTTTATTAAAGTGGGAAAGATTTAAGTCTTGAAACATCTGTGTCAGTGGCGATTGCTCTAAGACTGCAAGGGAAGCTCAGCTTCCCCTAAAATGTCCCCCAAAAAGGTGGTGATATGTCCTGCTGTGTGTATATTTCATTGACTAAATATGCACTAGAATACCTTCATCTTTTGTCCAGAATCAGCTACTTATCACAGGTAACTGGCACGACCCCCTTCTCATTCATCCCCGCAGCATCTCAGCGCTTTAACACAGTTGGACGCTGAGCGTCTTCTGACTTCGATGGGGAAGCATAGAGTGGGTTGACAACGCAATTTTGTGATCGCCAAAGCAACAATTTTTTGCAGCGCTCCTGACTGACTCAGGATCTGTTGTGTCAAGTATTATACACATACTGTTCAACAGATTTGTAGACAGTCTATATGTTAAAAGTGCTGGTAAGCAGGTCAACAACACAAAGCCTCTGTTTAGGAGTAGAAGTTAATGAAAACAGATTATTTATCATCACTATTGAAGGTGAATAATGTGTTAAGTGTTTTTCATCATTTATTTCCTTACTGTTGTCTGTACTGTAAACAAAGTGAATTTTGCACTGAAGTTTGATTTGAAAAAAAATCGTGAATTGCAATATCTGCCAGAAAAATCGAAATTAGATCTTTTCCTAAAATCGTTCAGCCTTACTAAGGACTGGAACAATGTTAGCATTAACCACGATTTAGTTCATCTTAATATTTTTCTAATACTAAAAACGAATGCAGTGGAGATGAAGCAGTCAGACTCAGTTTATCTTGCATAGCAGCTGGATTCACCAGATACAGTATGTCATGGATAAGCAATAAGGTCGACCTGTGTGCCAGATAAAGGATGAAGTATCTAGTCTCAAAGTTCTACTAGTAGATCAAAATTTACCACTCGATCTTGAGTGTCGTGAAAAGTGCTTTTAAATAAAATGTATAATTACTATCAGTATCGGCAATACGTTCAGAAATATCAGCACCCCTGCAAAAATCTGCGCCATGGCAAGGGATACAATAATCATGTGACACAATGAAAAGACCAAATTGTTAATTCATTTTTTTAAATAATCAAACTGTTGTTGCAAAATTAACTTCTTCCACACAGCTACCTTCAAAATGCTTGTCTATCTCCGTCTTGACTTGTAGGCCTTCAAACCATTATATCCACTGCCTGGCCAAAAAAAAAGTCGCAACCTGGATTTACCTGAGCAAACAGGTCTGAGCCTCCTGTTGGATAATTACTGCATGGGTGATTATCTTTCAACTGAAACAAGTTATTCAACTCCAGCTGATGCAATGAGCAGCTTCTCATTTCTTAAACAACCATGTCAAAGACACATCCTGTGGTCGTAAAAAAGATGTTAGTCTGTTTAAGAAGGGTCAAATCATTGGCATTAAGCAGAGCAAACATCTAAGGAGATTAAAGAAACTACTAAAACTAGGTTAAGAACTGTCCAACACATTATTAAAAACTGGAAGGATAGTGGGGAACCATCGTCTTCAAGGAAGAAATGTGGACAGAATAAAATCCTGAATGATAATCGGTGAATCACTTCAACATTTGGCCAAATCAAATCAAAGAAAAACAGCAGTAGAACTCAGGGGTGTGTTTAATAGTGAAAGTAAGAGCATTTCCACACACACAATGTGAAGGGAACTCAAGGGATTGGGACTGAACAGTTGTGTAGCCTTAAGAAAACCACTATTCAGTAAAGCTAAACAGAAAACAGGCTTCAGTTTGCTTGGGAGCATAAAGATTGGACTGTGGAGAACTGGAAGAAGGTCATGTGGCCCGATGAGTCCAGATTGACCTTGTTCAAGAGTGATGGGAGCATCAGGGTAAGAAGAGAGGCAGGTGAAGTGATGCACCCATCATGCCTAGTGCCTACTGTCCAAGCCTGTGGGGGCAGTGCTGTGATCTGGGACAAATCTGTGACATTGGAGAGGCTTATGAAACAATGACACAAAGAATGTGACTGTAATCAACGCTTAAGGTGGTCCAAGAAATATCAGAGTGTGGGAGCTTGTTGTTTGGTGGTAACTCTTTTTTGTATATATACCCTACAAAATACAATATAATTTAGTTAAAATGACAAAAAAGGACACTTGACCACAACTTATAACAGCAACTACACAGAATATACTCGTTTCTTCAATGATTGATCAGCAACTTCCAGGATTATATAGTTAAGTAAAACAAATTGCCTTAAAGCTTTAAGAAGTTTGATTTCACTGACATTTTCATTTAAAGTTGGCAGTATTTCAGAATCAGCAATTAGGAGTATAGATTGTGCAAGAGGCAGACAAGCAACACCCATGTTTGTGCAAAAAGAACTTTATTTTGGGTGTTGTGGCCTCCAAACGTTGAATTTAACAACCAAATGTGGTTATTCTAAAAAGATAATGTGACTTAGCAAATCAATCCTGCCGTTTTTTTCAAAGAGTAGACCAACAGCTCCCACATTTTCACAATAGAGAAACTATTTTTTTTGTTGTACTGTGGCTTTTTTTTTACACTCAAGATGGATCTTGTCTTAATCGACAGGTCAAGTGATGCACCCATCATGCCTAGTGCCTACTGTCCGAGCCTGTGGGGGCAGTGCTATAGATAGATAGATAGATAGATAGATAGATAGATAGATAGATAGATAGATAGATAGATAGATAGATTACAAAAACACATTGTCTTGGGTTTTAAATCAACTAATTTGTCAGACTTGTGTTTCATTCCTTGTAGATTATGGGTGCCTTTGTGTTTCTTTGTTTAATGACTGTGAATGACCAATTCTGCCAAAAAGTTATCACTGGAAAGAGTTCAAATTGATTGTTTTTTCTAAGTGGCTTGTAGTGGTCCATTTCGGCGGAGCTCAGGTGGGAGCAGCTGCTTGATAATCTACTTAAACATTCATTTCCTGAGCAGAGATTTTAGGAAAGTGTTAATACTCTCATTGAGATATTAGATGTTTGTTGGCTTTGCTGTCTGATTTAATTTGTATGAATTTTATCCTTTTAGAAATGATCGCAGATCCAATCTACTGTCTCAGAATCTAATTAGTCAGCGTGATGAGACCAGAGATTAACTAGAAACGATAAGAAAAGCCAAACAGGATCGATCATTGTTACAGTACTGAGACACCAAAACTCAACTCCCCCCACTTTTGAATAGCTGCCTGTTTTTAATTACCCAAAAATGAAGGGCAGCAGTGCCATACTGCACAAAAACACCGGCCTCGTCTTGCATTGCCAATGATTGATGGATTCATGAGTCTCCTATGCATCTTTCTTATTAAGTAAATGCCTTTTTGATACAATAACTCACTCAAAAAAGGGAGAATGTATCATTAAAACATGTTATACTGAACAGCATCAAAATATCAACATTTTGATCACCTTACACTGAATAACTGCTTAAAAAAATCACAATTAACACAACAATAGGCGGTTGACGACTTCAAAATAGGGCATGTTCCTGTGCATACCTGTACTGCTGTATCATGCTTTCAGGAGAGATTTTTCAGGATGGTGATTGTGAACAAATTTGGCATATTTATCAACATCATGGGAGGACTTACCTTTATTTCAGCCATGACAGACAGATGTACTGTCAGTGTACCTCACTGCTGTTGTTTTGCAAGGACACCGTGCAAAAAGAAATGAATGATTTTGGGTATACAACACCCAGCAGAGAGCAGAGCTTGATCATTATTACAGCTTGTCAAATGTCTAGAAGACATATGATCTAGTTTGCAGCCTGCATATGCTGCATTTAAGGGTCATGCTTTAGGTCATATTTACAGAGTTATTGTGTGATGGATGACCACAAAAGGCTAACTCTTTGATTTAAGCTCCACAGCAGCCACTTTAGCAGAAGCACAGCCAACACACACTCACCTGTGACCAGCAGCTGTGCCCATATCAGACTCATGAGCAGAGACATGGTGAGAAAGCCTCCACGACCGCCGCTGCTTCGGCTCATCCTCCCTTTCTGCAGCTCACACTGGAACAAAAAGGCTCCTGCAGCTTTCTTTACGGCTGTAACAATGATGCATCAAGGCAGGCAGATGGTGTATGTTCCCGAGCATGTATCTGTGTGCCCGCAGCCTGCAGGGAGGAGACGCTGCTGCTGCTGCTGCGGCAGGAGCTCCGCGGATCCGCTGCGGCGCCCCGCGACGAGCCTCCCCGCCCGACCGCGTCCTTCAGCGGCCTGCTTACAGGAGGAGCAGCCGCTGTGCAGCAGCTGTGGCCCCGGGAGAGGCGGAGGGCTCCTCCATGTGAGACCCACGGAGGATGGGAGGTGTGTGCAGGCTGGAGGGGATCCAGGTGGACACGGAGGAAGCTGAGGAGAGAGAGGAAGGGGAGGAGAGAGGGCGGGGTGAATATTAGTCATTCATTTTTTTTCCATATATAACCTACTTTAATTAAAAATGATTAAAACAAAAATAACAGCTACAGAGTGTTACATTTGACATTTACGACAACCCAAACATGTCATATATCTAATAACAAAGATTTTTAAGCAATTCAAGTGACTGTGCATGGTGTTATGGTTGAATCTGTTACCGTGTTGACTTAACCCCTTAACTACCAACTGTTTGGCAGAGGTCACAAATAAATTCATGGATATTTAATGTTTTAAAAAACAGAACAAAACAAATCATTGATTCTGTTAACATTTCAGGAAAGAGAGAAAGCGACAAACCAAAAAAAGTAGACAGATATTTGGAATACATTTTTACCTTTTACTTTGCAGAACCATTTCCAACAACCAGGAGGTAAATTCCCAAACCCTTGCCTTAAGTTTCATAGAAATATTATCTTTTCACATTTTCTACATATTGAGATATTCCACCATAAATCCAAAAAAGCCAGTGAAAGACAAATTTGACATTATGCCTGTATTCAACTCACATACTTTATTTTTTATTTTAAAATTTGGTGGGATTCACAAAAGAATAGTTGGATTAATCAGCAAATACGTATAGGCTACTTCAGATTTATCCTTTTTTAAAATATGACTCTTAATTATTTTTGTCAAAGACATTTGTGGATCTTTATTAAGTTCCTATAAATTACTTTTTAGAATGTTGATGCTTGGTGTCCACTGTGGTGGGCAGATGCATAACTCCCTCAAAATATATCATAAAAAAAGTAAAAATGATTTTTAACTTGTTTGAAAGCAAAAACTAACATTTTAAATAGTTATTTAGTAATTCATGCATGAAAGGGTTAATTAGGCCTACTATTTTCATTATTTTCCAAAAATTATCAGACAGGTAACACATACAAACAAATTTCACATGAACAAAACACCAACGCCCAAAACAGCACACCAGATTGAGATAAACTTGAAGAGCGTAGAATTGCAGCCACCAATCAGGCAAATTATTAATACACATATAAAATTAATTAAAAAAAAAAAACTGAGGACATTGAACATTAGATATCGTCATTATTATGCAACATAGGTGCAGATCATTAAGGCTCATTTGTTGCCATGAAAAAAGTTCAGCAGAGGTTTTTGCTTATCAAAACACATCCCCTGTGTGATTGTTACAAAATCTCAGTCTCTCCAGATGCAAAGTATTGGCCATTTCACCCATCCAAGGATCGTAGGTGGGGACATGATCCTCTTCCATACCCTCATAGTTTTTTGGTCAATATTTTGACTACCATAAATAACCTACAAGGTGACCTCTTTATAAAAAGTTCCAACCAAAGGACCTCACATCCACTATGCATCACACATTGTTAATCAATATATTTGACAGCAAAACAGCGCTGCTGCACAAAACATGACATCAAATTGATGTTGATTTGATGTCTGTCAGAGGACTGTCATGTTGATTTATGTTTTTAATCAAATGATGACAATTTTGATGTCAGTGTTTGTCATAATGATGTTGAATTGACATCAGATGCCCACTGGGAAATATCACAAAATCCAATAAAAAAGGTACAAATATTAGTGAATAAAAGAGAAAATAACTTAAAATAGACGATTCTGAGGCTGACATCTATCATCATATCAGTAAACGGGTAAAGTAATAATAACAGCTCTAAGTTTTTTTAACCTTTAAATCCCACACAAAGACAATATCACGTCTTTTGGATTGTTAACATTTTTTCTTTGTGTCCTAAAACATTGACAGATGTGTTGTTGTTTTTTTTAAATAGGCTACATTAAATAGGTTGTTCCTGAATTTTTTGACAGATTAGCTGGGAGTTAATGGGTTAAGAATAAAGGTTGTTGCTTTTCCTTTCACATTGTAACAACATTTTTACGTAATATTAATTAAAAGAGAGCAGGCTTTCAGGTTGTTTTAAAGGTACAACAAGCACATTCAAACGCCGGATGTTAATTTTGACCTAGTAGCATGATTGCTAGTGATTGATTTAATGCCCTTTAATTGGTTAAACTATGAGAAATATCAGCAATTAAATGGAAACAGCAGTTATCCTTAAAGCACAAGCTCAATGAATAAATAAAAACATAATTTAGGACCGAATTTAAGTGGTGAAAAAACATTAGCATAGACGATTTAAGCTAACAGCACACAACTTTGCTGACTCAGGCTCGTGCAATCAAAAATATCAGAAAAGAAAATTGCCTATAGTTTTTGTCATAGCCTACATGGCAACAAAAAATATACGCTTTACTTTAATTACATACTACATTTTGATTTATTTGCAACAATCTTTAAGCCATTTTATCCCCAGTTGGCGAAATACTTTCACCTTATGTTTTGATAAATCCTGCTACCATGTTAAAAAGTGACCTTGTCATTGCTACATTCAAGTGTCCTCACCTTCCTTTTAAGTTTCATGAAATAGTACTATGATAAGTTTAAACTCATCATAAGACAATTAAGTAAACTACAACACAGAAATGACGTAAATCCATGTACATCGAAACGTATGGCCTTTTCACTAGCCTCTTAATGGTTGCCATAGCACAAAGTTATTTACTACTTAAATTGACTGATATTTTTTCCTTTCACATGAGAATTTGAAATTTACAGGCAGGCTGCTCTGAGTAAAGATAATGGCTGCATATGACCCATTATTTAAATAAATTATACACATTAAACTTGGGGATCTCTTCTGAAAGTTAAAGTGTCACACTTCACTTTGGATCAAATGCGCTAAGTTTATTCTTGTTGTTGAAATGGGTACAAAAGCAGAGTTTAAGAAGAGACCATTTCCACAAGAAGGTTTTTCCAAAATGATAGAAGAGTGTGGTTTTAAATACACATAAACCAGGAAGTGAGAAATGAGGGAATGTGGTGCCCACTGCAGGACAAATCAAAGAGGTGCATGTATGACAAAACTCTGAAACCCCTGGTTTCCAGTAAGCTCTGCATTATTGAGCTATGACTCACTCCACAGGGACTTTCAGGGAGAAGTAAAACAGGAACTTTGGTTTAAGTTTGCAAACAAGTTTTTGATTTTAGTTAATTATCCTTAGCTGAACTTTTACACTTTTAAGAATATATCCGACTTTTGTATTTTAACATTCACTTACTTTTTACCACTTAAAGTCTCAAACTTTTCTTGTCCATGTTGTTCACAAGTAAGGATGAGGGAGGTTCACCACTTTAACAACTACGTGAGCAAATAGTGCAGCAGTTTAAGAGCAATGATTCTCAATGTACAATCCAAGAACTTCAACATTTCATCATCCACAGTCTGTGATCATCAGAGATTCCTAAAATATCTCTGCATGTAATCAGCAAGGTTGAAAACCAGCGATGAAGGCCCATGATCCTCCATTCCTCAGGCAGTATCGTTCTGCAAAGGATATCAGCACATGGGCTCAGGAACACGTTAGAAAACCATTCACAGTTCATCTCTACATCTACGAGTTGTTTTATTTAATTATTCGTCTTTTATACTATGTTAATATTAATGCAGTTACTTACTTTTAACTCCAATTTTATGTAATTTATGATTCACCTTTGTTATACTTTTCATAGATAACCCTTTTAGGCTTAAATTGTTCATACCTATTTTTCTTTTTCATCATTGTTTTTTAGGGGTGGGAGAAAAAATTACTTCACATAAGTATCGGGATTTTTTTTGTTTGACGATTTCAAATTGATTTTTTTCCAAATTTGAATGCCTCATTTTAGTCTGTGTTAATAAGCCACTTTTAAATGCAGTCTAGGCTTTTGAAGAGAGAGTGTAAACAGCTGGTTAAAATATACTGCTGAATAATCCTAAAAACAGACTTACGTATGGTGTGTATTTTTCATGATATAGTCTTTAGGCATCATCATTGTTGATCTTTTTCACTGGTGTTAAAAAAGCTAACTAAAGATTGCAAAAATCAGCAAAATCGAAGAATCGAATCAGCACCTTAAAAAACATAAAAATTGAATCGTGAGAAAAGCGTATCATCCCAGCCCTATTGTTTTTATTCTTATTCTTATTCTTTCTGTAAGAGTGCCTTTGAACTGAGCTTTCTGTTTTTGTTTCCTTGTGCTGTAATTTTTGTACTTTATTTTTTGTCAAAGCACTTTGGAAACTTCTGTTTTAAAAAGTGCTATATAAATAAAGTTATTATTATTATTATTATTATTATTATTATTATTATTATTATTATTATCATTATTATTATTATTATCATTATTATTATTATTATTATTATTATTATTATCATTATTATTATTTTAGTTCAGTATCAGTTATCCACAAAAATCACATTTTTCATAATTGCAGATCCAGACGGTCATCCGGATCATTCCCAAAATCGAATCATTTGTTTCTTGTCCCAATCTGGACATTTCCAGAAAATTTCATCAAAACCCGTCCATAACTTTTTGAGTTATGTTGTTAACAGAGAAACTAACTTACTAACAAAAAAAAAAAAAAAAAAAACAGACGCTAGCAATAGCATAACCTCCTCAAAGTTGAAAAGTTTTTTGACATCATGGACGTGTATAGGGGTGTTAGTGCCCATGGCATGGGTAACCTGCACATCTGTTAAGGCACTATTAACTCTGAAAGGTAAATACAGGTATCTGGCAGCTTATGCTACCATCCAAGAGATTTCTTTGCAGGTACAAGATCAACCTGCCTACTGTCCAGACTGTTGAGCAATTGAAGTCATTTATCAAGAGATAATGTGAGATAATTCAACCTAAAAAGCCTCAAAAATGTTTGTGAGTGTCGTTAAAAACAAAGGTGATTAAACAAAGTTGTACATATGCCCCTGTCCCAGCTTTTTTGGGTAAATATTGCAGGCATCAAAGAAAAAATAGAGAATATTGGGGGAAAAAAGTTTTCCGGTGTGAACATTAAACGTCTCTTTTCATAATATATTCAATAATACAGAAGAGTATAAGGACCATGTTAGGGGAAGTCAAGATTATAGTTGAAATTTTGAGGTTAATGCTGAAGTGACAAGAATAAAGTTGAAATTTTTTTTTTAATAAAATTTGAATTGTCAAAAGAAAAGTCGAAACATTGTGGAAAAAAAGCAAAATGTTGAGAATAAAATCAAACTAAGTTTTATGTAGACTTTATTCTCGAATTTTGGCTTTTTTTCTTGACATTTTAAAGTTGATCTCATAATTCTGACATTTATCACAAAATTGTATTTCAACTTTAATTTTGACATTTCAATTTTAATCTTGTCATTTCGACTTTATCTCTAAATGTGGCACGAATATCTTCTGTACAATTAAACATACACAGAGAAAGATTTCCAAATCACTGTAAAATGTTGTTATTTACACATTAGACAACATCTCAGCTTCATTTGATTTGGATTTGTACATGGACCTGACTTTCAAACACATTTATCAGACATTAATGTACTTTAAGCTTTATGTTTTGCTCTTGTTTTCCTCAGAACTAAACTTGGATAACTTTCACTGAGTAAAAAAAAAAAAAAAAAAAAAACTTTCACAGAGTCATTTCCGGGATGGCTTTTTTTTTTAAGGTTCATGCCTGGGCAAACCTCCCCCGTACCAAATATCCTCGACAGCGCCATCTGTTATTCCGCAGAGGCCTGGAATTTTCCATATCTGATCCGGGAATGAAGATCATCGCCCTCCCTCCGGCTCTCTGCTTACAGTCTCACGGAAAATGTGCCGTTAAAGAACGACTCGATCCTTTGAGCTGACTTTTTCACTAAAATGATTATCGTGTGAACTATTACCCTTTCAAACCTTTGTGTGAATGTTTTCACAAAACAGAAAAAGGGAGTGATCTATACTTGACACAACTACATTGCAAGCACACACTGACTGATGGTGCATTCTTGGAGAGTCTTATGCTCAGTAGAAGATACCCATGCCACAAGTTGGGAAGGTTTTAAGGCATAATGATGTCAGAGTATTGCTTAGGGACACATTACTGTCATATTTTAGTATGATGTACAATTTTTAAATTAAGATTTTAGTTGTGTCCAATTGAATGGCTCTCAACCTATAAAAGTGACATCAGTCTGTATCACCTGTATAGCTGCCACCTACAGGATATGAAATCAAATGAGATACCCTGGCTTCTTCATTTTTGGGACGTTATGTTTTACCTCAGAATTTAAAATTACCATGGGGCTCAGCTGTGACAATGTTGGGGGGCCCATGAGTCTGTTAAATTCAGCCTTAGTCCTTTCATTTGTTTTGTTTGTTTTAATTTCTATTTGTTGACGGATAATAGGAATGGTAACCAAACAGCCCAGAACAACATCCATAGAGATTACAAGTGAGCTCCAAGGTCAACGTACATCAGTTTCAGATCGCACCATCCTTTGCTGTTTGAGCCAAAGTGAGGTTAATCGAAGATGGCCGAGGAGGACACCACTGTTTAAAGCAAATCATAAAAAAGAGAGAGTGGATTTTGTCTGATTGTAATGTCTTTTGGACAGAAGAGACAAAACTGGAGCTTTTTGGCAAGTCACATCAGCTCTATGTTCACAGATGCAAAAATGAAGCATACAAAGAAAAGAACACTGTACCAACTGTGAAACACAGAGGAGGCTCAGTTGTGTTCTGGGGCTGCTTTGCTGCATCTGACACAGGGTGTCTTAAAATCTGTGCAGGTACAATGAAATCTCAAGACTATCAAGGCATTCTCGAGCCGAATGTGCTGCCTAGTGTCAGAAAGCTTGGTTTTAGTCATAGGTCATGGGTCCTCCAACAGGATAATGAGCCAAAACACACAGCTAAAAACACCCCAGCTCAAAACAAAATGTTAGACTATTCTAAAGTTTCCTTCTATGATCCCTGATCTAAATCCTGTTGAATATTTGTGGAAGGAGCTGAAACATGCAGTCTGGAGAAGACACTCTTCAAACCTGAAACAGCTGGAGCAGTTTGTTTAAGAGGAGTGGGCCAAAATACCTGTCATTATTCTGTTTAAAATGATTCTGTTGAACCACAATTAAAAGGCAATGTATGATTTTATTCGGTTAATTTAAAGTAAATTTTAATATATCATTACTTTTGTCAGTTTCAAGTTACTTAATTAAATGACTATTGTGGGTTTTTCCTTCTGAAACGGAAGGGAACTATTTTGTCCACGTGCGTATATTCATCACGTTTTATTAGCTTTATGTTTGTTTGTTTATTAGTTTTGCACTATAAAAGAAAATAAGATGAAACTGGAAATATTCAGAAAACAAAGAAATGTGTCAGGAGAGGTCAAGAAGCCATCAGGCTTATGCAAAGGACCTCACCTTTCTTTAAGAAGAAAAAGCAAAGAACAGTCAAGATTGGAGTAAGAACACAAATACATGCATACATGTGTTAAACCATGAGTGAAGAAACAAAACGAAATAATAATAGACAATAAAACAAACATAAACAGGTTTGACAAGCACACAAAACTATGACGATAAAGACTTGGCAAAATTAGAAGAAAATTTAATACATAGGGAAAAAAACAAAGAAAGACTGAGCTTCGTGGAACTGTATGTACTTACTTTATGTATTTATAGCTTTTACCTCCCTGCATTGGTCCTCCTGATCTCATTTTAGATTATAGTTATAAACAGTAACACAGACACTGGCTTGATTGATACGGACAAATAGCCAAAGTGATACTGATTGAGCAAAGAGAGTCTCACTGAAGAATCGATTAAAATGAACCAGATCAATAAGCAGGCCCCGACTTCCCATTCCCCAGCCGTGACTCGTCCATCACTGGGCACAGTCCGCTCCTCCATACATTTACAGGAAGCCCCGCCCCGTCCTCCTGCCGGGCTCCTGTCACCTAAAACCGGCCCCCTTCCCCCCTCTGTCCTCACTTCAACCGCGCCTCAGCTCTCACAGCTTCTCGGGACTCGAGGACTTTTCTGAACCTGAAATTTGTTGTATTTCCGAACCGCAAACATGAGTTCGATCAACACCTGCCTCAAACTCATCTTCACCATCTTCAACATCTTATTCGCGGTAAGTTTATGAGCTGTTAAAAACTAAAATGGCGGCTGAGCTTTCTAATCGGGAGATCAAAGGGGAATAAGAAGTGCGTAGTGTAGGTGAATTCGCTCGGCCTGTCGATGGGTTCAATTTTAGGTATTTTAACTGTTTTTATGTTTTTATAAGGTCGTAAAATCCCTTTCGATGTTGTTATTATACTTAGAAATAACTATTTTAATTCTAAAAGTTAATACAGTTGTACTTTTATCACCTAAAAAAGCTGAAAAGTAGAGAAAACATTTTAAAGTTGTATTAAAAAATAAATAAAACATGTATTTACACCGTGCTGTGGTACGACTCTAAACAGACAATCTTTAATAAAAACCCGGAACTTCCCTGTCTTTATATCCCCTTTCTAAGTACCACAAAAGATGGACTTAACTTTCTTTACTTTATTAGTTAAGCATTTGATTGCTTATTTTCGATTTTATTTTATTTTATTTGAGCGCAAAACAAACTGAAAGCGCGTTTTTATGGGCCAGTTTTTATTTTCCTTTACTCCAAAAATGTTCTTTTTTTTTTTTGTAGGATATTATTCATGTTGGGTCATCTTTTTTGTTCATCTTGAACTTATTTTAATGAAGCCAACTGTAAACTTTGTGGTTATGCAACCAGGATACTCTGCCAAATCCAGGATTGAGTTGTGATGTAAACTTTCCCTTTTGTTTTTCAAGATCAGGCATGACCTCTGGTTTCACCCAAAAGCGCATACTTAAGATAATGGGTACTGCTTCTCTAAAGTAGAAAGTAACAGGCTGACAATTGAAATTTGGCTTTTAGTATTATTGGCACATTAATAAACAGTATTTTTTTGTAAATCTCCCTGATTATATAACTGTGACATCTGTATTTAATGACCTGCAAACCCAATTTGGGCATATCCTTCCTGCAGTTTCATAATGCTCATACCAAAGTGATTCAGCCCCACAGTAATTCAATAAAAAGTATAAAAAACTAAAAAGCCCAAAAGACTTCATGAACTCAAGTCTACCAAAGAAAACTTTTAAAGATGATAATCCACTCCTGTGATAATTTCACATCAGAATAACTTTTCAAGCAACCACGTTGAAGCTTAAGCTTATCCGATCCAAAGTTTTAGCCCCTTTTACATTTATAGTTTGATGTAGGGATTGTTTTGCTGCGGTTCCCCTCACTGGAAAGAAATACATCTCCAGTTTCATAAAGGCGTGGTGGATACTTAAAGCCTCTGACTTGTGAGAGTGAATAAGCCAAAACAACTGAATGTGTGTTTGCATGATAAGAGCCACAAAACCACAAAACCATACACGTTCTGATATAAGTGTGAAGCACGTACATCAGGAGCTGATGTTCGGGCTTTTTTTAAGAGCCTACTGAGGTCAGACAATGTGAAAGTTCACTTTTTCCTGACTATAAAAAATGTTTTGTTTCATGGGAGGGTCGCAAGACACTTAAAGAGATATTAAAACAGCAGCAAATGGGAAAACAATAAAACAAGACAACATAAACAATAGTAACTGCAACAACTCGTAGAGAAAACAAGAATTTAAGCAATCCACAACAAAAGAAATGCATAATTAAACTTAAATAATCAGACACTGAAAGCAGAAAGAAATAAAAATTTACTTGTAATTAAATGTTTGGGTAATAATAACTTGAACTACCATGCATGTAAAGCTGTTTTGAATTTTAAGTTATTTAATTTTGTTGTGGTTTTAATTGTGATATTTTGGATGTGCTGTCTGTTTCAAAAACACAAAAAATTTGCTCGGAGTTATCTTTTGCTGTATTTTTCATTCGTTCTCTTTTCTTGTTTGGTCTATCCACTAACAATTTCAGTTTGTTTTATATTATTTGTATTTGTTGTGTTTTTACTTGCAAACATTTTGTGTTAACCCACAAACACCCTTGTTTCATTTCTTTTCACATTTTCCAATTGTTTATGTGTATAAATTGTGTTTTGTTTTTTGTTTTACAACAGCTTGTTTGTTCAGTTACAATTTGTCTTTTCTTTTTGAATTTTTTTTTGATCAGTCATTTTATCTCATAATAACTTTCGGACCAATTTGCTGAAAAAATATATTTATTTGCTGATAAATATTCAACTAACTGATAGAAACCATTTGTATTCTTTAGCTAAATTATTTAATTCTGTTTTGCAGTTGTTAGTTTTATGGGGGGGTATTTGTTTGCTTTTTACTATTTATTTTTTATTTGTTCATGTGTCTTGCACTTCAGAACCTTCTTCCTAGTTGATTAGATAAAAATGATTGTAAATTTTAATATACTTACATAAAAATGATATTAAATTAATATTTTTTAAACTGTGTAATTTTAAGAGATGGACTTTTTCGCCTACTTGTGGAAACTGACTTTTCATGACATCATGTTTAGGGGACTCATGTGGCTGGTTTTCAAATCAACCAAATAAAGTTAGTTTCACTGATTTATTTTAAATAACAAGTGAAAAAAACAATTTATAGAACAAAGGATCAGATTGAGAATCATATTTCCCCTGTAAACATGGGCTTTTACTTTGATGGGCTGTGTAGCACTTCCTGTTTTCTTGTTTTTGTTTGATTTGGTTTGATAATCTTTATTTCAAACATCCAAATAAAGTATCAAAGTTAAAAAAAACAAAACAACAGAAAAAAGAAAACATTTACAGAAATTCTTTAAGTGTTAATTGTCCAGCGCCAGTCCTCACCCATGTTGTGATTTTCACCATAAATATTAGTCCTACCTTTATTTCATCTAAATATGTATATTCCTTGACCTTGAAAACATACCATTAGCAATTGGAGTCATAATGATATCTATTTTAGTTCAGCAGTTATTCACGAAAATCACATTTTTCATCATGGCGTTTTTCTTTTGGACCTAGCTCCAAAGTTTTTGAAGATACAACAAATCTGATTGAACGCTCCAGATTCACTAGTATCTTGGTTATATTTTGGCGTTTGTTGCAAGTCTATGTCTTTATTTGTTCCCTTGATATGACATAAAATCCAAGGATATCCAAATTTTTCTTCTTCTGGATCAGAGAATCCAGAATTTTGCAGGGATCCAGATCAGTCAGTGATATCTTGTAGAACCCGTTGGAAACTTGTTCTGTTTTTTTTTTCCAAATGCCCTGACTATTTTTGGTGGAGTAATGTGCACAAATGCTGAAAATGGTCCTATCTCGCAATGTTAAAGAATCCTTTAAAAAAACTCCTAGATCCAGACGGTGATCTGGATCACTCCCAAAATGTAATCTTTGTTCCTCGTCCCAATCTGGACATTTCTTGAAAATTTCATCGAAATCCATCCATAACATTTGAGCTACGTTGCTAACAGAGAAACAAACAAAGCAATAACATAGCCTCCTAGGTGGAGGTAATAATCAGGTTTGTTTTTCTTTGTGACCAAGTTAAACTTTAAACTTGATCAGGTTTTTTTTTTTTTTTTTGTGAAAATACTTGTGGTTTTATCCAGAAATGATCACATTATTATTCACATCCAGATTTGACTAAAAACTGAAATAAATAAGGATTATTCTGGAGCACACTGTGCAGGTTTATGAGTTCATAAAGTTGAATTCAAACCTTTTAAAACTCAAAAACTATGACTTATTAAATGTGAAAATTCTAGGCTTTGCTCCTCATAAATAATTTTTTAATCAGAAAAAAAACAAGTTTTACTTGGACATTTTTTTCCAAATGCCCTGACTATTTTTGGTGGAGTAATATGCACAAATGCTGAAAATGGTCCGATCTAGTAATGTTATAGAATCCTTTAAAAAGTCCCTGGATCCAGACAGTGATCCGGATCGCTCCCAAAATCTAATCATTCGTTCCTTGTCCCAATCCGGACATTTCCTGGAAATTTCATTGAAATCCATCTGTAACTTTTTGAGTTATGATGCTAACAGAGAAACAAACAAAGCCATAACATAACCTTTTTTCATTTGACAAATAAACCAGTAGAGTTTGTTTGAAGCCAACTCGAGTTGTTTCTTTCTGTTTCAGATCATCGGTGCCATCATCATCGTGCTCGCTCTGGTGTCTCAGTCCCTCACGCGTGTCAATGGAGGCGACGTAAGCTCATTTAATTGAATTCTTCACTTTTAAATTCGCCACAAATCAATAAATATTCTCAAGAATTCACCTTCATGCCTCTGTCTGTCTTTGCTCAGCTGGAAGGCCGGACCGGTGGCCTGATCCTCTTCTACGCCGTGGGCGCCATTACGATGATCATCGCCATCCTGGGAGCCTACGGAGCACACAAGGAGAACAAGGGCTGCATGATCGCGGTGAGTACGAACTTTAGTCTGCACGTGGTGGTGGTATGCGGGGGGGGGCTAATCACGTAACGAGGAGAGCGATCGGTCACAAGTAGCACCACAGAAAATGTCCTTCAGTAAAGTTCCAGATTAAGATCGTCTGTGGAGGGAAACTAAACGAAGCAGAAAGCAGAACTCGAGCCTCCGTGTCCTTTCTCTCACTTCCTGTTTGTACGTTTTCTCAAGGCCGAATTGTTCCTGTGATGATCTTACTTCCCCCTCAGTGATTCAGCTCGAGTTAAATTCTCCACAGCTCATGGGGGAGTTTTTTGGGGGTGCTGCTGGCCCACTTTGGTGGTTAGCTCTTCCTGTGACTGGAAAGTTGTGACACCTGTGACTGACAATCACATGGCAGCAAAACAAGAGTGGAAACCAACTAGGGCTTTCTCCCGATTCAATTTTTTTGTTGCCGATTCAATTTAAATTGCGATTCTTTGATATTGCCGATTTTTGCCATCTTTAGTTAGTTTTTTTTAACACCAGTGAAAAACATGAACAATGATGATGCCTACAGACTGTATCAGGAAAATACACATCACATGTGAGTCTGTTTTTAGGATTTATTCAGCAATATATTTTAACCAGCTGTTTATACTCTCTCTTCAAAAGCCTGGACTGCATTTAAAAGTGGCTTATTAACACAGACTAAAATGAAGCATTTAAATTTGAAAAAAAAGATTAAAAAAAAAAAAAAATTAAAAATCGTCACACAAAAAATCCTGGTACTTATGTGAATCGAGGTTTTCTCCCAGCCCCATTATTTTGTAGTATGGACTGTAAGAAAAGGCTTGATCAAGTGAGATTACTCAAACAGAGACCAGTAGTCAGCAAGAGTGGGCAAATAAATTTTAACATTAAACATAAGAATATACGACAATTAAATAAAATAAATGAAAAATAAATTAGAAGACCCCAAAAAGTCACCTCAGTAAACCCAGTAAAAACAAAAAAATATATTTTCATATTGCAGAATAACCACTTTGTTTAATTTAAACATAAGCATACTCTACAGCTGAAATAAATAAATAAATAAAATAAATTGGAACGGACTGCTTGTATTGGATATTTTAGATGCAGGCCGATATAATCTGATACTTGTTTTTTAGCTGATATCGGACCAATTTCAATATCCCATCAGGACACCCCTATACATACATTTTCCCACCTTAAGTTCAGCTGACTCAGGTCAAGGCGGGAGGAAGTTGAAACACTTCCCTTTTTACTTGGTTTGGTTTTTATCACACTGTACAGGAAAACGTCACCTTTTTACATTCCCCCTCGCCCAAACACTGGGAGTCAGTGGGTAGAGTTAGCCTGCCTCTGCCTGCAGTCATCAGATAAACTCTTCAGCAGCTCTTAACGGTGCTGTGTGCTTTTTGTGACTCTTTTTTTCCCCTCTTTATGTTTCATTATCTTCTCCTAAGCATAAGTTTCGTTTTGTTGACCTACTTCCTCCAGAGATGTGACGTTCGTGAGAACTGTTGGAAAGCCTGATCAGCCTGTAATGCTCGACACACAGCTGAACGCGAGGGTAGCACCAGTAACGATCTGTTGGTTTTAAGGGTGGGAGAAAAAATCGATTCACATAAGTATCAGGATTTTTTGTTTGACGATTTTTAAATTGATTTTTTTGTTCACAAATCCCTTTTTTTTTCTCCAAATTTAAACGCTTCATTTTAGTCTGTGTTAATAAGCTACTTTTAAATGCAGTCCAGGCTTTTGAAGAGAGAGCATAAACAGCTGGTTAAAATATATTGTTGAATAAATCCTAAAAACAGACTCACATGTGATGTGTATATTTCCTGATATTGTCTGTAGGCATCATCATTGTTCATCTTCTTCACTGGTGTTAAAAAAAGCTAAGTAAAGATTGCAAAAATCGCAATGTAAATCGAATCGGCACCTAAAAAATCATAAAAAATCAAATCGGGAGAAAAGTGTATTGTCCCAGCCCAGCTTATTAGTTTGATCAATGCTTAGCTAGCACCCATAGTTCTCATAAAACTTGTTCCTGTCTTCACAGTTCCTCGTCTGCATGGTCGTTGGGACTATGGCACTCTTCAGAGCCGGCTTGATGTCCTCTATCGTCGGCCCAGAGGTAAGAGCTTGAACTCCTTCCCTTCATTTTCTCCAATTTTTAGTTTAGTTTAGTTTATTTCAGTCATATATACACTTAAAAACAGCAAAAGAAAAAAAGATGATGCGCAATTTGGCTGAAAAAGGCTCAGGCAGAAGCAAAGCTTACTAATGCTCGCCTACTGTGGATCTTAAGCTACACAATTCATGGTGTCAAATGGGAAGAGAGAAACCAAAAAAAGACAAATTATCAAAAGAAAAAAACAAGCATAAAATATATACATGCATACATACTCATGCAAATACTTCGCTCTTTTCCCCTTTTTAAGAACACCATAACTACTAAATATAAATGCACATCATGATTTTTTGAACATAACAAAGGAAGTACATCGCTTAAGTTTGAGATCAGCACTATTCCACAGCCTTTTAAAAAATACATTTTCTTTTAACTTCTTTTTTAGCTTCTGCTAACACAAATTTGCTTCCATCTCTCCGCTCATATTTACTCTGACATGATGAAAAGCTTTTGCACGCTCTCTGGTCATGTTTTATTATTTGCTTTAAACATGATTTGCATCGTGCTGTAATAAACCAAGCCTCTAAACTTCAGAACATGAGAATTTAAAAATATTGGATTTGTATGATCATAATATCCGGCTTTGTTTATGATGGTTATGGCCCATTTTTGTTGTAACACAATTTCATCAGTTATGGTTTTAAACGTAGATCCTCATAATTCCAGTTAAGTTTATGATCGTCACCCAAACCCTTCCTATTTCAATGTTAGAGATTTTTAATTTAATATTACATCCAGATTTGCTTCCAAATACCATAAATGTAGTTTTCTTTGTATTAGGAGATGATATATTGACATCAAACCAAGTCTTGAACACACCAAGCTCTTGTTCAACAGTATATAGAAGTTCTTCTAAGTTTCCCGTGGAGGAGTAAAAATTTGTGTCATCAGCAAATATGATTTATTTTAACTTATTAAAGTACTTTGGACTTAGTCGGGAGGTCTCCATTCGCCACATAACCATTTTAATTTGGGGCATAAAACGTGGAAATGCTGCAGACTGGCGAAAGGTGAAACACACGAAGCAGGTGGAAACAGTCGGTAAATAAAAGCTGCAAATTCAGGACTCTGGTCATGGATGGAGCAGCGTTCAGTGAAGAACGAGCTGAGTCTATTTTCAGAGGATCTTGTTTCCAGCCTGCATCAATCTGAGCAGAGCAGGTTACACAAACAGGACGTCCGACAGGAATGTGCTCCGAGCGTCTGGTCAATGTCAAAACACAAGAGCCAGATACAGACTGACGATCGTTTATCTCATCTCTTCACCAAAACATGTCCAACCAGGAAGCAAATCAGCCTCCACGGGCGAGGTTGCACGTTTGCATGTTGTTTTTTTATCTCGACACAAATTTGTAATCTTCGATCCAGCTGTTCGTGGAAGAAAAAACACTGCAGATGTAGATCTCCTTGGTTTTGTGGTTATTCTTCTGTCTATTTTTGCTACTTTTGTAGTTTAAAGCTATAGTGTGTAACTTTGGTCGCTCTCCAGCGGAATTCTGCGTTCTTACAACAATAAAGCCGGCGCTTCCATATGACGTACGCCCAGGCTGCTACCAATACAACATTACGTTCATAGCACCATGTACAAGAAAATAATAAAGTACTTATATAATTATAAACCAAGTCACTTACTTATCCAACAGCAGCAAGGCAACATCTGTGTCTGCCCTCAGCCCAATTTCTGCCTTCAAGGCTCTCCACCGAGGAAAAGCCACGCCAATACAAATCCGCGTTTGCCTTCTCCGTCGGTCCCTTTCCTTCTTTGCTAGCAATCCTTCAGCCAAACGTCCAGGCTTTTTTTGTGGAAGGATCCACTTCTGGATTGTGTCTCGGCCGTTTCTTTGGCTTCTCCGCCGTGTCGCTTCCTTGTTCTGCCTGCGCTCTGCTTGTTGCTACCATGGTTGCTATGAGACTCTCCGCTCGACCTCCCCCTCCCTTCTTGTTGTGACGTAAAACGTGTAATTTTCTGCGCCAGCGAGGGAATGTCGCTGGTCGACAAGCAAAGCAAAAATTGTATATATTGAAAAATACCACGAGATGTTAGAGGAGCCGATCGGCTTAATCTGCATTGTGTCATCTCCTCTAGTAGTGGCTTGGCTGAAACGGACATTCACAGACATGTAGAAGTTACGCACTATAGTTTTAAAAGACCACAATGCACTGCAGCATTGAGCCATTAACTGCTGTGTCTGCGGTGGTCTCGTACAATTTTAATCACCTTCAAGAAGTCCAGTCAAAAACTGCAAATATTGTCTTTAACATTGTCAAGATTGGGAGCAGTTATATGTGCAATTCTGACATTTGGATGTAGACTCCTCAAGTTTTTCATTGGTTTGTTTTTTGTTTCTGAAAGATGAATTTAAAGACCTTAAGTTCCTGCGCTTGAAAGATTTGAAAGTAAAATCTGAAGTTTTAGTACTTGCCTGGTTTCATATTAGGGCCTCTCTTGAAAGTAGAAATTACAGAGAATTTTTTGGGAGAAATACGCAGTAATTTTTAGCTTGGAGATTCTAAGAAAAATTTCCAGAAACCCAAACACTCTCATAAGGGCAACCATAAAACCTTTGGGATCATGAAGTATCTAGAAAAGGGACAATTATCGTCCAGCAAAATTTGTCATCGTGACAGGCCTGTTCACATCCCGATTTGACTAAAAACTCAAATATATTAGGATTATTCTGGGGCACACTGCAGGTTTAGGAGTTCATAAAGTTGAATTCAAATCTTGTAAACTCAAAACCTGTGACTTATTAAATGTGAAAATTATGGCCTTATTTTATATTTTAAGTCTAGCCCTAACTCTCTTGTTTCAGTAAAGCAACAAAACCAGAACGATTGTTGATTTAAAGACATTTAAATAATGAGACTGTTTTCTGAACATCTTTTTTTGACTAAATGAAGCTGTAAAAACTCTCCAGCTCATGTGAAATACTGTTCTTGTGCTACGTACCGTGTAAAACCTTAAATGGTGTATTTGTGTTCTCAGGTGGAGCCTGCACTGGAGAAGAAGTTCAGGGAGATGCTGCCGCTGAATGAAGCTTCACAGGAAGTCCAGGAGCTCGCCAACAACCTGCAGGAAGCGGTAATGCACCGAAACAGATAAACAGAGCTGAGTGAAAACAGAAGTCAGGGCCGCAGCAGTTTGACATGAGGAAGAGAACGCCTTTCACTTCTTTACAGCTCATGAGTTGGCTTGTTAAACCGGTTTGCAGACCTCCTCCGTGAGGGCCAGGTGTGGTTAAAACACGGTAAAAACAGACGTGTTTACTTTGCAGACATGTTTCTCCATGCAGGCACTCTGTTCTACATTTAACTTCCTGCTTTACTGTTTGGCAGAGGTCAATACATTCAGGAATATTTAATTTGTTAAAAGAAAAATTCTCATTGTTTGTTTCTGTCAGTGTTTCAGGATACAGAAAAAAACTACAAAAAAACAAAAGAACAGATATTTTCTTTGTGTGGGATTTAAAGGTTTAAAGCTAAAAGCTAAGATCATTATTGCTTTAAATACTCGACCATTTACTGATTTGAGTATGTAGATGTATTAGGGGTGGGAGAAAAAAAAATAATGATCAAAATCCAACTTTAAATGCTTGATTTTAGTCTGTGTTTGTCAAACTTTATCTATTTTAAGTCATTTTTTATTTCTGTTTTTTTTGCCCCACATATATGTTCATTGTTATGACATCACTTAATCACCGGCTCGCATTTTAAACTATTCAATCCCACACCAAGAAAATATCTGTTTTTTTGGTTTGTTAGTGGTTTTCTTCGTTCATTGAAGCGTTAATGGAGTCAAACAATGATTTGATTTGTTCTGTTTCTTAAAACATTAGAAATCCCTTAATTTGATGATGTCTGCAAACAGTTGAGCTGGTAGTTAAAGGGTTAACCAATTAGTCCAATCAAATTTTAACCTTAAACATAAGAATATAGTACAATAAAATAAATAAATAAAAATTAAAATTAGAAGACCTTGAAAAGTAAACTCAGGGAGTCCAGTAGAATCAGAAAGATATATATTTTTAAATTATAAAATAAATAGTGTGTTTAACTTAAACAAAAGGAAATACTACAACTAATTTTTTATATAAATAAGAAATAAATTCAGAGTCCCTGAAAAGTAAACTCAAATAATCCAATACAAACAAAAAGATATATTTTTAAATTATAAAATAATGTGCTTAACTTACACATAAGCAAATTCCACAACTAAATTATATAAATAAAAAATAAATTAGGAGACCCTGAAAAGTAAACTCAAGAAATAAAAAAAACAAAAACATATATTTTTAAATTATTAAAGAAATACTGTGTTTAGCTTAAGCATTAACATACTCTACAATTAAATTAAACAAATAAAAATTTAATTAGGAGACCCTAAAAACTAACCTCAAGGATCCAGTAAAAACAAAAACATATATTTTTAAATTATTAAAGAAATACTGTGTTTAGCTTAAGCATTAACATACTCTACAATTAAATTAAACAAATAAAAATTTAATTAGGAGACCCTAAAAACTAACCTCAAGGATCCAGTAAAAACAAAAACATATATTTTTAAATTATAAAATAGCCACTGTGATTAACTTAAACATAAGCATTCTCTACAACTGAATTAAATAAATAAAATTTTAATTAGAATTGACTGCTTGTACTGTAGTGCTTTTATCGGATATTTCAGTTGCAGGCCGATACAAACCGATTTCTTTTTTTTTTTTTTTTTTTTTTTTTGCTGATATCGGATTGTAACACCCCTATTATCTTGTGATTGGACCTGTTAAGGGTGATTTTACTCACCTCTTTTTTCTTCTTCTGGTGTTTTTAGCTCCAGTGCTGCGGTCTGTTCAGCTACCAGGACTGGGGCAGCGACATCCCCGACTCGTGTCGGTGCAACGAGCAGGAGGAGATGGAGGGCATGTGCCAGACCATCGGCTACACAGTGAGTAAAAAAACACAAACATCAACATCCTGATCGTCCACTCTCCTGATCAACAACAATAACAATAACATTTGTCCTGTTTCAGTCTATGATGATGATGGTCAGGCAGGAGCAGAAGGCCATCTACTCTCAGGTGAGCTCAGACGGAAGATTAAATAAATCCTTAATGTTAATAAATAAATAGTTAATAAACGTTTTCTCTCCTCTCGTCTGCAGACTTGCTTCCCCATCTTCATGCACTACGTCAGCCTGGTCCTCACCATCATGACCGCCGTCTTCTTCTCCCTCGGCGCCCTGGCTGTGAGTTTGTGCAACACATTTAACAGCTTTATGAAAGTGATATTTATCAGTTTGATAATGTATTCTCAGGATAGGGCTGGGCGATACAACAGCTGATTACATGATGACATAAATATGCACATAAATATTTGGGACAAAATCAATGAAAGGCAGAAATGCTTGTAAATAAATTAGAAGAAAAATAGTTTAAAGAAGAAAATAAATAAAACAATAAAAGGTAGAAAATTGAATACAATTAAAAATAAAACGCTCCCACCCCCATCCCTCACAATCTACACACAGCACACACACTCACTTACACACACATACAAAGACATGAGGAAAAGATCTTAACAGAAAACAGAGTAAGAGGACTGAGGAAACGCCATCTTTCATTAAAAATGAGGGAACTCTGGAGCTAAGACTTAACTAACAATAAAAAATCCTGATAAAAATACAATTTAAATAAATGAATAAGCATACTGTAAGAAAATAAATTGGTAAATAAAATGCAATCCTAAATACTAATATGGTAAAATTAGATAAAATGCACTAAAGTAAGATTGTGGAAAGAAAATCAATAAACAGAAAATAAAATTCCAAAACATGACATCCATAGCAACAGGGTCAGAAACATGACATCATCCATAGCAACAGGGTCAGAAACATGACATCATCCATAGCAACAGGGTCTGAAACATGACATCCATAGCAACAGGGTCTGAAACATGACATCCATAGCAACAGGGTCTGTAACATGACATCAACCATAGCAACAGGGTCAGAAATATGATATCATCCATAGCAACAGGGTCTGAAACATGATATCATCCATAGCAACAGGGTCTGAAACATGACATCCATAGCAACAGGGTCTGAAACATGATATCATCCATAGCAACAGGGTCTGAAACATGATATCATCCATAGCAACAGGGTCTGAAACATGATATCATCCATAGCAACAGGGTCTGTAACATGACATCAACCATAGCAACAGGGTCAGAAATATGACATCAACCATAGCAACAGGGTCAGAAACATGACATCATCCATACCAACAGGGTTAGCTCCGCCCCTTTCTTTTAGCTTAAGAGCTCTCTGAATTCCTTAGAGTCTCAGCAGCTTTCTGAATAGTTTTTAAGAGAAAACTCTTCTTTAGGAACCCTCAGTGTCATTTAGGAGTCCTCCTAGTGGGAAGACAAAATGTTTTGTGAATAAAATAAAAGGTGAATCAAGGTCTCCCGCTCACGTCTCTCTCTGTTTCTCTCCTCCAGCTGCTTGGCCTCATCCTCTCCTCCATCATCATCCACCAGATGCGTCACCGCAACAGAGCCACTGTGGTGCTGTCCGTCCCCACCATCTTCGCCCCGTCTCCACCCAAATACCAGGAGCTGCAGAACCCCCCGCCCAAATACCAGGAGCTGCAGAACCCCCCTCATTACTGAAGACCCGGGCCCCCCTCCGCCCGCCTCAGCTGTCTTCTTTGTGTTTGAGTGTTGATCTTCACTGGGTCCAAAGTGCCTTATGTTACTGCGTGAAGTAACAAAAACCACTGTATTCTTTTCTAAGGGGTCTTAGCATTTACATAAACGTGATCTTTTCTTATTATTTAGTCGTTAGAGGTGGATGACGTGAAGGGGCGGGGCTTATTTAAGGCTTGAGGGCTCCATAATCTGCTGCTTTCACACGACCAGAGAGGATTTCATCACCAGGATCAACTTCCTGTCCTCACGCACAGCCAACATCCTCATCACAAATCTAGAAAACATCTGATGATGTTTGACCTGCAAGACAATAAATCCTGGCAATAATATGTCATGAAAAAAACAAACAGAAGCATCAAAGTCAGCCTGAGTCTGTCTCTGGACAGTCTGCACTTTCCTCCGTCTGCAGCTATGAAACGACAACACCCAACATGAATCACAACAGGATAAAGTATTAAATATTAATGACAAATATCAGAAACATAAATAACATCAGGCTCTTAACCCTTTAACTACCAGCTCAACTGCTTGGCATAGGTCATCAATAAATTTAGGGATATTTAATTAAAAAAACAGCAAATTAAATCAGTGTTTGATTCTGGTGACATTTCAGGAAACAGAGAAAACTACAAAAAATAAGATATTTTCTTGGTGGGGATTTAATGGATTTAAAAAGTGACAGTTGATTACTCGATGATATAAAATCAATTAGAATATTAAAAAAATGAGAAAACAGCAAAATAAATTGAGATTGACACATCATTTCAGTTAATAGGGAAGTATTTAAAATAATAATAATAGCTTTTAGCTTTTCAACCTTTAAATCCCACACAAAGACAATATCAGTTCTTTTGGTGTTTGCAGGGTTTTTTTTTTTTCTGTGTTCTGAAACATTGACAAACAATGAGTTGTTTTTTTACACGTTAAATATTCCTGATTTTTTTCACCTCTGCCAAACAGTTGAGCTGGGAGTTAAAGAGTTAAAGCAGTACACAATATTGATTATTTTCAGCAGGAATTCTCACTATATGGACCAAAGATTGTACTTTTTTACCTAACAAACACTTAATAATCGCACAGTGCTTTTCAGGTTGGGTTCGACCTGCTCCATTTCCCACTGAAACTTTGTCACTTCCTCTTATGGGAGACGAAGCCGTGAATGACGGTGGCTTCCTCACAGCAACAACAAAAGAGGAAGCAGAGTAAAGTTCAGGAAGTCATGTAGCATCATGGAGCTGACAGCGGGGGGCATTTGATTTACATGTCAGATATTCCACTACGGAAAACAAACAGGAAATGTCGAGCAGATACCGCGTTTAGGAAGCTAAAAATGACTCCAAACGAGTAAAACTCAAGAAAAAGTTCAAGCATAATGTTAAACTTCTTTATAATATAGTTGTTAAAATGTTCCTTTTTGAAGTGTTGGGAATTTTGCCATTAATTTCATTTAAGTATTACCTTGATTATAAAAATAAAGTCATTAAAAGATTTTAACTTTTCTCTGTCTTGGCACATATATTTCAATTTGAAACTCAAAATCCTCGACTTTTCTTCAACCAGAAGCTCCAAAATAAAAGTGTGAAGTGGTAGAAAAAGGTAAATCATGAAAATCCTGCAGATGAAAATCCACTCTGGTCTTCTATAACCCACCGAGTCCTCTGAACGTCAGTATTCGTCGCTGCGGCGTCACTTTTCTCCTATTTGCACTTACTGACGTGTAAATAATGCAAAATCACATCTATAATCTTTCTGCTGTTTGTCCTGCTAAAGCAAAAATCCTCAGCGAATGGCCTTAATATTAAAACTGTTTTTTTGGGGGGTGGGTTTGATGACAGGGAGCTCGAGTCCTTTCTGCCTGTTAACTGTGTTTTTACAAAATAATATTCACTCTGTGGTTTTGGTCTTTTTTTGTCGTGTCGTAAAGAAAAATCCTGATTGCACTGCTTTATTTTGACCTGCAGGAGACAACAGGAAGGCTTTTATTTTGAAAATCAAGCTCTGTGATGAAAGAGAAGAATGCCTGATGGTTTATTTTTATTTCCAGAGTGAATTAAAAGAGAAAGTTTGAGTCACTTTAAAAGAAGTTGGTGAATGTTTAAAAGTAAAAAAAAAAAAAGGGAGATCAACATCATGTTTCATTTTTCTGCTGTGAGCTAAAATGTAGAAATAAAAACTACAAAAGGACGTCCCTGTGTGTTACCTGTGTAAAATAAAAGAAAATTCTCTTCAAGGTGTTTTTATCTCAGGTGTTTGCAGTCGCTCGTCTCTCTCGGATGTGGGTGAAGTGAGAGTGGGTCATGATCATGACTGTGGTTTCAAAACCGCTGGGAAATTCTGAGTAACAAAACCTGCACGACAAACATTCAAAGACAAGTTAGCTGGAAATATGAAAAAACAAGTTTTAAAAAATATTAACAAAAATCCTACAAAGTAACAAACAAGACATGAAGATAAATGTTTGATGATTCATCTGCATCACAAACATTTTACAGAAATATTCACATTAAATTCTGATTAAAGTTAAATATCTACTTAAAACGATCGGCTTTTTAAAGACATTTAAAACGGTTTTACTTTTTATGTTTAAAAACTAAAACCTTTTTTTATTTGAGAATTTCTTTTGATTTCTAATAAAATTAAAGATGAACTGTTCAATGATTAACAAACGCAGATGCAACACAGCGTGAATAAAAATTGTTGGATGATTAAATTACAATTTTTTCTGATTCTCTGACTTATACAGCTGAAACATTGGATCAACCTTTCAGAGGAAGTCACAATTACAGAGAAATTTAAATATATATTTTATTGAATTTATTCTAATTTAAATTTAAGAATAAAAAGATGCAGTAGCCAATGACTACTTTACACAGATGTCGCACTGTTAGCATTGTTAGCAGTGTGAATAAAAATAGTTGGATGGGGTAAAAGTCTGTCAATACAGTCTGTTATCCAGAAATATATTTTATATTACATAGATATATTCCTGCTGCAAATTGCTTGATTTTTGTTGAATGAGTCTCTCTACCCTCTGATTAAATTAGAAGTTTTGTGATTCTCTGACTTATAATACAGCTGAAACATCGGATCAACCTTTCAGAGGAAGTCACAGTTTATGAGAAATTTAAAAAATATAGATACATTTTATGTTTAAAATCGAAAGACTTTTGATTTGAGTTTCTTGTCATTTAAATTTCTAATAATATATAAAAAGAAGTGCTGGCCAATAACTAATTAACACAAATGTATCATTATTAGCATTGTTAGCAGCGAGAATATAAATGGTTGGATCTGGTAAAAATCTTTTGTGTTATCCAAACATATATTGACTTTTTATTTGTTCTTTGTAGATTTATTGATGCTACTAACTGATTAGATTTTGTAGTTTGTTGATTTTCTGTTTCAAATGTGGAGCAATTTTCTGCCGATACAATCTGAATTATCTAAACAATTATTGGCCAGATTTAAATAAAATTTAGTGAATACGTTAATTTAAGTCTTTGATTAACTTCTGTTGAATTTGGTGATTTTTTGACATTTAATTAGGCCGCAATATTGATTATGGTATTCTTTCCTGCAAATATGTTATGTCTTGCTAAGTTTTGATTAAATTATTAGAGTGTGGTAAACGTGTTTTTTAAATATAGCAGCAAAATAAAGTCAAACTGTTTGATAAATGAAATAATAAGAAATAACAAAAATCAAAATCTGAAGGCTGACTTTGTCAGTTGATAAATTAACATATACAACATAATGTCATTTATTTAGTTAAATTTGTGGATATAAAAAAGAGTTCAGAAGACAAATAGAAATATGTAGATTTGTTTTCTGAACTCAGAGTTTTAATCTAAAGGCAGGACAGATAACAGCTGCTCCGTTGAGCTGCATGAAGGAGGAAATCTGTTTATTATGCCTCTAATATGGAAATAAACGCTGGGTTAATTTTCATAAAACTTTGCATACCGGCGTATATTTACAAAACCTGTTTCACTGTTTTTAGTTTGTTGCTCCTAAAAACACTCTTTGATCCGTTTAAGGCTTAAACTTTGAGTCTGATTTAGAAAATGATTTAATCAGTGATGTTTAATTCCACAAACATTTAATGTTGTAAATGTTTTTTGATACTCTGCACAGATCTAAGATCAAATCCTGGATTTGATGAAACAGGTTTGATTAAATTTGCTCGTTGGGACATGTCTCATATTTGATCCTGTTTACTTCAGGAAATACTCAGTGACTGCTCTTCTCTGGTGTAAATGTTAAACTTTGCACACACTCACTGACGTCAGACGCTGCAGCAGGAATCAAACCACCAACCAACTCCTACGCTGATCCACCGTGCTGAATGAAACAGACTCATTATGACACAATGTGGGGAGTGATGCCTGTGATTGAGCAAAGTCATTTCAGTTCCTCTGACGTTCTTCCCTTTCTTTCTAAATGAATGTGTTACATTTGTGAAAAATGAATCAAAATATAGAGATACAAAACACAAATGAATCAGCAGGACTCAATCTGATGAGCTAACGATCATTAACTGACAAGTATTTTGTCACATCCTCACTCTGAAAAATAATTAAAATGCCAATTATTGTTCAGACTTTGTGCTGTTTTAATTCTGTCATCGCACATTTCTTCAGTTTTTGACAACAGTCTAAGCGAAAAGTAGTTTATTCAAATGTCCTTCTAGTATATTTATTTTACGCTAAAACTGAGGCTGTATATTTTAAGTCCACTTCATATATATGCTATATTTTATATACTTAAAGGTGTAGTCAGCGATCTTCTAATCTTCTAACCTAATGCACTATTTGTCAAAATCACCGTATTTCTCCTCTCCATCCACAAGATGTCACCACTGACAGCATGTTGAAAAAAAAGTCCGGTTTCAATACACAGCCTTGGCTCTGAATTTCTGCTCATAAATACTGTGGCTCGGGCCGAGTCACCAAAACAGGGTACACCCCCCCACATCCAGGGGGCAATCATACTCATGCACAGATCAGACAGAGGGGGGAGGGGGAGTCGTAGGTTGCGTAGCGTGCGCAATTAGCGTAAGAGAGAGATACAATATGTGCAGTAGAAATGGCTGAAAAACTGCCCAAAAGAAAAAGGTCAGAGGAGTGAAAAGTGAAAAAGAAGGGCTATGACCATGAAAGATCGAAGACCTGGGTCAACACTGGTGTTGCTTTCCGACGGTGGAGGAACTCTGCCAATTTAAAGACCTGAAAACGGACGCAGATGTCGCCGTCTTTCTGCTGGATAGGTAAGCAACATTAGCTTCGTGGTGCTTCACATAACAGTAACAGCCGTCAGGCATTCATCTTATTGTCTAATCTGCCAGAATGTACTGTTGTTGTGATGTTATCAGTAATGACAGTCGAGTTGTCTGACGAGTCAGGGTTACCTTAGCTACGTTGGTCAGCTACGCAGTTTTTACGGCCGTTTTCACGACGATGCACGTCCATCAGCTTTTGGGGGTGGAGCCAAGGGTGAGGTATGAAGGGAGAGGCGGGTCTAAATTCGTTTGTAAACAACCTCTCCACTCGTTTTCTCTCACATCGCTGACTAGACCTTTTTAATGACCTGACCTTAGACTAAGGCTAATTTAGCAGAATATAAATGTTTTTCACTACACACATTTGCCATGAGGTTAGGGCTGGGAGATATGACCTCAAAATACATACCCAGAATTTATGTATCACACAAAACATGATTCACAGTTTTATCCATTTTTTTTTCTTCTCAAAGCAAAGAAACTGACACAAAAAGACATGAATCAAGTTCTACCTTTATGTTGTCAAAATATATTCCATTAGTTATTTTGTTTTGTTTGCAGTTTTATCTGTATCCTAATAAAAAACAAACTTATTTTTTCAACGTATTAGATATTCCTGAATTTATCAATCTTTGCCAAACAGTTGAGCTGGGAGTTAAAGGATGAATATTTTATGACAAACTTTAAAGATGCTATGAGGAGTTTTGAAGTAATTACAAAAAAGTCTCACTTTTAGATATATGCCTGATCCAAATACACACTTTAAGGTGAGTTTTATAGCATCAAAATAGGTTATCTATAAATGCTATTCCTGAGCTTCATGGTTGGGTCGGACAGGGCTGGACTGGCCTGGATACTCAACTTCGGGAACAAGACGATTAAAACTAGAGACATTTATATTATTTGGACACGTCTTAGAGCACCGGGCTGCAAGTAGCGATATATAGCCGGCTACAAAACTACGATACTAAGTTTTCCAAAAATTGCTTGTTGTCACACATCAGAAACTACTGCCATGTAACTATAAAGAGATACATTACCTCGTCGCTTTACATCCTGTAAGTTGTTGAAAAAAGAAGTTGTAAAGCAATGCAGAGTTCTGAAGAAGGTCCGTTCTGCATTCATTAGCATCACAACAAGCACACGTTTTGGCTTGGGTCACGTGTTTAAGGCAGTCGCCGCGCGTGCTCATGGGTAGCAGAGTCTTTATGTTGCTGGAAATAGATTCTCCTCATAGCACTTTTAACTTTAAAAGGGAAAATCTGTTCGGTTTGGGAAAATATTTTGACAACACAAAGGAGAAACTTGATTTCTGTAATTTTTGTGTCACTGGGAGTTTTTCTTGTTTCTGAGAGGGAAATAAAATCGCTTAAAATTGTAAACTGAGTGATGTGGAAAAAAATCTGGGATTTTATTTATAGGCCATATTTCCCAGCCCTACTTCAACCTCAAATGGATGTCACGAGGCTGCTGGGAAAGTTTACTTTTATAAACTTAAAATGTTCCAGTTTAGTCAGAAAAGTATCAACTTAGTATACTTTCTAATACACTGTAAGTACATGGTCTGTAGTAAACTTGCTATACTTGTACTCGATCATACTTAATTAAATGAACTTTAAGTTTGTTACTTTTTGCTGAGGGAGTCAGACTGACGACAGTTTCCTTACTAAACCACCTCCTCCCTAAAACCAAGTTCCTGTTTCTGTCTCACTAAAACAGATCAACCTTCGCCTCATAAACTCTCTTCCTTGGTGATTAATTCATTAATTAACCCTTTAACTACCAGCTCAACTGTTTGGCAGAAGTCATCAGTAAATTTAGAGATATATTTAATTTTTAAAAAACAAATCAAATCAGTGTTTGATTCTGGTAACATTTCAGGGAACAGAGAAAACTACGAAAAAAAAAAAAAAAAAAAGATTTTCTTGGTGAGGATTTAAAAATTTTAAAAGCTAACAGTTGATTTCGTGATGATATAAAATCAATTTAAAAAGGAAGAAATTTTTGAGAATAAAATAGCAAAAATAACTTAATATAGATACATTTGAGATTGTAGCATATATCAGTAAATGGGTAAGTATTTAAAATAACAAGAACAGCTTTTCAACCATTAAATCCCACACGGACTAAATCAGTTCTTTTGGTGTGCTTGCAGGTTTTTTTTTTGTTTCCTAAAACATTGACAGAAACAATGATGAGTATCATCTACTTCAATTTTTTTTTTTTTTTTGCTAATTTATTTACAAGCATTTTTTTCCTTTATTGATGGAATTTGTCCCAAATATTTGTGCATTTTTACATCATTACATTATCAAATATTAACGGTTTAAACCTGAATCACACACCGAGAAAATATCTGGTGTTTTGTCTGTTTGTAGTTTTCTCTATTCCCTGACTTGTTGACAGAATCATATCAATGATTTGATTTGTTCTGTTTTTCTAAACAATAAATATCGCTTAATTTATTGATGACGACTGCCAAACAGTTGAGCTGATAGTTAAAGGGTTAATAAGTTAATTAAAGGTCAAGGGGAAAATCCACTGAATTAATAAGATAAACATCCATTATCAACCTGCGAAAACTTTAAATTAAAAAATAAAATTGTCATTTTTATCATTTAAACTCAGTGCTGCCTCAAAATGGCTGAAGCTGAAGTCGTGTCACTGGCGCCCTCGTGTGGACAAACGATGTAACTACAGCTGTCACGGTTTCGTGCACTCCAGGGCTGCACGGTGGCAGACTGGTTACTCCAATTTGACTTTAATCCCCTAAAAGAGAAAAGAAGCACAGATGGACATCACTCAACAACTTCACCAAGTACACTCACTGAACATAGTCACCTATTGGCCAATCACATGGAAGCAACTTAGTGCATTAAGGCATGTTGGCACAGTCAAGTCGACCTGCTGAAGTTCATCACCGTGTATCAGAATGAAGAAGAGAGGGTGCTCGTACCAAAGCTGCTGATCTGCTGGCATCCCTAGTGTTAAAAGAGGATGGTCTGAAAAAGAGAAAATACCAATCTACAGCTCCCCACGTGGCTCACTTAGCCTCCAGAGTGGTTCAAGGTGATTGGCTGGCAGCAGGAACAAGCCAAGGCCTGCAGAGGAATTTCTGAATATTCAACACAAGCTGATGGGAAGAACATGCCAGGTGCCACTCCTGTGAGCTGAGAACAGGAAATTGAGGGTGCAACTCTGGAAACTGAACAAAAGATTGTGAACATGCTGCCTGGACTGGTGTGTCAGGATTTCTGCCCCACATTTAGATAGTGGGGTAAAGAGCCATCCTGCCTTGGATCCACACTTTTTTGACCAAATCTTACCCTAAATTAAATTAACTGACAATTTAATCAACAAATAAAACTAGACTAAAATGTTTGACAGAGACTTAATCCAATAATAGCGAATTTGGTCATGTAGAAAGTAGAGACAAGTTAGGAATATATCCAATCACAGCTGCCTTAGCTTGGTGGTGGTGGGATAAGTTGGGGAGTTGGTACCCTTCTGTTAAAGAAAGAAAAACTCACTAACTGAAACTGAAATACCTTCAAACTGACAAAAGTCAACTAATGAAAATCAGACATTGTTTCTGAACTGTGGTTCTTCAGAATTATTAAAAAAAAAACTAATGAAACTGGCCTGGACAAAGATGATGGTACCCTTATCTTAATATTTTGTTGCAGAGCCGTTTGAGTCAATTACTGTAATCAGGTGATTTCTGTAGCTCTCAGTGAGACTTCTGCACCTGTCCACAGGTATACTGGCCCACTCCTCATGAGCAAACTGCTCCAGCTGTCTCAGGTTTGAAGGCTGTCTTCTCCAGACTGCAGGTTTCAGCTCCTTCCACAAATGTTCAACAGGATTTAGATCAGGGATCATAGAAGGCCACTTCAGAATAGCCCAGTGTTTTGTTCTGAGCCATTCTTGGGTGTTTTTAGCTGTGTGTTTTGGCTCATTATCCTGTCGGAGGACCCATGACCTGTGACTGAGACCAAGCTTTCTGACACTGGGCAGCACATTTCACTCCAGAATGTCTTGATAGTCTTGAGATTTCATTGTACCTGCACAGATTCACCCTGTGTCATATGCAGCAAAGCAGCCCCAGAACATAACTGAGCCTCATCCATGTTTCACAGTAGATACAGTGTTCTTTTCTTTGTATGCTTCATTTTTGCGTCTGTGGACACAGACTTACCAAAAAGCTCCAGTTTTGTCTCATCTGTCCAAAGGACATTCTCCCAGAAGCTTCGTGGCCTGTCAATATGTTTTTTGGCAAATTCCAGTCTCACTTTTTATGGTTTGGTTTCAACAGTGATGTCCTCCATTAAGTCCATTTTGGCTCAAACAGTGACAGATGGTGCAATCTGATTCTGGTGTACCTTGACCTTGGAGTTCACCTCTAATCTGTTTGGAAGTTGTTCTGGGCTCTTTTGGTATCCATTCATAAAACATGACTTCAGAAATTCAAGGAAATGTAAAAAATGCCTTACACTTTACTCTTCATATTTCAGTCAGCGAAATTTATAGTAGATGTATTGGACTAAAATGTTGTGAAATTTCATCAACTGAAACTAGTCTAAAATGAAAATTCAACTGACTATGACTGAAACTAAAAGAATATTTAGGCAAAAGCCTAAAACTTAAACTAAAAAGTGCTGTCAAATTAGTACTGAAATCCAATCCAAAGACACGAAAACCCTTTTGTTGTTAAAAACACAAAAACATCCTTAAATTTCAGCTCTTGCTTCATCAAAACAGATTTTCATGCTTCAAACACTGAAATGAATGTAAGGATTTCTGAAATAACCACAGAGCGGGACACCTTTGTTGCCTTGTGTAAATTGTTATAATTGTTCTTTTTTAAATTTTTACAAAAAACACTTTGACACGAGTTTAAAAAATTACATCTCCAAAAAGTGCGCTGATTTATTTTTGACCACATTTTCATTGTTTTTGCATGAACTTCAATAAGAAACAGGACACCACAACGTCTTCTTCTATGTGTGTGGATTTTTCCTGCAGAGGCAGATCGATGTTGTTATTTTTCTTTATTATTATTTCTGTTTTTACAATGTTTCGGTCGTTTTTATGAGTTAGCAGAGAAATGAAAGACAGACTTCCATCACCGCCACAGGAGCTTAACTTATTAAATAACTGCTGTTCAAATTTTTTTATTTATTTTAAAAGAAAAACAAACAGAGCTGCTTACAGAAAACAACATGCAGGATGGATGTGAGTGTTTAATGTAGAGAGAGGATGACGGAGGAGCTGCTGCGTTAAGGTTTGAAGTTAAAAATTAATGAAGCTGCATTCACACATCAACGCCACATGGAGGAATCATCAAAATGTTAAAAGGAAGTTCGTTCTCAGGGTCGATTTGCGACAGAAAAATGTCCTGCTAGTGGAGTCTGACTGCTTGCTAATTTCTTATAGACGGATTTTAAACTTTCGCTAACATGGCCGACAAGGGCAAACAGCCTTCAAGAGCATGACGCAGTTCAGTAAGAGGAAACGGAAATCTGCAAAAGCAAGATCAGAAGAGCCAGAAGAAGAGTCTGGAACAGGGAGAGGCTGAAGTAGGGCTGGGAAATTAATTGATAAAAAAAAAAAAATCAAAACCAACATTTCAGTCACGTGACCGCGCCACCTACACACAGTCTGTGTTCACTTTCGCCAAAAGCGAAGGACGCGCCACTAAAAAATGCTGTTTCCGTTATTTGGGCACATTTTAGATTCCGTGCAGAGGATATAAGGCAGCAGAAACATTTCACGACTGTCAGTAACACAACCGATTTGTTCCAGCATAGCCTAAAATAATAGTTTATTAATCGTAGTCGAGGTTAGAGCTTCAATTAATTGTGATATTGAGATAAGGTAATAATTCCCAGCCCTAGACCATGGTCTTAAATTTTGAAGTGCTCCTGTATTCAGACCTTCACGGTAATGCTGGATGAAACTTTATCACGTTCTCATTTTCCTTTGACTTTTAAAAGTGTGAAGTACAGGAGTCTGACCTGAACACGGGCTCAAAGACGCTGCTTTTAAAAAAAAATAAATTAAAAGGATGTGTTAGATTAAAACAAAGGTTTATGATGTATTAAAGATTATTAAAGATATATTTCTTCCATTTACACCCGATTAAGCCTGTATCAATGTGTAGAGGACCTTTTACAGGAAGGAATATTTCTGTAAAGCAATGGTATAAAAAAATTTGCGGGTTAACAGTTCTTTTCAACCTGGGTTAACCTGCTAACAATCAGCAAGTAACTTTTCCCACTGCCTGCAGACTCGGTCTAATTAGCAGCAGACGAGCTGCATGGCTGTTTTTTTCCTCAGGCGCATCAAGATGATGTCATCACATTGATGACATCATCAGCACGATAAAACATGTCCATGTAAACAATGGAAAGAAGCATGGAGGCTGGGACACGTTGATAAACTGTTTCTTTACTTTGTACTTTTGTTCCTCTTAAAAATTTGCAAACTGCGCTGATGATACGAAGGTGGATGGAATTTGTTGCTGAGATGCCAAAAGTCACCTAAAAATGCTATGAAGAGTTTCTAAGTAATTACAAAAAAGTCTCACTTTTAGATATATGCCTGATCCAAATTCACACTTTAAGATGAGTTTTATAGCATCAAAATAGGTTATCTATAAATGCTATTACTTAGCTTCGCGGTTGGGTCGGACAGGGCTGGACTTGCCTGGATACTCAACTTCGAGAACAAGACAATTAAAACTAGAGCAAATTTATATTATTCAGACATGTCTTAGAGCACCGGGCTGTAAGTAGCGACATATAGCCGGCTACAAAACTACGATACTAAGTTTTCCAAAAATTGCTTGTTGTCACACATCAAAATCTACCGCTACGTAACTAGAAAGAGATTCATTACCTCGTCGCTTTGCATCCTGTAAGTTGTTGAAAAAAGAAGTTGTAAAGCAATGCAGAGTTCTGAGGAAGGTCCGAGCTGCATTTATTAGCATCACAACAAACGCACGCTTTGGCTTTGGTCACGTCTTTACGACAGTCGCCGCGCGTGCTCATGGGTAGCAGAGTCTTTATGTCACCGGAAAAAGATTCTCCTCATAGCACCTTAAAATTACAGACGGAGGGGAAGGGCGCAATGTTAAGCCGTTGGCACTTTACGCAGACATCATGATGTATATTAGTAGGTTGAGCCGGGTTTGATATTACCACTGAAGCCAATCGGAGGTGAGCCGATAAAGCCCAGGAGCCGATTGTTACCGTGTTAAACAGGTTTTTTGGTCAGTCTGACAGGGGTATGAAACCAGTGAAAGGAAGTGGAGGTCGATTTTTGTGCTGACAAAATCAAACATCGTAAAATTCCAGCTTGTTTTCGAACGCCAGCGCTGCCCGTGTGATGCTAACTTAGTTCTGCTTATCTTGGTGAGGTTCAAACTTTTCTATATTTTGCCAAAACGTCAGTGTGTGAATGCAGCTCAAGGGACGTGATGGACTCCAGGTTTTGATCATTTTTGCACGTTTTAAGCCAGTCAAACTGTTATAACTGAATATGCAATGAACTTATGACTCAATGAATCGAACAATAAAGCTGTACTGTTTTAGTCAGGCAGTAAATTCAGTGTAAAAGGAGTTAAATAACAAAACAATAATCATAATTATGTCTAACATTTCCTCTGGTATTGATTTGGCTTACATCAATCACCCTTATTGACCCCTTTTTCTAATCATCATGACTTAAATCTGTTATTTTCTTTGAATTTTTGCAAATCTATGCCACTACTTTGAAACAGAAACCGTGGTCTTACTGTAATAAATCAATTTCTATATTTAACTGTAAAACTTACAAACACAAATGATCACTCATTATGACGATGAAAACCAGCATTTTTATACTTACATGATAAATAAACCAACCAAAAAAGTGCTTTTGAGGGAAATATGACAGATCCATGTGCACAAAAGTCATTGTATGTTCAATTACTAAAGAGAATCTAATCACTAAAAGGGCTTTGATTACAAAGATTATTATGCAGGACTGCTTTTTAAGATTTTGAATGAAAAAGGAGTAAAATACAACAAAATAAGACAAAAAAAAGCCTGTAATTTGGGGACATTTCCAGGTTACATCTCTGTTATTTGTTCATTTAAACCTAAACGGGCAAAAGGTCGACCAGATTTAACAAACATATTTTGAATAAAGTCACAAATTTTTCACCTATTTTCCTAAAATGAAAGAACAAGAGCTGTGGCCATTATTTGACAATCTGTAAACCATCAAACTGTAAAAAAAAAAAATGCTATTTTAATCATTCTGTCGATTAATTTAAACAATTATTATCTCTTCTGTCCTATTTCTTAAACCTATGAATTTCTTGAGATCTGTTCAACACATGAGCCCAGACAAGCCATAATAACTGTTAATCGATAATTAATTGATTAGTCCAATAAATTTGGTAAAAAACTTGATGTTAGATCTCTGTTAAGTTCTATTAAAGCTTGAAACTAAAATATTAACTAACAGCAGCTTTGTGCTTTTATTGCTGCTGTCATTGTTTCAAGAAAGAGTCAATACATGATAACTTTTTCATAAAAATATATCAGATAATCTATTAACTATGAACCAGAAGTGTCCCAAATTAAAGTAGCAGGATGTTCACAAATTTGGACTTTTTATGAAATAATAATTCTAATAAACGGGAGGAGCTGAAGCCATTATTTAATATTTTAAATATTGTAGAGTCATCATATAGTTTGGTTACTTTTCAATTAAATACGAGCAAATACGATTTTTTAAAATGTTTCTTCACCTTATGAGATCTGCACAGTGCACGACTCCAGGGAAGCCGATCGAACAATTAATTGATTAATTAAATCATTAGATAAATTAAAGACAAGCAGGAGCCATGCTATGGCTTTCCTGATAAATTACAAGCTTTTCTCATGTTTTGTTTTTTATATAAAATAAGGCAGAGCAGGTGTGACCAAAAGTTGTCCACTGGAGTAAAACTAGACTGCAGTTATGTGATCTTTATTACTGTTGAATTTTTATCAACAAAGTGCAATTAAATGTTGTTAATCTACGTTTTTCTTCTCTCTCCTCATTAAAATCACATAAATCATAAATAACAAGGAAATTCACTAAACAGGAAACACCTGCAGCTTCTTCAAAACTCCAAAAACATTTGATTTTCAGGTATTTTCGGTGGATTTGGCGAGCAGCTCAACCTGGAATTAGTTTTGAGTTATTCTGCTGCAGTGCATCTGTTCGTCCAGTAGGAGGCACCGTTAAATCACAGACTCACTCTGCAGCTCCCTAGAATCAGAAAAATGAGGATATTTGTACATAAACATGAAAATTGACGCAGTTTGTCTTTGTATGTTTGATGCATGTTTTAGTCGCCCCTTAAATAAAGAACAGAAAAACAAAAATCAGCTGAAATCGAAGGCGTCAGAGTTAATTTTTAATAAAGATATTTTAATTTTAAAAACACAAGCAGCTAAGGATCGGAGGCTGTTTTTAGTTACAGTAATCAAAGTGCTGAAAACCTCTGAAAGCACACTCTTCTTAATCATAAGTTACTTTTATTTTGAAGGGAACAATGATAAAACCATCTTAAATATATTTCCCATGCTCCTTAGCAGCAGAGGCCGTAGGTATGAATGAATGGACAGAAACGGTTTTAAGGATTAATTTGAAGATTTTAGAGCCGACACCGAGTGGAAATGTCTGCAAGCATGAATGGCAGAGAGAGTGTGTACATGTGTGTGTGTGTGTATGTGGTTGTGTGTGTTAGCCGGAGGAGCAGCAACCCCCCGCCGGCGTGGCTTGGGGTTCGTCGTCGACGATCTGTACGCCTCGCCGGTTTACTGCCGCTTGGCTCGCACCGTTGCCCTTCAACCTCTCGTCAGCTTGAGCCGTCTCCATCATCCCTGAGAACAAGAAAAATAACAAAAAAATGTATTTAAAAATCATCAAACAAAAAAAATCCAGATACTTATGTGAATCGATTTCTTCTTCCATCCCTATTTTTTTCATTAATATAATTATAATATATATCATAATAAAGTGAGTAACTGCATCAAAAGCAATAAACTTGAATTTCTTAAGAGTATTTAATTTTAATTAGAAGGTCAAGAGCTTTTAAATAAAATTTAAAAAAACAATTTGATAAATTAAACAAAAAATTTTTTTAGAAATAAACAATGAAAATGAAATGGACTTTCTATTAGGAAAAATTGCATGTCAATAAAAATCATTATAATAAACAAAAACAATTAAAAAAAATAGTCCGTCTCTGGAAAGAAAAAAAGGCCAATAAAAACACACAACAATAAAGCACTAAATCAAATGGAGTTTATACAGTTTCTGAATCGTTTGTGACATGTACGTTCTCCCAGTCAATTCGTACTGTCTGTCAAATGTTTGTAACATTTCTGGCTTTTCAACCGTATTGGAGGGTCGTATTTCTTTTGCAATGTAGCCAACGACACTGTGAGTATGCACCATTTTGCACTGTTTTATTTATCTTTACTTTGCCGACCAAACGCCTCAGTAAGCGCTGACTGTCAGGACGAAGGCTCCGCTGCACCTCCCCTTCTTCGTCGTCACTACTTTCAAACAAATATGGCATATCAGCTCGTTGGTGTTCATGAGCTCACAACTTGTTCATTCTGTATAAACCAAAATATTTCCACAATGGGGCTGTGGCATTCAGCTTCGGAACCATTGCTTTGTGCCTTCATTCATATTAGTGTTTGTTTCCTTGTTACTCCTCACAATGTTAACTTCAGCTCTCTGTGTGTGAGCAAGCGGCCCCACCTCCCCCAATAAATACTGAATGACTGACAGATGGCTCACTCCGTTCATTCTGCTATAGAACCAACGCACCCAGGTGTTAAGTCAGATGTAAGGAGTGAACCATCTTCTCATCCAGCATGTTTGGTAGAGAGAGAGGAGGGAAACAAACACATGTACATCAATTTATCGAGGCCGGAAAACTTATCGATGACATTTTTATTTGTCATGCGGTTAATTGATTTATTGACTATTGTGACAGGCCTAATACCAACATTAACAGATTTTATCTCAAACAAAACTAAAAATTCAATTTAATGCACACGACACATAACTAAACTTAACTTTGATACAATGAAAAATAAATGTTTCCCAGTTTTTAGAGCACAAATACATAAGAAAGGCTGAATGATTTCAGGAAAAGATCTAACTGCGATTTTTCCGATTTCAATTCGATTCACAATTTTCTTCAAGACAAGCTTCAGTGTGATATTCACTACGTTAACTGTAAAGACAACAGTAAAGAAATCAATGATCAAAATTATGAAACATATTATTCATCATCTAATATTGATGATAATCGGTTTTCATTATTTAAGGGGTACTCGAACTACTACAACTAATTTTTGTTGTGAATTCATTCTGATTCAGATCCACCTGGAATTTACTCTGATGACACTCAAAATTATCACGTGAAATTGGAAGCCAATCTGTTATGAACTGGCAGAGACATGATTCTTTTAAATTCAGCCCTATGAGATTTTTTTTTAAACTTTATATCCAAAGAAATAAAAAATAATCATCATCAAAAATAAACCATTTCTAAACTGGGTGGTTACCAACATCTCCAGAAAACTTCTGCAAAATCCGTCCTGCAGTTTTTGGTTATTGTGCTAACAAATAAACATACAGGATCAAAAACAATAAACTATGAAACTATGTCGGGTAGAATGTGGGAATGGGTAAAAAGAAATCAGAGGGAGGATTTCTCCTCTTTTGCTAACTTTGGTCAGATGGGTGGATTCGGGGCTAATATCAGACCGATTATCTTAAGGTGTGTGCCCAAATTTAGCAACATAGCATCACATGAAAGCAGTCAATACCAGATGTTTCTGATTCACCTGCTAGCACTTAACTGATTTGATTTCATCCTTTTATCAGGAGCATCTGTAAATAGAGGTTGATTTAGGCAGAAATCCAAAAACAGTTGATTTTTTTCACGTTTTTGCTTTTCTCAGACCCCTTTCCTCCTCTATGTTTAGACCACGAGGGGATTTCTAAAATGTCTGAACACTTTTGAGATGTTCAGTCACAATAATAAACATCTCATTCCTCATTCTTTGACGTTTTCCCTTTTCATCCAGAGAATCTCGCCTAATTCGAAGCATTAAAACATCAGTCAGAGAGCAGCTTTGTGCAGAGATTCTGATTCATCTCAACACTTTAAACTCATTAATTTTTGTTTTCTTACTTTTACAGAGGTCCAGGAAGAGCTCCTCGATGCCTTTATTTAACTTGGCTGATGTGTGGTAGTGTTTGGCTCCCACCGACTCTGCATAACTGAGAAAAAAAGAAAAAAAAGAGATGAATAATGAGCTACAATAATAAACTTTCCCTTCCTCTGTTGTTTATTTAATCCTCACCTCTCTGCCTCTTCCACCGAGACGTGTCTGTCTTTGTCCAAATCAATTTTATTACCTATATAGGAGAAAACACACAGCATGTTTTTAATGTTTTCCTCGTTATATTTGGTAGATTTGAGCCACTTTAACCCTTTAATTACCAGCTCAACTGTTTGTCAGTGGTCTTCAATATATTCAGAGATATTTAATGTTTCTAAAACAGAATAAATCAAATCATTGTATGATTTCCTTAACACTTTAAAGAACAGAGAAAACTTCAAACAAACCAAAAACCAGATATTTTCTTGGTGTGTGATTTAAAGGTTCAAAAAGCTAACAGTTGATTATGTGATTACATAAAAATACTCAAATGTTTGGCACAAAATCAATTACAAAAGGCAGAAATGCTTGTAAAAAAATAAATTAAAATATCTTAAATTACATAAACATAAAATGATTTTTATACTTAAGATAATAATAGATTAATGTATTAATGTATTTAATCTGTATTTCCAAACTATTTCAGCAGCTAATCTGAGCTAGTTATTTATTATTATTACTATTCTTCATTCATGAACTTATTAATCTTTCCTTACCAGCAAACACTTTCACAGCTTCATGTAATTTCATGTAATATTATTGACACTTTTTATTTTACACTGTATATGAAGGCCCTGCTCAATAAATGTAGCATTATATTAACTAGCTTGCATCAAATAAAAACTTGAGTTACAAAAACCCCCACAATTTTTTAAATGAATATATCACATTGGTAAATGTATTTAAAACAATAATGATGGTACTAATGTATTTTTTAGCTTTCTAAATCCTACACCAAGAAAATATCTGTTATTTTGGTTTGTTTTCAGTTTTTTTCTGTATCTTAAAGATTGGCAGAAAGAAACAATTTTGTTTTTTAACATATTAAACATTCCTGAATGTACTGACTTCTGCCAAACATTTGAGCTGGGAATTAAAGGGTTAATGAGGTTTTATGCCTTTAGCAGAGGCTCACATACATTTATAAGCAAAAGCTTCATAATAACGTTTCCATTATAATTTGCTTTATGACCCTGAAAACTCACACTGAGCATTATCATTACCACCTATAACATGGCATGTTTGTCTGTTTCAGATTCAGATTCAGAATATTTATATACCCTTGGGTAAATTCAGTTTGCAGTGAGTGAGTTCTCTCGTATTATAGACACACAAAACAACACAAAACAAGACAAAGTGACAACGGTGCTTAGGTTAAAAGAACAAGGAGGACAGCCCCTGAGATAAAAAGCAAGACAAATTCGTTGTTTGTCTGTTTGTGATCAAGATTACACAAAAACAAAGACAGATTTGGCAGAAATTTTCAAGAGACGTTGGTAACGACTAGGGGTGGGAGAAAAATAACAATTCACGTAAGTATCAGGATTTTTTGTTTTACGATTGTTTAAGCGATTTTTTGGTCAAATTTTTTTTTCCCCCAAATTTAAAGGTGCTTTCAGGAGAATCTATTTTCTGCGACATAAAGACTGCTACCCATGAGCACACGCGGCGACTGTCGTAAAGACATAACCCAAGCCAAAGCGCGTGTTTGTTGTGATGCTAATGAATGCAGCTCGGACCTTCCTCAGAACTCTGCATTGCTTTACAACTTCTTTTTTCAACAACTTACAGGATGCAAAGCGACGAGGTAATGTATCTCTTTCTAGTTACGTGGCGGTAGTTTTTGATGTGTGACAACAAGCAATTTCTGGAGAACTTAGTATTGTAGTTTTGTAGCCGGCTATATATAGCTACTTACAGCCCGGTGCTCTAAGACGTGACCGAATAATATAAATATGCTCGATTTCTAATTGTCTTGTTCCCGAAGTTGAGTATCCAGGCCAGTCCAGCCCTGTCCGACCCGACCGCGAAGCTAAGGAATAGCATTTATAGATAACCTATTTTGATGCTATAAAACTCATCTTAAAGTGTGTATTTGGATCAGGCATATATCTAAAAGTGAGACTTTTTTGTTACTACTTAGAAACTCCTCATAGCATCTTTAAATGCTTCATTTTAGTCTGTGTTAATGAGCCACTTTTAAATGCAGTCCAGGCTTTTGAAGAGAGAGTATAAACAGCTGGTTAAAATATATTTCTGAATAAATCCTAAAAACTGACTCACATGTGATGTGTATTTTTCCTGATATAGTCTGCAGGCATCATCATTGTTCATCTTTGTCGCTGGTGTTTAAAAAGCTAACTAAAGATTGCAAAAATCTGCAATATCGGAGAATTGCAAATTTAAATCCAATCGGCAACTAAAAAACACGAAGAAAAAAAAATCAAATCAAGAGAAAAGCGTATCGCCCTAGCAACAACCCAAGTAAGAAATGATTAGATTTTAGTGGTGATCCAGATAACCTCCATTAGCGAACAATCATTTTGTTCAGTAACCGTCTGACTAATAATAACATCAACATGACTGAGTGCTAGGTGTGCTGAATATGTTTGAATGTAACCCTGATATACATTTTGTGTATACCCTGCATTTATAAGAGTAATTTAAGAATTATTTTCATTTGTGTTTCAATTCTCTATTTTTATATGTATTTATTTTCTTACTTCCCTTGCACTACAAAAACTGCTCAAGTCAAATTCCTTGTTTGTTTCCTTGGCAATAAAAACAATTAGGATTGAGCAAAAACTATTTTTGCAAATGGTAGTTATCAGGATTACCACCAAAATCTAATTGTTTTGAGTTGTGACATGTCCTGCAAAATCTGTCCAGTAGTTTTTGAGTACTCTTGCTAATAAACAAACAATTAATGTCCCAATGCAACTTTTCACCTCTGATACAATACGATATCAGCAGGAATCAAACAGACTTTTATTATTTATTATGTAGTATGGACGGTAAGAAAAGGCTTGATCAGGTCAGATTACTCAAACAGAGAACAGTAGTCAGCAATAGTAGGTATGAGGAAAACTGACCTATTTGTTATTTACCAATGGGCTCAATAAATTTAACCTTAAACATAAGAATATAGTACAATTAAATAAAATAAATTAAAAATAAATTAGTAACCTCAAGAAATCCTGTAAAAACAAAACCATATATTTTTAAATTGCAAAATAACCACTGCTTAACGTAACTAAATTAAATAAATTTAAAAAATACATTAGATAAACTGCTTGTATCAGAGATTTTAGATGCAGGCCGATTTAATCCGATTTTTGTTTTTTTGTTGACATCAGATCAATATCCAATATCGATATTGGGACATCCCTAAAACAAACAAACATTTACAGCAACGCTCCTTAGTCGAGGTAATAATAACAAAAGGCTTTTTTCTAACTCTTTATACCGAGGATATGAGGCATTTGATTTAAAGTTTAATGATTCAAGACTTTAATAAACTCCGCTACAGCTTTAAAAATGCTCTTCACTCAGGGTTTCCACTCTTTTCCAGGAATCATTTTCCAGGACTTTTTCATCCGTTACAGTATTGGTGTGAGAAGTTCTCAGGTTAATCTGGTCTTTAAAAACAAGATTAAAGGTTGATGACCAATATCTCTTGTTAGCTCTACCGTATCATATTAAAATTAAGATTTAATTATTTCTAACTCTGAGTCATGAAAACTATCTGCTAACTTTCGTTTTAATCTGCTTTTAAATAGTTCCTATTATAAATTTATATTTTGTACTTATTTTTATAAATAGATTTTGCTGATTTAGTGTTAAGGTATCCTACATTTTACTTTGCCATTTTTTTATTGCTTTTTGTCACCATTGTGTTATTTACAACACAATCACGGCACTAAAAACTCCAAAAGACTGTGAAATATGAGTTCAACTCGTTTATTATAATCAGTTTTCTAAACAAACATCGGCTTAATTCTTCACATCAGTCACCAAAGCCCAAAGGAGACGGATTTTGACTCAGAAAAACTTGAAGTGAAGCTAAAAATTTGGGGTTTTAGGGACTATTGTGAGCTAAATTGTTTCTTCAGATGTTCCCAAAACCACAAATTTTCTGCTGAAAAATTAAATTGAGGAAAAAATCACGAGTTCATCTACAAGCCAGTTGTTTTCAGTCTTTAACAGGCAATGCTAAAGCACTCATATCTTCAACTTAATGACAGAAAAGTCCGTGCTTAAGGTTCAAATTTATTGTTTGTGGCTTTGGAAGAGCACCAGTATCATAGACGTTGTTGTTTTATCTCTCCCACGTGGAGAAGACAAACCAACGGTAGTATAAAACTATAAAAGGCAGCAATTACCTGATAAAATCCATAAAAAAAAACAATAATTAAAGGAGTCACTAAAGGGATAGTACATGTTTATTTGTAGGATACACTATCCACTTCATAGTTATTAACTGCTGATTGTATCGTGTGATCAAGAAAATGTTGGACCTCTATACACTATATTGCCAAAAGTATTCGCTCACCTGCCTTGACTCTCATATGAACTTAAGTGACATCCCATTCCTAATCCATAGGGTTCAATATGACGTCGGTCCACCCTTTGCAGCTATAACAGCTTCAACTCTTCTGGGAAGGCGTGATTGGTCACTCCAGAGAACGCGTCTCCACTGCTCTAGAGTCCAGTGGCGGCATTCTTTACAACACTGCATCGACACTTTGCATTGCACTTGGTGATGTGAGGCTTGGATGCAGAGAAACTCATCCATGAAGCTCTCTGCACTGTTCTTGAGCTAATCTGAAGGCCACATGAAGTTTGGAGGTCTGCAGCGGTTGACTCTGCAGAAAGTTGGCGACCTCTTCACACTATGCGCCTCAGCATCCGCTGACCCCGCTCCGTCAGTTTACATGGCCTACCACTTGGTGGCTGAGTTGCTGTCATTCCCAAACACTTCCATGTTCTTATAATCCAGCTGACAGTTGACTGTGGAATATTTAGGAGTGAGGAAATTTCACGACTGGATTTGTTGCACAGGTGGCATCCTATCACAGTTCCACGCTGGAATTCACTGAGCTCCTGAGAGCGACCCATTCTTTCCCAAATGTTTGTAAAAGCAGTCTGCATGCCGAGGTGCTTGACTTTATACACCTGTGGACATGGAAGTGACTGGAACACCTGATTCTGATTAGTTGGATGGTGAGTGAATACTTTTGGCAATATAGTGTATTTACTGTTGTGTTTTCTAATTTAACAACATCATTTAAAAACATGTTTTACTCTTCTTCACTGAGAATCATTTTTTTACAAAAACATAAACATCAACACATTCCTGTATTTCCATTCAAACATCCAAAAACATTTTTTGTTCCTTATTTTCCCGTCCAGCTGATCACAGAGTTTCCCTTTGAAGCCTCAGCGTCTGAATCTAAAAGTGAATTTCTCACGAACATAAATACATGTCACTTCAGCCTGGACGACATTTTAGTCCCAGTCCAACTTCCTCTGTTATAAAACCAGTTTACAAAGAGCCTCATGTGATTAACTGCTTTATGAAAAACACTGAAATCATATTATCAGACAGCAGACCCTTGATTTATGACCCCTGACAATAAAACACATGATGGGCCGATAAGATTCAAAACAACATAACTGAGTTAAAACAGAGACAAATATTTGGATGCCGTGGAAACTGGACAAACAAAAAACATGACAAATAACTCGGACCGGACGATTTTATCACATCACAGCGGAAAACACAAAATAAATGTGTGTGTGTTACATGTTAGGCAGTAAATTTGTGGCTACTGTGGCATTTTAGTGTATTTTAAAGGCTTAAAACTGTGTGGAAATGCCTAAATTCCGCTTTAAGTTCCTTTTTTCCAGACAAAAATCATGAAAATAGTGGTTAAAGGAGATGAACTTACCTACTATACATAAACAAATCTCATTCCCCAACATTTTCCGCAACTCTTTGACCCAGTTCTTCACCTGAAAACAGAAAAACAGACTTTATTCTGACTTTAACACAAATTAAATCAAACTTCTTCAGACTAAATCAAAACAACGAACGAGTAAAGAGGCATCAGAAGAGGTCACATTCAGACAAATTTGATCTGATTTTCATTTATTAGTATTTAAACTGCTTCATTTTTCTGTCTGTGGACTTTATTTTTAAACATTAAAGTAGGGCTGAGCAATTAATTTGAATTATTTTCTGCAGAAGATTTAAAATTAAAATCAAGATTTCTTTCATTTCCCAACTTAGATTGTAAGTAGTTGCAAAGTTTGAAAAATATAAATACTGAAACTTTACAAATTCCATGATGGTGGCCCTGTCAGGTTTCACAAAAGCACTTTTATAGGCTTGTATGTTTTATTTTTAAGTTAGATTAAATATTGATCAGATAGAAACATGTTAACAAGCTGTGAGAGCTTCAGCTGTAGAGAGTAGAGAGTTCCACGCTGTTGGAGCAGCAAAACTGAACGCTTTCTTCCCCAGTTCAGTTCTTACACCAGGAACAGAAAGATGGAAAACATCACAGGACCGTCAGGCATGTTTGTAGTTCTCCAAAGAAGAGAGCATAAGTACAATGGAACTAAGCCAAGAATTGCTTTATATGTCAGTGTCAGCCAGTGCGTGTACCTTCGCCCACTTAAAGAGGGCAAACCAGAGCAAATGTACTGTTCACAATGATGTGTGAGGCGGCCATCACCCGTGACAAACCTCAATGCACTTTGAGGACTGGAGACATTTTAGAGGAGCACTGAAATACAGCACATCTCCATAATCAATCAGGGGAAGAAATGTTGCTGATACAAGCAGTTACCGGGCGAAGAACAAGATTTGTTTCTGTAGAAGAAACCGAGCTCGACCCTGAGTTTGCTGACCAAGCCTGCAATGTGTGCTTTAAAGAAAGCTCATGATCAAAAAAAAAACCACGTACTTATAATTGGAGACCAACTCAACTGGGTTTCCTTGTTGAGTTACCACTGTTAGGATATTTGCTGGTAACTCGCTTGAGTTTAAAAAGGCCATGAGCTTGGTCTTTTCAACGTTTAAAACCAGTTTCAGACTTCTCAGACTAGACTGTACAACATTAAAAGCAGCTTGTAAAAAAGCCTGAGTGAGTGAGGATGAACAGCAATAAATAATGGGATCATCTGCATAAAAGTGATAAAATGCATTTGACAGAGAAGAGCACAAACTATTGAAATATATTGAAAATAAAATGGGTCCCAGGACTGGGCCTTGGGGATTTAGTAATGTATTTTGACAACATGAAGGCAGAACTTTATTCATGTCATTTGGAGTTTTTTTGCTTTGAGAAGAAAAAAAATCGATTAAAATTGTAAATCTATTTTTGTTGGAAAAAAAACGGGATTTTGTTTTTAGGCCATATCGCCTAGCCCTTCTTTCAAGTAAAAAAAATATATGTTTATATATATTTTCTAAAAACACAAAGTTTCCCTGAAGCTCAGAAGGAAGTGATGACACTTCCTGCAACACAAATGTTTCACAAAAACAGAAAGTCCTCTTGACATTTGTACCTGAAACATGTTTGAAGAAGACGTCATCATCGAGACATTTTACCCTGGATTTAAGTGTTTTTGACTTAATAACCTCAAAACAGCTTCTGAATTCAACCAGACTGGAACTAAGAATTCCTTTAGTCAAAACAGCCTGATTTCTTCTCACAAAACTAAATTTATCGTTCATAGTCTGTGCAGTTAAGCTACACAAACCAACCAACCAACACTTTGTCAAAATAAATAAAACAGGATCAAACATAAAGTAGAGATGTGTTTCTGTTCTGGGTGTTCACTTCATAAATAGTTGTGATAGTGACTTAAATGGTTTATTTCACTTTCCTCATTTAAAACCATTTTTAAACTATACAGCCTTTTTTTTAAGCCTTTTGCTCCAAAATGACATCCTCATAAATAAAAGAGTGAATCTCTGCAACCATAAGGTCTGTTTGAATTATTTTGGTGTCATAATAAAAGTAAAAATATCAGTATGTGTGTCACTGGGACAGAGTAAATAAAGATAGAAGGCAGAATAATTAAAAATTCCATCCTCGCCTAAAAACAACCCAATTCCTTATTGTGAATATCTCTTAGAAATGATGCTGGAGTGGCTGTAAAACTCTAAAAATGAAGAATAAAACATTTTACATCATCTCTGCAAAGGACTATTGTTATAAAGTGATGCAGAGCAAAATTAGAGAGGTTTAATAACAATATGGTCAGGCGAGGATTTTAGAAACAGTGCCTAATAAGCCAAAGGTCAAAAATATATATTATGGCCAAACAAAAGCCAAATTTAATAAAGTGTTTAGAATGTCTATGTAGCACTTCCTCCACGTAATAAACTCTTTTGGATCATTGTTTTGACACTTTTTTATCAAAAATGCCTACTTTTGTTTATCAATAATATGAACTGGCTACCACCTTCTCATTTGTGTGTGCAGTTTGCTGAAGGTCGGAGTGACAGCTGAAAATGTGTTGAGTGTGATGCCACATTTCACCAGGTGGCGCTCTACAGATTTGGATTTTTCTGTTACTTTTTTTGCTTGGTGTTGACGTTGTGTTTGGTGTGTGTAAAAATGGCTTATATGGCTGTGTAGCTGAAAAATTCCTGTTTAATTTGATGTGCTGCATGACTATATTTCCACATGAATAATTCACTTTTCTGATGTTTTTGTTGGAGAGCATGAAGCATTCCTGTAATCAGGGACTTTGGGGCTGGACAGGTTAAATCTAAAGGACTACAAAAAGAGGTATGAAGAGGAGGAAAGAAATTACAGACACTTTAGTTGGATTATTGTTATGGAACTTTATTTACTTATTGACTTATCTTAGATACTTGACAGTTTACTTACTCTTAAGTCTCATGATGACACTATGTTGCCTCTTGATAATATTTTTGTATATTCAATAAGCCTCAGCTCCAGACTGAACCTTTTTGATCAGCTCCGTCCTTTGTCACATTTTGTGGCTGAAGTGATATATAAATACTTTTTTCTTAGTATTTCATGGGGGGTTGCGCGCAATGCTAATCAAATAAAAATCAGTAGGGTCCAAGTCATCTTTTCAAAACAAAATTAATTATCAAATATCTAAATCTGTTTCACTTTGATTCAAACTTGGGCTGCTTTGTATGGATTTCTTTGAATGAGGAAATGTAGAGAGTTCTGCTGGATTTTTTACAAAAGAAACAAAAACAATTTTATCTATTTTTTTTTTTTAAATATATTTTTTCGAAAACAGTCAAACACCCCCACGGATAAGCAGAAGAAGATTAAAACTGTTGTAATTGGGTGTACTGAACACCAAAAGTGTCATAAAAGTGAAATATAAAGTTTGGTACATCAGAAATGTCAAATGGGACTAATGGAGCCAAACTGTGCCAAGATTGGGCCTGACCACTCTGGAGTAAAACCTCTCTATCTTTGCTCTGCATCACTTTATCAGACTCAAACTTAACAGAAGTAATGTTCACATATTTTCACATTCAAATATGGCATTCACAGAATTCTGAAGCTGCAGCTGCGTCATTCCAAAGAGATATTCACAATAAAAACTTGACCATAAAAACAGCAGACCTTGTGGTTGCAGAGATTCACTCTTTTCTTTGTGAGGATGTCATTTTGGATCAGAAGGCTTGAAAATAAAATACTTTTCCATTTTAACCATAAATAACTCTAATACAGAGCAAGTGTTTACCTTCTGAAACGAGTCTTCGTCTGTGATGTCGTAGACTAGAATGGCCCCGTTGGAGTCTCTGTAGTAAATTGGACCTAACGCATGAAAACGCTCCTGACCCGCCGTGTCCTGGAATCACAAAAACAACCACCGATAAAGACTTTTCAAGTTTTTATGATGATTCCCAGCATGTCAGAAGAATAAAAGCGAGCGAGCTCTTACCCATATGGCCAGGTTAACTCTCTTTCCTGTGATGTTAAGCTTCTTTGTGAGGAAGGACGCCTGCAGAGGAAGAGGAGGAGGCCACCATCATCAATCATCATCATCATCATCATCATAATCATCATCATCAGGGTTAATGAGGAAACAACCAAATTCCAAACTCAGATTAAGTTTTCTTGCTTTAAGACTTGGGCTGGACAATGAATGGAAAGGGAATGAAAGAAATGGCATTACACCATGTAGGGAATGTAGAGTGGTTGAGAGGAAGAAGCAACTGAGGAAAATAAGGTTGAAAAGAGTCAAGGGAAGGAGAGGGGAAGGGTTAAGAATGAACAAGGTGAGGAAAGGCACATCGAAATGGCATGTGGATGGGAGAGAAGGAAAGGAGTGGGAGGAGGGAAGGACACACGCAAGAGAAGTAGGTAGGGTGGACTTAAAGAAAGGTGAAGAAGTAGGCAAGGCAAGGCTAGGTTATTTGTAGAGCACATACACAAGGGAATTCAAAATGCTTTACAGAACAAGAAAAATGCATTAAAATCACAACACAAAATAAAAACAACAATAATCATTATAAAAAACAATTTCAAAGAGAAGAGTGCAGATAAGATCCTTTCAGTCATATCACGGATAAATAGAGCTGTTTTGAGCCTAGATTTGAACACTCAATATTATTACCATCATTACCATTAAAATTTTTATCTTAACAATTTACTAATGTGATGACATATATATATATATATATTAGGGATGTGATGGTTACCAGTAAAATGGTAAACCACAGTAAAATTTCCCACGGTAGTCATTACCGTGTCCTACTAAAATTAACGATACTGTGTTTGATCACCACACTGTGTCAATAACTCACAGTGATGCTGCTCTTTGACTGGAAAAGCCTGAACTATGTGTGTCTGCTCCTCGGTGAAGCAACCCTCTCACGCACAGAGGCGCGCATGTGCAGTTTACATGTTTGGCCTCCGAGAAGTACTGTACAGCAGTTGGAGCCTCGCTCAGACTTACAGGTTTTCCCATTCAAACAGCTAAAGTATAAAGTCTGGTCAAAGTTTGGATTTTACAAGGATGTTGTCACCCTGTCTAAAACACCAAAATGCAGTGAAATACAAAAATGTGCGTGATTAAAACTGCTGTAACTCCTCGAGTAAACGAGCAGAGAGAGAGAGGATTCAGTGAGACATACCTGAGTGAATTATAGGAGGTTTATCAGGATTTTCTGAGTAAATAATGTATAAAGGTTGTAAATAACAGCATTAGTATCAATCTGGAGTGAGTTCTTGCCGGACTTTCACCGTTTATTCACTCTGTTTTTCGCTGTATTTCAAAGCAGATCATCTTTTTCCATCATAGTTCGTGTTTTATGTATTTAATCAATCGTAATTTGTAAATATTAAAGAAGGAGATGTGGAGGAGATCTGCCATGGAAAGGGGAGACCAGAGGAGAGTCATGAAGGGGGCTAACTGCTTCAGGGACTATTGTTTGCAAAACAAAAAATAAATAAATAAAAAGGCCTGGACATGGTCTAAAATAACAAGCTGTAACATGGACACTAATGCTGCAGGCAAACTTAAATGTGTGAGTGTTTGTAAAATAGGTTGAGTTTATTTTTGGTCATCTCAAAACTTTGAACATGTTCATTTACAATTGTTTATAAAGAGAATACTGTTTAGAGTTCAAATCAGTTTTTTTCTTTTCTTGTAATTACACACAGTTCAAAGCATTTATACCATAAATAATAACAAATACTTGCCAGAATTGTTGACTTTTATTTCTAATGAAAAAGTTTAAACAAATGTACTTATAGGACATTTCCTGACACAGTTATTGACAAAAAAGACAACAGAACTGTCAAAATTTAAAAAATAAAGGGGTTAAATGATTTCAAGACTGTGTAAAAGTACTTTTTGAATATTTTAAGCACACCACAACAATACCGTGATAATACTGATAAAACTAATTCATAATACATGTATATTTGATGATACCAGCATGATTTCCCTTTAATAAAAATGATCATAAATGTGTATTTTGCCCAAATAATCCTGTAATAACCTCAATAACACTGACAGAGTAAATTTCTGAGTGAATTAAATCAGGATTACAGGAGCTTCTGGCTTCCGTAGGAGCTTTAACAAACTCTCAGATTACCAAATAAAGTTGTTTTTTTAACTCTGGAGTCTCAAACCAACATTTTGTGACTTCAGCTTAAATAAATACTCCAGAAGTCAAAGTTCCCAGGGGTCAAATGTGAATTTTCTTGTCCTGCAGTGTTTCATTCGGCGGCTCGGTGGGAAAGAGAAAACCCTGTGACAGATTTATCAGCGAGTGTGTGAGCCAGCTCAGCTGACCGAACATGTGCTCTGACCTCCAAATAAGGTCAAACAGATCCACTGTTATTGTAATTGTCAGGATTATCGGGTTGTTTTGTCTCCTGCAGAGTCATTGAAATATTCTTAAAATACTAAAAATCTTTAAGGAAAGGCTCGTTATATTTTTTAACCTGTTCAGCCCCTTTTTAATCCTCCTGCTCCAAAACAACATCCTTAAGAAAAGAGTGAATCTCTGCAACCACAAGATCCATTTAACTATTTGCTGTCAAAATAAAAGTAACACTTGAGAGATTTGCCCAGATGTGAATTATCAGTATATGTGTTACTGGGACGGAGTAAATGAAGATAGAAGTCAGAATCATTTGAACATTTCATCCTCGCCTAAAAAAAAAACAACTTTTTATTGTGAATATCTGTTTGGAATGATGCAGCTGCAGCTTTAGAACTCTTTGAATGAATTTCAAAATATGTGAACATTACTCCTGTTAAGTTTGAGTCTGATAAAGTGATGCAGAGCAAAGTTAGAGAGGTTTTACTACAGAGTGGTCAGGCCCAATCTTGGCACAGTTTGGCTCCATTAGTCCCATTCGACATTTCTGATATACCAAACTTTATATTTCACCTTTAGGTCACTTTTGGTGTTCATTACACCCAAATACAACAGATTTTATCTTCTTCTGCTTATCCGAGGCAGTTTTTGAAAAAATCTACAATAAATAAATATTTGTTTTGTTTCTTTTGGGAAAAAAACTAACAGAACTCTATATTTTCCCATTCAAAGTGAAACAGATTTGGATTTTTGATAATTCATTTGCTTGGTGTTGACGTTGTGTTTGGTGTGTGTAAAAATGGCTTATATGGTTGTGTAGCTGAAAATGTCCTGTTTAATTTGATGAGCAGCATGACTATATTTCCACATGAATAGTTCACTTCATATGTTTTTGTTGGAGAGCGTGAAGCATTCCTGAAATCAGGGACTTTGGGGCTGAACAGGTTAAAATATTTTTATAATTAATACAAACCAGCAATTCAAAGGAAGTTGGGTCGTTGTGTGTAACATGAAAAAAGCAGAAACTGAATACACAACAAAATCAAGATATTAAAGAGGTCAATAATGTTCAACATTTTAAAAATCCCTGGATCTTGAAACTGTTATGATTGTTTTATGACAAGCTTGCTGTACCACTGCAGGATTTTTTCTTTACTTTAAATCGTCCAAACTGCTGCCTGTAACATTTGTTATTGTCCGAGGGGATGTATTTTAAAGCTCTTTGGGACTTCTTACCTCCATTGCACAGTTTTTTACTTTAATACTCTGTCTTGTTTTTATATATGTTTTTATGTGCAATAAATAAAATGAAACAAAACAAGCTGATGAGGTTTTTTTTATTATTATTCTCTAATTTTGAATTTGCTGCCTGCAAAATGTTTCAAAAAGCTGGAACAGGGTTGACGAAAGACGGGATGTGTTGATGACTGATTAAAAAAGCTCCTGATGGAACATTTCACAGGTGAACCGGTTGATTGGAAACAGGTACGCGTCTTCGTTGGACATTAACCTGTTCGGCCACAAAGTACTCCAGAATGCTTGCTCGCTCTCCAACAAAAATGTGACAAAAAGTGAACTGTTTTCAAAATCCACGCCTGACCATACAGTTACAAAACCTTTCTAATTTGGCTCTGCATCACTTGATAACAATAGTCCTGTGCAGAAAATGATGCAAACATATTTTATTATTCATTTTTAGAGTTTTACAGGCACTCCAGCATCATTCCAAAGAGATATTCACAACACTTTGAATGTCTTAAAGTCACTAATATTGTTTTTACAGTTATGAATCATCTCATTAAGTGTTTTATTGAAAAGTAAGCTCTTAACTAATGAAGAACAAATATCTCTGATTTGATGTAAAAGTAAAATCCTGATGGTTTTAAGTTTGAAGAGCACAAGCTCTCCAATTAACAGATTAAAACAGCTTCATCATTTACAACCACACCTTGAACTTTAATAAGAATCACCTATGAATGTTTTTATTGCTGCAACAATAATCAGATCATAAACGAATGTTAAAGATCATTTTTTTAGGGTGCAGCAGGTGACAGCAGCGTCTCAGTCTGTAAAAATCTCCTCTGTGTTTTTTCTATTTGATCTCATTTTCAGCTCGTTTCTATAAATTCCTCTCGATTGTTTGCTGTTCGGCCTTCAGCTCGTGAATCATCGCCTGCGTCATGACAAAGGTGAAGTGTTACACAACGATAACGCACCACACACGGCATTGTGGGAGTCAAAGCACACGCGTCAACACGCCCTGATCCTTCATCACCTGGAGACACATCAGAAAACTGCAACACTGATTTAAACAAAATGTCTTAAAAGCTGCTTTTTGATTACTTTGTCTTTAATTTGGGTAATTTACAGAAAAAAATGACCCACCAAACTGAATAAAAAGCACAATAAATACAACATACACGTTTATTTTCCATGCTTTATGATTATTTTCCCACTTATCCAACAAACATGAAGGTCTGAAGAGGTCGCACTAGGCAGCAGGACACGGATCGACATTTTCAGATTTAACAGAGGACGGATTATTCTGGAAAAACAGTCAGCTGATAAAACAATAGCGAGGGACAATTGTCACATTCAGATCAAACGCAGGCAGCAGAGAATTCACAAATATGAGCACATCTGCTGCTAAAGGAAGCTGTGAGAAAACAAATCAGGATTTATTTGTTTATTTTCCCTTATTTATTTATCTTTAAATATTTTTTCTTTAATAACAGATTTTTCATATGTGTATGTAAGAATATGCGAATGCATGTATTTTCATATGAATATGTATGTGTGTACATACACTTTATTAGCAAGACTATTCGCTCACCCTTCCTAATAATCAGAATCAGGTGTTCCAGTCACTTCCATGTCCACAGGTGTATAAAATCAAGCACCTCGGCATGCAGCATGCTTTTACAAACATTTGTGAAAGAATGGGTCGCTCTCAGGAGCTCAGTGAATTCCAGCGTGGAACTGTGATAGGATGCCACCTGTGCAACAAATCCAGTCCTGAAATTTCCTCGCTCCTAAATATTCCACAGTCAACTGTCAGCTGGATTATAAGAACGTGGAAGTGTTTGGGAACGACAGCAACTCAGCCATCAAGTGGTAGGCCACGTAATGGATGCTGAGGCGCATAGTAGGGATGATCCGATCGTTATCGGCCGATATGGACCCTACACCGATTGATCGGTGGGCTCTGAAAGCCCCGATCAGAAAAACCGATCACATTTAAAAGGCTGTTTGAAGGCCAGTTTCTGCAGTGTTTCCTCCGCCGCTCCTTCCGCAGCATCATGTCGCCGCCTTCACAGCAGAGTCCTGCATTAAGTTGGGTGTAAAAAACAGGTCATAGCTGTTAAAATAGTGCTGAGTAGAGTTACTACTTCTCATCAGCAGATAGTGGACAGGTGACAGGTTTCTATTCAAAGTTTGGGCGTATTATTATTTTGAAACACACACACCGGACCGATAAACACGCACAGAGTGAGAGAGTAACAGTACTCACGATGCAGAGAATACTTTGTCAAGTACTGGCTGACTCTGAATCTGAGGAATATTTACTCTCTGAGGATGACGGTCAGTTGTCCAGTGAGGACCAAACTGGCATCGTGTCCGTGCGCAGCGGGAGCGGCTCTGCGCGCCATTACCGTCCCTGAGCAGCATTTACGGAGGCAGAAGCTTTGGCTCTTCTGGGCTGGTGAGTGAGGGGACTGGTCTGGGATGCAGGGAAGCTCAAAACACCGTGAAAAGTGACGGTGTTAGCGGGAATGAGAAAGACCGCAGAGCTCTGGTCAGACGAGGGAGAAGCCGGGGATTATCACAGTGCAGGCAGCAGAGGCGTTCATGGTCGGCCCGTAAATTACAGTGATGATGATGGGTGGGAAAACTGACCACTTTGAAACTATAGCCTTTTTAAATCTTGATAGCAAAATTGAATATTTTCTTGAAAAACTCTGGTGCCTAAAGGGTTAATAATCCACTTTTAAATGCAATCCAGGCTTTTGAAGAGAGGGAGCATAAACAGCTGGTAAAATATATTGCTGAATTAATCCTAAAAACAGACTCACATGTGATGTGTATTTTTCCTGATATAGTCTGGAGGCATCATCATTGTTCATCCTTTTCGCTGGTGTTAAAAAAGCTAACTAAAGATTGCAAAATCAGCAATATCGTAGAATCGCAATTTAAATCTGCTGTCAAGTGTCATCTGTTCACGCCGCCACAGCTCCCCGGTGAGCCTGCTGCTGAAAAAAATCCTAGAGGAAACACTGTTCTGTTTCAGGATAAAGTTTAAGAATGTGGATGTGACATTATAATTAAAGGAGAATTGCAGTTTATCATAATTTTGGTCTTATTCTGTTCAGTCATTAGCTGCAAATTTGTCTGGTTTAGGTTAAACTGGTAAGTGCTAATAGGTTTCATGATTAGGGTAAGGAGTGCAGTGTGCAGAGAAAGGATAGAGATTTTTATTTTGCTTATCAGAAGTATGTCTCAATTTTACTTATTCATTAATTTTATTTATCTATTTTCATTATTATTTATTAACTGAATATAAAACTGCCTTTTTTTGTTTAAAATGATTTTGAAGCCTTTTTTCACCTTACTTGGAGAGTAAGGCAAGTAATTTTTATTTATTTTAATTTCATTGTTATCTATTGCACTTGACAGGTAATTCTACTTGTTTATTGTATTTATTTGTTTTAGCACAAATAGTTTTGCCTCTTAAAGTGGTGCACAAGGCTAGACTGTAAATACAGGACATGTAGTATGACTGATTATTCTCTCTCTGATCGGTGGTGATCGGTGATCGGCAGATATGTGAATCCTCTGGGTTTCCATGGCCGAGCAGCTGCATCCAAGCCTCACATCACCAAGTGCAATGCAAAGCGTCGATGCAGTGGTGTAAAACAAGCTGCCACTGGACTCTAGAGCAGTGGAGACGCGTTCTCTGAAGTGACCAATCACGCTTCTCCATCTGACAATCTGATGAACCAGTCTGGGTGTGGAGGTTGCCAGGAGAACGATACTTGTGGGACTGCATTGCAACAGGCAAACACTTTTATAGGCTTGTATTTGTTTTTTTTATTAGACAAAATATTGATCAGAGAGAAACATGTTAACAAGCTGTGAAAATCCCTCAGCTTTCAGTGTTTATGTAGGCAAACCTGCCTGTGTTAAAACTACATAATCAACATTTTCTGACACACACTTTAATTTTAAGAGCGAAATTCTGATTGATTTAGGAATATATTTTGACAACATAACGGCAGAACTTGATTTATGTCATATTTGCTTTGAGAGGAAAAAATCGAGGCCATATTTCCCGGCCCTACTTCATAGGGATGTCCCGATCCAATATTGATATCGGATATCGGTCAAAAAAACAAATATCAGATTATATCGGCCTGCATCCTAAATCTCCGATATCAGCACTCCGATACAAGCAGTCCATTCTAATATATTTATTTTTTATTTTATTCAGTTGTAGAATATGCTTATGTTTAAGTTCAACACAGTGGTTATTTTGCAATTGGTGAAATATGTTTTTGTTTGATTTATTGGGGTCACTTTTCAGGGTCTTCTAATATTTTTTTATTCATGTTGTTTTAATTGTAGTATATTCTTATGTTTAAGGTTAAAATTTATTTAACCTATTGGGTAATAACAAATGGGTCAGTTTTTCTCATACCTACTATTGCAGACTACTGTTCTCTGTTTGAGTAATCTGACCTGATCAAGCCTTTTCTTACAGTCCATACTACATAATAAGTAATAAAAGTCTGTATGATTCCTGCTGATATCGTATCGGATTGATATCGGTATCAGGCAATACTCAAGGCTGCAATATCGGTATTGTATCGGAGGTGAAATAGTTGTATCGGGACACCCCTACTACTTCAACCTACATCTTTTTTGATTATCAACAGGTTTGTGTTTAATGATTTTATTCCTTGTTTGTCCTCAACATTTATGTAACTGAAATAAAAACATTCATTTATCCATCCAGGGAGTTAAGAGTTGAAAATGTTAGAGAAAAGGCAGCAGACGGGAAGCAAATGAGATCGAAAAGGAGACGATAAAGCTGATATATGTGACTGATATGTTGGAAATATTGGCAGATTTAATCATACCCAAAGATACTGGTATTTAACTTTTAATACTATTATCTGCCAACACTGATATCAAACCAACAATACTGTGCATCCCTATGGTTCAATAAACCTTTTTAATAGGGCTGGAATGATTAACTTTTCTCCAGATTCGATGTTTTAAGTGCTGACTCGATTTAAATTACAATGCCATGATATTGCAGATTTTTGCAATCTTTAGTTAGCTTTTTTAACACCAGTGAAAAATATGAAAAATGTTGATGCCAACAGACTACATCAGGAAAAATACACATCACATGTGAGTCTGTTTTTAGGATTTATTCAGCAATATATTTTAATTAGCTGTTTATACTCTCTCTTCAAAAGCCTGGACTGCATTTAAAAGTGGCTTATTAACACAGACTAAAATGAAGCATTTAAATTTGGAAAAAAAAAACAATTTTTGAACAAAAAAATATACTAAAAAATCGTCAAACAAAAATCCTGATACTTATGTGAATCGAGTTTTTCTCCCACCCCTACTTTTTAAAGAGACGACTGGAAAGAAAAAAGGCAGTCAACTTTTATGGTCATCTAAGATTTTTTTTTTTTTTTTTACAAATGATGTTTGATGTCTCACAAAATAACAAAACAATGAGATTCTTGTGACTGAAATTCACGAGTGTTCAATGTCCAAAACTTTTTTTTTTGTTGCCAGCGTAGCAAAACAACTATCAGCTTCTTCTATTTCTAAGTTTCGTACTTAAATTCTCATATTCATCTGCAGCAGAAATTGCTGTAAATTAACATACTGTAATATATTATAAAATAGGCACAACATATGAATAGAATGTGCAGCTTATAGCTGAAAAAGATTAAAATACTTTAATGTAATTTCTAATTTTATCACTGTTGTGATAAAGCTTAAGCCTCTTCTGATGGATGTGGTCGTGTTCAAGCTCCTTTATAAACTAAAATAAAACACAAATGCAGAGGAAATATGGAAAATATCTGCAGCTTGATAAATCCAACAGAAACTTCTCCTCATAGGAAAAAAAGATGTCAAATCAGGAACTTTCCCCTCGGACTGATCTCGTGATGGACGGACAGTTTGACGACGTGCCGCTCGTGCTTTAATCGTCTGATCTTCGTGTTTAACGCTCAGTTTTACGCTGGAGAATCCGTCCAGGAATAGCAACACTCAGAGAGAAACTTCATCCAGCTGTGGTAATACTTCAGTGAAACAGAAATGAACCCAAAGTTAATAAAGAAATCATATTTTTAGATCCAAAGCTGCAACAACCAGAGAAATGTAAAAGGTCATGGATCAAGAAGAGCATTTGAAAAAAAAATAAATTACGTAACTTTGTTTCAGCCACATATATTTACTGGAATATTAATTATATTATTTGTATAATATTAATTATACAAATTATAAAACTGATGCATGAGTACATTTAAATATTTCAATTTTTTCAAGATTTAAAAGCTGTTTTTCTTGTTTTACGTCTGCGATAATTTGCTGTAACATTAAAGAAACAAGTCCAGTATTATCAAGCACAGAGCTTGAACTCTTGACCTGAAATATCCAAATCAGCAATAATGAATCAAAAAAATATTGGCATAGATATCGGCAAATCCTAATATCATGCTGAGGTCTAATGCTGAAAGATCTAATTGTGATTTTTCTGGCAGATTTTGCCATTTCTATAAAATTTTTGATTTTCTTCACATCAAGCTTCAGTGTAATACTCACAATTTACAGTTTAGACAACAGTAAAGAAAGTAGAAAAGCACTCGCCAGGGCCACAGTCCCCTCAACCCGTGTTGAATAAACCCGCGTTGACTCCCTAAATTTAGTGTGAAAACTGTATTATTTTCCCCTGGTGCATCAAGATGATGTCATCATATTGATGACATCGTCAGCGCAACGAAACACGTCCATGTAAACAATGATGAATGGTGAACAACTGATGATACAAAGGTGGATGAAATTTGTTGCTGAAACGCAAAGAGTCAAGCAAGTTACAGTTAATGTTAATGTTAATGTTAAAGTTAATGTTATGCCGTGGGCACGTCATGCCAACATCATCCATGAATTAGCAGGTTGACCTGGGTTTGATGTTCCTACTGAAGCTGATTTGTATAAAAACCTGTGTTGCTTCCAGGGTCAAAATGCAGATTAAACCCTTTCAAACTGCCGACAGGAGCCGATTGTTACCGGGTTAAAACTGTTTTTTAGCCAGTGTGAAAGGGGTATGAGGGGCCCAAAGTGCCAGGAAAGCAGCAGCAGCCTGAAGTGTTGATACGAGGCTCCATCCTTGAAACATGTCGTCACTTCCACACAAACGTGCAGGAAAGTCTTTGTTTCCTGTTGACCTTTGGGCGACTCTGTCACTGAATCTAATTGTTGTTTCTTTTTCTACAGTTTCCATCAACTTGATCCAACAAGCAAACAAACCCAAACGAAGGACTTTACGGGAGATTCTGGCTTTAGACTTTGACACCAGAACATACGAGGACGTCAAAAAGCAGCGAGGTGTTTCTAACACAAACAACCTCCTCAGACACGCCGTGGCGATCGGTTCAGGGAGCTCGGCTGTGAGTGATTACAGACTCTCCATCATGGAAACGCTGCATCACGCTTCCTGGATGTTTCTCCCTCCTGAAGAGTTTGGACGGAGCGACGGTCTGTAACCTGATCGCTGCAGATTAAAAACCAAAACAGAGTGGAGCAGCTGCTTCAGAGAGGATGAAATCAGATATGCAAACAAACAGGAGCTGTAAAAGCTTTTCATCAGAGGAGTTAGCACAGCTTAGTTTGCATGTTGGAGGTTTATCTGAGCTGTCAAGAAAAACAGCTCCATGTTCAGACCAAACACAGACATGGAAAAACTGTCAGCAGTTCCTCATGTCCTATTATATAACCTGTTATTAACGGCTTTTATTATTTGCTCTGTTGAGTTTTCATGCCTCCAAAATCTCTCTCAACACTTTAAAACAACTAAATCACAAAGACGCTCTTTTTTCAAGCAACTTACTGATAAGAAAGTCCAACAATCTGCTTTTTCAGAGCTTTGGTGTTTTAACAAAGGATTAAATCAATAAAATTACAGTGACGTTTTTGTTCTCAAAAACTACCAAGAGCTGTCAGAGTGATGACAGATTTGAGGACGTTACAGAGAAAAACTCAAGAGATAATTTTAGTTTTTGTTGTATAAAGAGGAAGCAGAAAGACACCTGCAGAGGAAAAGAGGAAATAAATCAGAAACTGAACTTAAATATCCGATTAATTTGCATTTTTAGAGGGTAAATAGTTTTGTTAATGTGTGAGACAATGCACAAGAATATGAAGAGAAAAAGAGAAGTTTGCAGCATTCCTTAAGACAACATTTAACATGAAAGTACTCAAATACTTACAACATTTAAAGTAATCTGTGTGTTTTTATAAAACAAAATATAAATTGATCTGAGGCTGGATTCATCAGAGCTTTACGCCCTCATCCTGCTGTCATGAGTCCTATTTAATACAACAAGGCAAATTTCTTAGGGATGCACGATATATAATTTTTGGCCAATATCTGATATGCTGGGTTTTTTTTATTTGTTATTGTTAATACTGATATTTCTGGTCAAGAGACAAGCTCTGTACTTCACAAAAATTGACTTTTTTCTTCCGTTTACAGTATATTTTTGTGAGGGACAGATGCGAAAACAAACAGCTTTTAACTTTTGAAGACATGAAACCCTGGATATTTAAATTTACCCCTGCAGTGATGAGAAGATACATCAAAACTGTCATTTTGTGTAGTTTGCAGATATTCAAGTCAATAGATGGCTGATATGTGTGGCCAATAAATCAGATTTAAATACCTGCAAAAATTTAAATATCGGTCGATACCAATACTTAACTTTTTAGTCAAACTGATAATATTGTGCTTCCCTAAAATGTACCTATATATTTCAGTCTTTGTTCACTGACTCCACTGCAGCAGAATCATGCCAAAATGTTGAAAAACACAAAAAACAAGCTTTGACACGCGTCCAATGATTCACAAACAAACTGAATGTGGTTTGTGAAAATAAAACATCATTCACAAGTAATGAATTTTGTTTTGCAAATAAGAAATGTACCAATCAAACAAATACAGCATGTTTTACACATACATAGAAAGATATTTCTTCAATTACAAAAATAGCCTTGTGCCAAAAGTCACGTGACAACCGTAAGATTGTGCCATAACAGGTTTTTGTTGTTGAGGAATTGATGTGTCATACTTTGAGGTTCTTTTTAAGTACTTGAGGGATTTATTTTTGAAATTAAAGAACTATGTTTCTTTGTATGTGTAAAAGCATGCTCTACTTGTTTGATGGGTATGTTTCTTATTTGCAAAACTAAATTTGTGAAAGATGTTTTATATTTGCAAACCACATTCAGTTTGTTTGTGAATCACTGGATGCGTGTTAAAACATTTTTTGTGTGTGTGCGATGTTTTGGCATGATTCTAACTTCCTGCAGAAGGAAAAGTTACATAATTCAAAGAGTTTAACAGTATCGTATTATCCAGCAGACATACGTTTTTGAGTGTTTTGAGTCTAAGTTTGGGTTAATTAAGAAGCTTTCATAGCTCACAAATGCCCTTCCCACTTCAAAAAACCTGAACCAACCTTCACTTTACCATGGCTGCTGAGTTGCTGAGGATGACTGATCCACAGCAGCAGTCATGATAAAATTGTTGACTAAAGACTGCGATCCCAATTTGCTGAGCACGTACATGATAGAACTGTAGCTGCAGTGATAGTTCCTGATAATAACGAGCATTTCTTGCAACAAAAAAGCAAAATGCAAGCAATTTTGAAGCAACACCTTAAATATATAGCACCAACAATAATTTTGCACAATCAAGAGATGTTACAGGACTTTACACACTTATTAAAAACAAGAAACTGCAAAAATAACAGCACCTGTGACCAGTGTTTTTGATCCCTGCATCAAAACAACCTAAATATCGTTTGATTTATTCACTAACAGTATCCACTGTTTAAAAACCAAAATCATAACCACCCTTAACAAGTGAATTTCACTCTCTGCCTCCCACTTCTGTCAGCTCAGGTGATCACAGAAACCCGCCAGGCTCATATGTCAATCACAAAACCACCTCCACCCTCCGTTTCGCAATAAACCCCGCTCTCCCGGGATGACCCCAATGTTGAAACACGCGTCCCCAGACAAGTGACAGCAACAAAAACACCCCCCACCCTGCCTAAAACAGCCCCTTCCTGCCTAAAACACCCCCGCCGCCCCCTACTTTCCCCCTAAAATGGCATAAAGGACATTTATGTACATTGGCTACCTGTCGGAGCCTCCCAAACATGCTAGCATCAGAGCTAAGTCAGCACGCTGGCCGCTTCCTGGGTGTCTTACCTGTAGAGTTGTGATGTGTTTGTCGTTGAATTTGTTCTCGCAGTATCTCAGCACCAGGGACGTCTTCCCCACGCAGCCCTCGCCCAACAGCACCACCTTGAACGAGTAGGTCTTGCTGCCCGTCCCTCCGGCAGCCATGTCGGGGAGTTTGATACAGGAACACAATCAAAACAAGCGCCGCCGAGCTAACCGTGCTAATGCTAACTGAAGTCCTGCGCAGCTCACATCGGCTTCACACTCCAGAAAAAACGCTAAAATATAAAAGAAGACGCCTTGACAGCAGACATGAATACGACTGTCACTAATATATAACAGTTAGTAAGGCGCTAATGGGTCTAAACAGTCAGCTAATTCTCTTTTAAAGACAAAACGAGAGCCTGATTTTCACCCAACTAATGGCGTCTCTGTGAGCTAGTGGTTAGCCGGCTAGCTTAACCGAAGATCGTCTATGCTTGGGAAGATGGATCACTACGTTCTTTACCGCGAGCGGGCACGAAATTGCTGCACATAAAGACTGGGCGATATGTCGAGTTTTAGAGATTTATCGATACACAGTATATCAAGCATCTTGATAGTTATTACAGTATTCAGAAAAAACATGTAAACCCTTTTCAGTCATTTTACTCTTTTTTTGTAATTAAAGGGCTTTTTCTTAATATTATTGCCTTTTCAGACATTTTAACATTTTAACATTTACTTCATATGTTATATTTCAGGAGATTTTTTTTTGTTAAAACGTCATATATGATTATTTGCTCAATAATCTGTCACAGTTAAAGTATAAGGCATGTTTGGACTTTAATTTTAATTTTCTAATTTTTAATACATCTTAAAATGTTGGACTTAATTTAAGATATTGGACCTATTTTTTCACATTTTTACCTTATTCTTAGAATTCAATTTTTTATTTTACTGTGCATAATGAAAAAAGTGGACTTCAATATTACCAAATACATTTGTGAAAAATAAAAATCCTTCTTCAAGTATGTTGAAAATAAATGGATGTATCTTTGAACCTAGACACATTTCCCAGGCCTTCCAGATATGAATCATACTTTAGAAAAATATTAAAATAGCAAAGGCCACACAGGTCGTAACATCAACAAGAGGGAATTGAAAATCATAATAAGCATGAACTGAGACTGTTTAAAACATATATTAAGCTTTAAATCATTGTGTCAGTTGTAAGACATATGTTTAAACAATTATGAAAACGAAACCTACTCCTATGTGCAGGCTATCTTTAACTAAGATGCCATTTTAAGCCATAAACTTGCAAAGGAATACCAATTTGTCTTTGCTTACCATTTAATTTCAGAGCTTACAGTGTGAGGTGCCCTGTGGTGCTTTTTTAGGTGTATTTACGCTCGATTTTATTTCTAATTTTGTTGATTTATCGCTGCACCGGCACCAGACCTGCCTGTGGAATACTTCTGATCTGTAGCCACAGCCTGTGAGACTGGCTCCAGATTTCATACCAGAGTGAGACCTCTTCAGATTTGCCTCCTCTGTGCAGCGTCACGTGATGACGTAGTCTGCTGAATGTCTGACGTTTCTTCACAGGATCATCAACAAGCTGAACATCATCAGAGTTTCTCATGTGAAGACAATTTCATCATTACTCACGCGAAATCTGAACAACAGTCTGTCTGAATGATTGTAGGAGACGTCAGAGGATGATTAAATTTACAAATTGATCAAAATTATTGAGAAAAAAAACTCCATAAAAATCACATCAATTAATTTTGACGACATTTTTGTGACAAATGTGTTTTTAGTTTAGAAATAAAATGCAGCAAAAGCATACAAAAGAGTACAATGACTTTAAGGGATATATCAGAAGTCCCTAAACTTGGCCATGGTATAAAGGTTACAGTATGTTGTGATATCTTATTAAAGATTTCTTGTGTTTAAGGTGACACAAATGAATGTGATCCTTCAATTTTAATTGACAACCATTTCACTAAAATTTCTCCATGCACTGACATTAAAAAGTGACTAAACATGACAGGAAGCCCTCTCTACTGGTTTAGGCAGAGCATTTTTATATATTATAGCAAATGAATTAAAATGGTACATATAGCCTATAGTATTGATTTAATTTCTATTGTTTTTTTATTCCCAAACATCGGCAGTTTAGTATGCAGATAATATTCTTGATATCCTCGTTATGCACCCTTAATGTAAAAATGGATATACCAGAATTCCCTAATACATCAAATAGTAAAGAAAATTTAAACCAATCCTGAGAAATAAACTTGGAATTATTTACAAAATCCATGTATTGTGCTTCTTCTTAAAATGCTCTAAATGCAATAACATAATTTGGCACTAAAATTATGCATCAAAGACTGTCTAAGACAGTGGTCACCAACCTGTAGATTTTGATCTACTTGTAGATCTTTTAGACAAGTCGCATAGATCTTTAAGACTTGATGCTTCATCCTTCATCTGACACACAGGTCGACCTTTTTGCTTATCCATGACAAATCTGGTGAATCCAGCTGCTATGCAAGATTAAGTGGGTCTGACTGGTTTCTTTCCATCTCAATAGTTTTTAATATTAGAAAGATATTAAGATGAACTAAATTGTGTTTTATGCCAACATTGTTCCAGTCCTGAGTGATGGGTTTTGCTTTGTATTAGGCTGCATACATTGTAAAGTGCTCATGTGATTTTAAATCCACAGAATCTTTATTCTCAAGTCCTGTCCTTTCTCACATTTATGGATTGAAGATTGAATCTTTTATTGTGAAGTAGGGCTGAACAATTAATTGCAAATTAGATTAAATCGCAATATGGCTTGTTGCAATTTTCAAATCGCAAACAGTGCAATATTTTTTAACACAAAATGTGTTGAACATTTTGGCATTGTGATGTAGTTTCTTGCAATTTCATGCCTATTTAACCTTTTTAAACCCAGTTTTTCCAACTTTATGCCTATCTTGCTCCCATTCATCTTTTTTTTTTGGCTACTGTCAGACCATGTTTGGAAATTTTTCATGTTTTTGAAATTTAATCCCAATTTTGCTGCTATAATCAATTCTCCTGAGTCACTTTTGAATTTTTTTGCCTTTTTTTTTTGCAATTTCACACCTTTTTTAGACCTATTAACTTTTTTCTGCTTTCGTACATTTTTTTTACCCAGTTTTTACAATTTCATACCTATTTTGCTTCTGGTCTTCACTTCTCCGCTTTTTCTCAAATCTTTTATCCTTAAATTGATTTAATGTCATATTGGTTATACTATAAAACAATCTACTGCTTATGTTTGTTTAAGAATACATAAGATGAGAACATTAAAACAGTCACACAGTAAATCACAATTGCAATATTGGGGGAAAATATAGCAATTAGCTTATTTTCTCAAATCATTCAGCCCTATTGTGAAGTTTGATGATGATCATTAAAATCAGAAGTTTTGTTTATGGTTCTCAGTGAATTTAGGCAAGTAGATCTTGCCATCTCAATTAGCGTCATAGGTGATCTTCAGCTGAAAAAGGTTGGTGACCACTGGTCTAAGAGGAGATAATGTAAATAAAGTTTGTTTTTTTTTAAGTGAAGAAAATCTAAATGACTTCATTAAAGGGTAACATAGAGCCCTCTGGTGGTCAGGCAGATGCATCACTTACTTAATGACCCACATGTTTTTAATTTGCTCATTTATTTTATTAACATTTCTTAAAATAAGAACAAACATTTTCAGCAACATTAAAAGAAGTCATTTTGGAGCATGATTCGACAGGGAGCTAGAGCTCAGGTGGTTGATTAAAACACGTGTGGTAAAGAAATAACTTTCAACAATTTCAGCATCAGTCTCAAGGTTCAAACGGATTTATTATTCAAATGCAAGTATAATAGATACAATCTGCCTTTGGTGTTTGTTTACTTTTTATAATAAGGACACAAAATTATCTTTAAAAAGTCTTTTTTATTGTTTGACTACATTCATATTGCTTTAAATTCACTGATTGATCTTCAGATGCTTCTACAAGTTTCTCCCCACAAAGGTTTTGATCAGTAAAGTTTATTAATCACACACATGAACAAACTGAAAAAGCACACATGATGCATTCAGGAACCTCCCGCAGAGTCAGGAAATAATCCGTTTTTTTATTCTCCTCATCAGGAAACAGAACAGCAGCTGTCTGATTGTAACAAGGCGGAAATAATTAAATATCCTGCACGCATGTCTTCATCAGCAGATTACACTCTCTCTGCTCTGCTTTATGAGGACGTTTGTCTTCCTGTGAATTCTTTTATGGCTTTAAATGTAAAATAATAACACATAAAGAAGAGCATTTTCATAATTTAGTTTTACTCCTTAAAAATGTGAATATTTGGCTTTTGTTGCATTAAAATCTGATTACTTCTCACACATTATTTATTTGCAAATAAAATCATTTTCAACTTTGTGATGATAGATTTGTAAATAGAAAAGACTGAAAGAAACTTTGTGACTGTTTAATAAATAAGATAAAATTCTTCCATCATTGAGGTAGAAGTATTTCTCTAACTAAACTCTTCCTTTCAGTTGTGGCGTCTTTCCCCACCGTCAGAGCGTTCTGCAGTTGATTAATCTGGTCTGGGGTCGGTGCCGAGTCCTCGTGGTGCAGCCTTATCCAGGGCTCACCTGAAAACACAGACATCAGAGAAGGTTCCTGAATGCACCATAACTATATCTTTAACCATTTCTCACCTTTCTTGACGCTCTGGCCAAGTGACACGAGTAGCTCCGCCCCCACGCTGTGATTGACAGGCTCTCCCACCTTGGATCGCCCTGCCCCAAGTTTGTGGAGAACTTCAGCGAGGACCAGACCGTCTACGTCCACGATGATGCCTGTTTAAAAGTTTAATTTTGGTTTCATTTTGATGTTGAAATGCAAATATTTCTACCGTTCATTTAAGGGACAGTTGAGTATTTTTGAAGTGGGGTTGTTCGAGCTCCTTGTGGCCACTAAGTTCATTCGATGCAGTAGAAAGTTCTCTCCTCTCCCTCAGTAAGCTAAGTCTGTAAAAGTCTGATACGCTGAATTAGCAACAAAGAGGGAAGTATCGTACCAGGAACTAAGGGGATTTTCTCCACCTACAGATCATAATTAGGTCCTTCAGGTTTGGGACATTTTTTACAGTTTTACTTCGGGAACTGAAGAATGTCCACAAACCACCGGGATTTAGAGACCGCATCGTCACCAGTGTTCTCTGACTCAGACAGATGCTGAAGTTGGCTAACCTGACACGCTAGAGCAATTCCATGTTGGAAATATTTCACTTATCCATCTGGGAAAGAGCCGTTTGAAAATGTTTTCAGGGGCAGAACCTTCAAAAACAACGGCAGCTTGTGATTTGACGATTGTCCAGCTCCTCACACTCATCACAGACCAATCCATATCAAGCAACGCTGCTATGTATGACGTAGCAGCTAAACGTAGTGGCTAATGGCTCACAAAGGCAAACAACAGTTAACAGTTGCGGCTAACAGTTAATCAGTTAGCAGATAACTGTTCTTAACTGTTGTTTGCCCTTGCTAGCCATTAGCTTAAACTTCCTCAAGACCATCATTTCAAATTAAATTATACGACACAGATGCATCATTTAACACTTATATGTGACATGAACCTCGTCAAAGACAATCCCCACAAAGTACACTTATGAGGAGAGCAGATTGGGGCAAGTATCACTGAGTTACTATGATGACAACAGGCTAAACGGCACTAGCTGCCATTATTTTCAAACATGCAGTCCCTTCCTGTTGTCGTCACATCCGCTGCTCCCACTGCTCTTGCCTCTCTTCCCTGAGTGGGCCGTGAAGCATTTAGCCGAGTGAAGCCATTGGACAAGACGGATATGCAGGATTTCAGAATCAGGCAGGTCTGTCTGCTCTGCAAGGCTAGAAGTTGGCAGCAGTAGCACTCGCTTCGCATCCGCATCCTCTCTTGTCATGGTCACTCGTCTTTAATTCCCCACGCTGTCTCTTCCCCACACCACTAACAGTCAGAACAAAGGAATTACAAAACTTGATAAAAGTTACAAGAGGCTGACTTGATGCTTCATCCTTCATCTGACACACAGGTCGACCTTTTTGCTTATCCATGACAAATCTGGTGAATCCAGCTGCTATGCAAGATTAAGTGGGTCTGACTGGTTTCTTTCCATCTCAATAGTTTTTAATATTAGAAAGATATTAAGATGAACTAAATTGTGTTTTATGCCAACATTGTTCCAGTCCTGAGTGATGGGTTTTGCTTTGTATTAGGCTGCATACATTGTAAAGTGCTCATGTGATTTTAAATCCACAGAATCTTTATTCTCAAGTCCTGTCCTTTACCACATTTCTGGATTGAAGATTGAATCTTTTATTGTGAACTAGGGCTGAACAATTAATTGCAAATTAGATTAAATCGCAATATGGCTTGTTGCAATTTTCAAATCGCAGACAGTGCAATATTTTTTAACACAAAATGTGTTGAACATTTTGGCATTGTGATGTAGTTTCTTGCAATTTCATGCCTATTTAACCTTTTTAAACCCAGTTTTTACAACTTTATGCCTATCTTGCTCCCATTCATCTTTTTTTTTTGGCTACTGTCAGACCATGTTTGGAAATTTTTCATGTTTTTGAAATTTAATCCCAATTTTGCTGCTATAATCAATTCTCCTGAGTCACTTTTGAATTTTTTTGCCTTTTTTTTTTTTGCAATTTCATACCTTTTTTAGACCTATTAACTTTTTTCTGCTTTCGTACATTTTTTTTACCCAGTTTTTACAATTTCATACCTATTTTGCTTCTGTTCTTCACTTCTCCGCTTTTTCTCAAATCTTTTATCCTTAAATTGATTTAATGTCATATTGGTTATACTATAAAACAATCAACTGCTTATGTTTGTTTAAGAATACATAAGATGAGAACATTAAAACAGTCACAGAGTAAATCACAATTGCAATATTGGGGGAAAATATAGCAATTAGCTTATTTTCTCAAATCATTCAGCCCTATTGTGAAGTTTGATGATGATCATTAAAATCAGAAGTTTTGTTTATGGTTCTCAGTGAATTTAGGCAAGTAGATCTTGCCATCTCAATTAGCGTCATAGGTGATCTTCAGCTGAAAAAGGTTGGTGACCACTGCCCTACGCTGTCTCTTCCCACACCACTAACAGTCAGAACAAAAGAATTACAAAACTTGATAAAAGTTACAAGAGGCTACAGTTGCTAGCTTGTTATGTTTACAACAGCTGAGAGGGAGGCGGCAGCGCTGCGCAGAGAACTACATGATGGGAGTCAGTTAGTTCCAGATAAACTTTATGTTTCCAAAAAGTTAATGCACTTAAAAACATGCATACTGTAAAATACCAAATTATGGCCGAGGCTTTTATTTGTTTCAATCACTGAGCAGACCAGGCATTTATTTGGAACAGGCATTTAAGCCCTTTCTCACAAAAATCTTGCTTAGCAAAAAATGAAAAAATATAGTAAATGTAACCAAATTATTTATTTACACCAGTATGAATAACACTTTTACATTTTCACAGCAAGATGTACCATTGTTTTACTCCTCTTTCAGCTTAGCACTCTTTAAACACTCTTAACTACTGATAAGGAACTACCAGTAGTTACCGGTGCGATGGCGATCAGCAGCAGTGTACCGCTAACTGACGTGACTGGTCTCCTGACGTTAGTTTAGGGCATAAAACATGCAGCAGCAGTGGCAATGTCTTCTTCTTTAAATTTGTAAAGCCCTAGGATGCAAGTTTCTGGCTTTCAGCTCTCTAGTGGCCTCTGTGGACATTAAGTGTAACTGCACTGTCTTGAAACAGAGCCACTGAACGCCGACCTACATTTGTTGACATATAGAGGGAGGAAAAGCCGTCAGGCAGTCCAGAGAGTGGACCTCCTGATGTCCTCATGTTTCTTTTCAAGCATCAGCTGTCAGGTGTGAGCTCAACGTTCGCATGTTTGTTCTATAAACTTAGACAGTAGCTCGGAGGCTTTGCTGAATAAATTACACCCAGCATTTATTTGGAACCCGGTTTTTATTTGGTATTTTGCGGCATGTAGCGTCCTCTTAAACTGTGGTATTATTATTTGATGAGAGTTCTTGTAGGTGGAGAAAATCCCCTTTGTTCCTGGTACAATACTTCCCTGCTTGCGGCTAGTTCTGCGTCACAGACTCTTACAGACTGTGGCTGTAAGGGAGAGAACTTTCTACTGCATCTAATGCACTTAGTGGACACACAGAGCTCAGACAACCCCACTTCAAAAATACTGAACTGTCCCTTTAAGTTTTCAACTTTTACCATCTGCATCTGTCTTCAGTTCTATCTGATGCTTGGCCTTCCTCAGCATGCTGTAGTAATCTGTGTGGGCGGAGCAAAGCGTGCAAGCCATCTCTTTGGCCACTCCCTGTTTCTCCATCATGGCCTGGAACTTCGACAGAGCTTCTCCACCAATCACAGCCTCCGAGATCTTCTTCCTGCCCTCTGATAGGTCGGACGCGGAGCCACTCATCATCAACAAGACCCCTCCTGTAAAAACAGAAACAAGAAAAGCACACGAGGTATTAAACTGTCAAAGGCCTCTTCAAATACCTGTTAATGCACAGGGGTGGGCAACTGGCAGCCTGGGGGCCACATGCGGCCCATCAATCATTAAAAAAAAAAGAAAAACGGATTAATTTTTTAAAATAAAATATTTCTACTGACCTTACGTTGCAAGATCATGTTTTGTTTATAACATCATTAAAGAAATCGATTTTATCTCTAAATATCTTTTATAAGGGAATCAAAGTATGATGTAAAATGATAGTAAAAATTAAATTTGAAAAGAATGATATGGGTTATTTATTGGTGCTCTAAAAGCTGGTAAACATTTAGTTTTCATTGCATTAAAAATAAACTTATATTGGCTTCAGTTATGTGATTGAAATAAATTGAATTTAGATTTTTTTTAGATAAAATATATTAATGTTGGTATAATATTTGGTATATTTGCTATTTTTTCATTTTTTTTATTTTTTTCATCATTGGTAGTGCCCCACAATACATAACAGAGCAGCCCTCAGGTAATAAGGGCTGTGGCCCTCTTGGTGATCAGAGTTGCCCACCCCTGTTAACGCAGGTAGCTTATCAGCCAATCACATGGAAGCAACTCAGTGCATTCAGGTATGTAGACATCAAGAAGAGCTGCTGAAGTCAAGCCGAACATCAGAGTGGAGAAGAAAGATGATTTAAGGGAAGCTGAATAACGGGGGCGCATGGTGGTGCAGCAGGTAGCGCATGTGCCTCGCAAAAAGAAGGTCGCCGGTTCAATCCCCAGGTTGGGCAGGGCCTTCCTGGGCATATGTAGGTTCTCTCCGGGCACTCCAGCTTCCTCCCACAGATGAAAAACATCCACACTGGGTTGACTGGTGACTCTAAATTGCCCTTAGGTTTGAGGGTGAATGTTTGTCTGTTTCTCTATGTGGCCCTGTGATTGACTGGCAACTGGTTCAGGGTGTGACAGCTGGGATAGACTCCAGCCCCCAACAACCCCAAAACAGAGAAGCGGCGTAGAAAATGAATGAATGAATCTACACCACAAAGACAGAAGGAGCTCTGAAGGTAAAGCAGGGTGTACCTAATAAAGTGGCCTGAGCACATGGCGTCATTACCTAGAGTCTCTACGAGCTCCATCAAGTCATCGGGTCCTCGACCTTTCAGCGTCTCCAAAGACTCGATGACCTCCAGACTGTTCCCCACACATCGACCAATCGTGGCGTCCATGCTGCTAAGCACCGCCCCCGTGCGCATGCCCAGACCGTTTCCTGCGTTCACCTGCAGCGACACAACGTCATCGTCCCAAAAAATCAGGCACAAGGTGAAGAATCAGTTTAACAGTCGACAAAAAGTTCGATTAACGATCTCACCAGTGACTGTGCCAGCTCCTTAGCGCTCTGCAGGTCTTTGTACAGAGCAGCTCGACCAAACTTCACGTCCAGGACCAGAGCGGACAGAGACTCCGCCCCTTTCTTTGAGATGATCGACCCTGAAACACAAACACAAAGCTTTTACTTAATTTATTACCATTATTATCATTAATATTATTATCATTATTGTTATTAGCCACTGGAGCAAACTGTATTGTATAGCACTTTTCAAACACAGTCTTGTTGCACAAAGTGCTTTACGTACAAAAAATATACAAAATGAAATTATAAAGTTAAATAAAAGGAGAAAATTGATTAAAATGAAAATACAAGACCCTGCCCATCTTCACCATCAACATCACGTACGTCCACAAAGATATGTAGAGAAGATTCTGACAGAAAACAGAATCAGAGGACTGAGGAATTAAAAATGAGGAAACACAGGAGCTAAAACTAAAATGACAATAAAAAACCTAAGAAATTAGATAAAATTAATAGAGGGAAAAATAAATCAATGCATTAATAAATGAATAAATAAATAATGATAAGAAATTAGAGAAAAATACAGTAGGGAAAAATAAATAAGTAAATAAGGATAAGAAATAAGAAAAAATACTGTAGGGAAAAATTAATAAATGCATTATTAAATGTATGCGTGCATGAATAAATAAATAATGAATAAGTAATGATAAGAAATAAGAAAAATATATAGAAGAGAAAAATAATTAAATGCATTAATAAATGAAAAAAATATAAAATAAATAAATATTAATAAGAGATTAAAAAAATTAAAAATAAGCAAATAAATAAAATTAAATAGTGATAAGAAATAAGATAAAAATACAGAAAAAACTTAATTAAGGAATCAATCAATTTATAATCAATGCAATAATGATAAGAATATTTTTTAATAAATAATAAAATAATTATATGGAATGAGACAAAAAAGATAATACTAAAATAAATAACATTTTCAATAATTACTTTGTGAAATGAGGTAGTGAAACACCAAATACGAATTAAATCTACTACAGTAGGATGAAGAAAAGAAAATTTAGTTGAACTGAAATGGAAAAATTAATCAGATTGAGAGGATTAAAATACACAAATAAGATGAAATAATAATTACTACAATCAGCTAAAAAGATCTGTCCTTAGTTTGATTTCAATAATATGAACAGTGGGTGGCGCTCTCAGGTCAGTTTAGTTCAAACTTTGGGAAATTTTCAGACTTGAAGACCTGAGGACTCTGCTGGGGTAAAAGCAAACCAGATAAATAAGAATGAGCAAGACCATTAAGGGATTTAAAAACTGATGAAAGAACTTTAAAATAAATCATAAAAGATGCTGTAAGCCAGTGCAGAGACTTCAAAACTGCAGTGCAAACTTACCGGTAATGAGCGGCAGACTGTCCACAGTGCTGGTGGCGTCCCTCAGGGCGTAAAGGACTCGGTCTGCAGGGACCAGAGTCTCCGTCTGACCCACGATGCAACAGCCCACCGAGCCCAGGATCTCCAGGACCTGATTGTGGGAGTTTGTTCATCAAAACAAACAAAGAAATTGTCCAAAAGTTGCCAAGAATAAAGATTTAAAAATGGTCCATGACTGTTTTAAGCTGTTGTAACCAAAATGTACTTTTAACACAATTACTCACATTTTATATGAAATAAACTAAAATGTTTTTTATCAACAGGTGCTCCACCATTTTACGTGGTCAGTTAAGCCAAACTGTTCAGCCCTCAGTGTTGGTTTGTGTATTTTTACTCAAAAACATGAACAATAGTCTGCTACAATTTTCTTTTTTTAACAGACAAGCAAGGTTTTTAGTTCACAGCTTTACAAGCTTAGACAGAGCTCTTCCATCTTCATCAGAAGTGTCTGACACGAAAAGGACACGTCACAAAGAGCTCCGAAACATGTAAAGGTATGAACTAAAAACCTTGATCGTCTGTTAAAAAAAGAAAGTGAAGCAGGAGCCTGGGAGGGCAGCTAGAGTTTAGGATAAGCTTTCAGAAGCGAGGCAAAGGAGATCCACTTTGGCCAAGGCAAGACACTTTTATTCCTGAATCACATTTCAAAATGGCCCCTTCTGGATCCTCTAAGGAGCAAAGCTGAGTGAATATATACTGAGTTTTCAGGTGCACGCAGATCTTATGCCCCGTTTACATGACAACCATGTCATTAAATAAGGAAAGTCTTTCTCTTTGCGGAGAAAACGATCTACGTTCACACGAAACCGCGAAAACAACTGAAAAAGCTGTAGGGTGCATGCCAGGCCAGTAGGTGGCGATGCAAGTTTGTAGAGAAACAGTGGTGATACAACACACGTCTGCACTCTAACGCTTTCCGACGATTTTTTTTTTTTTGACAAACAACAATGGCGAGTCGACGCACAAAGATGCAGGAGTGTTCACCTGGATAGACGACAAAGTTTTGCTGCTACTGCTAAATTAACCAAAGGTTTAAAACCCTTCTCTACAAAGGTCAAGTGCTAACAGCAAACCAGAGCTGTGATCATTATTAGTTTGCAATGTTTTTAACTTGTCTTTAACTGGTTTGTAGAATTGCTTTTTATTTGAGCCTGTATTTTATTGTTATTCTGTAAACTTTTGTGTTATTTCATGCTGAAATATTGTACATTTTGTGATTAGTTTATTCAAAGGCACAATTAGGAACAAGAGTTGGAAATTAGCGTTTGATATCAACTCTGTGCAGCACATCAGATTCATGCTCAGTGATGGAACTATGTTAAACTGCATTGTCTCTATCAAATAAATAAATTCAAACTCAAATTCAAATACGGGATGTGACGTTCAGCTACAAAACCACCAAATGTCAGGAGACTTGACTGGGAGCCTTTGTTTTTTCTTCTTTGTTGTTTAATGACAGCTGGCAAGCCAAGCTTGTACCCCTCTCAGACTGGTCTAAAAACCCGTTTAAACCCACTAAAAATCGGCTCCTGTCGGCAGTTTGAAAAGGTTTAATCAGCATTTCGACCCGGGTCAACTGACCTGCAAGCAACACAGGTTTTTATCAATTCACCTCCGATCAGCTTCAGTGGGAACATCACACCCGGGTTGACCCGCTAATTTACGGATGACGTCAACATGCCGTGTCCATGGCATAATATCACGCCTGGCCCCTGCGTCTGTAACTTAGGTGACTCTTTCCCGTCTCAGTAACAAATTCCAGCCACCTTTGTATCATCAGTGCCATGTTTGTCAATTTTAAAGAGGAACAAAAGTACAAAGTACAGAAAACAGTTAACCACTGTGTCCACGTCTTCCATGCTCCTTTTCATTGTTTACATAGTCATGTTTTGTTGCGCTGAGGATGTCATCAACATGATGACATCTGCTTGATGCACCAGAGGAAAAAAAACAGCCAAGCAGCTTAGACTGAGCCTGCTGGCAGTGGGAAAGCAGTCACTTGCGATTGTTAGCAGGTTAACCCTTGTTGGAAAACGCGTGTTTACCAACTAATTTTAGTGTAAAAGCTAACATTAGAGGCGCATTACTGTCACCAACTGGACCGGAGTGTGGAATGGTTGTGGTTGTTCCTAGATGCGTCTGCAACCTTTATCTGATACAGATAGAAAAAAACATTTAGAAAACTTTTCACTCTGGTTTTAGAAGTTTGCAGACTCGGGCACTTTGGGCACTGTTCTCGTTTAAACAGAAAGCAAAAACACAATGAAAACTCAACAAAAATGCAACAAAAAGCACTTGATCCCCTCACACCAAACTCTTGACATTTTTATTCCATCAAATCAGGACCTAGTGATGAGGAGTCCCATTAGCATCAATGTTTACATGTGTAGTTACCTTAGTCGCTGATTGGTAGACATTGTATCCCGGGATTGATTCCAGTTTATCCAGAGTTCCTCCGGTATGAGCTAGGCCCCGCCCACTGATCATCGGCACCTGGAAAACACCTTCGGTTATCGCTTAGAAACAAAATGATCCCAGACTGCAAGCAGCTGACATTAATCTTCTAGGCTTAAGTCAACAGATGTTGGCATTTGGTATTATTTTTGTATTTTCTTAAAACTAACCAAATATTTTTCCAATATTCTGTTGGATTCTGTCTTTCTATTGCTTACAAATGATGAGAGAACCTTGACGAGCAATATGCTAACTGCTTTTCAAAGCTAATGGAAACTTATTAAAAAATGAAACCCAAACAAATATTTATTATTGCTTTTACTTTTTCTGGACAACAGTGTAAAAGTTTGGAGCTTTGAAGATGCTAACATTATTTGACACAAAACGTTCTCCAGCAGTTTATCAGGTTTAAATTTATTTTTCTTATTGTCATGTAATTGAACAAACCCTTGTACACTGTTTATAGTTTAAAACATTTCTTTACTAGAATATAATAGAATAAAATAGAATAGCTCTTAATTGCCACTATATTAACATTGTTAGGTTCCAGAATTTGTTAAGTGAAACAGTTTGGCATCCTCTGTGGCAGTAAAGAAAACAAAGAAATTAACACATTAAAAAATAGAGACAATAAATAGAATGAATGAGCAAATGAGCTAACAGTGATACTAACTTATTGGCAGCTAACAGCAGGTAGCTTGCAACTCTTAAACTGTTACTGTAGCTAAAGTATGGTAACATTTACCACCATTTTTTTAAAATCCTTTCATTTTCAAATCAATCAAAAATGGTCGTCCAATTGACTACATCTATTTAAAAAAAAAAATGCTACCATAGCATTTCAGTTTCCAACAGCTTATGCACTACACCAGAAGAAAATGGCTGCCATGTGAGTTTACGCAAAGATGACATCCCTTTAGTACACTTGATAAAACCGTCTATACAAATTAATCATGAGTGGAGTAAGCGTCAATGTTATCATGTAATAACGTACCTTGCAGCCACAGGCAGCTAGAGCCGGTGCTAACACCAGACTGACTTTATCCCCCACCCCTCCAGTCGAGTGTTTGTCAACTACAAGCCCCGCCCACTCCCTCGGCCATGACATCATCTCCCCGGACACCATCATCTCTCTGGTCAGGGTCGTGGTCTCCGTGCCGACCATCCCCTTCAGCCAGACCGCCATCAGCATCGCACCTGAGAAGAGCGTACAGGTGATGACATACGACGATCGTTAAGATGTTTAATTATTGAAGAATTAATTTGTCGTACCGATCTGACCCTCCTGTGCAGTTTTGTCCGTCACAGCCTTGATAAAGGTTTTGATGTCTTTGTCGCTCAGCGCCTCCCCGTCTCGCTTCTTCTTGATGATCTCCTGGATGGACGCCATGTTGGCTATGAATCAAACAGGAAAATTAACGACTCTCGTGTTACAAAATATTTGTGATAGAATTTGGTGGTGATCCAGATAACCACCATTAGGGAAGGAGCAGCAGCCAGCTTGGAGCAATACATTTTAATACCCTATTGTATTTTATTATAGTTTATTTATACTTACATATATTTATTAATAGTTTAATTTAGATTTATTTATTTATTAATCACTTATTTATCTATTTGATATTGTCTGGATTGGGACACGGAACCAATTATTAGATTTTGGGAGTGATCCGGATCACCGTTTGGATCCAGGATTTTTTTAAAGGATTCTTTAACATTGCGAGATAGGACCATTTTCAGCATTTGTGCATATTACTCCACCAAAAATAGTCAGGGCATTTGGAAAAAAAAACACAGGACAAGTTTCCAACAGGTTCTACAAGATATCACAGACTGATCTGGATCCTGGCAAAATTCTTGATTATCTGATCCAGAACATGAAAAATTTAGATATACTTGGAATTTTAGTCAATGCAAGTGAAAAAATAAAGACATAGACTTCAACAAACACCAAAATATAGCCAAGATGCTGTGGAATCTGGAGTGTTCAATCGGATTTGTTGCATCTTCAAAAACTTTGGAGCTAGATCCGGAAGAAAACCACCATGACGAGAAATGTGATTTTCCAAAATAACTACAGAGCTAAAATAGATATCATTATGAATCCAGTTGCTAGTGGTATGTTTTCATGATCAATGAATCTAAATATTTAGATGAAATAAAGGTAGGACTAATATTTATGGTGAAAATCACAATATGGATGAGGACTGTGGCTGCGCTCTCAGAGTGTTTTCTTTTATTTTACAAACCCAAAACCAGTGAAGTTGCCGCATTGTGTAAATAGTTAATAAAAACAGAATACAATGAATTGCAAATCCCTTTCAACCTATATTTAATTTAATACACAGCAAAGACAAGATACTCAATGTTCAAACTGGTAAACTGTTATTTTTCACAAACATTAGCTCATTTAGAATTTGATGCCTGTAACATGTTTCAAAAAAGCTGGCACAAGTGTCAAAAAAGACTGAGAAAGTTGAGGAATGCTCATCAAACACTTATTTGGAACATCCCACAGGTGAACAGGCTTATTGGGAACAGCTGGGTGCCATGATTTGGTATAAAAGCACCTTCCCTGAAATGCTCAGTCATTCACAAACAAGGATGGGGCGAGGGTCACCACTTTGTGAACAAATGCGAGAGCAAATTGTCCAACAGTTTAAGAACAACATTTCTCAACCAGCTATTGCAAGGAATTTAGGGATTTCATCATCTACAGTCCGTAATATCATCAAAAGGTTCAGAGAATCTGGAGAAATTACTGCACGTAAGCGGCAAGACCGAACACCAACATTGAATGCCCGTGACCTTCGATCCCTCAGGCGGTACTGCATCAAAAACCGGCATCACTGTGTAAAGGATATCACCACATGGGCTCAGGAACACTTCAGAAAACCACTGTCAGTAACTACAGTTTGTCTGCATCTGTAAGTGCAAGTTAAAACTCTACTATGCAAAGCCAAAGCCATTTATCAACAACACCCAGAAACGCCGCCGGCTTCGCTGGGCCCGAGCTCATCTAAGATGGACTGATGCAAAGTGGAAAAGTGTTCTGTGGTCTGACGTGTCCACATTTCAAATTGTTTTTGGAAACTGTTATAGGCGCAAAGTTCAAAAGCCAGCATCTGTGATGGTATGGGGGTGTATTAGTGCCCAAGGCATGGGTAACTTAGCCTCGCAGAGCAGACAGACCTGCCTGATTCTGAAATCCTGCAGCTCTGTCTTGCAATCCTCCGTTGTCCAACGAATTCATGTGGCAGAATTCTTAATGGCTCAATCAGGGAAGAGAGGCGGGAGCTGTAGAATGCGGACGTGACGACAACCGGAAGTTGAAAACCGGAAGTTGAGAACGGACATGCTGATTAGCCTATTGTCCTCATAGATACTTAGTAAAACTTGACGAAATCTGCCCTCCTCAGAAGTTTCCTTGTAGGGATTGTCTTTGACGAGGTTCATGTTACATGTAAGTGTTAAATGAATCATCTGTGTGGTACAATTTAGTATAAGGCCGTTAGCTGTTAGCAGCTAAGTTAGTGGCTAACAGCTAACAGTCATTAACTGTTGTTAGCTGTTAGCGGCTAAGTTAGCCGCTTTGTATGCTACTTTTTTTTTTTTCAATTCTTTATTCAGCCATTTCAAGTAACAAACAGGCACAGTTTGCATCATACAGTCTTCAAAAATCACTGAGCAGCATCAGCAACCAATATAAACAAAAAAATAAAATAAAATGTATATATAAAAGAAAAAAAATAATGACAAATTAAATGAAAACATTGCTACATTATAGGAGGCAACCCTGCTTGATATGGATTGGTCTGTGATGAATGTGACGAGCAAAACGATGATCCAATCACAACCTTGTGTTTTTTTTAAACGTTCTGCCCCTGAAAACAAATTTTAAGGGTCTACCCAGATGGACTACTGAAATATTTCTGTGGCAGATATATGGAGCAGTCCATCTGGCTTGTCAGGTTATGGGTAATTTACACATCTGTGAAGGCACCATTAATGCTGAAAGGTACATACAGGTTTTGGAGCAACATATGTTGCCATCCAAGCAACGTCTTTTTCATGGACGCCCCTGCTTATTTCAGCAAGACAATGCCAAGCCACATTCTGCACATGTTACAACAGCTTCGTGGCTTCGTAGTTAAAGAGTGCAGGTACTAGACTGGCCTGCCTGTAGTCCAGACCTGTCCCCCATTGAAAATGTGTGGCGCATTATGAAGCGTAAACAATACAACAATGGAGACCCCGGACTGTTGAACAACTTAAGCTGTACATCAAGCAATAATGGGAAAGAATTCCACCCCGAAAAGCTTCAAAATTGGTCTCCTCAGTTCCCAAACGTTTACTGAGTGTTGTTAAAAGGAAAGGCGATGAAACACAGTGGTAAAAATGCCCCTGTGCCAACTTTTTTGCAATGTGTTGCTGCCATTAAATTCTAAGTTGATTATTTGCAAAAGAAAATAAAGTTTCTCAGATTGAACATTAAATATCTTGTCTTTGCTGTGTATTCAATTGAATATAAGTTAAAAAGGATTTTCAAATCATTGTATTCTGTTTTTATTTATGATTTACACAACGTGCCAACTTCACTGGTTTTGGGTTTTGTACTTTTTCAGTTTCTATTTTTCTGAGTGACTATTGTGAATTTTGCCTTTTCTTGAATGGAAGGGGATGAATGTATTTGAGAGCCTGACTGTACATAATATGAAAATGGCTCAATCCACCTTAATGTAGTATAATTGCTACAACAATTCGTTAGAATTTGAAACTTTAGAAGCCGTATCTTTCAAAAAAGACACTGATTTCCTTCAATCCTTAACCCGCCCCTTGTCCAACTGGTCAGGTTTTAAGACAACTATTGGAAACAGGTTTTAGAGAATTTAACCTCCTGACTTGAACACTTAAACACCTCCGTTTCGACTCATCTTATTTAGTCTTTGCATGAAGAATTTTGGCTGGTCAGACAGGTCAAACCCAGGCTGCAGGAAACAGCTGCAGCCTGTCTCAATTTGTAGTTGCCACAATTTCCCAATTTCCTTGCAGTGACTTATTTCAGTAAATTACAGGCATTGGATTGATTTGTTCCTGACCAAATTACCCCAACAAGAGAGCATTACACTTATTTTCATGGGCGTGTTTCCCATGATTCACCTCATAATACTGAGCACTTAAGGTGTCCTCTTATTGTTTTATGTTTTTATTTTTCCCTCACATGATGGAAGTAAAAATTCTTCCAGCACACATCATTACAATGTGAAATATTGTCAGAAGTGTAGAACAACAACAAGGTAAACATCTCTCTGCAAAGATATAGATGATCAGTTGTATTTTGGCTACTTAAACATCTGTCAAACTGGAGCTTGTGTTCATAAACACCAGAACAGTCCTTTAAAACAAACATTCACATTCACATATTTGCTGAAAAACCTGTCAGAAGTATTCAGAGGAGCAAAAGGCACAAATTTCAAAAAGCAGAAATGAAAACAAAGGCATAAAACTGAGTCAAAAGTGACAATCAAGTTCATCTCAGGAAAAATGATCATAATTGTTATAATTAAAGAAATGATGCTGATTGAATTCTAAACATGTGACAAACACACAAACATAAACAAACATGAATTCCTACCTGCTGTGGAGCTTTCAGTCAAAGTGCCATCGACCTGTAGCTCATCATAAAATAAACCCAGGTCAACAGTCAACGGCCAATGGGAGGAGAGCGGAGGGAGGAGGAGGAAGGTAGCAGCCAATCAGATCTCGAGTTTGTCCAAGGAGTCCCAAAAGTTCCTGCTGAACTCCAGGCTGGGTTCAAGTTCATCCGGAGCACCTTTAACACAACAGCCCCTCTGCTTTAATGAGACTCAAAAGGTTTTATTTTGAAATCCTGCAGCAGATTCCTCCTGAAAAGATAACTGATTATCAAAAATACAACATACTGATCATTAAAGTAGTCTTTTGTTTGAATATATATTTATTCTAATATTATTTCTTCATTTTGCTCTTATATTCTCACATTTTAATATTTTAATTTTCAAATAACTTATTTGATATTTTAATTTTTATTTCATTTTGCTCATGTATTCTCACATTTAAATTTTTTATACTTTTTGGTTTTGCTCTTATGCATTCATATATCAATATTTACATTCTTATATTGTTTATTTTGCTATATATTCTTACATTTAAATTTTTACCTCCGCCAAAGAGGTTATGTTTTCGGGAGAGTTTGTTTGTCCGTCCGTCTATGAACAAAATAACTCAAAAAGTAATGGATGGATTTTGATGAAATTTTCAGGAAATGTTCAGCATGGGAAAAAGAAAAAGAACTGATTCAATTTTGGTGTTGATCCGAATCAGTGTCTGGCCGCCATGGCGAAAAATGTGATTTCTGTGAATAACTAATGAATGAAAATAGATGAAACAAAGGTAGAACCAATATTTATGGTCAAAATCACAATATGGCTGAGGACTGTGGCGCTGGCGGAGGTCTGCGCTCTCCAAGTGCTTTTCTTCTCATTAATTTTTTACTCTTGTATTCTCATATTTTAATTTTATATCACTTCTTCATTTTGCTCTCAGTCTCATAATTGTTTTTTTTTATTATTTCTGTTTTTGCTTATACTCTCACAATTAAAAATTAAAATAAAAAATAAGAATTAGAAACTATATTTTTTCTTTACTTTGTTCTTGTATTATCTCATTTTAAGTTTTTTTTATTTTGCTCTTTTAATCTTACATTTTAAAAGCAGCATTTTTCATACTGTTTCTTTATTTTGCCTGTATATTCTCACATTTCAGCATTTTACTTTTTAGATAATTTCTTTATTTTATACGGAAGCCCTAAAAGGCCATGGTTTTTTGACGTTTTTTAGCACCGTTTTCTCGTGATAACGACTTAATTTCAGTCGTTTTCCCGAGATCTCTAGTTATTTATGGCGTTATCTCGGGATAACCAAGCTTGTTTTCTCGAGATCTCGACTTATTTATGTCGTTATCCCGTGGTAACGACTTATTCATGTCGAGATCTCGAGAAAACAAGCTTCGTTATCCTGAGATAACGACATAAATAACTCGAGATCTCGGGAAAACGACTGAAATTATGTTGTTATCATGAGAAAACGGTGCTAAAAAAACATGGAAAAACCATGGCCTTTTAGGGCTTCAGTAATTTTACTCTTATATTAACAGATTTTAATGACAGGACCCTCTCTTTTTTTTTTGTTTCTCCCTGGTCCATTGACCAGGTATTGTGTCCTGATCACAATATCTTAGAAAGTATTTCAGCTATAAGTTTGTGACAGACCTGTTTCCTATACACCTGTCTTCTTTAAACAATTAATTTTCTGATTTTCCTGCAGGAATACTCTGCTCTGCTCCCTACCACATGTATAAAACACACTGGACAGCCCGTTTTATTATCTATGAGCATAATTATCAAATAGATTCATTGGTGCCTATTCAAATACTCTAAAAATAGCTCTGTTGTGTGAAAATATTCAATCTTTGAGCTTTTTTTGCTAGTTTCTGGGAGTATTAGGCCCACTGGAGCACACAGGATTAGCTCACTGAGAAGCGCTGCAAAAACACCAGGCTTTCTCACAGTTCTCCATCCCATCAAGGACAGAATTTACTTTTCAGTTACACAATAATTTGCTTTCAAACAGCATAAGCATATAAAGGACACCAGCCAGTCTGATAATAGAGAAGATACCTGCGCTCTATGCCTTGAAAGAACCTTGAATTATGATCAAATTTACAATATAACTTATATCAAAGTTAGTATATTGGCTAACAGATTAAAGAACTATGTTTTAGTTTTTAAAAATCTTTGTCCAACTCTGAATCCAAATCTTTATCACCCTTAAAAGAGGAATGCTATCTTGAGAAAACAAACTCGATCAGTGACCTCTGCTTTGCTGTTTACTTAAATTTATTCTTTTTATATTAATAGCAGGCAAGTTCAAGCTGAACCTCCTTAAAACAATATCATTTTAAACTGACAGATACTGCAGGTCACACAATGATCCACTGGTCATTCTTTTTCTTTTGATTTCATTCTGAGGTGAATCTGGTCAGTCATTAACTTCAGGCTCCTACATCCAAAATGTCAGCGGTCACAAACCCGCTGACTGGAAGTGCAAACAAAAAATAAAAACACACGAAGCCCGAGCGTGTACTTTGTAATAAATGACGGTTTATTATAAAGATTACAATCTGTTTGTTGCGTCGCAGAGCTCATCGGTTGTCATTGTGTGCTCTTCAGTTTTTAGAAAAGGGAAGAAAAAAAACTACAAGTACACACACGCCACTCACTCCAGAAGAAACTACAAACATCCTGTAAAAAGAGGAAGCTAGAAAGGAGGAAGAGGAGGAGGAAAGGAACCATAAAACCATTAAAACCAGGTGAAGATCAGGAGCAGGAAGGTTTCACACGCAGGTTAGAAAGACAGGATTCTCAGCCAATCAGCACGAAGCTGAGGCGTTACCACGGAGATGGCATTTTAGTCACAACCATAGGATCAGGGATCTGGTGGCAGCCATTTTGGCTCATCATTACAGCATTTCATACAGGCCATGCTCTCCGATGTTCTCTGTTTACGCTCAGAGGGAGCCGCCATTTTGTTTCTATCTCTACAGCTGTGATTGTTTCTAACAAGCAGCAAAAGAAAAAAAAAAGAGTTAACGTAAATAAACAAACAACAGAAGACTGAAAAAATGCCTTATGTATATAATATGGCTTATTATTTAACATAAGTTTTGGAAATTTTTTTTAAATCAAAAATTGACAAAAATGTTACAAACTTTGAAATGTTTTTTTTTTTTTTTTACATTTTAGAAAGACTTTTTAATTTTGACCATATTAGCGTAGTACTTGAAAAATGTGGAAATTCTCAGAAATGTTTGAACAATGTGACTAATGTTGAATATATCTCCAAAGAAATGTTCAAATACAGCGGAATTCAAGTTTTCAACAAATTTACCAAACTCTGAAAGAAATCTTGAGTTTCGTAAACTTTCAAAAATGTGATCAACGCTTCAAAAGATTTAGAATGTTTTTTTTTTTACAAATTCACCATAAATGTCTCCATTTCAAAATTTTTATATTGAAGTTTTGCTACTGTCCACTAAAGAGAAATGAGAAATAAAAATAAAAAATAAAAAAAACTTTTAAAAATGCGACTTTGAATTTAAACATTTCCAATGAAATTTTGTGATTTAACAATCAAATTCCCTTCTCCTTGATCAAATCATACAAAATGACAAATGAGCTTTTCTCTTCTGAAACATTTTTGGCAGTGTCAGGAATTTTTGAAAACCCGACTTAGATTTTTCAAGATATTCTTAGCTCCAGTGACAGAAGTAATTGCTTTTAATTTAATTTGAACAAATTAAAGTTCAAATAACAGAATCTAAAGATTTCAACAGAAGTTAAGAATTTGTTTTTACAATAAAATTTTAAAATCTTGACAGTCTTGGAAACTTGCCTTTTACTTTGATTTTTCATTTTTCAAGTGAAATTAATGAAATATTCAATGTACGAATTGGAATTTATGTTTCTTTTGCAACTGTTTGATAAAAATGTTATTTTTTAAGACATATTTAAAGTTTTTATTCACTGAAGTCTTGGTAATTTGCAGCCTCCTCAGATTTTGGCTTTTCCAGTTTCTCAGTTTTCAACAAAACGTTTTGATTTTGGACAAATTGTCCTTTTGCTTTTTAAGCCTTGTGTTACGACCTTAAACGATTTATTTTAACTGGAGACAACATGGTGCATTAGCTTGTTTTTAATTACTGAATTATCAAGCAAAAGCAAACTGAAGGGAAAACTATCTAAAAAAGATCTTTTCAGCTTTGAGGTCGTTACTGCTCAACTTCATCTTTCAACTTTTATAAGTGAAAGATATTTCACTTTTGTTGGCTTGATTCTGATTGGCTGAGAAATCCAAAACAAATGAATGACCTCCTGTCTGAATCAAAAGGATTCACTGTGGGGACCTGAGGTCGGAGGCTGAGCAGTCACAAGACTTCGCCGTCACGTGACTCTCGTTTGTTCCATCAGAGAGGCGGCGGCCCTCGTCTCGCTCCGTGGATGACTGTACAGTAGACTATAGTCCTAGATAATATATACTACACACACAGGCTCAGACATGCGCCATGGTCACTCTGTGGGAGCAGCTGCACACAAAAGTTTATTTCTGCTGAAGATTAAAGGAAAAAAAAAGGTTTTTGTCTAAAATCCTAAATGGTAATTTTGTCTGACTTGTTGACTCGTTTATCAGAAATCTGAGACTTTCTGTTGGAATGAAATAATATTTTTAAATGTTCCCAAATCAGAAATATTTATGAAGCTTTGTTGTCCTGTTGGGGTCTGCTGCTCTGAATATTCATACGTCTGAATTTAGAAAAATCCTAAAGATGCTGAGTCGTCATTTTGTTTCTATCTCTACAGCTGTGACCGACTTCTGGCGAGAAAAACGTGGAAATAAAACAAAGAAACCAAACTGCAAAAATAACTCATCATTATTATACGACTTTATTGTTTAACACAAATTTATTCAAAGTGTTCATGAAGATTTCTAAACTTCTTGATTTGAGAGGTTAGACTTAAAAGAAAAAGTAAAAAGTTTGTAAAAAATATTTAATGAGAGCTTTAACATTTAGACCATATTATTTAAAAAAAAAAAAACAAGACTCAGAGGTTATTGAACGAAATGATTTAAGTTTAAAAAATCTCCCAAAAGCACACCACAGATATAGTGAGGAAAAGTTATTGATCAAAATATTAAAATTTCGCAAGAAAGCAAAGACATTTTTTAAGCAAATTACTGACAAGTTTTTTGTTCCAATATCTGTTTTTTTTTAAATAGCATGTTTTTTACAAGTTACTGTCGAAAGTTGAAAATTTATTTCGCTAAAGTTTTTGAAAATTTCTAAAAAAATATCTCCAAGTTTTAAAGTCATTGACTAATTTGAGCAAAGTTTCTTACATTTCTTTTTTTTTTTCCAAAGAGAGCTCATTGTTTTTGCTTCCTATGGGTTTGTTGTTCACAGCTCCTCGTTCACACTGACAGTACAGCTCCGTTTTAGCCCTTTTCACACATTCACTCCTGAAACTTTCTAGATTTTTCCCTGAAAATTCTTTGACTTGCTCTTCACACTTGCGCCCCCACCACAGGACAGTTTTCTGCACTTTGCCCGTCAGATGATGTGAAAGGTTCTGGAGGAAATCATTTTAACTCGGCATCTTCAACAGATGATGAAGAGTAAAAATCTACAGATGGATCATGCAGGTTTGACCAAACAGGACAACTGCTCTTGATATAAAAACTTCAATAACTTGATCTTTTTAACCCTAAATTCAGATTAAGCCTCTGATTAATCATTAAATCAATACGAGAGGTGTAGCTGTTTACAAAGAGTGAATATGACCTTCATAGAGATAAATATTTATAGCCTAAAGTCTACCAAAATATGACTGTATACACTTTATTATTAGCTCTATATATTACACTATAGCTACATGACTCTACCATAATATATATTATTCAGACTATAGAGTCTACTGTAATGTGCTGTACACAAACTCTACATTCTTCATCTCTACACATTCTTCATACTCGAGGAAAAGGGCACCATAAACTCGTACAACTTTGGGATTCATGATTGTGGCTCCAAGCGAGTCGCATAAACTCTGGATAAATGCAGTTGTTTGTTGTCATGGAAACAGGCACTGTAACGATGATTGTGCTTCAAGGGGAGTCAAGAGGAAGGACTTGAACAGGTCAGGTAGGCTGTTGGGTTGAGTTAGAGTTAATCTACTTTGGAGAATTTTTATAAAAAGTGGGAGTGGCTAAAAGGTTTTAAAATAAACAAACAAAAGATATTTTAAAAGTGAAATAAATGAACCCTCCAGGGATCAGCAGGAGGACCTCTGTTCAGGTTAGCTGTTGTTTGGAAAGCCTAAAAAAGAGAATGAGCCTGCTTAAGCAGTGGTTCTCGTTAGCTTCGATAAGTGTTGTCAACAGGAGCGTTAGACTAGACTTAGGCTAGCATACAGCAGTGTAATATGGCGCGCCATTTTTACCAAAATCCAATATTTGAATTTATGGGCTGTCTGCACTCCGAGATTAATCCAGGCGTGTCCGCACAAGTTTTAATCCTGTTCACATTTGGTCCACAGTTACACGGCATTTCAGGTGCCCGAAAATGCCCATTTTAGGAAACAGGTAAATCTGAACATGCCACAAATCTTCTGCTCTGACGATTGCGAACAGCACAGTGCAAAAACTCAGATCTTAGCAAGTTTGCCTAATTTCAAGTCCAAAATATCCACATTACTTACAAAAATTTCATTTATATTTGATTAGTCCAGATGGATACGCTATTGCAAGGAATAAAGCTCTGAAAACTTGTAATTATCAGAAAATATCTTTGAATGAAACAAGCTAAATTTGACTCGAGGGTCTTAAAATCAGGATTAGAAACTATTTAAGATAGCACATCTTACGATTAAGACATCATACAAGTCAAATTTATCTTGTCACTTTAACAGATATTTTACTTTTTATGAGGTTTATTTTTAGTTTTTAAGTTTTGAAAATAGGATTTGCAGCTGGACATGTCAGACAATTTTGACTTACAATAAGTCTGAAGAGATTTTTAGAACTGAAGTTATAGGAATACACTTCTTTAGATTTGAGTTTTGGCAGTGAACGCTCCATGTCTTCTTCTCTGGTTGCGGTGTATGTCTGCAGCAGCGTAACAGCACAGCCCACAGGCCAGGAATATGTACTGCAGTGTTTTCATGTGGACTGACACATTTCTTAAAATGATGCCGTCTTTACAAAGAACGTTTCAAAACGCCGTTAGCTCCATGTGGACTCAGCCTAAGCCATTAACCAGCTTGTTTACAAAGTCGATAAAGTGAATAAATATTCACTCATATTTGTTTTGAAGTTTTACTCATTACGAAGCAAACACGTCCCTCCATGTTCAAACTCAGCTCTTGATTTCCTACAGCCTGAGGCACAGTCTAAAATGGAGAATTAAATGTTTAATGATTGTTAACGGCTGTGAACAGCGAGCAACCGATGCTAAATGGTATCACATGATGTTAGGACAAAGCTAATTCTGATCAAATTTAAAGACGTAAGATATCACAGAAAATGGTGTGATATTCAGAAGATCAGCACTCGTGTCATAGGTGCTTTACTAAGCTCAGGTAAAAGTTGTATTTTCGTTCACTGCCATAGTGCAAAATTACAAAACATTTGGTGGAAGTGAAGCTAACCATCAAAAACCAATCAATCAGGCTTTTCTCTTTCCATGTTCAGCTTTTCAAATGAAACATTATTATTTGCTTTTGAGGTTAGATGATTTCTATTTATTTATTTACATGAATTTGTTAACTTTAAATGATTTACTTGACCAGCAGAGTTCTAACTGTTGTAATTACCCCCGCCAAGAAGGTTATGTTATTGCTGGCGTTTGTTTGTTTGTTTCTCTGTTAGCAACACAACTCAGAAAGTTATGCACGGATTTTGATGAAATTTTCAGAAAATGTCCGAAATGGGACAAGAAATGAATGATTACATTTTGGGAGTCATCCGCAACACTGTCTGGATCCTGGAATTTTTTGAAGGATTCTTTAACATCACGAGATAAGACCATTTTGGGCATTTGTGCATAATAGTCAGGGCATTTAGGGAAAAAAAGGCTCTACAAGATACGGTATAAAAGACTGATCTGGATCAGAGTGCTCTTAGTTTAAAAACAAATGTCTGTAGGTATCACTTCCTTTCACTGGGGCTTTTAATCTGAAATCACACACTTACTTCCAGGTTCGTGTTATCACTCTCTATCCTTGTTTTACCTCACCAGTGAAATAACAGACCACTGCTAGCTGCAATTAAGAAATTAAGGGCCATTAAAACAGTACCCAGGATGCTTGGAAGTGTTTTTTGTCGTGTAAGAAGGTTTTTATCCAATAATGATGCATAAGAAAACTCATAAAGGCTTTGTAGCAATTAACCTGTTGGTGCCAAAATTGGTCTGATACCGATCATTTTGGACAAGCTTTACTAAAATTCAGAATATTTTAGACAGCAAACCAACATGTTTAAAAGGGATACTTGGAAAACCCAGTTTATCTTTGATTCTCAGACTGGAGGAAACTCCACGTATGGCAGGGAAGAGATCCCAATATGGCAGGGAGGAAACTCCATATATGGCCTGTTCCTGCTAGATTAACGGTGATTGAAGTCAAACTAAGTCTATAAATTTAGAAAACGTCGTATGTTTAGGGGGCTAAGCTAAGATTATCAGGTGTTGTTGTGATGGAGGGACAGGAGGGGGGAGGAAGGTATTTTCTGTACAGATGGCTTTAAACAGATAGCACCATGTACAGTAAGCCCTCGATAAGCAGGTTAGAAACCAGAGAGGTTTACAGTTGGAGCTCTTCTGCAGCTCTCCCTGAAACACACAGCACATCAGCACAACATCACACTCATTGACAAATCATCATGAATTCCAAAAACCTCACCGAACGACCTGGAAATTCAACTCATTGTCAAATCATAAGGAACTCAAAAGTCATTATCCAAACTATTATAAACTCTGTAAGTCATCACCACCACATTATTATTACTCGTTATTCATAAACTCTAAATGATCCGTACTGAGAAAGAAACACAAACTCTTCATGAGTGATATTTGGAAAAAGAAAATGCTTAGTCACAAGAACATTCGTTAAAAGGACGGAGATTCGGTATCTCCGGGTGTTGATCGGCTGGCTAATCGATCAGCTCTGCTAGCTAAAGACCTGGTAAACTTGTCAGGGGAAGCAGAATGACGCGAGGGCGGGTAGCCGTCTCGTTAAATTTGAGTGAAGTTTGTCGGAGCAGCTCTTTGATCGACCGGAGCGACAGCTCGGCTCAAAGCGATCTGAAGCACAGTCAGCAGTGATAAAAATTATCATCTTCACATTTCTGGTGATCCAGACATGAACGCATGAGAAAAAAGAACCATAAATGCTGATTCACCAACATTTAATATATATATTGCTAATTAGCTTGATTAAAATGGCGACTGATCACATTTTAAAGTGCAAATCCATGAAAGAATCAGGGCGAAAGGCGGGTATTTGGAGAGTAACCATCACTACAAAATTACATAAATCAAATGGATATTTGGTCAATATGCACTAATTAAGGGTAGCAACTTGGAGCTAATTTTGGTTTAACCCTTTTACTCAGCTGCTTGGCAGAAGTCAGTACATTCAGGAATATTTTTAATGTCTTAAAAAAACACAACACTTCATTGTTTGTTTCTGACATTTTCTTAGGATACAGAAAAAACTGCAAACAAACCAAAAGAACGGATATTTTCTCTGTGTGGGATTTAAAGTTTTAAAAATCTAAAAGTTACTATTACTCTTACCATCATTATTATTTTAAATACTTAACCATTCACTGATAAAGTGATTTATATATAATTTAAAATTCATCCAAAACATTTTTGTGCCTTTGTCAAACTCAGTATATTATCAACTATTTATTTTTGATTGCTACTTTGTTTACAATCATTTCATTGATTTTTCTCCCAAATATTTGTCCATTTTTATGTCATCGCAATCAACTGTTAGCTTTTAAAACCAAGAAAATATCTGGATTTGTTTTGTTTTTTGTTTTCTCTGTTCACTGAGGTGTAAACGGAATCAAACAATGATTTGATTTGTGCTGTCTTAAAAGTTTAAACATCTCTGAATTTATTGATGACCTCCACCAAACAGTTGAGCTGGTAGTTAAAGGGTTAATAATGATACAAATGCCACCATCAGTCAGTGCATTTACATGCACAGTTTAAGCCTAGGCATTGTTAAAGTCAATAGGGGAGGGTTTGTTTTATGGTTTTGTTCAAATGTGAGTATATTTATTTGAAAATGTACCCTTCTATCAGCATGTTTACATTCAAAAATCAGTGTCTAATGTCTGTGAAACAGTCTGATTATTCAGTGCATGTATACAGCTTCATATGATTTATTTTATTCTGATGCACGCTCATGAATACCACATACCCTGCAGCAGAAAAAAAAGAATAACCCAAAACCATGGCGAGAATCTGGAGATTCATTTCTGCCACATACTGCAAAAAATGGATTACAATATGATAAATCAGAATTCTATAAATGGGCTGATACTAAACAGTTTTTTTCATAATTAACTCACTTTTTTATTTTCTAAAGCATTAGGAGCTCACAATATTGTATGCTTTAAAAATTCTATTTCTAATCAGTGTTATTTAATAAATCACGGCCTCTGAAATGTCACAGTGAAAGAAATAACACTCCTAATGGATTGGTTATTGATCGAATATGACTTGAGATACAAACGAGACAACACGTCTAGTAAATAAGTATATTTTCATATTGTTGAATTGGGGTTGTGGGGCATCCTAAAAGTTTGGCTACATTCACATCTGTTGTTCTAAATATCCAAAGTTGGGTTCAAAATCAAGCTGATCTAAAATGTTAACATGTTAAAATCTCAGAAAAATGGCATTAGCATAAGAACTTGAGTCTTTACACTGCATGTAAACGTACTGACTATCTTTGAAACCAATCTACCCAAACTTTCAAAACTTTGGAAACTCTCCTGACTTTCATTAACTGAGCCATTCGAGTTTAGATTTAAAATCGTCTCCATGACTGAACAAAATCGTGTTTTGATTTCTGTTTGGAAGGATGAATGTTCACATATTTTTTGGAAATTAGACTTTGATTTAAAAAAAAAAGCTCAGACTAGTCTCCAGAGAGGTGTCAGATCTTGGGCAAAGACAATCAAAAGAGTTGGCAAAAAAAATGACCTAGAGGTGTGTTGGTTTGGCAGAGTGTTAAGCAACCAGGCATGACCCATGTCACACACCAATAACTCAGATTTCAGCAACAGTGTTTGACTTATGGATGGAATTCAATTAAATTTTCTGGAAATGTCCAGATTTGGACAAAGAACAAATGATTAGATTTTGGGAGCGATCCAGATCACCGTCTGGATCCAGGAATTTTATAAAGGATTCTTTAACATTGCGAGATAGGACTATTTTCAGCATTTGTGCATATTACTCCACCAAAATAAAAAATCCACCACATATTTTAAAACCAATGAAATGGAAACCTTTTAGTTTTGAGTAATATTGTGTGTTGTACATATACACCATCTTTAGTTTTTTCGTAGTTAACTGTAGAATATTGCAATATATCACAACACTGAATATAATTAAATATTGTGGTATTACCGTATCATGACCCAAGTATCGTGATATGTATGGTATCATGAGGATCTTGCCAGTACTCACAGCTAAAAACTGCCATGATGAAAAATGTGATTTTCGTGAATAACTACTGAACTAAAATAGATATCATTATGAATCCAATTGCGAATGGTATGTTTTCATGGTCAATGAATCTAAATATTTAGATGAAATAATGGTAGGACTAATATTTATGGGGGTGAGGACTGTGGCGTTGGTGGAAGTCTATGCTCTCCGAGTGCTTTTATAGTTGAGGTCTAAAATGATGCAAGAACTAGAAGTGGGGTCAGACTTTTGTGCTCCAGGTTTGTTTGGATCGATCAAAGAGCTGAAGAGACAAAGACGTCACTTTTTGGCTCCACGTTGGTAAAAAGGTCTAAAGATTGAGTCACTGCTAAGATGTCCTAGTCAAAGAGATGGCCTAGTGTTATGAGGTCACAGTTCAGGATTTCTAAGGGTTAGTGGGGTCAAGTGGAACCATCTAGAAGCTGTCTGAGCGCCCTCTCGATGTTGATCCGGTGTCCCAGTCTGGTGACGCCCAGCTCCATGTAGTCATCTTTGGCGAGGGCGGGAAGATGGGAGCCTTCGATCTCATGCTCCTGGAAGCGCTGGCGGTGCTCGGCTAGGCCAATGCTCTCCAGCCAATCACCCACGTCGTATTTATTCCACAGGTTGAGGGGCCGCTGCCTCCATGGCCGGAGAGCCAGCAGGGGCCCGCTGAGGACCGGGGAGGGGCAGGGGGAGGCGTGCGGTGAGGGGGAGGGGGAACGGGACCGGGTTCTCGCACTGGCACTTCGCATCACAAAGCGGACTTCCTTCGGTTCTGAGGGGAGACTTAGACTGGACGACTTCAGGATGGTTAAACCTCGACCCGAGCTGAGGTCTGGCCTTTCAGAACCGGAGGAAGTGTGTCCCAAAGGCCTTTCGGAGGGGGACGGGGAAGGGGAGGGGCTTCGGCGGGTGACAGGGTAGCGGCTTCCAGGCCGGACGGTGTAGGAGGCCCCGAATCCTCGCTGGGAGATGGTGTGGAGCTCACCAAGACTTGAGAACAACCTGGAACAAACCAAAAGGTATAAAGAAGATAAACATCCTGCAGTTATGTACTGTGATTACTGACCGAGCATTTGACCGGCCCAGCAGTCACTCCCCTGTTCTTATACGGCACATGCTGTTAATCATGACAAACAGAATTAAAAAACATCTAAAAATGTTGTATTTTGTTTTCAGGTACAGCCAGAGGAGAAAAGAATCTTACTGTAGTTTTGGAGTAAAAAACCAGACTGACGGATGGAGGTTGAGAAAATGTGTTTTGAAATGGTCTTGTCTTTGAAGCTAGATCTTGTTTCTGTTCTGCTAGGAGACTTTGCAGATAGTAACGATCTGGTAAACTTAATTATTGTACTAGGTAAACAATTTATTTTCAAGGTCTTAACCCTTTAACTACCAGCTGATTGGCAGAGGTCATCAATAAATTCAGGGGTATTTAATGTATTAAAAAACTGAATACATCAGATCCTTGTGTACTTCTGTTAACAATTCATAGAAGAAAGAAAACTACAAACAAACCAAAACCCAGACATTTTCTTGGTGTAGGATTTAAAGGTTTAAAAGCTAACACTTGATTAAGTGATGACATAAAAATGCACAAAAAAATTGGGACAAAGTAATTAAAAAAGGCAGAAAATAAATTGGCAAAAAATGCTTTAAAAAAATGATACTGAGTTTGACAAAGACAAAAATGTTTTTGGTGAAAACAGATCATATATAAGTCATCATATGAGTAAATGCTTAAGATAAGTATTTCAAATAATATTGATGGTTATCATAACTTTTATCTTTTTGAATCCCACACAAAGATAACATTAGTTTTTGGGTTGCTTGCAGTTTTTTGTATCCTCATTCATTGACAGGAACAAACAAAGATGTGTTGGTTTTTGAACAAAAGGTGCTATGAGGAGAATCTATTTCCGGCGACATAATGACTCTGCTACCCATGAGCACGCGCAGCGACTGTCGTAAAGATGTGACCCAAGCCAATGCGTGTGTTTGTTGTGATGCGAATGAATGCAGCTCAGACCTTCCTCAGAACTCTGCATTGCTTTACAACTTCTTTTTTCAACAACTTACAGGATGCAAAGTGACGAGGTAATGTATCTCTTTCTAATTACGTAGCGGTAATTTTTGATGTGACAACAAGCAATTTTTGGAAAACTTAGTATCGTAGTTTTGTAGCCGGCTATACATCGCTACTTACAGCCCGGTGCTCGAAGACGTGTCCAAATAATATAAATTTGCTCTAGTTTTATTTGTCTTGTTCCTGAAGTTGAGTATCCAGGCCAGTCCAGCCCTGTCCGACCCGACCGCAAAGCTAAGGAATAGCATTTATAGATCACCTATTTTGATGCTATAAAACTCATCTTAAAGCTATGGTCTACGATTTGGAAGCTTTGTACATATTAATAACACCGTTTATAAGGCTGTTATGGTCCTATGGTCCTATCTACACAGTATAAAGACCAAAAAGAACGAAAAAAATCCATTCAGTATATCCGCTGAAAAGCTGCATACTAGCTGACCAATCAAACCTAAGAACCTGCGACTATTAATTGGTCCGTGAGTTGGTCCGTGAGTCCATCAATCCCTGTCTCTCTCACTCATGGCGTCATGCGTAGTGCGTCATGGTCCCGTCTCCTCCCCTCTACCTCCGGTGAGCAGCTAGCAGCGTTAGCTACTGAACTATCATGGAGCCGGAAAAGCCTAGCGCCGAGACGGAGCCGCCTCCCTCTCCTGCGGGGCCCAACGGAGCTCTGCCCGCGGGTTGAGGCCTGTTAGCGGGCTAACGGCTAACGGCTAACGAATAGCCTCAGCCGGCCGTCAGACCTTCAGCATCGACCGTTTCGCCCCTGGTTGATCAGGTAATGGCTTTGTTTACTACAGTGGGAGATGTCTGCTGAATAACTCTGGTTAGTTTGTGCCTGCACGGGCTAATAACTTGTAGGGGAGCGGGTTAGCCTGTTAGCTGCTAATCGTTTGCACTGTAAGCTGAGCTGTGGAGGACAGGCCGAGAAAGATAAATCCTCCCCCACACTCTGCTCCGCTCTGGCGGCGCCAGACCCGCATTGCCGCCGGTCCAATTGAAATGGCTACTGCTGTGTGTTACAAGGGGGATGTCTGTCGTGTTTGATACTTTCAGTTGAGCTGAGCTGTTTTTGATTGAGTTTGCTGCTGATATATTGTGCTAGTCGCTCGTAGCTCTGTCCGAGGGGGCTTTATGAGGCGACACGAGCTGGGGGTGGGATCTTGGAACGGGGGGGGAGAGGTGAGGGAAGGGGGGGCAGGCTGCTGTTTCAAATCGTAGACCACAGCTTTAAAGTGTGTATTTCGATCAGGCATATATCTAAAAGTGAGACTTTTTTATAATTACTTAGAAACTCCTTATAGTATCTTTAAGTATCCCTGCATCAATTGACTTCTGCAAAACAGTTGAGCTGGGAGTTAAAGGATTAGAGTTTTACTTTTTCCTGTAAAAGATTTATTCAGCGATATCTAGTTTTAGAAGGTTATATGGTCGAAACAAATGATGCCAAAAAAACATAAAAGGAGATGGAAAATTCTAAAAGGTTCATTTTGAAAATGTAAACTGAATTTTGGACTATATGCATATATTTTTGTTGAGCAATGGCTTGTCAACGGTAAATGGTGAGACCTGGGGCACAGTTTTTGAGATTATGTGTTATGTGTAGGTTTGTGTGTAGGCCTGTGCTCAAAATATCAACTCTGCAAAATATCATCACACATGCCTTGGGGATCGATACAGATTCTACAGAATCGATACGGCCTAAATGTTTTGGCAGTTGTTGTCAATAATAATGGTATCAATGGTATAGTTCAAAGTGGAAGCCAAGCTACACGATCAAGCATGTTCCAAATTTGAACTTAGGTCTGCCATCTTTTTGGGCCTGGATTCATGTTTCTTAAGTTGTAGAATCATTTAAAACTCATCCTTGTTCTTTTTTTCTTATAAAGAAAAGCAAAACTTGTCTGGAATTCTGTTAAAAGAGTTGTCAACGTTCGCAATTTACATGTATCGGGATACGTGTCGTATCGTGAGGTTGCTAAAAATATCCTGCCTTATTTGTTTGGAGGTGAGGGTGGGTGGGGTGTTTTTTGTGTTTATGTTGTTTTTGCTTGTTTGTGTTATATTAATAAAATAAATGAATAAATAAATAAATAAACACTAACTTATTACTTCATCTTGTTGGTAACTTACTTTGTTTGTTTGGTGTTTTTCTGTCTGCAAGCGAAATGACTCAAAGTTTTCAACAGATTTTGATTAATATTTTAGGGGATGTTGGTAATGGCACAAGTGATTTTATTTTGGAAGTGACTTTTAAACAGGAATTTTGAATATTTATAAACATTGCCATGGGTGTTTTTGTTTTTAATTTTCACAAAAAAATTGGCAAAGCAGAAGGAAAGCTGTGCTCTCAGAGAACTTCTATTCACTCATCTTTGAATTTGAATTTATGTACTTGACGGGGATGATGCAGTTTAACATAGTTCCATCATTCAGCATGAATCTGGTGTGCTGCAAAGAGAGTTTATAATAAATGCTAATTTCCAACTCTTGCCTTAGTTGGGCCTTTGAATAAAAAAAATCGTAAAATGTACAATATTTAACAGCAAAAAAAGAACACAAAAAAAAAGTAATTCTACAAACCAGTTCAAAATAAGTAACAAACATGGCAAACTAAGAATGATTACAGTTCTGGTTTGCTTTTAACACTTGATCTTTGTAGAGAGGAGTTTTAAATCTGTGGTTAATTTAATTCCACATTTTAGAGCCTTTATAAGAGAAAGCTGACTGTCCAAACGTTGACTTACAATTTTTGTTTGCTACAGTTTCCATTCACCGTGCTTCTTGTTACTCTGCTGCTGTTCTGTCTTTGAATACATTCGGATAAGGGTTCAGGGGCGAGATTATTAATAAATTTAAAACTAATCTAAGGAAAGAAAACTGCATGGAGCTTTCAAAGGTCAATAGATTGTATTTTTCAAAATATGGCAGTGATGCCAACAGATATTGTTATTTATCCATAACTTTTAGGGCTTTATTATGCAAAGATGAAAAACTTGTTAGCGTATTATAAGTGTTAGAATACTTAGTACTGTTTATCCTTTTTGGGGTAGGTGTGGTATGGGAGTAAATCTTCTTATCGCCAACCTGGTCTCTGAATGCCTTTGGCTTCCTGATAGCTTCAGGCCCCTGCTCCAACTCTTCAGGTATTCAGTCACAGACTTTGATCGACTGTCTCAGGTCGAGCCCAAACAATTAAGAACAGTGTGTCAACACCTCAGCACCACCATCTATTGGCCCTTTTCCATTAGCCCTACCCTACTTTACTTTACTCTACCCGGCTCTACTCTTCTCGCCTTGTGCTGCTTTTCCATTAGCCCCAGTCGCCTGCCCAACGGGGTGCAGTGTCGCCAAGCGGCTCTGCAGTGACGTCATTTTGAGTGCGACACAACAATCTGTGGCTTGTCACAAACCGAGTAAAAAAGGAAAGCAGAACAAGGCTGCAGGTGGCACGACGAAATACCCCCTTTTGGAAGCTATACAAATGAAGCCGAGGACGAGAGCTGCAAAGAAAGACGTATGAGGGTAAGCTAATAATAGCTAACGCTAGCATGCTAGGTTGTCGTGCTCATGACTCATCGATGACGACATTCTCTGACCAATTAGTAGCTGGCAGTCGGTGATGTCATCTTTTAGTATCGACTCAGCTCACTTAGAACCAGAGCAGAGTAGGTACTAAAACTAGCTTGTTTTAGGAGGTACCAGGCTAGTGGAAACACGCTGCAAATCGAGTAGGGCCGAGTAGAGTAGGGCCAAGGAGTGCTAGTGAAAAAGGGCCATATGTTAACTCACCTAATTGCTGCCTTATTCACAAGGATTCCCCCCTTGTCAGTCCCTGGAGGGTCTTAGGCTCGGCTTTGCTGCTCACATCAGATGTAGAGCACAACTAATGTTGGCATGTAGCACCCTACAATGTAGTAATTTACTGATAATGTAATAACGCCTGATGGTGTAACAAAATTTGCACTTAACTAATTCAAAAATGTAATAAAACTTGTTTAAGGATAAGTTTGGTTGCTACAGCTTTCACCTTGTGTGAATGAAGTAGAACAATATACTCACCCAGAAGGCTTTCCTGATCCAAACAGTGCTTCAGGAGATATTTAGATCCAAAATCGAGCGGCGGACATCCGTATAATGGTAGCACATAGGGCATGCAGCGCTGCTCATAAAACTGCATTAATCGTCAAAAACTCATTAGTTTCACCAATATTTCGTCATGGTCCGCTCACGCTACTCCTCCATTACAGTCTGTGTCGCTCCAGACATGTCTTTGTGACTGTGCTGACCTCTGAACTGAAGAAGAAGAATGTTTACCTCCGCACATGCACAGTACTCTCTGGAGAGCTGTTCTTCTCTTTGCTTCCGCGTCCTCCTTTCGACGAGCTCTTCATCTGTAAACTCTGGCTCGAAACTGTAAGGACACCCATCATATTCAATTTTTTCGTCCACAACATCTTCATCCGATAGATATCCGACCATTTTGCACAAAACTGGAAGAAGAAAGTGGTTGTGCAGCCGACGGTCTTCCCCTGAAACAATGAGCCGTACTGCGCATGCGCGGAGGCAAACATTGTTCTTCTTCAGTTCAGAGGTCAGCACAGCCACAAAACATGTCTGGAGCGACACAGACTGTAATGGAGGAGTAGTGTGAGCAGACCATGATGGATTGGTGAAACTAATGAGTTTTTGGATGATTAATGCAGTTTTAGGAGCAGCGCTATACATGCCCTGTCTGCTACCATTATACGGATGTCTGCCGCTCGATTTTGGATCTAAATATCTCCCGAAGCACTGTTTGGATCAGGAAAGCCTTCTGGGTGAGTATATTGGTCTACTTCATTCTACAAACAATGTGAAAGCTGTAGCAACCAAACTTATTCTTCAATGTAATAACGTAACCAATCATGTGATAAAATACTGTGACTGGTACTGTAATACCTTAGGACATTATTGGGATTTTTTTTTTTAATATATCATGAGATTAACCTGTAAAAGACAGTCAGCTCTTTGACAGGAAGTTTAATTCCCAGTAATGTCATAGGGTATTACAACACCAGTTAATTGTTAATACAAAATCAGTCAGGATAGTTTACAACATTATTACATGATCAGGTTTTTTGAAATTTTCATTAAGTAGAGTGCAAGTTTTATAACATTATCAGCATTATTACATTATTAGTAATTTATTACATCATAGGTTGCTACACAGCAGCAATGGGAGTATTCCCCCTGCGTGAGTTCTTGATTTGAAAGTGTTTATGCCCGATGTAATTTAAAGCTTCAGGGGTGAAAACTCTTAATTAGAGGCTGCAGAAGCAAAGTCAGCCAACCCCCTTTAGCTGCTTCAGCAACTGCTGCATTCAAAGCACTTTAAACTGAAGTATAATTCTGGCTTGTCTCTTCATCATACCAATACTTTCAACTGCTCTGAAATCAGTTTTCAAGGTGCTGTTTACTCAATACTGATAATGATACTTGTCCTGTGAGCATGTTCAGCATGCTGTTAGAAAGCTGAAGGTTTTACTTGGCTTTTAATACAGAAACAAGTCCTGTTTCTCTTTTAATGTTAAAAAGAGACCGATTCAGTCCACATTTTTACCTCTTCTTGATTATAGTGATGTTTTACACATGAATGCCTCTGCTCAGAGTCTTCAAATGTTGGACAGTGTTTATCATGGAGCTCTGATTTATCACTAACTGTGGATTTCTGACTCATCACTGCACTTTATACTCTACAGTCTGTTGGGCTTCTTTCAGTGCACGTCAACTTGGGCACTGGTAAGTGTTCATCTACAAAGCTATCGTTGGAAAAATTCCCAACTATCTTTATTCCTTATTAATCTTGAAGGATGGATTACTAACCTGAGATCAATGAGCTTTATACAGTTTGTTGCTCCCAGTCCTGAAATCTCTGCACCTTCTGCATGGAATAATCTGCAGACTGAATTTAAGCTGCAGAGCTTGGTGTCTCTGAATGTCTTTAAAACTGCTATGAAACTCTAGAATACAGAAGCTCTGAATGTCACTGTTGTAACTGATGGCTTTTATTGTTTTCCTCACTTCTTTGTACCGTATTGAGTCTGTGTGGCTGTTTGTTGAAACTGTGTTTTGCTGCCATTCTTGGTCAGGTCTCCCTTGGAAAAGAGATCTGCTGATCTCAATTGGACTAACCTGGTTAAATAAAGGTTAAATAAAAATAAAATTTGCCCGATACCAAGTAATGATCTGACACAGTTAAAAAATATATCACACTACGCCTGCATGACTGAGATATCATTGTGGTCAGGCCTGGCTCAGGTTAAACCCTTTGTAAAACCTTAATAAATACAGCAATGATGCAGCATGATCATGCTAGTTAGCTTAGCTCCAACCTTGCCTCAACCGGCTCTGACACACATTTGTCTTTTGTGTCACGTGATCAATTCCTCCAGCTCCCTGCAGGTTGCAGCACAGCGCTACTGTTTTAAGAGGGGCAAAGAAGAACTGTGCCAGAGTTTAACGGTGCTAAGCAGTAAATAGAACACTGGTTTAATAAATTACGTGGTATCGGAAGGTGCCTGAACTTCAGTACTTGCCAATACAATATCACTATTTTTTGCAGTATTGGAGCAATTTCTGATACTGTTATTGGAATCGGAACAACTCTAGTGTTTACACGGCTCTGTTTTTCAGCTTAGAACGGACAGCTTTCATTGCGTCTTGGCCTCCCGTTTACATGAGAACAGTGCATGGAGTGCCTGAATCCGCAAACTTTTGAAACCAGGGTCAGAGTGGAAAGTTTTGAAAATGGATTTATTTTGGCTCCATGTAGACAAGATACAGAGCATTTCAGAGTGAAACCCTGACGTCACCTCATGCTCAGTACTCTTTCACATGAAGACTGTGCACACATACCAGGAACAACAACAGCTTCGGTCGTCTTCAGAGAAACGTGTGCTGCTTACCGTGTTCAGTTTATTATCAAGGCAAAACTATCCAGACAGATAGGCCTGTCACGATAATCAATCAATCAATTAACCTCACGATAAATAAAAATAAAATCGATAACTTTGCTAGCCTCGATATATTGACATGTGCATGCATGTTTTTCCTCCCCTTTCCCTACCAAAAATGCTGGATGACAAGAGGGTTCACGCTGTACATCTGTCTCAACACCTGGGCACATTGGTTCTATATTAGAGTAAACAGAGTGAACCATCTGTCAGTCATTCAATCTTTGAGTGCTGCAGGTAAGCAGTGTGAGAAGTAACAAGGAAGCAAATGCAATGACTGAAAGCACAAAAGTGATTGTTTCTGAGTTGAAAGTCACAGCCCCAGTGTGGGAATATTTTGGTTTTAAACAGAATGAAAAGGTATGAGCCCATAAACACAGACAAGCCGATATGTTGCATTTGTTCGAAAGTAGTTGCGTTGAAGAAGGAGGATACGACCAGCTTGCATGCGCACCTCAAACACAACCATCCTGTCCAGTTTTTCCAACTGGGAACAAAAACTGCTTGAGGTGCGGCTGAGCCTTTGTCCCAACAGTCAACGCTTACTGAGGCATTTGGTTGGTAAAGTAAATATAAATAAAACAATGGAAAATGCAGCCCTTCAAGACGGTTGTAAAGCCAGCTCTTAAGGACACGTTACAAACATTTGACAGATAGTGCGAATTGCCTGGGAGAACGTACATCACAAACACCAATTCCTGAATTGTAAACTGTAAATTTAATTTACCATGTTGTTTGTTTAATTTATTTTATTTAGAAGCTCTTGGCATTCCGATTAAATTGTTAAATATGTTTGAGAAATTAATGTTTATTGCTTTCATTACAGCATACTCACATTATGTCATATATTATCATTACATTAAAAAATGGTCCCAAAATAATGCTGACAATAATATCATTCATCGGCAATAATTTGTTTGACAATTGTTGTCCAGCAAAACTTGTTATTGTGACAGGCCTGGAGACAGATTTGTTGTCCAAACAAGAAACTCCTGTGTCCACTCGACATTGTTGTTGTGAAAAGTTTTTCTTCTTCGTATGTGTGTTGTAGCAGCACTGTTTCTCTACAAACCTACATCACCATCTACTGGACTGGCATGCACACTACAGTGTTTTCTGTTCTGTTCTAGCATCTTTGTCTGAACTCGAATCAAGTTTGAATACGCAAAAGAAATACAGTAGCTTTGCTTTTCAGGTGACAGTGCCTCAGTGTAAACAGGGCCTAAATCTTTCCATTTTTAGGCCCCTAAAATCCTGTTTCACAGCCAAAGACAGGTCACTCTTTTTTATCGTTTATGTCGTTGACAGACAGCAACCTCATATTTCGGTTCTTCAACAGAGCATCTCATGTTTAGTGAAGTAAAGCCTGTTGTCTGATTTGGTTAGTATGACGGCCTTCTGGTTATCTTGTTGCTAAATGGTTTCACTCCAACAGTGACAGGAAGGTAATTTTGCACATTTAGTCATTAGTTCTTTGTTGAGGAGATGCATGTTAGTTAGCTGTTAGCAGCTTCAAACATCCATTAACAATAACAAGAAGTGTTTACCAGAGATAAAAACCTACGATTTACTCTCTCGTCTGTCCACACATCTGGAACAACACAAACAACAGATTCTGTTACATCGCCATCACCCTCACACTCGGATCCGTGGAACTTCTGATTAAAGGAAGCCCAACATACCTGGCACCTCCTACTGGTGACCTCCGGCCTGGATCCAGGGGACTTGGCTCCTCCCCCAGAGAGTGACTGTCTTTATTGAGCAACTGGAGTCGATTAGCAAGATCCAATCCAGACCCCGCCCTGCCGCTGAGCTCCAGTGCCGATGCTGATCTGTTGGTCAGATCCACCGCCGACCCTGACCCCTGACCGCCCAGTGCGGCTGGACGACCTCCCCCTTCCTCTGGACTGAAGCCTCGCCGCTCGTCATCCCCGCCTCCCCACAGCTTGGACCTCCTCTGGAACAGATAGCGTGGCTGTCTGCCGCCGCCACTGGTCGGGGAGGAACAGAGGGGGGAGGAGGGGGATGAGGAGGATGCGGCAGATGGGAGGAGCTCGCTGTCCGATGATTGCTTCAGGAGAGGGTCTCGCAGTGCGGAGCGGCCCCGGCCAATGGGGGAGCGAAGGCGGGGCTTGAGAGCTATTGGAGAGGTGGCAGGAGAGGAGGGGGAAGGTTGTGCAGCAGGAGGGGAGGTGGGTGAGGCTGGAGCGGGAGGGGATGCCAAGGTAATGGAGGGTGGAAGCGAGCTGGGGGAGGTGCTTTCGAGGAGCCGCTCTTCTCCTCCTTCTTCCTCGTCCACATGTCTACCTAAGGAGTCAGGACCCTCTCCACCTCCCTCCACGCCCCGCCGCTGAAACAAGGTGAGCGAGGATGGAGGTGGAGGGGCAGCAGAGCTGGCAAAAGCTGGGGGTGGCGCCACAAGGCCGATTCGCCGAAGCTCCTCCCTTGTCTCCTCATCGCTGGACGACAACAGCGCCGGAGGAAGGGTAACCGTGTAAGCCCCGCCTTCCTCCTCCGAGCTGCCCACCGTGAGGCTTCGTCGCCTGTCAATCAGAGAAGGGTGAGTCTCATTGGCCAGAGTCGGTAAAGGTGTGGGTCTCCAGCGTTCTGGAGATGGGGTGGCAGGTGATGTCACCCCTCCCTCTGTTTCCGGTCTCTCTACCTGTCCGTCAGGGAATAAAGGTGGGGTTATACGTTTATGCCTCAGTTCAGGACTAGTCTGGGGAGTGGTGCGCTTGGTTCGTTGCTCAGGGCTGGTCTGTGGGGTGGTGCGTTTGGATCGTGGCTCGGGGCTGCTCTGTGGCGTTGGTATAGGGGTGCGCTTGTGTCGACCCTCTGGGCTGGCAGCAGGGGTGGGGATAGGTGTGGTGGAAGCAGAAACATGTTTCAGTCGGGGCTCCGGGCTCGGTGTGCGAGCAGTCAGAGCTCGTTCTCTTGCAGCCAGAGCCAGAGCAAGTGGAGATGAAGGGTCTAAGATGGAGAAAAGAAGACACAGGGTGAAGACTTTATGAGGTTTATGTGCAGTTTAAGTTCTCCTATAAAGCTATCAAGACCTTTCTTACACACAGAAAACTATCACAGACATCATTTTGTACCATCTACTGCTCTGATGTGCAGATCCACAAGACTGTGTCTTACTTCTTCTATTACAAGTGGTATCTCCAGTCTTTTCCATTTTATATTTAGTACTGCACGGTAATGTCAAAGTCCTTCTTCTGTGCCTCAGTCTGCAACCTGTCCCTTCTTTGGGTTTGTTGGGTCCCAAGACAAGGTCCTTTATCTTCTATTTTGCATACCAGCCGAAGCTGAATGATTTAGCCCTTCTTGTGTTTAATATGGAACCTAAAGACTGTGACCAAGTCCTTCTGCTTTGAGGAAGAACTCAAAGCTATAAATTAGCTCTGCTAATGTTATATGAGAACCTTAATGCTATGATTTAGCCCTCATGTTTTGTGGAGTACCTCAAGGCTATTATATAACCCTTCTTCTGTTTTGTGGAGTACCTCAAGGCTATGATTTGCCTTTCTCTGTTTTGTGGACTAGGTCAAGGCTATGATTTAGCCCTTTTTCTGTTTTATGGAGTACCTCAAGGTTATGATATAACCCTTCTTCTGTATTGTGGAGTATCTCAAGGCAATGTTATAACCCTTCTTTTGTTTTTAGGAGTACCCAAAGGCTATGATTAAGCCCTTCCTCTGTTTTGTGGAGTACCTCAATGCTACGATTTAACCCAACTGTTTTGTGGAGTACCTCATGGCTATGATTTAGCCCTTCTTCTGTTTTGTGGAGTAGTTCAAGGCTATGATTTAGCCCTTCTTCTGTTTTGTGGAGTAGTTCAAGGCTATGATTTAGCCTTTCTGTTTTCTGGAGTACCTCTTGGTTATGAGTTAGCCCTTCTTCTGTTTTCTGGAGTACATCAAGGCTATGATATAACTCTTCTTATCTTTTCTGGAGGACCACAAGGTAACTAATCAGCCCTACTTCTGTTTTGTGGAGTACCTCAAGACTATGATTTAGCCACTTCTTTTTGATTTGTGGAGTGCCTAAAGGCTATGATTTAGCCCTTCGTTTTTGTGAAGCACCTCAAGGCTGTGACCTTGCCTCCCTTCTTTTGTGGGGTACCTTTTAGCTGTATCCCATTCCCTGCTTTGTTTTGTAGGGTACACCATAGCTGTCTTTCAGCCCCTTGAGCTTTTGGGAGCACCACAGGGCTATATCACTTCACCACTTAAAATTTTTCTAGTCTTCCTGTAGGATTGGAGTGTCAGTGTTTTCTCGATCAGGTACCATTTCCTTTAATACTTCAAATCGGTGTTCATAGAGCCTGTTAATACTGCATTGTAACTTAAGGGCACATGCTCGGTTCTTTATTTTGTGATGTGCCCCAAGGCTCTGTCCTGGGTCCAGTTATATTTACTTTGGTATTTGATTATTCTCACCGGCCTGAGGGCTTGTTGCCTCAGGTCAGTTGATCAGCTGCCCATGGAGGTACTAAGGTCAAACGAAAGCCGGACGGGATAGAGCTTTTTCTGTGACTGCCCCTAAGTTGTGGAACAAGCTTCCCCTTCACATTGGGAAATCCTCCTCACTGTCCATTTTTAAAACTCATCTTAAAACACATTTTTATTCCTTGGCTTTGAGACTCTTTCCACATGAGACTGTTCTCCTGTTTTAGTGTTTTATGGGTTGTTTTAATAGTTATTCTAGTGTTACACCTGCTTTATTAATTGTTTTAAACTGTTTTAATTGTTTATACGTCTGTGTTGTTTTGTCTATTATGTATAAATAAAGTTGAGTTACCATTAGAGCTGCTTGATCTACGTAACTTATCTCATCAATATGTCAAGAAACAGAAAAGTTTAAGCTTTGGTCAACTCATTGGCGCATAGGGAATATATCCAGACTCTGATCAAACTGACCTAGAGGTTTCCCTGTCAGCGGGTGGAGGAAGGTGTGAGGCGTTGGTGATGGCGACAGGACCGGTGCTGGTGGTGGAAGCTCTCCAAGGTCGTCCATCGAGTGGCTCTGAGTCAAAAGAGGAGGCACCTGGTTTTCTGATCCAGAACCTTCCACAGATAAGAAGAGAGACGCCCTGCGGCCCTGAATCCTAGCTCGCTCGGACAGGACCTGCTGCTGGTACAGCTCCGCCCTGCTGGGACTACTGGGGATGTCCAGCTTGGAGGAGTCGTGCTCTTTCATGCCAAGTCCTACAAGAAGAGAAGTTCAGTCAGGACAGAGAGGAATTTAAGGTCAGGACCATTTTTAATTGCACTAACATTTGATTTATTTACAGAGAAATAATTAATTTGATTTGAGCGAGCAGCCCGATAATCTGTGAAATAATCAAAGATAAAATAGGAAACATGTCAGATTGATTCTAACCCTGCTCCTCAACAGGAAGCTGCTTCAGTAAAGGTGACTTCCTCCTCTGTGGCTTTGAGGGCGGAGCCTGCTGTCCCACGTTAGCGTAAGGGTTTTCTATCGGCCTCCCTCTGCGGCGTGAAAGTGGCGAGTGACCGAGGGCGGGGCTAGTGCTGTGGAGAGACAATGTGGAGGTGTGCGTGGCGGTGTGAAGCGTGTGCGTGGCGGTGTGTGTAGCGGTGTGCAGCGTGTGCGTGGAGCCGTGCGTGTCAGTTTGCAGCTGTGGCGGCATGTCCTGCAGGATGATCATTGACCTCGCCTTCCTCTGCCGCTCGGCATGGGCGTGGCTTCTCGACGGGGCATCGGAGAGCTCCTGGAGCCTCGGTTCCGCCCCTGGCTTGAAGCTGGAGCGGGTCAGGCCGTCCCCTCTGGAGGGCGGGGGAGGGGGGAGGAAGGATGGGGGAGGGCCGGAGTCGAGGATGAAGATGGAGGAGGTGGAGGAGGCCGAGGGAGGAGGGGGCGGAGCTGTTTGGGGAGGAGGAGGGATGAAGCTGTCAGTCAGGGAGGAGCTCCGAGGAAATCGACTTTCGTTGATCAGAGCAGAGATCCTGTCGTCCTCCGGCGTGCCTGTTCAGGTGAAAAAATAAAGCAAAAGCGGTAACAAGGGGACAAAATTATGTTTGGAGGTTTAAAAAAGAAAACAGAAGTTCAGGCTTCTCACATCAGAAGTCTTTAACTTTAAACTTTAACAAAGGAGATGAGGCTTGGAGAATCAGCAAAATCTTTTAAAGGGATACACCATCGTTTTTTTCTTTCCGTGTCTTGCCTCACTCCTGAGTCCATGACAAACAGATAGACTCCATTCTTTCGACTACACTGCTGTAACAAGGAAGAGATGGGCAAAGCTTGCCCACCACTAATTAGCTTACCTCAAACACTGGTAGTCAGTGGGTAGTGTTAGTCTGCCTCTGCCTACAGTCATCAGATAAACTCTTCAGCAACTCTAAATGGTCCTGTGTGCTTGTTGTGAGTAAATTATTTTACCGTGTTATGTTACTTTTCTGTTTTTGGATAAAGATTAGCACTTAATGCGATTTTCAAAAGAAACATGTACAAAACTGAACTCCGAAGAAATAATCATTCAATCAAATTTTATTTATATAGCACTTTTTCTACAACAATCATCCTCATCTTCTCTTGTAAAGTTGGCCATAACATTAGTACCAATCTTCTTCTGCTCATAGACAAAGGCTTTGTTTTGCTGACCTTGCTTACCAGCATGTCCATGGTGGTTTGCACATGCTTCAAGTGGTTTAGTTTTATTTGTATTACTTTTAAAAACAGAAAAATGTTTGAGCTAAGATAAGCAGTGGTAGGAGAGCTCTGCCTGTCTCTTCCTTGTCACTGCATGCACACTTAAAAGAGTTTATCTGCTTGTCATGGACTCGGGAGTGAGGTAAGACATGAAAACAAAAAAATGTTGTTGTATCCCTTTAAGCTTTGACACTAATAATGCATCAAATTCCACAAACCCGGCAGTTTAGTATTAATGTGTTGAGGTAACAACAAGAGATGGTAGATCATACCATTTGATGCAACGTATTTGAAATAATGATACCAAGCAGTATGATCAGACTTGAAAACTGTTTGTAATCAGCTCATTTTTCGTGAAACCAGATTAAAAATGTCGACTTGTGGGGTGCTGGTTTGGCGTAGTGGTTAGCACCCCATGTACTTGCTTCTGCTGGTCCAGGTTCGAATCCCGCCTGTGACCAGTTTGCAGAGTGTCTTCCCCTGCTCTCTCTCCCCCTTTCACAAGCCTATCCACTGTCTCTCTCCTATCAATAAAGGCATAAAATGCCCAAAAATATACATTTAAAAAAAAAAAAAATGTCGACTTGTTTTCACAAGATGCTGAGCCCCTCTGCCAGAGCCTCTACCACTTTGAGGCTTCCTTCCCCATGTGGGCTCAGTTCACTCTGATTGGGTTAAAGGTTAATTTTGTTGTGATGGGTTGAAAAAATGGAGAGAAAAAAATGTTGGCATACCCCTTTAAGGTTTTGGTATTTTTCATTGACACCAACCATAGAAATAAAAGATGTTGTTGTTAACCTGTTCAGCCCCTTTTTTAAGCCTTCTGCTCCAAAATGAGCAACTACAAGGTCTATCTGAATTATTCTGGTGTCATAATAAAAGTAACACTTGGGAGATTTGTCCAGATGTGGAATTATCCGTTTATCTGTTACTGAGGCAGAGTAAATGAAGATAGAAGTCAGAATAACTGGAAAATTTCATCCTTGACTAAAAAATTAAGCATGTTTTTATGGTGAATATCTCTTTGGAATGATGCAGCTGCAGCTGTAGAGCTCTATGAATGAATGTCAAAATATGTGAACATTACTTCTGCCAAGTTTGAGTCTGATAAAGTGATGCAGAGCGAAGTTAGAGAGGTTTTACTCCAGAGTGGTCAGGCCCAATCTTGGCACAGTTTGGCTCCATTAGTCCCATTTGACATTTCTGATATACCAAACTTTATATTTCACTTGTCTGTCACTTTTGGTGTTTATTATATGTCACTTTTGGTGTTTATTACACCCAGTTACAACATTTTTAAATTCCTCTGCTTATTTGTGGCAGTGAAATAAAAAGAAATAGTTTTATTTTTTGGAAAAAATCAAGCAGAACTCTCTACATATTCCAATTCAAAGAAAGCCATACAAACTAACCCGAGTTTGAATCAAAGTGAAACAGATTTGGATATTTGATAATTCATTTGCTTGGTGTTGACGTTGCGTCTGGTGTGTGTGTAAGTGGTTTATATGGTTGTGTAGCTGAGTTTTTCCTGTTTAATTTGATGTGCAGCATGACTATATTTCTTCATGAATAGCTCACTTCCAATCGGGCACTTTGGGGCTGAACAGGTTAAAGAATTAGGATAAAAAAGAATCAAAGTTTCAAGACTTATGGATCTCAAAACTTCATCTTAATGATGAACATTTCTTGTGTCTCACCAAAGCTCTTGGTTCTGGACATGCCTCTCGGTAAAGCCATGGTGCTCTTTTCTGGGACTGACGGAGGTACGAGACCCTGACGCTCAAACAAAGACTGAAAACACAAACAAAAACACACTTTGATTCTCAGAGAGTCACAAGCTTCAGAGCGAGTGTTCGACTCAGACAATTTGCCTCACGTTGATCTCGGCCTGTGTGATCCTGCGGCTCGTCGGTCGCTGCTTCACCGTCGCCGCTCTGAAGTCGTCTGACGGGCGGGCCCTCAGAACGACCTCCTGCTGACTCCCTGCTAGCATCTCGTCAAGTTTCTCTGCAGGAGGGAGACAATAAAAACAAGGTAAACAAACACTTAAACAACACTGGCATATAAAGTCAAGGCAACACAACGTGACCACAACAGCAACACGACTTTTAAAACATGACAACATGACAACGTGGCAACATTACAACATCAGTTAGCAGAGCCGTAGCAACACTGAAGGCTGCAGATGGAGAGTACATACAGGTGAGTGTATGTATTTGTGTTTGTCAGAACATAAATAATAATAATAACAATAAAGAAAAGATCAACTTGTGGCAAAATACCTCCGCCCACCAGCCAAAGTTCATGATGGCAGGTTATAGTGTCATGGCTTAAATTTTTTTCTTCTCAGGGCTCCAGACTAACTTTCTGCATTGGTTGCAAAGGTGCACCTAAAGTTTGTTTTAAGGTGCACCAGCACAAAAATTAGGTGCACCCAAATTTTTCAGTGTCACCTTTAGCGCCATAAGGTCACCATTTTATCACTCTCCATAACTTTTATATAATGTAAATGCTTTGTAAACAACAATAAGATGTAAAGAAATACTTTCTTTATTTTAAGCAAAATTATATATTAAAAGAAAAACAGAGCATTTAAAGTGCTTCAATGAATGAAATTTACATATTCAAACTAAAACATTAAGAAAAATAAAACATTTACAAATAAAAGTGCTTAAAGCGCTTTACAGAGCTGAAATGTAACATTCCAAACTCAAACATCTCAAGTTAAATAAAATATTTTAAAATAAAAAGAGCTAATGTTTAAGGTCCTATACTGAACTGAAAAATGAAATAAATAATCCAGATTTTAATAACCAACAACATAACATTTAACTTGATGGTCTTATTCTCCAAAAATTTTGAAACCAGAATAAGACTTCACACACTATAGTCAATATTTACAAAACTGAAAATAAGATAAATAATTGAAAAAAAACATTTCTCAAACTAATTTATAAAAAACAGCATTTAGGGCAGAACATTTTTTGACTTTTTTTTGGCTTTTTTTGGCTTTTTTTTTTTAATTTACAGCCCAGCTTTATGGACAGTCTGGGTCTGTCAGACAGGTCATTGGTTCTTAGTGGACGTGGACACTCATCTCTGTGCCTGTGTGACTAAGAAACTCCCCTTAACAAGAGAAAGGACTGAACAAATAAAGATGTTATATTAAACATTACGTTTTTTAACTTGTTATTGTTGTTAATTAATTATCCGACAGTCACTAAGACAAATTTGGCAGTGCTTTGTTGCTTCTTCAGAGTTACCACTCTGTGTTGAAACCTGACACCACAGTCTGGGCTCATTTGCATACTAACAGCTGATTGGATGATTACTGAGGGTTGTGTCTGTGTGTGCATGTGTGTGCTGTAAAACGGAGAGACAGAGGAAACAGGCACTGTGTTTTTGGTGGATTTTCTGCTGCTGCAGTTACTTTTGTCAACTTTAATAGGCTATATTACATTTGTAGGTATATTGAAATGTGCTTTCTCAACTTCTAAACTTTTGATTTGAGAGAGAGAGATGATGGGCTTGCGACAAAAGTCAATGTTTTCACCTGGGGAGCGCCAGGTGCACCAGTGAAACCAACAAAAAATGTTAGGCGCACTCTCACGAATTTTGGGCGCATGTGGGACCAAAATGGTTGCATTCTGGAGCCCTGCTTCTGAGTGTTCATCAAAAACAAACAGGATGGTTATTTTCTGTTTTAATGTGAGGCAACGTTGTTATACAACCAGTGAAGTTGGCACGTTGTGTAAATCTTAAATAAAAACAGAATACAATGATTTGCAAATCCTTTTCAACTTATATTCAATTGAATACACAGCAAAGACAAGATATTTAATGTTCGAACTGAGAAACTTTATTTTCTTTTGTTAATAATCATCAACTTAGAATTTAATGGCAGCAACACATTGCAAAAAAGTTGGCACAGGGGCATTTTTACCACTGTGTTACATCGCCTTTCCTTTTAACAACACTCAGTAAACATTTGAGAACTGAGGAGACCCATTTTTGAAGCTTTTCGGGTGGAATTCTTTCCCATTCTTGCTTGATGTACAGTTTAAGTTGTTCAACAGTCCGGGGTTCTCCGTTGTTGTATTTTACGCTTCATAATGTGCCACACATTTTCAATGGGGGACAGGCAGGCCAGTCTCGTACCCACACTCTTTTACTACGAAGCCACGCTGTTGTAACACGTGCAGAATGTGGCTTGGCATTGTCTTGCTGAAATAAGCAGGGGCGTCCATGAAAAAGACGTTGCCTGGATGGGAACATATGTTGCTCCAAAACCTGTATGTACCTTTCAGCTTAATGGTGCCTTCACAGATGTGTAAGTTACCCATGCCTTGGGCACTAATACACCCCCATACCATCACAGATGCTGGCTTTTGAACTTTGCGCCTATAACAGTCCGGCAGCAAAGCCGGCAGCATTGCTGGGCATTCAATGTTGGTTTGATGATATTACGGACCGTAGATGATGAAATCCCTAAATTCCTTGCAATAGCTGGTTGAGAAATGTTGTTCTTGAACTGTTGGACAATTTGCTCACGCATTTGTTCACAAAGTGGTGACCCTCGCCCCATCCTTGTATGTGAATGACTGAGCATTTCAGGGAAGCTGCTTTTATACCCAATCATGGCACCCACCTGTTCCCAATAAGCCTGTTCACCTGTGGGATGTTCCAAATAAGTGTTTGATGAGCATTCCTCAACTTTCTCAGTCTTTTTTACCACTTGTGCCAGCTTTTTTGAAACATGTTGCAGGCATCAAATTCCAAATGAGTAAATATTTGAAAAAAATAACAAAGTTTACCAGTTCGAACATTAAGTATCTTTTCTTTGCTGTGTGTTCAATTGAATATAGGTTGAAAGGGATTGCAAATCATTGTATTCTGTTTTTATTTACAGTTAACACAACGTGACAACTTCACTGGTTTTGGGTTTTGTACTATCAGTCAGTATATGATTTCAGAGGGTGATTATGCAGTGTGGATTCCCCATTTGGTATTTTCTGTTCTTGTGTTGTTCTCTTGCTTCTGTCTTTTAATTCCTCGCTGAAAAGGAGCTAAGATGCGAGGAAACGACATGAGGAAAGGAAGCAGGACGGTCAAGTAAGGTCACGAGAATGACCCACATATTTTAATGATCCGTGCAAAGCATGAACAATCTCGGTGTGAAAATTGTCTGAACATCAGCCACAGTGACAGAGATCAGCTCTGCATCTGTACAGAAAAAACTGGCCACCAACTCCGTGTAAGAGCTGAAGAATATGGAGCTAAATCCAGGTCAAAAGTGCGATAATTACAAAACTAAAAAAGATCGAAAAATAAAATTTGAAACTGAAATGTTAATTTGTGTGCAGTGTGTAATAAACCGTATTTATATTTACAATGCCTCAAAAGTTTCTCTTGTACAATATCTAACATGAACATTACCACCATACTATATTTATTATATCTCCTTTTGCCCATTTGTAAAATGCCAAATATATGTATAAAACCATTGCAAATACCACTTACAATTTACTACATATCTTTCATTCTTTTCGTATTTTATTTTTATTTTTAATAATTAATTTTTCATTTGTAAGTTTCATTTTACATTTTTCTTCTATCCTGCTGCTGCTTATTTGTTGTGGGAGTAATGAAGGTATATCTTATCTTAATGTTTGTTCTTGATTTTTATTTTTAATAAAGACACAAAATTGAATTAAAATTAATGTAAGGGATTTTTTTCAACTTAAGTATTCTGTAATCATTTTAATAAAAAATACATTTCTTTTTGTACTCTGAAATATATTAAACATGTCATGTGTCATTATTTCAGTTGTAGAATAAATATTTTCAGATTAAATCTTATCTTGCTTGTTTCAAGTTTCTTTTTTTCCACCTTCAGATCTTATTTTTTCAGTTTCAAGGTTTTGGTCCATAACACATCCAATAGTCTGAAGCTTGAACTGAAAACATATTTATTTAGGATGGTTTTTAATACCTAGTAGTGTGGTGACACTTTTACTTTATTTTATTGCTTTTATTGTTTTCATTGTTTTAAATTGTTTTTATTTATTGCTTTTTACTCACTACCTATTGAAAGCACTTTGTTTCACTGAAAGGGTTGTTGTAAAGGGCTGTATAAATAGAGAACATTTGCATTTACTTGAAAAATAAGATCTAAAACCAAAAGGACAAGATTTGAATCTGAAAATATTCCTCCTGCAGCTGAAAAATATGAATCATCACGTTAGAATATATTTCAGAGTTAAAATGAAAATAAAATATTTTGATGAAACTGTAAACAAAACTTCTTTCAAATTAATTTTATATTCAATTTTGTTTTTTATTTTAAAAAAATACAATTTCTAAATTTAAAAAAAAAATCAAGAACAAACATTGCAATTTAATTTCTCACTTTTGGCCTGGATCAAGCTCCATAAAATATCTGCCGAGTCAGTGTGTGAATCTTCCATCTCGGTGTTCAGTGTTGTGAGCTACAGTCCCGCCTGTCACATCAATGCAACACAACAAACACCACTTAAAAACATCAGGACATCACCATGACACCTTCATCATCATCATCATCATCATAGTCATCATCATCATCTTCATATCATGCCATGGGTCAAGCTTTATTAGTCACTGCAGTTTGACGTCACAACAATTAAAAACATCTAAATAACTGCGTGGACCATCAGCATGATGTGACTCACCGATGCGTCTCCTCCTGGCTGCAGACAAAGCAAAGGTCAACAACACACACTCCTACAGATCGACTATACACTGCACCGCGCGTGTGTGAGTGTGTATGTTTGCTTTACCTATCTCCTCCAGGTCAGCGGTCATGGACTTGGACCGGAGAGTCAGAGAGGTGCTTGGGGCTCGTTTTGGAGGGGGCGGGGCTACAAGACAAGAGCCAATCAGAGTTAGTATACTAGTAGAGAGATAGTATGAAAAGAAGCAGAGACATAAACAGTGAACAGCAACAACTACATGTTTACATGAGAGCTTTAACTCCCCTTTAAGTCCGGAAATAAAGATTAAAGATTCTGAATGAAAATGATAATTCCAAATAAAAGTCAATACCTAAGCAGGTGGCTGATTAATTCTGATGCATTTATATATACAGTGCAGGCCAAAAGTTTGGACACACCTTCTCATTCAATGTGTTTTCTTTATTTTTACCACTAATTACATTGTAGATTTTCACTGAAGTTATTATGGCCACTCGTTTCTCTTAACTTAGCTGATTGGTTCTTGCCATAATATTAATTCTAACAGTTGTCTAATAGGGCTGTGGGCTCTGCATCAGCCTGACTTCTGAACAACACAAATGATGGTCCCAACCCCATTAATAAGGCAAGAAATTCCATTAATTAACCCTGGAAAGGCACACCTGAGAAGAGAAAACCATTTCAGGTGACTACCTGTTGAAGCTCATAAAGAGAATGACAAAAGTCTGCAAAGCAGTAATCAGAACAAAGGGTGGATACTTTTAAGAAACTAGAATATAAGACAAGTTTTCATTTATTTCACTCTTTTTTGTTAGGAACAGAATTCCACGTGTTCATTCATAGTTTTGAGACCTTCAGTGAGAATCTACAATGTAAATAGTGATGAAAATGAAGAAAACACATTGAATGAGAAGGTGTGTCCAAATTTACCTGTACTGTATATATACATGTATAGATATATATCTATATAGATATATAGATATACAGGTTTATAGATATAGATATATAGTCTTGTGTTTATCTATTTTATCCTGTAAGGCCCAGTTAAAACAAATCCCACCAAAATATGCAACACAAGTGTGATAAACACTGACCAGACCTAAATCATGGATATTTAACTATTCTTGGCTTGAAAATCCAGATTAAAAGGTTACATTTTTCACTGGAACACTGTGTAAGTGCTCAGATGGCTGGAGTTAGTTCTTCCTTTCTTGAGGACACAAAAGGCGTGCCACAAGGCTCAGTCTTAGGACCCATTCTGTTCACAATTTATATTAATGATCTGTGTGCAAACTTACCAAATGCCTCATACCATCTTTATGCTGATGACTCTGTAATTTACTCAATCGCTCAGGCATCTGAATTCTTGCAATCCACTTTTGATGTAGTGCAGATTCGACTGGCAAATTTGAAAATGGTTTTAAATGCTGATAAATCAAAAATAATGCCTTTTTCAAAGGCATCTGTTCCTTTGGAGGAAATCCCCTCAATTAAACTCTAGAGCTGGTCACAAGTTATAAGTACCTTGGATTTACGATTGATGGGGACCTTTCTTTCAAAGTTCATGTGAAAATCTAATTTCTAAACTAAGGATGAAGGTCGGTTTATTTTATAGAAACAAGTTGTTTTTCTCTCTCAGAGCTCAGAAGCTTTTGGTTTTGGCTACTTTTTTGCCTGTTCTTGATTTTACTGATGTTGTGTATATGTCTGCTTCAACCAACTGCCTTCAGTCCTTGACTCCTGTCTACAACTGTGCTCTGAGGTTTACTACAGGCCACTGTGAACTGTATGCTAAAGCTGACATGCCCTCTTTGGATACACGGTCATATACACACTGGATGACCCCTGGTTTAAAAAGCTCTTCTTGGCCTGGGTCCTTGCTATTTAAGCACTTTTCATGGAAGCCATTAAGCCTTATGATCAAATGACATTTTGTATCTCTCTGTTCCTTTCAGTTCGAACTGAAACAGGAAAAAAAGCTTCAGTTACTCTGCCCCCTCAACTTGGAAATTGCCTGAATATGTTTCTTTGGAAGCCTTCCGCTCTACCTTGAGAAACCAACAACATGAATCCATCAAACAGAGCCAGTGCTCTTAAATTGTTTCTCAAAATATCTCCTGCATTTTATTGCCTGTATTTTAATGTCTGTTGCTGTCTGTTTTGTCCACTGTGACACATGCTGCTGCCTCTCTTGGCCACGTCGTCCTTGTGAAAGAGGTCTCAACCTCAATGGGTCTTTTACCTGGTTAAATAAAGTTTAAATAAAAATAAAATAAAGTTCATGTAATTTTGTAGAAATGTCCAATGCATTATTAAGTACTGTTTCGTTAAATTATAATTCATTATTGATGTAAAAATACACTTAACATGGCTGCTTTACATATTGGGCACATGTCTATAAACACACTTGCCAGCGCCTGTCCTTGTGTTATGTGAACAGGGGGTATGAACAAATATGGGGTCTCCTTTTACACTTGACAATTTCTTTACATTCTTAAAGTTTGACACAACACCTATGCCAACATTTAGTAAAACTATTCAACCTTTTGTGTGAGTTTCATGCACTTACTATCATTCATTTGGAAGCTAGCTTTGTGTTTTGGATCCAGTGGAGGGCAGTCAATCGCATTTTCGACTTTTGACAATACGAGGAAGTTTGAGATGCTCCGGCTCACTCATGATTGGTCAGAGGCCATAAAGACTGTTTTGTTATGTAGCTTGACCTTTGGTGATTGTTTGGATAGAGTCCCCTGATTCTGCTCCTTCATTCATAGACTTGGTTTTTTTTGAGCCTGTAGAAGTTAGCATATATGGTTGCTTGCCCTATAAAGGGTTAAAACTGAATTGAATAATTTCTCTATATACATTAATTTTGCTTGTCCTGGTGTGATGAGCCGAGACCGTTTATACGTCACGTCTGCCCCCATCCAATCAGAACTGTTCCCAACTCTGAGATCTTAAGTGGAATTGAATTTAAGCGAATAAACGTGTTTTCCATGTAAACCTTCCAGCACCTTCCAAATGTATCCAAAAAATGAAAAAGTCCCATACTTGCATAGAAATGTATGTTAAATGTAAAAGAACAGGGTTTAACTTTGTTTCTTTTTATCTAATATTCCACAAAATTCTAATCTATATCTCTGTTTAACACCCTACTTTTAAAATAATAGTTTAAGAAAATCTTTTTTTTTTATTTACGTGTGATTTAACTTTTACTACCAAATTTCCTTATGCATCATGTTGAGGCATTACTATTATTGTTACTATCTTATTTTTGGGATATTGGGATGTATGCATGTGTTGGTTTCTGCTGGTATAACTGTATGTATATGTTTGTGTAAGTGAACATAATTATTTACTTACACATATAATTTTTTTAACTTTACTAAGTTTGTTTGTTGTCATTTCTTCTGTTCATATATTACATTTTCAAAGACACTTTTCTTTCTGTTTTTTCCTTTTTGTTCCTGTGTGCATGGAACCAAAGCCAAGAAATTATCTCGAAATGTCCGCCAAGTTCTTTTTATATTTTTAGTGAATTTTCCTACACATGCTGTAATTTTTTATGTGCACAACTTTAATAAAAAAAGAATAAAAAGAAACTCTAATTTTATTAAAGATAGAAGTAATGCAGCAAATAAAGGAAAACACACTTGAATTATTCTTTAATAAATGTGCGTTTTTGTTAAATAAAAAGGTAAAATTAGTGTGCTGTACCTTTCTTCCTGATCAGGTTGGTCTCAGATTTTCTAGAAACAGAAACGACCTTCATGAGCAGCCGACTTCCTCCCTGACGGATCAGCGAGACGACCTGCCGGTGACCCACCTTCACCACGTCGGCTCCGTTCACCTGCAGAAAAAAGGACCCGGAGTGAAAACAGTTAAAGGATGTTTGTTCTTTAGATGATGAGCATTTCCTGGCTTACCTCGATAAGGAAGTCTCCGGTCCGAAGCCCCGCCCTCCAGGCCACGCCGCCCTGGTCCACTGACTCCAGGTACTGCAGGGCCGGGAATGCCGGTGTGGGGGCAAACTCCTCGATGGGGGTCTCAGCTTGGAAAACAAGAACCGGATAAGCTGCTCTGAAAAGACTGAAACACTGAGCTAAACTTTAATTCGACTTTATCTGAAGCTCTTACTCGCTGTATATCTGATTATATCTTGTTTTTGTTTAAATAAATGAATCAGATTTGGCTGAAATGATTTTAAAATACTTCCTGAGCTGGACTTTTGTTGACCATGCTTTACTTTAAAGGTTTTTTTTTGGTCATAAATAACTTACTTTAAGTAAAGAAAAACAGGAAGTACAACCCTGGTTTCAGTGTAAAGGGGTTCAGCTGTTAAGCTTCAGCATTGTACTTCCTTTGTTATGTTCAAAAATCATTATGTGCATTTAAATATAGGAGACATGGCTGGAATTAAAAAAGGAGAACAGAGCTATGTATGTGCATGAGTATGTATGAATTAGGGATGTAACAGTATGAAAATTTCATATCACGGTTATTGTGACCAAAATAATCATGGTTATCATTATCATTGCAGTATTGTTGCAGTGTGCTCAAAATGTTCAAAAAGTACTTTAAAACAGTCTTGAAATCATTTAACCCCTTTAATATTATAATTTTAACAATTCTTTTGTCTTTTTTGTCAATAACTGTGTCAGGAAATTTCCTTTAAGTAAATGTGTTTCAACTTTTTTCATTAGAAATGAAAGTAAACAATTCTGCCAAGTATTTGTCATTATTATGTTGTAAATGCTTAAACTGTGTGTAATTACAAGAAAAGAAAACAACATATTTGAACTCTAAACAGGTTTCTCTTTATAACAATTGTAAATGAACATGTTCAAAGTTTTGAGATGACCAAAAAAAAAAAACTTAATCTATTTTACAAACACTCACACATTTTAGTTTGCCTGCAGCATTAGTGTCCATGTTACAGCTCGTTATATTAGACCATGTCCAGGCCTTTTTTAAATTTTTTGCTCTACTAATGATAGTCCCTGAAGCAGTTAGCCCCCTTCATGACTTTCCTCTGGTCTGCCCTTTCCACAGCAGATCTCGACAGCTCCTTCTTTAATATTTACAAATTACAATTGATTAAATCCATAAAACATGAACCATGATGGAAAAAGACGATCTTTTATGACAAAATACGGCAAAACACGGCAAATAAATGGCGAAAGAATGGCAGGAACTCACTCCAGAATGATACTGATGCTGTTATTTACAACCTTAATACATTATTTACACAGAAAATCCTGATAAACCTCCTATAATTCACTCAGGTATGGCTCACTGAATCCTCTCTCTCTCTCTGCTCGTTTACTCGAGGAGTTACAGCAGTTTTTATCACAAACATTTTGTCTTTCACTGCAGCTTAGTGTTTTAGACAGGGTGACTGTCGTCAATCAGTTTCCCGTTGACATCCTTGTAAAGTCCAAACTTCGACCAGACTTTAGACTTCAGCCGTTTCGAGTAGGAAAACCAGTGGGAGTCTGATTGAGGCTCCAGCTGCTGAGGCAAAACATTGCAAGCTGCCCATGCGCGCCTCTGTTAGCGACACATGGCTGCTTCACCGAGGAGCAGACACACATAGTTCAGGTTTTTTCAGTCAAAGAGCAGCATCACCGTGAGTTATTGACACAGTGTGGTGATCAAACACGGTATAACGGTAATTTTAATAGGACACGGTAATGATTACTGTGGGAAATTTTACCGCGGTTTACTATTTTACCGGTAACCGTTACATCCCTAGTATGAATGTATGCATATTAGGACTGGGTGATATGGCCTTAAAATAAAATCCCAGATTTTTTCCCCACAAAACTTGATTTACGATTTTAATCAATTTTTTTTCCTCTCAAAGCAAAAAATAATCCAAGTGACACAAAAATGACATGAATTAAGTTCTGCCTTTATGTTGTTAGAATATATTCCTAAATCAATCAGAATGTCCCTCTTAACATTAAAGTGTGTGTCATAAAATGTTGATTATGTAGCTCTAACGCAGGCAGGTTTGCCTACATAAACACTGAAAGCTGAGGGATTTTCACAGCTTGTTAACATGCTTCTCTCTGATCAATATTTAATCTAATTAAAAAATAAATACAAGCCCATAAAAGTGCTTGTGCAAAAAAAAAAGTTTCAGCATTTTTATTTTTTCGAACTTTGCAATTCACGATTTAAATAAGTGAAGGAAAAAAATCTAGATTTTTAATTTTCAAATCTGCTGCAGAAAATAATTTGGATTAACTGATTTAATCAATATATTTCCCAGCTCTAATGTATATATGATTATATTGCATGCTTGTTCTTATTTGTCCATTTTTTTTCTCTTCCCACTTGACGCTATGAATTACATGGTAGGTGGGTGTTAATAAGCTTTGCTTCTGCCTGAGTCTCTCAGTCAAAATTGTGTATCTTTTCTTTTGCTGCTTTAAAGTGTACATATTACTGAAATAAACTATAAATAACTAACCAATTAACTACCTAAAGCATAAATAATAGCAGAACACAACTAGAAAGCACTCAAACCTCTGCCAGAGTGGCTCACACATTGCTGTTACATCTTCAGCAACGGTTTCAAGACAAATATCAACATGATCAGAAACACCACCGGCTTCTCTGAGCCGAGCTCCTCTGAGATGGACTGAGGCAAAGTGGAAAAGTCTGCTGTGGTCTGAGCCCACATTTCAGACTGGTTTTGGACATCATGGACCTGGTGTCCTCAAGGCTGAAGCTTTTTTTGGAAAGTGTTGCAGGCATTAAATTCAGTATAAAAGAATATTTGCAAAAACAACAATAAAGATATCAGTTTAAATATTAACTTTTGTGCCGTTTAGTGCTTTCTATAGAATAAAAATTTAAAAGAGTTTTCTTTTTCCTATTATTATATATCATATTATACATATTATAGCCCCTGTAGTACATAGAGTCCTAATAATCTCATTGTCGGGCTGCATGGTCGGCTCTTTGGTAACATAGTTTATGGTCAATAATACTCAGGGGTGAAAGTAAGATAACATTCTTGCAGGAACTGTGCAACTCAAATTTTTTTTTTTAGCTCGCACCCTTTGAGCATCATACAAGACAGATGTTGATAACTCCTGCTCTTTTCTGACTACTGTGCACATCCTTGAGTGCATAATGTAAGATGTCAGACACATAATGTAAAATATGGCAAAACATGTATTTTCTTTAGGGGCAGATAATATCAGAACAATAATAACAGTATTGGTGAATAAAGATAAATTTCTGAATTAATAGCCTGCTAAAATTAGACTTCTAGCCTACTTAACACATTTATACAAAAAACTAGAAAAAAAAAGTTAAATGTCAAATTTTTACAGCAGTTTTTGTCAGTGGCTGTTTTTGGCCTTAATGGTATGAAAGGGAGAAAAAGTTAAAATCTAATGGTACACAAAAACTAATAATGCATGAAAGTCAGTGTTGTTACTAATCTTTGTTATATTCAAGACTGTGATAACAGGTAAAAAAAATCCAGGCTCCAATAATCTAGAATATTAAAATTTAAAAAGTAAATAGATGTTTAGTTCTGTTGAGGGGGGGGGGGTTGTCCTCACATCACCTAGGCAACCAGCCATCCAATGAAAACAACGCATTAAGTTTCCTCACTTCCACCTGTGCTTGTTTGCTTGCAGCGTAAAACCTCACAATTTATTACTTGTGGATTTTTGTTTTGTTTATTTTGCAAAATGACTACCCTTTTGTCTGCAAAAAAAACCACACACCAGTGGACACTGGATTAACGTTAGGCGACAGCGAGTGACTGCCTACTACAATGGCCCTTTTCCATTAGCTCTACTCTACTTCACTCTACTCTACCCGGCTCTCCTCTACTCGCTGTGCTGCTTTTCCATTAGCCCCAGTCGCCTGCCCAACGGGGTGCAGTGTCGATGTTAACAGCTGAGCGGCACTGTGGTAACATCATTTTGAGCGCGACACAATAATCTGTGGCTTTTTGTCACAAACCAAGTAAAAAAGGAAAGCAGAAGAAGGCTGTAGGTGACAAGAAGAAATACCCCTTGAGAAGCACAGGGGAGTTTTGGAAGCTATACAACAGAATGGAGCCGAGGACGAGAGCAATCGAGCTGCAAAGAAAAGACGCATGAGGGTAAGCTAACAGTAGCTACCACTAGCATGCTAGGTCGTCGCACTCATGACACATCGATGACGACATTGTCTGACCAATCAGTAGCCGGCAGTCGATGACGTCATCTTTTAGTATCGACTCAGCTTCCTTGAACCAGAGCAGAGTAGGTACTAAAACTAGCTTGTTTTAGGAGGTACCAGGCTAGTGGAAACACGCTGCAAATCGAGTAGGGCAGAGTAGAGTAGGGCCAAGGCGTGGTAGTGGAAAAGGGCCACAAGCTGCAACCCATCACGGTAAGGGAGTACCGTAGCCTACAAATGATAGCCTAGTGTTTGTCAGGCGCATTAAAACCTTGTTCAACACATCACAGAAGCCATATTCTGGAGATGATTTTTATGTATTTATCAATTTTACATTTATTTTGGTAAAATTTGCGTGAAAAAAGAAAGGGTTCTCATTGTATGCATGAGTAAAAGTTGCTTTTCAGAGGCGTTCCAGTGCATTCCGGCTTCCTTTCACCTCTGATAATACTTTACACAATCAATCCTGATGAACTGGAAATCAAGCATACCATGATTATCACACACTGGAAAAACCTTTCACTCGACTACATTTCACTGGACAAACTATCCAGCTCCACCAAGCAGAGCTCAAAATCTCAAGATTCAACATGGCAACTCTTCATAAATTCAATTAATTAATCATAAAACTGCATCTGTGATTTATATTTTGGCCCTCTCTTGCTTACAGTCAGCACTCCCCAAGCACATAACACATAAAAAACTACTCTTTCTATTGTCTTTCTTCATTTGAGTTATTATTATTGTTATTTTCAATTTTAATGACATGTCAATATTCTGTTTACTAACATCAAATTTGCAGCTTAATGTAGTAAGTAGTAGTCTTTTCAACCACATAATCACATTTTTATAAATATTCCATTGTTTTATTTATTTTACAATTATTAATAATGGTTATCTCATCAGACTACTGTTACAATCAGTATTTAGTAAGCGATTGCCTCCTCCTCTTTTTTTTTTTTTTTTTCTGTCGTATTGATTTATTTAGGTTACTGTTTCATTTTCTGTATGTTGTTGTGTCTGTATAGTTTGGCAAACACAGTTGAAATATTACTATCCTCCCCACCACACACACATACACAAAAATACACACAAACACCTAAGAACATGATGTTCTACCTTACCAACATATTACTGTAATATGTCACCGTCCTATCTTCATGTTTTGTGTTTCTTGTTCACTACTGTGTCACAACTTCCTTGTAATGTTTTGCACAAAAAAAACTTTACACATTTAATTCATATTCATTTATGTCCATGCTAATTAGTGTCATATTGGCTGCTTATTAGCCTGTATGCTGTTATAATGAGATTTCCCTTGATACCTTCAGTATTACTGACATTAATATTGATTGAGTGAATCTGATTACATGAATAATCAGAATCTGAAAGACTGTATTGATCCCCAAGGGGAAATTCAGTAATAAAGATCTTTATAAGCTTTGCATGGTGAGGCATATATAACAAATTAATAATGAGAACACAGCACACGTTCTGCTTTATGAGCTTGTTCACATGTCTCATTCCTATTAGCAAGTGTCCTATATCGAAATCGATTTTCCCCATAAATATTAAATTTCATCTAAATATTTAGATTCCTTGACCATGAAAACATACCATTAGCAACTGGATTCATAATGATATCTATTTTAGCTCTGTAGTTATTCATGAAAATCACATTTTTCGTCATGGCGGTTTTCTTCTGGATCTAGCTCCAAAGTTTTTGATGATACAACAAATCAGATTGAACACTCCAGATTCCACAGTATCTTGGCTATATTTTGGCGTTTGTTGCAGTACTCTGCCTTTATTTGTTCCCTTGCTATGAGGAAAATTCCAAGGATATCTAAATTTTTCTTGTTCTGGATCAGAGAATCTGGAATTTTGCCAGGATCCAGATCAGTCTGTGATATCTTGTAGAACCTGTTGGAAACTTGTCCTGTATTTTTTTTCCAAATGCCCTGACTATTTTTGGTGGAGTAATATGTACAAATGCAGAAAATGGTCCTATCTCACAATGTTAAAGAATCCTTTAAAATATTCCTGGATCCATGATCCATGATCTAACCCGACATGCCAGATGGACAGTTCCATATTAAAAATATTTCACTAATCCATCTGGGAAAGAGCCGTGCAAAAATGTTTTCAGCTGCAGAACCTTCAAAAACAATAGCAGCTTGTGATTGGACGATTGTTTGGCTCATCAAACTCATTTCAGACCAATCCATATCAAGCAGTGTTGCTATGACGTAGCATACATAGCAGCTAAACGTAGCGGTTACTGGCTAACAGCTTACAAGTGCAAACAACAGTCAATTGGCAGCTAACTGTTGTTAGCCGCTACGGCTAACAGCTAACAGCCGTTAACTCTTGTTTGCCCTTGTTAGCCGTTAGCTATAGCAGCTAATAGCCATTAGCCGATAGCTTAACTACATTAAGACTATCGTTTCACATTAAATTACACCACACAGATGTATCATTTAACATTTAAATATGACATGAACCTCGTCAAAGACAATCCTTACGAAGTAAACTAATGGATTAAGGAGAGCAGATTTTGCAAAGTATAACTGAGTAACCATGATGACCACAGGCTAACAGCCATTGGCCGCCATTATTTGTACAACAGGAAGTAACTTCACTTCCTGTCAAGTCACTTCCTGTTGTCGTCACGTCCGCAGCTCCCGCCTCTCTTTCCTGATTGGGCTGTTATGCATTTAGCCGAGTGAAACCGTTGGACAGTGGAGGCTAGCAAGACGGAGATGCATCATTTCAGAATCAGGTAGGTCCATCTGCTCTGCAAGGCTAACGGTGATCTGGATCACTTCCAAAATCTAATCATTTGTTCCTTGTCCCAGTCCGAACATTTCCTGAAAATTTCATTGAAATCAGACCATAACTTTTTGAGTTATGTTGCTAACAAACAAACAAACAAACAAACAAACGCAGACAATAGCATAACATCCTGGGCGAATGAAATCAACATTATAGTTGAAGATAACGTAGAAGAAGAGAATGTTTTATGGGTTCGAACCCTCACTTTTCAGGAACATTTCCGTCACTTTAAGGCTACAGACTGAAGCTGAAGAACCAAATCTCTGATTGGTCTGTTCTCCATTAAAAGAAGTTGCCGAGGCTCACGGGAATCGTAGTATTTAGAATTATTCATCAAACTAAAATAAAGGAGTTAAAGCAGAGCGCCCTGTCCAATTTAGTCTCTGTTTTATGGACCATTAGAGAAACATTTTAAAATGCAGAGTGCTCGCACAACCCGAGCGTCCTCCCACACGTTTACTCCTTCACTCCTACAGAAATGTATCTTTACAGAGAGAAAATCTTTTTTTTGCTGCTTGTTTAAAATACCAAACTGCGTGTCGGTGCACTGAAAATCTTTTTGAGAGGAAGTGTGAGGCTCGGAGGATTCTTATGAAACCGCACAGCGAGGAGTTTTAAAGCTTTCTGCTCCCTCTGAAGGCTTCACTCCGTCTTAAATATCTTTCTTTTTTCTCAACCCAACTCCTCCAAACACCCACCAATCCTCCATCATCCATCCATCCGACCATCCATCCATCCATCCGTCGGTTCTACCTTTAGCTCCTCTGAGGACGAAGCCGAATCCCTCGCTCTCTCTCTTCTGCAGCACCGCCGTCTTCTCCTCAATCACATAGTCACTAAAGACAGAGACATGCACTTCATTATCCTCATAACTGGGCTTTTTATATATAAAAAAAAATAAAAAATAAGGAAAATCAAACTATCTGTAAGTACTTTTAAATGGAAATGATGCAATAAAAACACTAATAAAAAATTAATTCAGTGTATTATAGTTATTATTTGGGAAGAATCGACCCCATAAAATCCAGAAAATGTTTAAAATAATAATAATAATTACTTGTTGAAAGCTGATTCAGAATTAAGGGTCAGGCTTAAGAGGAAATAACTGATATTTCAAGACAAGGATTGTAAAAATGAAGAGATAAAAATGTTAATCCTAAATGAATTAGGTCATAAGTGATCAGGTTTAGATCATAATAACAGCTTTAAATTAATAAAATTATAAAGTTGAGGGTGTAAATATGTGACATCAAAATTAAAAACATTATCAGACTGAGATTATACAAGATTTCATCCAGAAAAAGAAAAATCCTGACTAAAAAGGGCAATGTCAGGAGTTAAACAAGATATATAACAGAAAAATAAAGTCTTAAATGTTTTTTTTTTTCTTTTATTTAAGAAAAATTATTGTTTTTTTCTAGTTTGAAGTCGTTAGATTTGTATAGAAGATTTAAAGCAGTAAATAGACTTCAATAAGAATTTAAATCTCACTTTCACTTGTTTAACTCTGCTCAACAGGATGTAACAAGACTTAATCCAGAAAAATCCTGACTAAATAGGGCAATGTCAGGAGTTGAACACATATTACAGAAAAATAAAGTCTTACATGTATTTTTTTCTTTTATTTAAGAAAATTTTAAGATCTTTTTTTCTAGATTGAAGCCGTAAATATACTTTTAAAAGGATGTAAATCTCACTTTCACTTCTTTATCTTTGCTCAATAAGATGTAACAAGATTAAATCCAGAAAAAGAAAAAAATCTTGACTAAATAGGGTAATGTCAGGAGTTGAGCATGATATGACAGAAAAATAAAGTTTTAAATGGTTTTTTTTTTTCAATTTTAGAAAAAATATTGATTTTTTTTCTAGTTTGAAGCCATAAATATACTTTTAAAAGGATGTAGATCTCACTTTCACTTGTTTATCTTTGCTCAACAAGACGTAATGCAAGAATTTACACATAAAGTAAAAATAAATTGCTGATTAAAGTTGTTAATTCACATAGAAATTGTTGTAAATAATAGCATAAAAGCTGCTGCATAACTTTAAATCCTGAATATGGGAGATAAAATTTCAACAAAACAAGGTTAAAGATGTTCATATGTGGATTCAGACTGAAGTTTCTAAGTTTAAAGTTGTCATATTCTAATGTTCAAGTTTTTTATGTAAGAGGAAAGATTAATTTTTCATATTGAGGTCCATCGACTCCAGCGGCAAAGCTCAAAAAAGCTTCATTTTCAATCCCTCTGGTGCAGGGACAGTTTTGTGAGGCGATTTCCAGGTTAATGTCAGGCTGCTAATGAAGCTACACTGGAAATCATAACTAATTAAATCAATTTATGATTTACTGGAACGATATTCTGACATTTGTTTCCCTGGTGGGCTGTCACACTTTCAGGCAGGTATAGACAATTCGCCTCCTTTTTTAATTTAATTGTTAATTACCCACAATGCAGCAGGAGCATCAGGCTGTTATCACTAAACCGAGAGCTTGATGCTCAATCACGTCTCCAAAGGGCAAAACTGCAAAAGCAGCGGCGGCTTCCTGATGAGACGTCGGATTTCATGTTGCAGGACATCAGTAAATCCAGCCCTCTGTTTCAGATCACGTTAGGATCAGCTTTCAAAACTTTATTACAGCGTCTTGAAAAGGCAGTGATTGTTTATTTAAGCAGTAAACAGAGGCTTTAGAGAATATTTAATCTTAAAAGCAGGGCCACTGTTTACGTCTATGGTTAAATATTTTAATCTCAAGAGTAACACTGGAACAGACTTTCACTTAAACTAATAACAGGGAAGATCTTGCAAAGTGTTTCGGATCTCAAAGTATCTTAAAAGTCCCTCATATTCGAGAAACACATCCTTTATTACTTTTTAATCTTTGTGATTTTTAGTTCTGAAATCTGAAGAAAAAATCCCGCACACTGGCCAACTTCCAGAATAGAAAGTTTATTGCCACGTTTGGGTCAAAGACCTTTTTCAAGCAAATGTTTGTGACACAAAAAAGTCCTCTCTTAAATCGGAGTGGCTGTGTGACTCCAACAAATCGCCTTTTCACACGTGCGATACAAAAAAATGGGGTCATACAAACAGATTAACACCAACACACATAGATAAAATACATAAAGTACAATATATTTATATTAATTAATTCCAAAGACTGTCGTGACTGAATACATTAGGTCCTAAAAAGGTAATGGCTAATGATTACAATCAGAAATTTTCTTTTTTTTTTTTTACATATACAACAGATGCAATCTATAGCCTCATCTAAAAGGGACGACAAAGAGGAAAACTCACACCTGCAAGAATCAAAAGAAAAAAATAGACATAAAAAACAATTCTGATTCTGACGCAGAGGAATTATTATTTTTTAGTTACGTATTAGGTTGATTTCTTAATATTTATCCATCCGTCATATTTTCCACCTATCCTTTTTCAGGGTTGTGAAGGGCTGGACTGGTCAATTTTTTAATTGCTTAAAACACAATTTTGCAAATTACGCTTTTTTTCTCAAAATAATTAACACAGTTTACAAAACCACACTCCCAACCTGCATATACGTCCTGCAAAATAAAGCACTGCCACCAAAACTACATGTAGCCTCATCAAAATAAACCATTTGCTTTGAGCTCATTATAGTTATAAATATTTCTTATTACCTTTTTTTTTGTTATTTTTAATCCTCTTAATCTGTTTTATTTCTATCTTTCAGTTCAGATTTAGTATTTGGAATTTTATTCTCTTTAAGCTGCTTTTTCTTTTCACCATCCTCCTTTTAGCTGTTTTAATTACACATCTGATTTTAGGTTATCTCATATTACCATATTATTTATTCAAATTTTATTGTATCAATTTATTTATCTATTTACCATCCTTTTCCTATAGTATTTTTCAAATCTAATTTCTTATGATTTTTAATTATAATTTAAGTTTTAGCTCCTGTGTTTCCTCAGCCTTTTAATTCTGTTTTCTGTTTATAATTTTCTTTATTATGTCTTTGTGTGTTTGATTATTTTAGTTTGTGTGTTGTATGTGAATTGTTGGGACCTGTAAAAGGTTCAGTTTTGGGCTGCAAAATGTGTGGAAAGCAGATTAATGTGTTTTTGCTCTCTGTGAGCCAATTTAAATAATTTAGTTTGTTTGCAATTGTAAAAAAAAATACTGTAAGAGACCAAATCAGTGTTTGCCTGGTGACGCTTCAGAAAATAATTAAAAAAAAACGACTGACTAAACCTGACACAGAAATATGAGAGGAGTCAGCTGACGGGCTGATGCAGTGACAGAGTTTTACCTGTAGGAGGTGTAGTTGTCGTAGGAGCCTACAGTGTAGTGTCTGAACAGTCTCTTGGTGCGATCCTCCCTCGTTTCTAGGAAATTCACGGACAGTCAGTCAATTATATTCAAGATTGATGCCTATAAATTCTAAACTATGTCATCAAATTGTTCACATGATCGTTATTTAAATGTAAAAACAGCTTTTACATCCATTCATGAAGGTGTGCTTCATTTTAAATTTTACTGAACGTTGAATTTTAACCATTTACCGAGTCGTGGGTCGTACTGTCTCATCTGAACTTCTTCGACACACTCAGCAGGAAACCACCCGGTTCGTCCTTTCACACTCCCCTCCCAGAATCCTCCCTCACCGATGGACAGGACTGTGAATCCACCACAAACAGTCAGAGAGCGAGTTTGTTAACACAGAACATGTTTTTAACCCTTTAACTCCCAGCTCAACTGTTTGGCAGAGTTCAATAAATTCAGGAAAATTTAATGTGTTAAAAAAACATAACACGTCATTTTTTATTTCTGTTTCAGGACAGAGAAAACTGCAAACAAACCAAAAGAACTGTTTTTGTCTTTGTGTTGGATTTAAAGGTTTTAAAAGCTAAAAGTGTCAAATACTTCAAGAACAACAACAGCAGCTTGTGATTGGACGATTGTTTGGCTCATCAAACTCATCGCAGACCAATCCATATCAAGCAGCACTGCTATGACATAGCATATGTAGCTGCTAAATGAAGTTGCTAATGGTTAGCCGCTACAGCTACAGCTAATGGCTGGAAAGGGCAAAAACAGTAAATGGCCGTTAGCTGTAGCGGCTAACTGCTGATAGAAGCTAACTGCAGTTAGCTGCTATGGCTACGGCTAATTACTGGCTAGAGCAAACAACAGTAAATGGCCGTTAGCTGAAGCGGCTAACTGTTGTAAGAAGCTAACTGTTGTTAGCTGCCCAGCTATGGCTAATGGCTGGCAAGGGCAAACAACAGTTAATGGCCATCAGCCGTAGCGGATAACTGTTGTTAGAAGCTAACTGCAGTTAGCTGCTCCGGCTCCGGCTAATGGCTGGCAAGGGCAAACAACAGAAAATGGCCATTAGCCATAGCGGCTAACTGTTGTTAGCTGCTACATCTAACGGCTGTTCACGGTTGTTAGCCCATGTTAGCTGTAGCGGCTAATGGCCATTAGCTGATAGCTTAACTACCTTAAGACTACAGTTTCACATTAAATTATACCACACAGATGTGTCATTTAAAATGTGACAAGAACCTCGTCAAAAGAATCCCTAAGAAGTAAACTCATGAGAAAAGCATATTTCCCCAAGTATAACTGAGTAACCATGATGGCTGGCTGACATTAGCCGCAATTATTTGTACAACAGGAAGTGACTTCCCTTCCTGTCAAGTCACTTCCTGTTGTCGTCACGCCCGCTGTTCCCGCCTCTCTTCCCTGATTGGTCCATTAAGGAATTAGCCGAGTGAAGCTGTTGGACAATGGAGGCTGGCAAGACGGAGATGCACGATTTCAGAATCAGACAGGTCCATCTGCTCTGCAAGGCTAAGTGTTTGGCAGAGGTCAAAATATTCAGGAATATTTAATGTGTTCAAAAGCATGTCAGAGTTTCTGTCAATGTTTTATGATATAGAATTAACTACAAACTATTATTATTATAACTATTATTATCATACCAACATTATTATTTTAAATACTGAACCATTTACTGATATGATGTATAGACATAAAAATCTGTTATTCACCAAAAAGGTTTTTGTATGTTTTTCAAATTCAGTCCCATCTGTTTCAAGTTATTTTTGATTGTTTATATATTTACAAACATTTCTGCCCTTTCGAATTGATTTCGCTCCAAATATTTGTGTATTTCATGTCATCACGTCATTAACTCTAACAGTGAATTTTTCAAACCTTTCTGTCCCACACAAAAGAAATATCTGCTTATTGGTTTGTTGGTCGTTTTCTCTGTTTCCTGAAATGTTGATGGAATGAAACAATGATTCAAATTGTCCTGTTTTATAAATCATTAAATATCCATGTTTTTATTGATGACCTCTGCCAAACAGTTGAGCTGGTAGTTAATAAGGATGGGAATCAAAAACCAATTCTAGTTGAGAATCGTTAACAGCTCCATCAAAGAATCAATATCATGAGTCTTTTTGCTTGTCAATTTCCTTATCAACTCTTTCCATTGACAGGGTTCAGAAGAGTCAGAATTGTGGCTTAATTTTAATTGCACCTACTGCACAACCTTAAGTGAGTGGAAACACTTTGCAGAAGCAGTTATCTATGCTGTGACGTGTGTTTGACATTGTTGACACTGAAAATCAGGCCAACATTTTCCTACACGTAAAATCTGCAAGAATCGATAAGGGAATCGTTAAAGATTTGGATCGTTAACAGCACTGGTATTGATAAAATCTTATCACTTCCCATCCCTAGTAGTTAAAGGGATATATTGAATCTGTTATTTATTTATCATATATTTTAATAATTTTGGATTGCTATTTTATTTACAAACAATTTTGATCTTTTTTATCGATTTTGTCCCAAATATGTGAATTTTTTTGTCATCATGTAATCAACTCTTAGCTTTTTTAAATTTTAAATCCCACACCAAGAAAATATCTGGTTTTGGTTTTTGTTTGTAGATTTCTCTGTTCTGAGGTGTTAATGGAATCAAACAAAGACTTGACTGTATCTGTTTTTAAAAATTAAATGAATTTATTGATGACCTCTGCCAAACAGTTGAGCTGGTAGTTAATAGGGACAAGAATTAAAAGCCAATTCTAGTTGAGAATCAGTAACAGCTGCATCAAAGAATCGATATCATGAGTCTTTTTGCTAATAAATTCCCTTATCAATTCCTTCCACTGACAGGGTTCAGGAGAGTCAGAATTGTGGCTTCATTTTTTACAAAAAAGCTGCTACAACACAGCCTTAAGTGAGTGGAAACACTTTACAGAAGCTGTTATCTATGCTGTGACGTGTGTTTGACATTGTTGACACTGAAAATCAGGCCAACATTTGCCCACACGGAATATCTGCAGGAATCAATAAGGGAATCGTTAGAGATCTGGATCATTAACAGCACTGGTATTGATAAAATCTTATCAATTTCCATCCCTAGTAGTTAAAGGGATATATTGAATCTGTTAGTTATTTTATTATCACATATTTCAATGATTTTAATAACTATTTTATCTACAAACAATTTTGTCTTTTTATTGATTTTGTCCCAAATATTTGTGATTTTTTTTGTTATCATGTAATCAACTGTTAGCTTTTTTAAATTTTAAATCCCACACCAAGAAAATATCTAGTTTTGGCTTTTGTTTGTAGTTTTCTCTGTTCTGAGGTGTTAATGGAATCAAACAAAGACATGACTTTTCCCGTTTTTAAAAATTAAATATTCCTGAATTTATTGATGACCCCTGCCAAACAGCTGAGCTGGGAGTTAAAGGGTTAATGCGTGTGACCACTGCTAGACCTTTGACTCTCTCCCCGCGGTGCAGCTGGATCTCCCCGGTCCCCTGCGGGACGTGGGAGCGGGTGGCGATGAAGGTGCGTCCGGGCACGGCGCTGTACAGCCTCCTCTTCCTCATCTGGGGGGTCAGGGGCGGAGAGGAGGGGGGGCTGGTTTCAACATGGCCTCCACCGCTCGGGCTGCAGACAGAGAAAGGGATGATGCCACGTTTTCATCCTCACTGTTGACAGGATCAGGCAATCTACACACAGCTGCTGCTGCAGAGAGAATCCTCAATCCTGCTGTCAGTGTTGCAAAAACAGCCATAATGATTAAAAAACATCTCCTAAAACAAGAAACACTGAACTACGACTGATCCGTTTCCAGTGAGCCCGCTTCATCGCCAACCGGAGGCGTTTTGTTGGCATCTACAGCCGTCACTGTTGCCAGCTACAGTAGCGATGCTGCCAGCTGAAGCTGTACTGTAGCGCAGCACGGCCATGTTACAGCCGCAGCAATGTTGTCTCAAACAACAGCCTCATTTACAGAACACATCAACACCGTTACCTCTGCTAACTGTTGCTAACACCTGAACGTTGAGGAAGCTTCACTGACACTGATCCCATAATCCTGATGACCTGCTGCTGTGTCTAACCTCATCAACCAACAGAAACGTCACTTCACATGAATTCATACTTTTAGACCAGCTAAACCATTTTAATGTCAGTTCAGCTTGATGCTGTTTAATTAATCAAAATCATTCTTCTTCGGATTATATTCATTATAGATATTATTGTTAATACAAGCTTGATCTCTCCATGACTGTACTGATAACACTGGGGAACTTTATTACTTTAATTTAGACTAAAATTGTTAGGCTGATTCCAAAATTGCAGTTCGGCTTTTTCAAGCACTTCAAGTTTTTTCTCCACAGCTTACCCTCCTCCACTGATTAGCTGTAATAAGACTTGCCAGCCGATTACGATTGAACTCATCTGCAGCTACGTGGAAACTTGTTTGTGCAGTCACAGTTGAGACAGCGCGGTGAGAGGTGTGTGCAGCTCCCAATAGGTCAGAACTATCAATATCTGCAAACAGAAAGCTAGCATAGTGCTGGCTTTTCTCTTAACATTGTGGGCATACCATCTTCAGTTCTATTTCTTTTTAAGCTGTTTTTTAAGTTTTCAAAGCTTGTAAGTATCCATCTTAGTGTTTTACTAACATAGGTATATATTTCACTTGTTTCAGATCATGTCTCCGGCTACTTCCCGTCGTAAATGCCTAAGCAGCCTAGGGATGCACCGATCCAGGTTTTTTCACTTTTGATCAGATTCCAATACCTGGATTTGGGTATCGGCCGATACCGATACTGTTCCGATACCAGGGCTATTATTGCTGGAATATTAATATTATCATTATTGTTGAAATTATGTGTAAAATATGAGGCTCTAATTAACCACCGAACAGGTATTTACATTGAAGATATACAAAAAACATAATACTGTAAAGGTTTCAAATTGAATATCAACATTTATTGAATGAAGTGCAAAACTCTGTAAGCATACAGTCAATCTCCATAGAGATGAGGGCTGCTTGATATGAACAGCAGAGTATGGCTCTTGTAGCAGGTCTACTTTCAATTGTCTCACTTTTGAAATAAATTGTGTAATAAGAAGACAGTGTCTGTTGTTCTACACTATCTACACTACCAAAAAAATAATAATACCACAAGGGCTGCTGCTTCTGAACAGCACACAAATCAAGTAGAGTGCTGCAGCTTTCATAAGTGACATATGAAATAACTGTAAACATCTCTACCCTCCCAAATAAAATATAATTAAAATAAATATATTCCCGGTGTTTGTTCTCGTGGTACCTTTTCAGATGTTTGATTAGTTGTTAATTGTGATATTCAAATAGCCGATCGAATATGGTGATAAATATCCATAACCGAATAGTAAATAAATATTCGAATGTAAAATATTGAGTGTGGTGGCATATTAGGGCGCCTGGATCAGTGGGCCGTTCTGCTTAACAGAGGGCCAGGCTGTGTGTTATATAGAATGCTGTTTAGTCACTTGTCCTCAAATTATTTGCGGGCTCATCCATCGGCTTTTCATCCAAGCTATACGGCCGAGTGCAGCGGAGCTTTGTCAAGAGTTTAACCCCGTGTGACTGTGTTCTTTTCGGCAGGGTCTTTCCGGCATGGGCCGTAAAGGGGCGGCATGTCGGAAAACCGTTCCAGTTTGATTTTGAGGAAAACTGACAGCCTTACTCCACACAGCAGACATGTTAGCGCTTGTTTGTTAGCTCAGGTGGCCAAAAGACGGTCCTATGACGCATTCATAGGACGCACTATGCTACACACACACTGGCTGGCTGCAAACTGTGGAATGGATTTCTTGAAAAGAGGGGCGGCGTCACATGTCTCGTGTGTGCTGTGTGTTGGATCGGGCGCCCCGTGGCACACGGATAGGAAAATTCTGATCCGTGAATTATGCCTGGATCGGACGTCAATACCGATACTGGATCGGATCAGTCCCATCCCTAAAACAGCCCTGACTCCTTTTGCTATTTTTGTCGTAGTTTCTCCAAGTCAGAGGGCAAACAGTGCATTTGTCAAACAAGCATATTTGCATATTTTAAAGCAAAACTCAGTGATCAAGACAAACCATGGGCCTCTCACAAAGTGTACAAGCAGTGTGTGGAGAGTTTACGGATGTGGACCAAAGGAACACAAGAAAAGTTGGCATTTGGTTTCCCCATGGTTTGACCAGAGCAAAAAGATTGTTGCACAGACTGTTACTTTTGTTTAGTGAAAACATCAGGATTTAACAAGAAATTAAAAGAAAATAGAATATAAGTCAGCTACAAGACCAATGCTTCATTCAGCTGAAAATTCCAGCGCCAGTTTTCGAACCACTACCTCCTCTAGAAGATCTGAGTGATGTTGAAGAACGCAGTGACAGCAATGATGCTTATTTTGAAATTCACGTGGATTCGGTTTGTCGGGGATTTGGTCAGCACGAGTTGAATGATTTGGCATATGATTTGGACCTGTTGAGTACAGTATTATTCATACTTTTATAGAAAATGAAGATCCTATAGTTCAAAAACTTGATGTGATTGAGAAACAGCTGAGATCAGCTTTGGATTCAGCACCTAAAAATTAGTAAGAAATATTTCTCAGGCCTAACTCAACAAAAACTGTGTTCCCCAGTGTTAAACATCCAAAGTAACTATCTCAGCCATTAGGGCTGGGTGATATTACCTAATCTCAGTATCACGATTAAATGAAGCTCGTACCTTGACTAAAATTATTGAAGGATTATTTTACACCAAGCTGGAACAAAGTAGTGGTGATACCGACAATCATCAAAACGGTCTCCTGCAGTATTTACACTTTGCTTCTTTCTGCTTGATGTCCTCTGCGCTGAATCCAAAATGCACCCAATCAACGGAGACGTTTTTTTTCTTGGCTACAAGGTCCTCTGGCAGATTGGCAAAAGTGAAGGCAGACTGTATGGACGGGGCGCAGTCACATGACTCACACAAGGAAAATAATCAAAATAATTGACATGAGTAAAAATACTTTGATTACAGACACGAGGATCCTCTGGAAAATGAGATGCCACATCTCAAAGGCCCAACCTTAAATACATCTATTTTCAACAAAGACAAAATGTCTCCAACCTAAATAAAGATATCAATTGAATTTATATTCAGCAGATATAAATGTGATGAGGACAGATTTGTGATCTTGGCATCCAAGGGTTTGTCTCTATCATTCAGCCAGAGAAACTAGGATAACACAAACACACCGACAGGAGGAGTCAAGTATGGAGTCCACTCAAAGTCAAAGTCAACAACTTACACAGTCACTGGCTAAACTGTTATGCTACGGCTACACTGGACGCGAATTGGCAAATTTAAACGCGCGTAAAGCCTGTGACACGCCGCGCATAACGCCTGAGGCTGGACGCTGGACCATTGACAGGCTGAGGGGCGACGCGCGTCAATGCGCATGCGCAGTAGAGAGCCGGAGCTTGTCGGACTCAGTGATGACCCGTGCAGGCAAATCCAGCTGGAAACGAATACTTACAGAACTGACCTTCAAAACCTGTCTCCTCAGAGACTTTCACCCAAGCCTGCTCCTTTCTCTTCCGGTCTCTGTAGAGTACACACGTCGAATCGTATAGCTCTGAATGATGGCAAACAGCGCAGATCAACCTCTCCTCCATCTTGCAGAGGGGTCTGAGCAGGAGCCGGTCGCCGGAGTGTCACACGTCATCAAACCAATGACGTCGGGGGAGAATGTCATCGCTGATTGGCTACCGCCCCACAGCGTCACGCAAATTTGCAGCGAAAGTTCAATATTTTCAACTCGAGCATCAAGGCGTTTGACGCCCCAAACGCCTCGACGCACCAGACGCGCCGCGGCAAAGGCGTCCAACGCTCCAGACGCGCCGCACCAAACGCATCCAACGCGCCACCCGGGGTGACTCTGCATCCAGACGTGTCTTTGCATTGACTTTGTATGTAACCTCGACGCGCGTCCTGGCAAATTCGTGTCCGGTGTGGCCGTACCATTAAGGTGCCTACACGCCGAACGCAACTTGAGCGTCCTCCAGCTGCCAACAACAGTCACTCTGATGCCATCTGAAGCCTTAATTTTGCCAACAATGTCACTTTAATCTAACAGTAGCAGCACTTCAGCAAGCTGTAGCCCAGTTGATGCCAAATTCATCAGACTTTGTCATTTTCAGTGTATTGTCTTTTGGACAGGACCTTCACGCTGCAATCATCTTTGAACAGAGAAGTCAGAGATGATTCAAGCACCAGAATTCACTTTTCTTATACAAGCAAACATTGTAATTTGGCATCTAAATCAAGAAATAACAGCCATAGCCAGACGTTGGCATCTTACCCACTCTACTTCAGCAAACTAGAGCAAAATGGCTGCAAACCACAGTCACAGTGTTGCCAACAAAAACTACAGCCTGTTGCTGCTGCCGACGTTTAATAGCTACCAAACACAGACTTAGAGGCTGTTCTTGTTTCGAGGGGTGTTGATGGCTGATTGGTTTAAGTTATAATATGGAAATGTAATTTTAAAATTTTTCGAACATTTGAATTTAACATTCTTGAAAAAGAACAGCAAACTCACAAGACTTGCTTAAATTTGCAGTCCTCTGGCAGCTAATAAAGTTCTGTTGAAATGGAGAAAACTGGATTATTTTTAATGAAGACATTTTTAATTTGCATGTTATTTCTCAGGCTTTGAAAAGCTGGAGAGCTGAAGAGCATCAAGCCCCTTGGCTCAGACTCAATATCGAGGACTCAGACTTTGGCTCGGGGAAATTTTCTAGTATTTGGGCCAAGCTACTGAGGACTCGACTCCGATTTTTTATTTTGGTGAGTCAGACTCGACTCTGATTTGTTTTTTGATATGATGACTTAAACTTGATTCAGGACTTTTTTGGTGACTTGGACTCGACTCCTATTTCTTTTTTGGTGACCTAGACTCGACTCCGATTTCTTTTTGGCGACTCAGACTTGACTCAGATTTTTTTTTGGTGACTCGGACTTGACTCAGATTTTTTTTTGGTGATTCAGACTCGACTCAGATTTTGTTTTTTGGTGACTCAGATTCGATTCAGATTTTTTTGGGGGTGACTCAGACTTGACTCTGATTTTTTTTGATGACTCGGTCTCAAGTTGAGTATTTTTTTTTTGGTGACTTTGACTTGATATCAGATTCTGTTTTTTCGGTGACTCAGTCTCAGATTTTTTAAAATTTTTTGGTCACTCTGAATTGACTCAGATTTTTTTTTTTGGGTGACTCAGACTCAACTCAGATTTGTTTTTGATGACTTGGACTCAAGTCGAGTATTTTTTTTTTGGGTGACTCCGACTGGATATAGCTTCTTTTATTTTGATGATTTTGACTTGACTCAGACTTGTTTTTCGGTGACTCAGACTCAACTCAGTTTTTTTTGGGTGACTCGGACTTGACCCAGATTGTCTTTTGGTGACTCAGACGTGACCCAGATTTTTTTTGGTGACTCGGACTCGACTCAGATTTTTTTTTGGTGACTCGGACTTGACTCAGATTTTTTTTTGACGACTAATAGTGTGGCCACACTGGACGCAATTGGCGCAGCGCGTCCTGAGCGTCTGGCGCGTTTGGCGTGGTGCGTCTGGTGCGTCGAGGCGTTTGGGGCGTCAAACGCCTCGATGCTCGAGTTGAAAATATTGAACTTTCGCTGCAAATTTGCATGACGCTGTGGGGCGGTAGCCAATCAGCGATGACATTCCCCCCCGACGTCATTGGTTTGATGACATGTGACACTCCGGCGACCGGCTCCTGCTCAGACCCCTCTGCAAGATCGAGGAGAGGTTGATCTGCGCTGTTTGCTATCATTCAGAGCTATACGATTCGACGTGTGTACTCTACAGAGATCAGAAGAGAAAGGAGCAGGCTTGGGTGAAAGTCTCTGAGGAGACAGGTTTTGAAGGTAAGTTCTGTAAATATTCGTTTCCAGCTGGATTTGCCTGCACAGGTCATCACTGAGTCCGACAAGCTCCGGCTCTCTACTGCGCATGCGCATTGACGTGCGTCGCCCCTCAGCTTGTCAAAATGGTCCAGCGTCCAGCCTCGGGCGTTACGCGCGGCGCATCACAGGCTTTACGTGCGTTTAAATTTGCCAATTCGCGTCCGGTGTGGCCGTTGCATAAGACTCGACTCAGATTTGTTTTTTTGGTGACTCAGACTTGACTCAAATTTTTTTTTGGTGACTCAAACTCAAATGGGGTATTTTTTTTCGGTGACTTGGACTTCACTCAGATTTATTTTTATTTGGTGAATCAGACTCAAGTGGAGCATTTTTTTTTTTTTTTGGTGATTTGGACTCCACTCAGATTTTTTTTTTTTGGTGACTCAGACCCGACTCAGATTTTTATTTAGGTTACTTGAACTCGATGCAGGCCCAAACACTGAGGACTTGGACTAGACTCGGACTCGAGTTATGGTGACTCGACTACAACACTGACAGAAGATAATCTGGAGTTTGCCATCGTTGGTCAGGACAAAAACAGCCCGATAATTTTCATGTGTGACTCCTGCTTACCCGAGCTGTAACATTCTTCTACTTTAAGAGTCTACTGCTCCCATACCTGAGGCGGCGTGTGTGCCGTCGCAGCGAGTGCGTGTGCGTGTCGTGATGCGTTTCCAAGCTTTGGAGGGAGGGGCCAGGCGAGGAGGCGGGGCTTTCCAGAGCGTTATCACTGGCGGAGCGGATCAGAGAGCGAGGAGAGGACAGACCATTTCCTGCCGTCGTCCTGGATCCACCAACCCGCCGGCGCTTCGTGTAGGACGGAGTTTCTCTAAAGGGAACTACTTAGACACACGAACACACACATACACACAAACACACACACACACGTATACAAAAGGAGAGTCAACTCAACGAGCTCCTGAACGTGCATGTACACGCTCGCACTCATGATTCAAATGTGTTTACACTCAGAGTCGACTCACCAACGTCAGAGGTTTTGTGGATCTTAATGATTTCTGCAAGATCAAAGTTCCCGGCGATTATCGCCACCTACACACACACACACACACACACGCACACACACATGCACACAAGGATGTGTAGTCATTATCATAACAGCAGCAGATGGATCAGACATTCAGCTTTTATGGACGTCCATTAAGAGACCGGGCTGCTTTTCGTTTTATTTCTCTTATTGTGTCGTCTTTATGTGTCTGTCTGGCTCTGCGTGACGTCCTGTCAGTAAATCCATTAAAGCCAAATACAACAAAAATATATGGATTTATGCTCAAAAAGACTTTGTTCTGTCCTCAAATACATCTCTTTTAAGGGAGGAGTGTTTATCAAATGAAGAAAGGAAATTAATTCAAAGTTTTGAGCTGCTCGACCACTCAGGCCACTCAAACCTATCTATGAACTGTCTATAACTATATTTAATATAAACTATATTGCCGAAAGTATTCACTCACCTGCCTTGACTTGCATATGAACTCAAGTGACATCCCATTCCTAATCCATAAGGTTCAATATGACGTTGGTCCACCCTTTGCAGCTATAACAGCTTCAACTCTTCTGGGAAGGCTGTCCACAAGGTTTAGAAGTGTTTATGGGAATTTCTGACCATTCTCCCAGAAGAGCATTTGTGAGCTCACACACTGATGTTGGACCAGAAGGCCTGGCTCTCAGTCTCCACTCCAATTCATCCCAAAGGTGTTGTATCGGGTTGAGGTCAGGACTCTGTGCAGGCCAGTCAAGTTCATCCACACCAGACTCTGTCATCCATGTCTATATGGACCTGCTTTGTGCTCTGGTGCACAGTCATGTTGGAAGAGGAAGGGGCCAGCTCCAAACTGTTCCCACAAAGTTGGAACATGGAATTGTCCAAAATGTCTTGGTGTGCTGAAGCATTCAGAGTTCCTTTGACTGGAACTAAGAGGCCAAGCCCAACTCCTGAAAAACAACCCCCACACCATAATCCCCCCTCCACCAAACTTTACACTTGGCACAATGCAGTCCCACAAGTATCATTCTCCTGGCAACCTCCACACCCAGACTGGTCCATCAGATTGTCATATGGAGAAGTGTGATGGGTCAATCCAGAGAACGCGTCTCCACTGCTCTAGAGTCCAGTGGTGGCGTGCTTTACACCACTGCATCAATGCTTTGCATTGCACTTGGTGATATGAGGCATGGATGCAGCTGCTCTGCCATGGAAACCCATCCATGAAGCTCTCTGCACTGTTCTTGAGCTAATCTGAAGGCCACATGAAGTTTGGAGGTCTGTAGCGATTGACTCTGCAGAAAGTTGGTGACCTCTTCTCACTATGCGCCTCAGCATCCGCTGACCCCGCTCCGTCAGTTTACGTGGCCTACCACTTGGTGGCTGAGTTGCAATCATTCCCAAACACTTCCACATTCTTATAATCCAGCTGACAGTTGACTGTGGAATATTTAGGAGTGAGGAAATTTGACAACTGGATTTGTTGCACAGGTGGCATCCTATCACAGTTCCACGCTAGAATTCACTGAGCTCCTGAGAGCGGCCCATTCTTTCACAAATGTTTGTAAAAGCAGTCTGCATGCCGAGGTGCTTGATTTTATACACCTGTGGACATGGAAGTGACTGGAACACCTGATTCTGATTATAAGGAAGGGTGAGCCAATACTTTTGGCAATATAGTGTATGAGTAGAGCTTTATTATAACGTATGGGTGGCTTAGTCTGGCAGGCCACTCTACCATCAATAGGAAGGTCAAAGGTTCGAGCCCAGCTTAAATTCTCACATATTGATTTGCCATTGGGTAAGACACAACCCTGAGGTGAGTTGCTTCAACCATCAGTGAGTGAATGAGAGTGAATAAGAAGTAGAAGCAGTCAGATATACTAGGAAGGAACCATCTAAGATAAAGATAATTTACTGTTCATTATTATCTATAACAATATATTTAAATAGTGAGAGAAACTTCCAGATATGTAAGTAGATGCTTCATATGCATGTCTTTGGGTTACATGGACGTTAAAATGGTTGTTACATTTTTTTCCCCTATTTCATTTATTTTCTTACTTTTGCATTCGTTTGGTTTCTCATTCTGTTTTGTCTATTGGTAAAAGCTGTCTGCTTTTATGTTATGCAACCTGTCGTGTTATATGTCTCAGTCTCTGTCTGTATTGTTTGTTTTTGCAATAAAATAAAATAAAAATATTTTTATAACTGGCAGTGGGCTGCATTTGGCCCCCAGGCTGTAGTTTGGACAAGAGGAAACATTTGTTTATGTACTTTCAATCAGCAGAATCATAAGGTATATCTTACAACAAAAACTAAAAGAATTTAAGGGAACTGTTGAGCAGTATTGATTCTATGAGGAAGTAGGTATTAAATCTCCAAAGGTATTGGTTTTCAACTCCCATCTCCAATCCTTTCACTTAGAATTTTAATGGATATTTGATCTAAAATCACTTTTTAGCTTCAAATACAAACTGTGGTGGATTCCTTTGGTGTGATATTTAAAGCCTGATATTTACCTGAAAGGCCGTCTGGTTGTTGTAGTTTTTGATGTCTTTATTTGCTCCTCTGAACAGCAGCACTCTGGCACAGCTGTCCTGCAGAAAACAGCAGAAATTTCACTTTGATTTAAATTTGAAAGTTCTGAAATCTAAAATAAAAACTGCTTAAATGCCAAATGAACTGCTATACTGACAGAGGTTTGTTTTTGTAGTGTTTGTTGTGTTTTACCTGGTTGTACAGTGCACACAGATGCAGAGCGGTGTTTCCCGATGCATTCTGGGAGCTCATGTCCGCCCCGTAGAACAGCAAGTGCTCCAAGTGCTGCACGTTACCATAGCGGCATGCCTGAAGCCCCCACACATAAACACCCACAGAGTTATAATTGTTTAGGGCGAGTGATTAACTGAGTGCATGCGTGTGCGTGTGCGTGTGTGTGCGTGTGCGTGAGCGTGTGCGTGTCACCTGGTGGATTTCCTGCCAGCCGTTCTCATCTGTCATCCCTGCAACCATGACAACAGGAGAGCTTTCAGTTGAGTGTTTTCTCTCACGACGGCACAAACAAACATTCAAAAACAACAACAGCGGTAACACAATGAAGTGAAGGGGTCAGCTGTGATGTCATCAAACAAACACGCTCAGGCGTGGGCGTCCTGAAACTGTAACGGGTGAGTGTGGCGCGAGTGTGAGCCCTCGTACCGATGGTGGCGTGGTCCTGCAGCAGCAGCTCGCAGCAGTAGGGGGCACCGCCGACGATGGCGGAGTGGTAGAGGGGGGTGAGGCCTCGGCTATCCTTGTAGTCCGGTGACGCTCCGAGGTCCAGAAGAGTCTGAAAACGAGAAGGGAAAGGGACAAGACTCAGAGTGGAGGCTCGAAAATATATAAAGCATGAAGCTCAGGGTTTAAATCCAGTGATTGTCCTTCACGATGATCACTGAAAGGGACATGCAAAAAAAATTTTTTTTATTTCTTGTCTTGCATCACTTCTGAGTCTGTGACAAGTTGAGAGACTCCACTCTTTAGACTGTGCTGCAGCAACAAGGAAGAGATAGAAAGAGCTCACCTACTGTTAGTTAGCTTAGCTCAAACACTGGGAGTCAATGGGTAGTGTTAGCCTGCCTCTGCCTACAGTCATCACATAAACTCTTCAGCAACTGTAAACGCACTTGTGTGTTGTTCAATCAATCAATCAAACTTTATTTATATAGCACTTTTCCTACAACATATGTAACTCAAAGTGCTTGTTGTTGTGACTCATTTTTTACTGCACTATGCTACATTATCTTCTATTATCACTGACGTGCTAAGATTTGTTTTGTTGACTATCTTAGCACATCAGTAGTGAGATGTTACATTCGGGAATGAGTCAAGTCTTTTGAACAGCTTTTTTAAGGTAATGATGAGAAGTAATTTGTAAATCTGAGTGAGCCATTCATTTCTTAAATTTACAGGCAATCTGCATTCAATAATTTTTTTGCAAATGAACAGCTCACTCAGAGCTGAACATCAGTTCACATCCTTCACTTAAAAGAGCCGTTCAAAAGACTCAACTCATTCCCAAACCTCATTAAAGCATTGTCACATTCCCTATTTTAAGACTAAGATTAGCACTTCATGTAATTTTTGAAAACACACTAGACTAAACTGAAAACATGAAACTAAACTAAAACATGCATATCCTCCTCAGCATATTCTAGTGCAAATAGGTCAGGTTGTGGATCTACGTCAGTCCAGAAAAAATTATCCTCTCTTACAAAGTTGGCCATAATCCTTAGTACCAATCTTCTTTAACTCCTAAACAGAGATTTTGTTACCTGCTGACAAGCACATTTGGGGTGGATTGGGATGTGCTCTGCGGTTTAGTTTCATATGCATGTCTTTCAAAAATGATATAAAGTGATAGTCTTAGTCTAAAAATAGACAAAGTAACACAATGCAGTAAAAAACAAGTCACAAAAGCACACAGGATCATTTAGAGTTGCTGAAGAGTTTATCTGATGATTGTAGGCGGAGGCAGGCTAACACTATCCATTGACTCCCATTGTTTGAGCTAAGCTAAGTAATGGTGGGATGACGTACTGATTTGGGAAATTTTCATGGTATGCATTGGACTAGTCTGCTTCGCCTACTGTTACCCACAATGCAAAGCGCCTGAATTGAAAATGGAGAACGGAGCAGCAACAACCGGAGCAGCAGAGTAATACAAAAATAAGAGCCGTTACTTCTTATCTTTGCCTTTTCAAAGCGTATTCTTGTGTAATAAGTTGTAAAAAGGTCTGCTGTTGTTTTCCGTTCGTAACGGCAGAAGGTGTAAAGTCTGTCCTACACCTGCGGCATTATTAGTGCAAACCACTGACAAGTACGACATTTTCCTGTTACGTTCTGTATTTCTCCTCTGTACTTCCACCAATCTCAAATTTTTTCTGCTTCTCCTCATTCTTATACTGTGCGCACGTGTTGTTTTTTTCTTTCACCCTTTAACTACTAGCTCAACTGTTTGGCAGAGGCCATCAATAAAAAAAATAGATATTTAATGTTTTAAAAAATAGAACAAATCAAATTGTTGTCTGATTCAATTAACATTTCAGGAAACAAGGAAGACTACAAACAAAAAAATATTATGCTGTGGGGTTTAAAGGTTTAAAAAGTTAACAGTTACGAGATTAACTGTGAAATTTACGTGAAATGCAGAAATATTTGGGGCAAAATCATTTAGAAAAAGCAGAAATGTTTTAACTTAAACTGATTTTTTATATTTAAAAATATCAGTAAATGGGTAAGTATTTAAAATAATAATGTTGATAATAATAATAATAGCTTTTAGCTTTTAAACCTTTAAATCCCACACAAAGAAAATATCAGTTCTTTTCGTTTGTTTGTAGTTTATTCTATATCCTGAAACACTGACAGAAACAATGACATGTTTTAAACACATTAAATATTCCTGAATTTATTGACCTCAGCCAAACAGTTAAACTGGGAATTAAAGGGTTAAGTCACCCTAATACACCTTCACGCAAATATACACAAAATAATTCCTAACTGGAATAAGAACTATTCTCCACCAATGACTGATTCATATAAAATGCTGCTTCTGGTAATATCTCTGTAGATTAATAACTGAAATGTCAACATGTACTTGTTGTTCGTTTGTTTTGTACATTTAAAATAAAGTTTGGGAAAAAAACAAAAATCAGCTGTAGCCTACTTCAGCATTCCTCAAACTGAAAACCAACGTAGCCACAAAATAAACAGAACAGTCATACTACAGACTACATTAGAGTGTAGTAGGCAGTTTATAGTTACTACCATGTTCATATGTAGTTGTGGGCGAATTCGAAAGCAGCCGTAGCGTTTGAGCTAAGCTAGCTAACTCTGCCCGTCGCTTCCTTTCGACTACACACACAGTCGAGAGAGTGGAGTCTATCTGCTCGTCATAAACTCTGCAGACAGGAAAACAAACAAGTTGGCGTATCCCTTTAAGTGTATTCAGATCTACAGTGTGAAGCAGGCTAGAATATTCGTTAACACAAATAAATGTACATTATTCAACACTTCATACGAACATGGCATCAAATGCACAGATGGAGCAAAAACAATCAAATCACTACAAACCTTTCTGCCATCAAAGCATTTCTGGGTTTGGTTTTGTTTTTAGAAAATGACAAAAAGTCTTTCAGTAAATACAGATACTTGCTCCGTTATTTAATACCACAGTATCTTATCGAGTAGATGTCTGACACTTTGGTAGGTATAGGTCATTAATTTGTCGGGTTGAACAGAAGTTAAGTTGAGAATTTGACATTAAATAGCATGTAAAGTTTAAGGACAAGTTCGCACTCATGCTTTTGACTTTGAAAATAAAGCCATTTATTCAAAGAAGAATAATATCAAAGATTTTTCAAATGTTATTTATTTTTTATTTTATTTTATTTTATTGTTTATTTGACATGGATACACAGTTACATTGATGCTGTGCTATTTACAGTACAGGCCAAAAGTTTGGACACACCTTCTCATTCAATGTGTTTTCTTTATTTTCATCTCTAATTACATTGTAGATGTTCACTGAAGTAATGATGGCCAATTGTTTCTCTTAACTTAGCTGATTGGTTCTTGATCTGATTCTCCAATCAGATCATATTATGAAAAGAAGCAGAGACATGAACAGTGAACAACAACAACTACATGTTTACATGAGAGCTTCAACTCCCCTTTAAGTCCGAAAATAAAGATTAAAGATTCTGAATGAAAATAATAATTCCAAATAAAAGTCAATACCTAAGCAGGTGGCTGATTAATTCTGATACATTTATATGTACAGTACAGGCCAAAAGTTTGGACACACCTTCTCATTCAATGTGTTTTCTTTATTTTCATCACTATTTACATTGTAGATTCTCACTGAAGTAATGGTGGCCACTTGTTTCTCTTTACTTAGCTGATTGGTTCTTGCCATAATATTAATTCTAACAGTTGTCTAATAGGGCTGTCGGCTATGCATCAGCCTGACTTCTGAACAACACAAATGATGGTCCAACCCCATCAATAAGGCAAGAAATTCCATTAATTAACCCTGGAAAGGCACACCTGAGAAGTGAAAACCGTTTCAGGTGACTACCTGTTGAAGCTCATAAGGAGAATGCTAAGAGTGTGCAAAGCAGTAATCAGAGCAAAGGGTGGATACTTTTAAGAAACTAGAATAAAAGACATGTTTTTGTTCATTTCACACTTTTTTGTTAAGTACATAATTCCACATATGTTCATTCATAGTTTTGATACCTTCAGTGAGAATCTACAATGTAAATAGTGATGAAAATAAAGAAAACACATTGAATGAGAAGGTGTGTCCAAACTTTTGGCCTGTACTATAAATATACACAGGTCCCAGATGCACTGCTGTAAGTGTTTATAGCACAGTGCTAATTTTCAACACCAGTCCATGGGAGGCTTTTACAGATTAAAAATGTACAAAAAGAAATTTAAAGGTGTAGTCAGCGATGTGAGAGAAAACGAGTGGAGAGGTTGTTGATAAACAAATTTAGACCCGCCTCTCCCTTCATACCTCACCCCCGGCTCCACCCCCAAAAGGTGATGGACGTGCATTGTCATGGAAACCGCTGTAGAAACTGTATAGCTGACCAATGTAGCTAAGGTAACCCTGGCTCATCAGACAATAGTAGCCACAACTCGACTGCCGTTATTGATAAAATCACAACAACAGTACATTCTGGCAGATTAGACAATAAGATGAATGCCTGACGGCTGTTACTGTTATGTGAAGCATCACAAAGCTAATGTTGCTTACCTATCCAGCAGAAAGACGGCAACATCCGCGTCCGTTTTCAGGTCTTTCAGTTCGCGGAGTTCCCTCCACCGTTGGAAAGCAACACCAATGTTGACCCGGGTCTTCGCTCTTTCATGGTCATAGCCCTTCTTTTTCACTTTTCACTCCTCTGACCTTTTTCTTTGGGCTGTTTTTCAGCCATTGCTACTGCACCTATTGTATCTCTCTCTTACGCTAACTGCGCACGCTACGCAACCTACGACTCCCCCTCCCCCCTCCGTCTGATCTGCGCACGAGTATGATCAACCCCCTGGATGTGGGGGGGGGGTGTACCCTGTTTTGGTGGCTCGGCCCGAGCCACGGTATTTACCTGCTGAAATTCAGAGCCAAGGCTGTGTACTGAAACCGGACTTTTTTTTTTCAACATGCTGTCAGTGGTGACATCTTGTGGATGGAGAGGAGAAATACGGGGATTTTGACAAATAGTGCATTAGATTAGAAGATTAGAAGATCGCTGACTACACCTTTAAACAACAGAGATACCTAAGACACAGTTCATTAAGAAGTTACATAAGAATTAAAATATCCAATAATAAAATATTACACTTGAGAAAAAGTGGTGAGGATGCATCTTTGGACTTGGACATGGTTGCCATTCGGACAAACCTTTTCTGGACTAATAAAATTTTATGGAGATATGTTTGAAAAGTGCTGGCCCATACAGTATTACAATAGGTAAGATATGGATGGATTAGACTGTAATATAATGTTAAGATGCAAGAAGAATGTAGAAAAACACAAATGTTTCGGAGAATGCCCAGAGATCTGGTGATCTTACTGCAGACGAACTTGATGTGATCTTTCCATGTAAGTTTCTCATCCATTAAAATCCCTAAGATTTAAACAAACAAACAAACAAACAAAAAGCAGAGCTGTGTTTTTCCTTACAGTGAGCGATGAGCTGTTCCTGCAGAGGACGGCTCGGTGCAAGGCCGTAATCCCATCTCTGGTCCTGAAGTCCAGGTGAGCTCCTCCGCTGCGCAGAACTTTAATCAAATCGCAGCTCTCCTCCAGCTGGACGGCCAGAGTCAGAGGACACTCTGAGACACAGACAGCCGAGAAGCCGAGGTTATTGTTGTTCCAGAAATAAGAACAGATCACAGGATATAAGACAAACACGCTGGGCGGAGGGTGCAGAGGGCACGCTGGCAGGGACTTGACGGGGAGTGTGGAGGCTTTTAATTACCTCAGGAGGAGCTTTTAGTCCAAAATTAGACTCTGGATTTACATAATGCTCTTTCTTAGGGGTCTTTTCATGTTTGTTTTAGGACATTGGTACTTTAACAGCCTTTAAAAGCAAAGTTTGTAAATTCTTCTGTCAGGGGGCTCTCAAAAGAAAGTCTCTATAAAGCTGCGTTGACACCGAACGCGACTTCACGACCATAATCACATCGCCCACTGAAGTCGTGTGTCCATAAATACCTCATTCTGGTCACTGTTAGGGGTTTCAAATTATAGCGTTAATTTAGATTAATTAAAGGTGCTATGCAAGGAATTCATTTCCGGCAACATTAAGACTCTGCTACCCATGAGCACGTCCGGTGACTATCGTAATGCTGCGTTCCAGTAACCTTGGAACTGGGAGTGACATCATCTCCAACTTATCAGCGTTCCAGTTGAGGTCGAAAAAAACAAGCCGATCTACCAGGCTATTGTTAGCTGTTGTTAACACGCCCTGCGTTGTTGTTCACAAATATCATATGAAGAATGTGATTATCACTATGGCAGCATTTTTGTGAATATAAGTCTAACAATACTATGTATACAGCTGATCTAGAGCAACGCACCCCAGTCAGAAGTTCAAATAAATGGATTATTACAGGAGCTAAATAACTGTTCACACTGGGGGCATCCATCTTCGATTGTCAACTCGGGGGTGGTGAGGTTTCACCGAGTTCCCAGTAGGGAAATTCCGACTTTGGGGGGCGTCCCAGTTGCAGTTTCCTACTCGGAACTCAGAAACTCCGACTACTGACTACAACTGGAACGCACCACAAGATGTGACCCAAGCCAAAGCGTGCGTTTGTTGTGATGCTAATAAATGCAGCTCGGACCTTCCTCAGAACTCTGCATTGCTTTACAACTTCTTTCTTCAACAACTTACAGGATGCAAAGCGACGAGGTAATGTATCTCTTTGTAGATACATAGCGGTAGTTTTTGATGTGTGACAACAAGCAATTTTTGAAAGACTTAGTATCGTAGTTTTGTAGCCAGCTATATATCGCTACTTACAGCCCAGTGCTCTAAGACGTGTCTGAATAATATAAATTTGCTCTAGTTTTAATTGTCTTGTTCCCGAAGTTGAGTATCCAGGCCAGTCCAGCCCTGTCCGACCCGACCGCGAAGCTAAGGAATAGCATTTATAGATAACCTATTTTGATGCTATAAAACTCATCTTAAAGTGTGTATTAAGATCAGGCATATATCTAAAAGTGAGACTTTTTTGTAATTACTTAGAAACTCCTCATAGCATCTTTGAATACAGTCATAATTAGCATGTCATAATGTTTTGAATCTCATAAATCTCATTTTTAATCTGATTTCACTGTTTTGGTATCTTCAGAGGGTAATACCTTAAAATAGTAGAGCAGCTGGTGATTGGACGATCAGTCTGCTCGTCACACTCTTCATGGACCAATCACATCGAGCCACGGTATGACAATACAACACAGATTTATCATCTGCCATATGTGACATGAATCTCGTCAAAGACAAAACCCACCAAGTTCCCCCCGAAAACTTCTGAGGAGGGCATATTTCATGTCATACGGTAACCATGACTACGGCTCATTGTTGTTGGAGCAGCATTTACGCGTCTCTCTCGATTTCCCAGCAGTGATCAGAGCAAAATCATAATTTCCTATAAGACAGCTCAAAGTGAGATTCCTTTTCTCCTCTTTTAAAGGAGAAATCAAGTCCATTTCTGATAAAACTGCAGATCTTTCTGATTTCTGATAAAACTGCAAAGTGATCTCTGTGCATGCACCACAGAGATCACTTTTACATGCCGCTGTTGTTTTCAAACATGCAGTCACTTCCTGCTGTCGTCACATCCACAGCTCCGCCTCTGTCCCCTGATTGGGCCGTGAAAGCTGGAGAGTTTTTATGCATTGGGCTTCTTGTGCTTCAGTTTTTAGGGGCTGGAGAACAATCTTTTGATCTGCCACAATAATCTAATGAATTTAAATTAAAATACCTCAAGCTGAGGCTTTTTTCAGCAATTAAGTGAGATTAAAAAATAGATTCATTAGATTCTTAAATTACAGGTCATAAATAATTAATTAATTGTTCAACTTTTATAAATCTACTGACAGCACTAGTCACTGTCACCCTGTATTTCATATATTCATTGTTGTGTTTTGGGAACTTTTTTAAAATTAATTTTATATATATATATATATATATATATATATATATATATATATATATATATATATATATATATATATACATATACTTCAAATTAATCGTCCGATTAACTGGTAATCAGTGTTTTTTTTTTTTTCACCTTAAAAAATAAATATATAACAAACGCTTTTCCATTGTGTCAATTAGCACTGAATTATTATTGTCACCTATTGACCCTTTAATTACCAGCTCAACTGCTTGGCAGAGGTCATCAATAAATTCAGAGATATTTAATGGTTTAAAAACCAGAGAAAATCAAATCATTGTTTGATACTGTTAGCATTTCAGGGAGCAGAGAAAACTACAAATGGACAAAAAAAAAGATAGTTTCTTGGTGTGGGATTGAAAGGTTTTAAAAGCTTACATGTGATTACACAATGACATAAAAATGCACAAATATTTGGGATAACATCATTTACAAAAGGCAGACATGTTTGAAAATAAAATAGTAAAAAGAATAACTTAAAATAGATGACACTAAGTTTGACAGACATACAAAAATGTTTTTGATGAATGAGAGATAAAATATATATATCTGGTTTAGTATTTATAACTTTTAGCCTTTTTCATCCTTCATGAAGAAAATTTCGGTTGTTTTGGTTTGTTTTCAGTTTTTTCTGTATCCTAACACATTTACAGAAACAAATGCTTTTTTTAACACATTAAATATTTCTGGATTTATTGACCTTTTGCCAAACAGTTGAGCTGAGAGTTAAAGGTTTAATAAGGAGGGTGAAATGACGGCCCTCTACTGGATAAAAAAATCCCTCCAAAAAAAGCACAGGGTTTATATCCTGTCATTTTTTTTGCCCAGGCAACGGCTGCAGACCAAATTTTGGGTCACAAAGAACCTATGTTTTAAAGAGTGTAACATGTTTTTTTATTCTCACCTCCACTGTCAGAGTCATGAAAGTTTGGGTCCAGGCCTTTTTCCAACCATTTTGAAACCTTCTCCACGTTCTTCTGGTGAACATGTTCCATAAAACGCTTCAAGTTTGCCTGAAAGAAATCACTGAGTAAAACTCGATGTCTTTGTCTCTGCATGAATCCAACAGCAGAAGGTCTTAACGAACTAAAAATGTTTCTGTCGCTGTTTAATGTGAATAATTCAAAGTGTTTGATTACCTTTGTGTGGAGCTTAGCCAGCTGTTTATCGTCCACGTAGCTCTGCGTGTAAACTCTTCTCTTATAGCGAAACTAAAAATAAAAGGCAAAGAATAGTGGTGGTTAAAGTAAATACAATATACAAATTTTAAAGGTCATTTTTCAGCAGAATGACTTGTCTGTTTTTAACAGTCATTCTGCTAAAAAAAAAAGGACATTATGAAAAAAAAATTCCCTTGAAAAAAAGTTTTATTATTTTCTAAAAGCTTCGAAAATAAATAAAGACATTATTTTAAAAATATGAAATTGTCAAAAGATTTTTATGAAATATTTATTATAGTAATTTGATATAAAAGAATAATAAAACATATAATAATATTGCCTTATTTTACAATTTAATGGGCATATTATATATTTGTCTGTTATTTAACAAAATTTGTATTTATTTCAAAATGTTGTTTTTATTTATTCAATTATGAACTCATAATAATAATTATGGTTCCAAAATAACTCGCTGATTATAAGTTGCTGATTTCAGTTGTTTTTTTATCCTATGGATCAGATTTGATATAAGGGCTGAAAGACATGAACAAAATTTTATATCTCGATATTCATGCTGGATATCTCGATAAGTTAGAGCTTCAGAAAAAGTCAAAATAAAAGATGAGGCTGTACTTTAAGTTTCAAATGGTTGATGTTTCAGTCTTATCTGAGCAGCTTGTCCTGTAGTTCTTTTTTTTGGTAATAAACAATCTGAGCCCAAAATGGAGCTCTTGCACAGCTTTCATAACAGAAGAAGCTGATGTGTAGATGACAGTATCATCAGCATAAAGGTGTTTTTCCTTTAACAACACAACGCAATAACCTGTAAATTAACAAAATGTAATGTGCTGTACCTCCAGGTATGGGATGGGCGTGATGGGAGGGAGGGGATACTCCTTCAGCAGCCGCTCCTCGTCCAGAAACTTTCCGGCTCGGCCATTGAACGCCGGCTGGAAGAGACCATAGTTCAAAACATCCGACAGAGACTGAGTCAACGTCACCAGAACCTTCTGCTTACTGGTCCAAACTGGTAACTCTGGGTCCAGCCGCAAACACTTCTGAGAGGGCCAGAGACAGACAGACAGAGAAAAGAGACAGACACAGACAGACAGACACACAGGTTTGTGCTGCTGGTTTGTTCATTTTTGGTCTTTATCCTCTTTTTTATATTAATATACATTGAATGTTTAAATGAAATATGTACATTTGAGTTTTTTACCGTCTGCTGCAGGTCCGGGATGCCGATGCGGACCACGATGCTGGTTCCGGAGGGCGGGTCTTCCCCGTCGTCGTCCCTGGCAACAGCAGAGCCGGTCGGGTTGCCGTTTGTAACCGCCTGTTGACGTTGGCGATCATGTTTGGTGTCAGCAGCCGGACTCAGAGGCATGTGGCTGAAACATGAAGCAACAAAGCGATAATCGTCACCCCACTGGAAACAAAAATGAACTCAAATCCATTAAACTTGTATTAAAATGACATCTTCATAAGGAAAAGAGTGTATCTGTGCAACCACAAGGTCTATTTGAATTATTTTGGTGTTATAATAAAGTAACTCTTGAGAGATTTGTCCAGATGTGGAATTATCAGTATATGTGTTACTGGGACAGAGTGAATGAAGATAGAAGTCAGAATAATTTGAAAATTTGAAGAGTTCTTTTCCAAAATGCTATAAAAGCCAAAATTAAAAATATTACTCAGTGCTATCCTTTTGCATACCGGTTGTACTACCTGCCCTATCAGTGTTTAATGCCAGAAAGATATTTGTTTTGGAAAAGAGCTCTTCATTTCATCCTCGAGGGTAGCTGGTTTGGCAGAGTGGTTACAACCATGCACGTCCCATGGACATACTTCTGCAGGTCTGGGTTCGAATCCAGCCTGTGACCAGCTTGCAGAGTGTCGTCTCCTACTCTCTCACTCCCTTTCACAAGCATATCCACTGTCTCTCTCCTATCAATGAAGGCACAAAATGCCCCAAAAATACATAAGAAAAAAAAAATCATCCTCGCCAAAAAAAAAACATGTTTTTTTGTGAATGACTCTTTGGAATGATGCAGCTGCAGCTTTAGAACTCTTTGAATGAATGTGAAAATATGTGAACATTACTTCTGCCAAGTTTGAGTCTGACAAAGTGATGCAGAGCAAAGTTAGAGAGGTTTTACTACAGAGTGGTCAGGCCCAATCTTGGCACAGTTTGGCTCCATTAGTCCCATTTGACATTTCTGATATATCAAACTTTATATTTCACTTTTCAGTTTTTAGCTTCTTCTGCTTACCCGTGGCAGTTTTGACTGTTTTTGACATTCTCTCATTCAAAGAAATCCATACAAAGCTGCCCAAGTTTGAATTAAAGTGAAACAGACTTGGATATTTGGTAATTCATTTGCTGTTTGGTGTCTGTAAAAATGGCTTATATGGTTGTGTAGCAGAACATTTTCTGTTTAATTTGATGTACGGCATGACTATATTTCTACATGGATAGTTCACTTTTTCTTACGTTTTTGTTGTCGGATACTTTGGGGCTGAACAGGTTAAATGTGGTGTCATGGCCTCTGGAGCAGCTTTTTCTTCAGCACTCCAGTTTTGTTTATTACCTCTGCCAAGGAGGTTATGTTTTTTGACATGTTGTGTTGTAAGTCTGTTAGCAAAATTGCGCAAAAACTACTGGATGGTTTTTACGGACATTTTCAGGAGATATTAGAGAATGGCACAACTTACAAATGACTAAGAGTGAACATTGGGCAGAACTAAAAATGTTTAAATCTATTAACAGATTTGCTTCCAATTTGACAGAATAATATGAGGTCCATGTCGCTATTGTTTAGGTAAATTTCTTCTGGATCTGATCCAGTCTAGATTAGGACTAAAGATTTATTGTTTTCGGATCGAAGTTGCAATCTCACAACATGATCGTGAATTCGCAGCACTCCTGACTGACCCTGGATTTGTCTTGTCAACTATTTTACAAATTTGCGCGCAAATTGAATTTAAGAATGTCTTGTGAACTGCGAATCAGTTCTCATTGTTCACCTAAAAGAGCCGTTCAAAAGAGTCGACCAGTTCGCGAACGTCACTACTCTAACGAAAGTCACAGCACAAAGCCTCTGTTTAGGAGTAGAAGTTGGACTATCCCTTAAATAATGAAAGCAGATTATTTATCATCAAAATTAGATGTTGAATAATGTGTTATGTGCTTCTGATTATTGATGGGGGTGTACTGATCTGATATTGATATCAGTCCAATATCAGCAAAAAAACAACTATCGAATTATATCGACCTGCATCTAAAATTTCTGATCTAAAAACTCCTATATAAGCAACCCATTCTAATTTATTTTATTTATTTATGTCAGTTGCAGAATATGCTTATGTTTAAGTAAAACACAGTGCTTATTTTACAATTTAAAAATATATGTTTTTGTTTTAATTACCTACGCCATGAGGTTACGTTATTGATGGCATCTGTTTGTTTTGTTGTTTGTTTGTTTGTTTATCTGATAGCAACATAACTCAAAAAGTTGTGGACGGATATCGAGGAAATTTCAAGAAATGTCCTGATTGGGACGAGGAACAAATGATTAGATTTTGGGAGTGATCCGGATCACCATCTGGATCTGCCATGATGAAAAATGCAACTTTCGTGAATAACTGCTGAACTAAAATAGATGTCATTATGAATCCAATTGCTAACTGTGCGTTTTCATGGTTAAGGAATCTAAATATTTAGATGAAATAAAGGTATGAATAATATTTATGGTGAAAATCACAATATGGGTGAGGACTGTGGTGCTGGCTGAGGTCTGCGCTCTCTGAGTGCTTTTCTAGTTGGATTTCTTGAGGTTACTTTTCAGGGTCCTCTAATTTGTTTTATATAACTGTACTATATTCTTATGTTTAATATTAAAATTTATTGAACCCATTGGTTAGCAACAAATGGGTCAGTTTTTCTCATACCTACTCTTGCTGACTACTGTTCTCTGTTTGAGTAATCTCACCTGATCAAGCCTTTTCTTACAGTCCATACTACACAATAAGTAATAAAAGTCTGTTTGATTCCGGCTGATATCGTATTAGATCGATATCGGCATCAGTCAATAACCAAAGCTCCAATATTGGTATCATACAAGAGGTGAAAAGTTGCATCAGGACACCCCTAATCATTCATTTTTGTACTTTTTTTCTATACTGTAGACATAGTAGGGTTGGGCATCGTTTGAATTTGAATGATTCCGGTTCTGATTTCGATTCCAAGTTTCGATTCCGGTTCCTAACGATTCTCGATTCCGATTCTTTTAAGAGGCAGGGTCGAAAAAAGTTTTGATGTTTTAAATGAGCTAGCTAACCAGAGGTCTTTCTGGATAAAATAGTCTTTACTTCTCCATGAATTTTAATGCTATGAACTTACCACTTTCTATGAACTATACTATGAATTTCTCATAGGGCTGTTTTTATATACATATCTGAACTGAAAAAAATATTATAAATTTTCTTTCCACAGGAGTTCACTTTTCACAAGAGAGCTTTATTTTTGAAAAACTCATGATGGGTGTATTGTCCATGGTTGCGCTAACCTAAATACTTCCGTCGGATTCTTCTTCGTTGGTGTTCGGCGGTTACTCCTTCCGGTCGGCAGACTAGGAATCGAAACTGGGAATCGAAATTAAAACATTTGGACGATTCCGGGAGAATCGGAAAGATACTCCCGGTTCCAATCGATACTCGATGCTCGATGCCCAATCCTAAGACATAGTGAATACTGCACTGAAGCCTGATTTGAGGAAAATCTACATTAGCTTTTCTCCTAGTCCAGATCCTGGCACGAGTCGGGATGTGGTGACCCAGATTTGTACCTTATACAGGGGTTGTGGAAAAGTCACGGCCATAACTGAGATGCTTGGCGGTGGTCTGTGCTCTCTGAGGGTTTTTCCAGTTTAGCAGAGCACGTCCTTAAAGCGAATACTTCCCTCACAGATAGTGACGTTTTAATATCAAAGGGGAGATATGAGTGTATTCTAAAAAACATTAACAGCTGGGAGTTAGAGAGACACAGAGATGAATTAGCATGAATCTGACAGCCTCCCACAGACTTTCTCACTGCAGACATTTTGCATTTTCAAAGGTGTAAGTAATAACAGCGCTGATGGCTGCTTTCCATTAAGGTGTTCCTCTGCATAATAAAAAACTAACACCGGCATATTAATTTGATGTATTACACTTGTGATTTTCCAGGAACGCCGTGACAAAGGTTTTAGCGACGACTCTCCAAAGGAGCGACCTTGTGGTTCAAGCTGACGTGTCTGCAGCCTGTTCTGCTCTCGATCCTTCAGTCTGAATATTATTCAGAGCGTCTGCTGACTCTGACCTCCACCTTCTCCAACGCTAATAATGGCCCGAGGATGTTACATCACATCCTGTTTTTCCACCCTGAGCTGAATGTGCTCGTACGCAGAGAGAGATGCACATAACAGGAGCAAGGCTGCTCTGGAGAAAAGTTTAACTTTGACCACTTTTAAAACTTTAGGATCATTATTGAGTCAGGAATGACTGCCATCAATGTTTGCAGGGCTGTGTCCTTCATGCTTTAAGAAAAAAATTCAACAGAGTTATTTTAGTCATTTTAATAGTTAATACATTTTTTTAATTTAAGGATCCAGGAAACAGTGCATTGCAGCTGAAAGAAAAAGCTGTTATCTCTAAACATTTTGATTTTTACCATCCAGAGTAGGATTGAGAGCTATATCGTTATCATATCTATAACAAGGTATTAACATTCAAGATATTAAAGGTGCTATGAGGAGAATCTATTCCCGGCGACATAAAGACTCTGCTACCCATGAGCACGCGCTGCGACTGTCGTAAAGACGTGACCCAAGCCAAAGCGTGTGTTTGTTGTGATGCTAATGAATGCAGCTTGGACCTTCCTCAGAACTCTGCATTGCTTTACAACTTCTTTTTTCAACAACTTACAGGATGCAAAGCGGTGAGGTAATGTATCTCTTTCTAGTTACGTAGCAGTAGTTTTTGATTTGTGACAACAAGCAGTTTTTGGAAAACTTAGTATCGTAGTTGTAGCCGGCTATATATGGCTACTTACAGCCCGGTGCTCTAAGACGTGTAATATAAATAATAAAATAATGTAAATTTGCTATAGTTTTAATTGTCTTGTTCCCAAAGTTGAGCATCCAGGCCAATCCAGCCCTGTCCAACCCGACCACGAAGCTAAGAAATAGCATTTATAGATAACCTATTTTGATGCTATAAAACTCATCTTAATGTGTGTATTTCGATCAGGCATATATCTAAAAGTGATATATATCTAAAAACTCCTCATAGCATCTTTAATATCAAAAAAGAAACGGTATAGTTTATTTCAGATACGTCATTCTGTACAAAATCAATTTCCTCACTTTTCTAATCAAGAGACCTTGATTATTACACTTCTCTCACTCAACACTCCACAAAAATCCTAAACCTCAATCCTATACAACACAATTTTCAAGATGAGTCCGACCTCCCTTAGAGCTGTCTGGGATCAGGACCTCAGGATCACAATGTGTGACAAACAATGGGATCAGATACCAAGATCTATCCAGACAGAGTTTTCAACACTTTACTTGCAAGGAAGCTTATCCTGCTTAAATGGACTCACTCATCTCCACCCACACACAATAGACGGATTCAAGAAATTTTAAAATGTGTGAGACTTGGGAAGATCAGATTCTCCCTTCGGGGTTCCATTCAGGCCTTTCATAAAACCTTTGAGTAAGACTGAGTGAGTTTTCTGTGTAGGGAACGGGAACTTGGTCTCTAACATACTGTTTTTTAAGGAGACATTGTTTTTCACTGCAAAGGTATATTACAGTTGGAAACGACCCTTGTTTGATATCTGTTATTTCCTCGCTTATTTTTCTCTGTACCCAGCCAATAAGTTGGAAAAACTAATAAAAAGTAATTAAAAAGAAACGGTATAAAATAGATTTCCCCTGCGTTCGCCCTGCATGTACAGCTCTGGAAGTCACAACAGATTTCATTTTTACGATTGCCCTTGAATGTTTTCACCGAACCTGTAGTGATATCCTATCGCATCAATATTGAGATATCGCGCATGAAAATTCGAGAAATTTTGTCCAAATTGTTCAGCCCTAATCCAGAGCACTACAGCTTTTTAAAAAAATGTATTTTAATCCCAATAAAATCCACTATTATTTATATATACATATATACATTTACATTTTCAGGGCTAAATCTGAACAGAATTATTACAGATGGAAGAAGGCACTTTCGTAGCCACACAGATTGCATTAAGAACTGGAAATGCAAAATGTTATCGGTTTAATATCGGTATCGGACGATATTGAAATGTTTAGAAATATTTACGGTTCATATATCAGCCACAAATTTCGGAAATATATCGACTTGAATATCGGCAAATTACAAAAACGTACAATATTGATGCACCTTCTCATCACTGCATTGGTACGTTTAAAAATCAAGGGTTTCATTTTTACAAGAGTTAAAAGTTTTTTTCTTCTTGTTAATTTGCTCCTCACAAAAATATATCGCATCACTGAAATAAACAAGTCCATTTTTGTTAAGTACAGAGCTTGAGCTCTTTAGCAGAAATATTGGTATCAGCGATAATGAATTAAAAGATATTGTGCAACCCTAGTTTGACTGAAAGGACTTGTGGTTGACTTTGCCTCTGAACATATTGAAGGAGGACACATATGTTTATACCTTTTAATATTTCATTAATTTATCATTTTTAGCACCTTGGACCGGTTCACCAATGACAGGATGAACAATTAGAGAAAAACACTTTCATTAAAGGCTGTGGCACCGACTACTTTAATTCGTATGTACTGATTTGGCAAAAAGGAAGTTTGTAGCATTAAGCATGTAGTATGCAGCGTGTTCAGCGGAGGCAGGCGTGGACTGCAGCAGGTCAGTCTAGTCTCTGTTCAACAATGGTGTGTAAAAATTGTTAATAACCTTCCATTAAAGAAAGAAAACCCACAATGATCACTGAAATTACTTGAAAGTAAGAAAAAATAAAAATAAAATATGAATATTAACTAATGGAAACAGGGATTTGAATTGAGGGTTAACTGAATTATTAAAAAAAACAACAAAAAAAAAAACAATGAAACTGGCCTGATGAATTATTTTTAAAATAATTCTGTAGAACTTCAATTCAGAAGCAATGTCTGATTTTCATTAGGTCATTTTCAGTAAATTTTTATTTACTTTTAGTTTTGCCAGGTTCAAGTTATTTCAGAGATCATTGGGGGTTTTTTTCTTTCTTTAACAGAGGGTATCAACAATTTTGTACACATGAGCAAAAATTAGAGTTAATATTAAAACAGCAGCGAGTCAAGTTTACATTCAATTCCTCTTGGATCTTCTGCTTCAAGTATTCAAAAGTGAGAGCATCATTGAGATCAATATTCTGATTATTACTGCCATGGAGAAACAATTTTAAGTTCGTATTTAGTTCAGTTTCTCTGCCCTCCTCACATATTCCTGCACTTTAAACACTCAGTAATCCTCTGCGTATTGTGTCCCTGCTGTGTGGCTGCACTTACTTTCTCATATCGCTCATTAAATCATCGTTTTGTATTCGTCATTTCAGACTAATGAGCAGCTGATTAGCAGCGGTGCTAACGGAGCGGAGCAGGAGAGAGAGAGATCAGTTACATATGTTTGTATCTGTACATAGACACAGCACAGAGCTGCTCATCTTTTCTCTTCACATCTTTATGTTGTTGTTTGCTTTAATTTAAATTTCTATGAGTATTCTGTTTTAATCTGCAAAAAACTATATGAAAATATCATTATTATCATTATTATCAGTATTCATGTATTTAATTTTATGTTTTATGTACTAAGCTTTAGTTATGTCAATGCATGTTTTCCATGCTAATAAAGCTCTTTGAATTAAATTGAATTGACAGAATGAAAGAGAGAGGATGGTTTTGTTCTGTAAATAACAATATTATATAATGAACGATAGAGCTAGTCATTATAATTATTTTAAGTGATATCATAATGCTTTATGACTGTTGATATAGTGCATCATGAACGATAGAGCTAGTCATTATAATTATTTTAAGTGATATCATAATGCTTTATGACTGTTGATATAGTGCATCATAAAGCATTATGAGTGTTGTTATGAAGCATTATGGATGCCCTTATAATGCTTTGTGATTGTCGCGGCTTCACACCTGATAAAACATTATGGATGTAGTGTTCATGAGCATCCATGGAACAAGTCGTTATAATTCATTATAAATGACATTATAATGTTTTATAACCATTGACATAAAGCATCATGACGCATTATGTTTACATAAGTGTAGTTATGAGGCATTATGAATACATTATAATGCATTATGGATGCTGTTATAATGTATTATAAATGTGGGCTTCATTGATAGTGTTAGCATTGTTTGTAATTTAATGTTTTATGTACTAAGCTTCAGCAATGTCAACGTATGGTTTCCATGCTAATAAAGTTCTTTGAATTGAATTGAATTAAAACTGAATTAAGAGAGAGAGGGAGAGGATGGTTTTAATTTGTAAAAAAGAATAATTATGAAATTATTATTATTATCGTTATTAACGAAAACAATGTATTTTATTTTTTCTTTTATTCGAAAAAAAAATCTAAACCTGCACAGCTCTGCTGGTTCATCATTTAATCTGTGGTTTTCACTGTTTGTTTTTTTATATTTTATGTAAGCTTCAGCAATGTCAACGTATGTTCTTCATGCTAATAAAGCTCTTTGAATTGAATTGAATTGAAAGAGAGAGAAAGAGGATGGTTTTAATCTGTAAAAAAAAACGAAATGAAATTGTAATTATTATAAAAATTATCAATAATCATGTATTTTTTTTTCTTCTTTAATTAAAGAATAATCTTAACCTGCACAGCTATGCTGGTTCATCATTTAATCTTTGGTTTTCACTGTTTGTAATTTTATATTTCATTCACTAAGCTTTAGCAATATTAACGTATGTTTTCCATGATAATAAAGCTCTTTGAATTGAATTGAAATTGAATTGATAGACAGAGAGAGAGAGGATTGTTTTAATTAGAAAAAAATATATATGGTAAAATTATTATTATTATTATCAATATTCTTGTATTTTCATTCTTCTTATTTAGAAAAAACTAAACCTGCACAGCTCTGTTGGTTCATTATTTAATGTTTGGTTTTCACTAATTGTTTATAATTGTGTGTTTTATGTACTAAGCTTTAGTTATGTCAGTGTATGTTTTCCATGCTGATAAAGCTCTTTGAATTGAATTGTCAGAGAGACAGAGACTAAAAAAAAAATAAAAAGAGACTGAAATTGAAATTGAGAGAGAGAGAGAGGATGAGTTGTGAGTTGTCATAGAAACTGGAATAGCGGGGAATCCTGTGCTAACCTCGCAGAGTCACCCTGTGTGTGTTTCTGTGTGTGTTTGTGTTTGTGTTTGCGTGTGTGTTAAAAAAAGCCGGCTGATCTACATGCTCGCCGTTACCATGGCATCGTCGTTGAACAATTTTTTGCAGTTCCCGTTTTTTTAAAAGCTGCCAACCTACCTGCTGACTCTCTCTCTCTCTCTCTCTACTGTCCTGTCAGCCTCGCTCAGCCTTACCGCAGCATCATCAAACAGACGTCCACACTCCTCTGAAACACTCACCGATGGTTTAGTGAATGATTAACTGTCGTTTGGTATCAATTTACGATGTAAGGATCGATAAGGAGTTCACACCTGGATCACTGCGAGTCTTTCTCTAAAGGTTTGACGTGAAAGACAAATGTTATAGGAGCGGCAGAGACGGTCCTGGTGATTTATTCAACTCCAGAGTGATTAATTCTGATTAAATATTAACAGAGAGACTGTGAGTCAGAGAGAAGGTCAGCAGCACAGCTCAAGCATTTGTCATTAAAGAGGAATTTAGAGTTACTGGAAATAAGAGCAAAAACATTATATATGTCGTCTGCAATAGGGATGGGTACTGAGTTCGGTACTTTTAGAGGTATCGATCAAATTCTGTTGGTACTACCAAGTACCGATTCACGTAAAATCAAACGGTGTCATGTTTAGGTACCTAAACGCATCCTTGTGACTGTGAGGGAGTGGAAGGAGCAGGCATACTATTGGGTAGAGTAGGTGAATTTCCATACCGGACTTGAACGCAGCACAGCAATAGCGTAATGACATCAGCAGCCAAGTGTAAGGCCAGTGGTGGAAATAGTTCAAATCTGAGGAAGCACAAAATTTTCCTTAAAGCTGAAGAGTGCACAATTTTTGATAGCCTCCGATCTACGACCACAAAGGATTCATTCAGCACTGTTAGCATGCCTGTGTCTAATGGCGACTAGTCGTCTGCAGCCAGAAACACAGGAAAAGAAATGGCTTTAACATTTGGTGATGGCAGCAAATGCAACACGGAGGATACCTGGTCCAGGTAAATAAGCCTTGTGTTTAAGATGGCATTAGCTTGGCATTTTAATGTGCGTCAGTTATCATTATCAGGTCGGTTCCTCGTACTTTGTAACGTTAATGTAAATGCTTTTTTTATTTACAGCTCTGTCGGACTCATTGTTAAACTGCCCTAAGGTTAAAGTGAGGGCTGCAGTTAATTTATTAAGTTGTGGTTCATTTTAGTTACTGGTTTTCATGTTTGAGAAATTTCAGGAACTACAATGTTACAATACAAACAGCTGAATGTTGTTTTGATATATATCTGTCAAATTTTATGTACTGAAAAATAAATTTAAATTGAAAAAATTTGAGATCTTAATATTAAACAAATAAATATTTATTACCCCATAAATACACGCAAAGGAACCGAAAATTGGTACCGTTGGGTTCCGATACCGATTCCCAGGTACCAGGCATCAGTATGGTATCGGTTCAAATGTGAAAGGTACCCATCCCTAGTCCGCAACTCTGTTTGGTTCACCTGTTCCACTGCTGTTAACTCATATAGCTAATCAGTCAATCACAAGGCCGCAAATCAATGCATTCAGCCTTGTAGGCATGGTCGAGATGACTGAATGTGGCAAATCTACTGACAAAAAAGGGAGAATAACCAGTGAGCAGAAGTTTAAACTATCACCCAGCTCACACAACTTGATAGTAGGAAGTTTATTCTGATTCATGCATCATGTATCTTTATTTAATCATGGCCTTACCCTATTATCCTATCAACCAGAAAAGCACTTAGAGAGCGCAGACCTCCGCCAGCGCCACCATAAATATTAGTCCTACCTTTATTTCATCTAAATATTTAGATTCCTTGACCATGAAAACATGACATTAGCAGTTAGATTCATAATGATATCTATTTAAGTTCAGAAGTTATTTACTAATAAGATTCCACAGTATCTTGGCTATATTTTGGTGTTTGTTGCAAGTCTGTCCTTATTTGTTCCCTTGTTGTGATTAAAATTCCAAAGATATCGAATTTTTTTCTTGTTCTGGATCAGAGAATCCAGAATTTTGCCGGGATCCAGATCAGTCTGTGATATCTTGTAGAACCTGTTGGAAACTTTTCCTGTTTTTTTTTTTCAAATGCCCTGACTATTTTTGGAGGAGTAATGTGCACAAATGACGAAAATGGTCCTATCTCGCAATGTTAAAGAATCCTTTAAGAAAATCCAGGATCCAGACGGTGATCAGGATCACTCCCAAAATCTAATCATTTGCTCCTTGTCCCAATCCGCACATCTCCTGAAAATGTCAGTGAAATCCATCCATAACTTTCTGAGTTATGTTGCTAACAGAGAAACAAACAAACAAATAGACACAGGCAATAACATAACCTCCTTGGCAGAGGTAATTATATTTTTTTAGTTTGCTGTCCATGCACCCAGATTTAAGTTTCCTATGTACCCAGCCCACATAAACAACCTGAATCTGTTTCCAAGTGTGTCTGAAGACATACAGACATACAGAACGTCTGGCTATCATCCATAAATAGGAACCACTGAAGACGCTGTACGGACCTGACCGTGTTTGAAGTGATAATTGTATGCATATTGTCACCGCACAGCCACACATGACATCGTCTGAAAGGTCAGCCAATTCAAATTTGCCTTGAATGGAGGGTTAACACAACCCCATTGCAGCTGTACATTGACTTTGCATGGAGAGTGATCGCGGAAGACACTCAAGTCATGTTCGGTGTGAACTCCCCTTTAGGATGAAAGGGGCTCGACCTAGTAAGGCGTACCTAATAAAGAGGCCAAGAGTAGGGCTCACATTACAAAATGTATCCCAGCACTGAGTAGGGGTGAGTATTTGTAAGAGCCGCACAATACGATATCGCAATATTGGGATTTATTGCAATATATAAAAGTTAACTAAGAAAAAACTAGAGATGTAAATGTAAATCACACAGTATTACTCAAAACTAAAAGTACAAATCAAGTCCAAACTATTTGACTGAAAACAACTTTTCTGTTTTGTTTTGAAATATGTCAGATGCGGTGCTGTCCCTTTAACGATGTATTTAAAGCATCCTCACCTCCAGCTCAAACTGTAATCGAAAACATGAGGAACAAAGTGCTTTGAGTTACTGACAGCACAACAGTAAGTAAAAAAAAAAAAAGACAGATTTCTCTTGTCACTGTCTGAGCAGAATAGACTACATGAAAAAAACCTGTGGATACATATTTAGAAGTTGTATTTTATTTCCAACTCTGATAAAAATATTAGTTTTTATCATGACAAAAAAAAACATTAAGATTTGAAATATCAATCAGCGATAAGTTGCTGTATCGATATTTTTCACACCTCTAGCACTGAGGCCACAGATACACGTAAACTGTGAACACTGACTTTGCTTTTAACTGAATTCCTGACAAGTTTTGTTTATTACTGCAAGAAGAAAAAGAGCAAGGATGAGTTTTAAATGATTCTACAAGGTCCTCAAGACCTAGGGCTGGACGATTATGGTAAAAATCAGAATCCCGATTATTTTAAGTGATATTGAAATCACAATTAATATACAGGATTATTCATTTATTTAAAAATTTCAGTATTTATTCAAAAACAACTTTAAAGAATCAGCGAGTGGCACATACAGTATTACTGATCCATACAAGTCACACACACTCGCTGTTGCTGCACGTGGAACACAGAAGCGCTATGAAGCGCAGGAACTTGCATAAACGGCACTCCACACTGTGTGGCATATTAATCGTATTTCTTCGATTATAATGTTTTTATGATTGTCAGATGGCAAAATTGAAATCACGATCAAAATCCTTTTAATTGTCCAGCCCTATCAAGATCTAAGTTCAAATTTGGAGCATGTGCTCCATCATGTAACTTGGCTTCTACTTTGATCTTTGCCATCATTAATATTACCCAAAGTGTATTTTTTGACCACAGGCCTCGCCAAGAGTGTAACGTCTGCCCAAATACTTTCTGCAGCCACACTTATAGCTGCATTTCAAATTTGTGTTTCATCATTTGACTTTGGAGGGATTTCTTCTAAGTAGTTTGCTCAAATCTCTAAAGTCTGATTGTCCTTGAAGGCACCACAGCATCCTCCACTGCATTCACCCACAAAGATAATTTCATTTGGCCAAAGAAGTCGATATCAGACACATTTCCAGTCTTGGGGATTGGATTTTCACGGCGTGCTGAAATGATCTAAAAACACAGACTGTATCTGCGCCGAGCTGGCAGGACCTGGAGCAGCAGCACGCCGTCATGAATCACATCTCTTCATTCAGTCGAGTAAAAGGCCGGTAATTGCTGCGATATTTAACGTTAACGTGTCACCCGCCGGAGGAATCCTCGGCACACAGGACGACGTGTCAATCTTTAAATGTTAGAGGGCCAGAGGAACAGAAATTACAGACTCATTCAGTCCTTTTTTTTCCATCACCACTCGCTTCATTTCAGGGTCAAAGCACGCAGCAGAGTATCCCATCCTGCACTGGGAAGAGGTACCAGAGACTTCAATTACAGGGGCTCACTTCAGCAGCGGTGTTTGTGGAATACAGAGGACCTGGTTTGAGATGTTTCATCCCCGCTCTTGTTTGGTTTCTACTGTATTTCCTTCATGTTGAGTCACCCAGAGCCTCATTAAAGCTCCACTCCCACACGCACACGTCTTCCTTCACATTAAAGCCTCTAAAAATCAGCATATTCCAACAAATACGACCACATACAGGATTGTTCCTCCCCTCTAATTCGACCTACAGGAGCGTGGACCAACATCTTCAAACAGAATGGACGCCTTTGTTCGAAATAAACAAAAATCTGCATACAGCTGAGGAAACGAGAGGCAAAGGACATAATTAAGGGCAAAGGAAGTGCTCTGGTTCTTGTTTTAAATGCAAACAGTTCTGACTTATATAATGAGAGCAGGCTTAATGTGCATCGCTGTGCACAATAATGTGGCAAAAATAAATATGGATGAATTCATAATGACCTCCTATAAAGGGATAAAGGCAGTGCTCTCATTGGGTTTGTTGATTTAAGCTCTATGTTTACACTCATAGGGTAGTTCTTCCCTCAGCTTACAGGTGTGGCACTTTTTAAGGAAGAGTGGTGGTCCCACACTAAGGCTGTCACTTTTCCTAAAAATGAAACTCGGTTTTTCAAACATGCACCCAAATAATCAAAGAAATTCGATTACCCCCACCCCTAGTAAGAAGAGACAGAGACCCTGCTGAAAAACTCAGTCAGTGTGTTGCTACACCCAATATTTTACATTCCAATATTTATTCACTGTTTGGTTATGGATATTTATCCCCATATTCATAGGAATTTTGAATATAAGATGACAGCCCTATGAAGCATTCTGAGAGTAACAGGCTACCTCAAACATATTTCTAAACAAAAAGCCATCAACACATTTTAAAAGGAACATTGTTTTTTTTTGTCTTTCCTCACTCCTGAGTCCATGACAAGCTGATAAACTCAGTTATCTAGCCTGTATGTGCAGTAACAAGAAAGAGATAGACAAAGCTCAACCACCACTAGTTAGCTTAGCTCAAACACAGGGAGTCAATGGGTAGTGTTAGCCTGCCTCTGCCTACAGTCATCAGATAAACTCTTTAGCAACTCTTAATGGAAGAGGGAAGAGGGAGTGACATCATCTCCAACTTATCAGCGTTCCAGTTACAAAGCCGGAAAAAAACGATCTACCAGGCAATTGTTAGCTGTAGTATTAGCAGTTGTTAGCATGCCCTGCATAGTAGTTCATGAATAACAAAGGAGGAATGTAAATAACACTATAGCAGCATCAAACAATACTATGTGTACCGCTGATTTAGAGCCATAGACATGAGTCAAAAGTGCTAATAAACAGATTATTACAGGAGCTTAATAACTGTTAACACTGGTGGCAGCCATCTTTGATTGTCAACTCGGGGTGGTGAATATCCCTGGAGTTCCTGGTAGGAAATTTCGACCTGGGACGTTCCATTTGAAATTTCCCACTCGGTACTCGTAAATCCCGACCTCCCAGTATGACTGGAACGCAACATCTTACCACATCAGCAGTGAAATGTGACGTTTGCGAATGAGTCGAGTCTTTTTAACATTTTTTTAAGGGAACAATGAGAAGCGATTCGCAAATCTGAATGACATGATCATTTCTCACATTAACAGGCAATTTGCAATCAATATTTCACAAACAGCTCACTCAGAGCTGCAAATCACTTCACATCGTTCACTTAAAAAAGCTGTTCAAAAAACTCAACTCGTTTGCGAACGCCACATCTCTCACGAATGCCAGTGCGGAAGAAGGTCAACAAAGCAAAGCCTCTGTTAAAGAGTAGAAGATAATAATAGATAATGTAACATAAGGCTGCAAAAAATGAGTCAAAACAAGCACACAGGACCAGTAAGAGTTGCTGAGGAGTTTATCTGAAGACTGAAGGCAGAGGCAGGCTAACACTTCATTAACTCCAAGTGATTCAAGCTAAGCTAATTAGTGGAGGGCAAGCTCTGTCTATCTCTTCCTTGTAACTGCACGCACAGTCTAAAGAAAGGTGCCTATCTGCTTGTTATGGACTCAAGACATGTAAGCAACAAAAAAGTTGGAGTGTTCTTTTAAGTACTGTTTATTACCACACGACGATCCCGTGATGTGCAACTTTTTTCTCTAAGTTTAAGTTTCTAAGCATGTCATATCTACTCCAACTACAAGTCTGACCGGTGTTATGGTTTAAACTGTGGCTGTGTTAACTCATGTTAGCAGGTGCAATGAATATTGATGCACGATACTATCAGACCAGCATCAGTATCAGCAGAAATGTGCTTTAAAGAAATGATCATCAGTATCAGCAAAACTGAAAGTTTTTGCCTAAATTTACAACCAATATTTAACCATAAAAATTGCCAACAAAGATTCCATGTATTGGCTGTAATATTGGCTAAAAGCACCATGATGGTTTACCTAAAGTTTTTCCCTTAAATCACATAAATTTTGTTCACCCACACACTCAAGCAACAGTTTTCTTTGTCATATGAACACTTGTGACTGACACCCTAACTCCTATCTCATTTGTTTTTTATTACTTTTCCTGTTTGCCCCTTTATTCTTATTAAGATCATTGTCATGTTTTTCTTAAGAGTTGGTTTGTTTTGTTTTTGTCCATTTTTTTGTCCTATTATCTTCTCCTGTATTTTATTATATATTATTTCTTTGTACTGTTCGTATTGTACGTTTATCCACTGTATATAGTGTAAAGTTGTTGCAAAAGACATTCAATTTAATTAAAAATAATAAAGTTCAGTGCTCATCTGTACAGTTCATTCACTGCACCTTTTGTACATATTGCTGGGTTGTGTTTTTGTTCTTTTTTGTGCCTGTTATATATTTTATGTATTGCTGATCTATATCCAAGTCAACTTTGCACTATTTTCAACCTATTTTTATTTCTTCGTTCTAGTTATATGTTGATTGTTTTTGCACCAATTAACCAGGTCAAATTATTTTTATGTGCAAATGTACTTTAGCCTTGAAGAGCAGACAGACCTGCCTGATTCTGAAATCCTGCATGTCCTTCTTTCCAGCCTTCATTGTCCAATGACTTCACTCAGCTAAATCCTTAACGGTCCAATCAGTAAAAAGACGGGAGCTGCAGATGTGACGACAACAGGAAGTGACTGTGTTTGAGAACAATGGCGGTTTCTGAAGCATCTCTATATCTGCTGTTTTTTATCAGAGCTAGACTCAAGTTTATCTTTAAAAGAGGAGCAAAGAACATCACTTGAAACTCGTCTTACAGGAAATCATGTTTTTGCTCTTCTCATGACCGGGGATCACTGCTGGGAAACTGGGAGAGAACGAGAAAATCCTCCACATGCCGGATATGACGGTTAGCCTGTGGTCGTCATGGTTACTCAGTGATACTTTGCGAAATCTGCTCTCCTCAGAAGTTTATCAGGAAAACTTGGTAGGGATTGTCTTTGACGAGGTTCATGTCACATATAAGTGTTAAATGATACATCTGTGTGGTATAATTTAATGTAAAACAATAGTCTAAAGGTAGTTTGTACGGCCGTTAGACGTCAAAACCAATGTGGCAAGGATGCATCACAGTTTGGTATGGTTAACTGTCGAGGCTAAGTTAACATCTAGTATCAACATTTTCTAGAAATGCAATTATGGAGAGGAAGCTAGATTTCTTTAGTGAACAATTATTAAATGCAGGGGTAAAACATAGTCATAAATCTAGACAGGTAAGCTACAGTTATTTGAAACTTCCAAAACCAAATTCAGAATAACTTAAGAAAAACTGTTTTTTATTGAGCCATCCAGCAATGGAATTATTATTATTATTACCTGAAAATAAGAAAGATTCAAAAGCAAATACTTATTCAAGCGATCTATTCAACAAATATTAATGAGAGACACCACACAATTAGAATAATCAATGTTTTCTTTTGTTTGTTTTTTTGTATGCTTTTTTTTGTTCCTGAATTCTAATAGTGATGGGATACTGATGTTACTGCGATTTACACTGACGAGTGTCAGTTTTTGTTTGTATGATTATTGTATGTTGTTTATGTTGTGATGGTTCATGTGGACCCCTGGAAGATTAGCAACCATGACAGTGTAAGCTAATGGGGATCCGAATGGAGAATAAAGAATAAAGTTGTTAGCCCTTAGCTGTAGCGGCTAACTGTTGTTGGCCACAATAGCTAATGGCAGTTAACTGATGTTTGCCATAGTTAGCCATTGGCTGCTACATGAAGCTGCTACATATGCTACGTCATACATAGCAGTGTTGCTTGATATGGATTGGTCTGTGATGAGTGTGATGAGCTGAACAATCGTCCAATCACAAGCTGCTGTTGTTTTTGAAGGTTCTGCCCCTGAAAACATTTTTGAACGGCTCTTTCCCAGATGGACGAGTGAAATATATCCAACATGGAACTGTCCATCTGGCGTGTTGGTTAATTGTATTTGGCAATAAAAACAAATTCTGATTCTGAAACTTAAGAAAACATGACAGGGGCAAATTCTACACACAGACACACTTCAGGGCAATTAAGAATCACCTATTGACTCTTAACCTGAGCATGTTTTTGGTTTTTGTGGGAGGAAACCCAAAATGCACAAAGACAATGAGAAAGAACTCCACTAAGAAAGGCTCCAGCAACCATCATGAGCACCACCTGCTGCACCAGGTTTGTAAGCACGCCAGAATCAAACACCTGAGAGGTTTATAGGAGAGAAAAATATGATCTGTGTAAAGTAAAGCTCCAGAGTAAAGCTACAGAACCGCAAAAAATGATTTCCAATCATACTGGAGTTAACATCAGGATAAGAGAGTGGAGTGATTTTGTTGTGTTATTTTGTGTTTGTAGATTACAAGACTGCTGTTTTCATCTTGATTTGTTGCAGTTTTAAGCAGCATACAGGTGAAAAACAAAATCAAGTGCTCTGTGCTGAGCAGAGATTTGGGCTTGGATGACTCAGCTGAACCATTTTCTCCCTTTTTAAGGCATCAAACATTTTTTTTTTACAAACATTTCTAAAAATATCCCACTACTGTTGAGGGATCCACAGAAGACCTTAAAGCTTTGAGACTGATTTTAGAAAAAACTGAACATCAGGTGTGCCTGTGGGTCTTTTTCTAACGCTCCTAACTTGACTACCCGTCGTTTCCCTCCTGCTTCGCTGAATCCAATCACTTTATTAATCTGTGAATCCAGACCAAACTAGCACGCTCCGTTTCTGTTATCTGTCCCCTGCTTGATGGTGTTGTGTAACAGGAACAAAAGCTGCGAGCTGCTTTATCATCACACTTCACTACATTTGTTTTGACATTTCAGAACAGTAGACACAGAGCCTGAACACACGATTAGCAGCTTATGTAATGATACTATACGGCCCTGCTGATGTGATGCAGATGCAGTCAGGGATGCCACAGCTGGGCGAGATGGAGGGGGTCCTTATAAATGCAGTCTTCATGTTGTTGACTAATTATGATCATCATAGTTTTCATCAACAACCTTTTATACTTTACTAGACAGAAACTGATAAAAACAAGAGCACATGGACAAAAACTCAAACTAAATTATCATTTTCATCAACAAATAAAAACTAGACTAAATTGTCTGACTGAGACTTAATCCAATCAGACCTAATTTGGTCATGTAGAAAGTAGAGACAAGTCAGGAATATGTCCAATCACAGCTGCCTTAGCTTGGTGGTGGTGGGATAAATTGTGGAGCGATCCAATCAGAGCTGCTCTCTTTTGAATTGATATATTCAAGTAGAGCAGGTTCACTGTTTGTTCAGTTCTGGTATTGTAACTGAGATGCTCTGCCAGGTAGCCTAAATAAAGGTGACTGCATTTCACACAGAAGGAACATTTGTTTCTGTTCATTTAGACCTTCAAACTAAATGAAAAAAAAATTGATTAAACTGCTTGGATTGATTGACACTGAAAAGTCGATGTATCAGGAACCCCCCACATACTCACTGTTACCTGCTCCTGGCTCATATTGAGGGGCCCTGCTCGCGAGACACGGCTCAAGTTGATCTATATCAACGACACAAGCTGAAATCTCCATAGACACTGCAACGACAAATTAGGAATCCCCCCAATGGGCCCCCTACAAGCTGAAGTGAACAAACAAGTGAAAATGAAGTAAACATATCCCTGAGGGTAGGGCTGGGAAATACAGCCAAAAAAGTAAAATCCACTTGATTCATGATTTTAATAAATTTTTTTCCCTCTCAAAAGAAAAACCTCCCAATGACACAAAATTACATGAATCAAATTTTGCCTATATGTGATCAAAAAATTCCCAAAATAAACAGAATTTCCCTCTTAAAGTGAAAGTGCCTGTCATTAAATGTTGATTACGTAGTTCAAACGTAGGCGGGTTTGTCACATAAACACTGAAAGTTTCACAATGCATTAACATGGAACTCTCTGATCAATATATAATCTAATTTAAAAAAAGGAGCCTTAACATGTGTTTGTGCAAAACAATCATAAAAAACTGTACATTTTAAGCATTTATATTTTCAACCGTTGCAACAATTTGGAATTGCAGTAAGTCAAGAAAAAACTCTAGATTTTCAACTTTCAAATCTTCTGCAGAAAATATATCAAATGAATCAATTTATTTGACATATTTCCCAGCCCTACTTCAGTGGTATGCAAATTGAAAAATACAAGAAGATGAGAAAGAGAGACGTCACTGCTGCATTTGCACAAGCCAAGGGCTGCAAACAGAGATGCTAGAAATAAACTTTACTTTGTTGTGTTTGTGTCATTAAGACATTTTGCACATGTCAGTTATATTTGTTATTTTAAAGTATTGACGGGAATTCATAAGATTTTATTGATACCAATGCTACTGACAATCCTGCTAATGGATCCATGATAATGATTCCCTTTTTGATTCCTGCAGATTTTTCATGTGGGCAAATGTTGGCCTGTAGATTTTCCGTGGCAACAATGTCAAACACACCTCACAGCATAGATAACCGCTTCTGCAGGCTGCTGGTGTTTCCACTCACTTAAGGTTGTGCAGTAGGGGCCTTTTGTAAAAAATTAACCCACAATTCTGACGCTTCTGAACCCTGTCACTAGAAGGAATTGACAAGGGAATTGATTAGCAAAACCTCATGACATCGATTCTTTGATGGAGCTGTTAATGGTTCTCAACTGGAATTAGTTTTCATTTCCCATCCCTATTTAAAACTGTATGTAATGCTTTCTTGGGTATTTACATGCATTCATTTTTTTGGAATTTAAAATAATAGATTTCTGGATTGAATCATCTAGCACACCTTGGCCCTACTCAACTCGGCTCTACTCGATTTTCAGCGTGTTTCCACTAGCCCTGTACCTCCTAAAACAAGCTAGTTTTAGTACCTACTCCGCTCTGGTTCTAAGCGAGCTGAGTCGATACTAAAAGATGACCTCACCGACTGCCGGCTACTGATTGGTCAGACAATGTCGTCATCGATGAGTCATGAGCGCGACGACCTAGCATGGTAGCGGCAGCTACCATTAGCTTACCCTCATACGTCTTTTCTTTTGAGCTAGTTTGCTCTCGTCCTCGGCTTCATTCTGTCGTATAGCTTCCAAAACTCTCCTGTGCTTCTCAAGGGGTATTTCTTCTTACCACCTGCAGCCTTCTTCTGCTTTCCTTTTTTACTCGGTTTGTGACAAAAAGCCACAGATTGTTGTGTCGTGCTCAAAATGACGTCACCGCAGTGCCGCTCAGCTGTTTACAGCGACACCACACGCCATTGGGGCTAATGGAAAAGCAGCACAAGGCGAGTAGAGTAGAGCCGGGTAGAGTCGGGTAGAGTCGAGTAGAGTAGAGTAGGGCTAATGGAAAAGTGCCATAACTGTTGTTATGGCCGTTAACTGTTGTTGGCCCTTGTTAGCCATAGCTACCATAAGTCTATTGTTTCATATTGAATTATAGCACACAGATGTATCATCGAACACTTATATATGACATGAACCTCGCCAAAGACAGTCCCTACAAAGTAAACTTATGAGGAGAGCATATTTACCAAGTATAACTGAGTAACCATAGACGCCCCTGGATACAGTCGACCACGTAGGGCTGGTGTGAACCATCAGAACTCCATTTTGTCCTTTCCCTGCCTCTGTAATCACATCTGAGTTTTCAGCTCGACTTCAGCTTTCAGTTGGTTTCACACTTCAGAGACACTTCAGATCGGCCAATCAAAGACTCTTGATCCTGCAATTTAACACAAAACCTCTGCTGCTGCAGAAACTGGACTGCAGGGAACAAAAAGAGCAGAAATTCAGCAGCATTTCAGTGATGTGATGGCTCATGTCTAAAATCAATACAGTGTTAATATTGACAGATAGTCTTTTGCCTAACATATCTTTTAGTTTAAGTCATAATTCAGTCATCTAAACTGTTTTAATCTTAGTCTGGTTTCAGTTGAGAAATTTAACATTTCACTTTTATATTTATTTTTGTTTAATTTTAACCCTTTAACTACCAGCTCAACTGTTAGCAGATGTCATGAATAAATTCAGTGATATTTAATGTTTTAAAAACAGGACAAATCAGATCATTGTATGACACTGTTAACATTTCAGGGAAAAGAGAAAACTACAAACAAACCATAAACCAGATATTTTCTGGGTGTGGGATTTAAAGGTTTCAAAAGCTAACAGCTGATTTTGAGATGAAATATGAATGCACAAATATGTAGGACAAATCAATTAGAAAAGGCAGACACGTTTGTAAATAAAATAGTAAAAAAATAACTTAAATTAGATGATACTGAGTTTGACAAACATACATATACATCATATAAGTAAATGGCTAAGTATTTAAAAATGGTGGTAATAATAATAACTTTTAGCTCTAAAATCCAACACAAAAGACAATCTCAGTTATTTTGGTTTGTTTTCAGTTTTTCTGCATCCTAAAACATTGACAGAAACAAACAATGATTATTTTTTCACACATTAAGTACTCCTGAATATGTTAACCTCTGCCAAAAAGTTGAGCTAAAAGTTAAGGCTTAAGCAATTTTCTACTTTTTGTTTCACTTATTGTTATTTAATTTAATTTAATTTCCCACATAAAGCACTTTTTATTACAAAGTCCTGTATGAAAACTGCTGCCCAAACAAAGTTTGCTTGATTTTGCTTGGAAACTACTGATAGAATTTTTAATGCAACTAAGAATCCAATTTGATATTTAACCCTTTAACTTCCAGCTCAACTGCCTGGCAGAGGTCAAAAGATGCAGGAATGTTTAGTTTGTTAAAAAAAAAATAATAATAATTCAGGATACAGAAGAAACTGCAAATAAACCAAAAGAACATATAGTTTCTATGTGTAGGATTTAAAAAGCTTAAAGTTATTATTATTATTGCCATCATTATTATTTCATATCATCCATTTAACTTATTTTTTCTATTTCATTTTCAAAAGATCTGCTTTTTCTGAAAGATTCAACCCCAAATTTTGCACATTTTTATGTCATTACGTAAGCAGGTGTTAGCTTTTATACCCTTTAAATCCCACACCAAGAAAATATCAGTTTTTGTGGTTTATTTGTAGTTTTCTCTGTTCTCTGAAGTGTTAACGGAATCAAACAAGGATTTGATTTATTTCCGTTTTTTAAACAATAAACACCCCGGAATTCCTTGATGACATCTGTCAAACAGTGTAGTTAAAGGGTTAAAGTCATTTAAGGCCTTTATTTTCAGTTTATTGACTATTAGTGCTTCATAATGTCCTGCAGAAACCCTGTTTAATCACAGTTATTAATGCAGTTTGAACAGTGAACAGTTCATTAAAGTACTTTTCTAAATTTGTTGAAAAGCAGCTCATTCATAATGTTTTGAGGCCCCGCTACAGGCCCGAGGTTTATCCCAATAGTACAATCATTTCTGCACAAACTCTACAGGTCTAAGCAGCTCAGTGCTTCTCAAACCTCCCTCATCATCACTTCTGTTAAAGACAAACACTGCAAACCTTCATTAATCACTTGAATAAACCCCAAAGCCTCCGAGTGTTTTCTCTGCCTTGTGAGGTTTCCTTTTAATCTTCACCTGCTCGCCGTCTTTGAACCAAGTCGCTCGTCTTTGTCGGAACGGTGAGACACAGAAATTGAAAAACATTTGAACCTCCATTTAATTTGAGGTTTTGGTGCTTCAGCGAGGGGAGTAGGAGCTCATTAAATCAGAGCTCTCACTTTTGTTTGATGGATTAACCTTCAGACTGAGAGTAAAAACAAAAGGCGAGCCAGCTCTGTGACAGCTGTTCAAACAGGAATCTCTGACACAGAGCGGCATGACACAGGACTTTCTATCAGTGTTTACAGACGACGACAAAGAAAAGAGCAAAGTTAACCGTCAGATCGGCTGGAACAAGTTAGAACAGACGATCACGCCAAGAGGTACAGCTTATACATCAGAGGTGAGCAGGAAGTCGGGAGCTTTAAGGCCTTTTCCACTTCAAGAAAACTTCAACACTTTTGACATAAAAGTCGTCCATCCAGGTTCTACATTTACCCAGAACCTGCTGCACAGGTCAGGGAGCAAAAGCCAGGATGACACTTTACTGTTTATCAATCTCAATATGACGTCGGTCCACCCATTGCAGCTGTAACTGCTTCAACTCTTCTGGGAAGGCTGTCCACAAGGTTTAGGAGTGTTTATGGGAATTTTTGACCATTCTTCCAGAAGAGCATTTGTGAGGTCACACACTGATGTTGGACGAGAAGGCCTGGCTCTCAGTCTCTGCTCTAATTCATTCCAAAGGTGTTCTATCGGGTTGAGGTCAGGACTCTGTGCAGGCCAGTCAAGTTCATCCACACCAGACTCTGTCATCCATGTCTTTATGGACCTGCTTTGTGCTCTGGTGCACAGTCATGTTGGAAGAGGAAGGGGCCAGCTCCAAACTGTTCCCACAAAGTTGGAGCATGGAATTGTCCAAAATGTCTTGGTGTGCTGAAGCATTCAGAGTTCCTTTGACTAGAACTAAGGGGCCAAGCCCAGCTCCTGAAAAACACCCCCACACCATAATCCCCCCTCCACCAAACTTTACACTTGGCACAATGCAGTCCCACAAGTATTGTTCTTCTGGCAACCACCAAACCCAGACTGGTCCATCAGATTGCCAGATGGAGAAGCGCGATTCGTCACTCCAGAGAACGCGTCTCCACTGCTCTAGAGTCCAGTGGCGGCGTGACCCATCCATGAAGCTCTCTGCACTGTTCTTGAGCTAATCTGAAGGCCACATGGAGTTTGGAGGTCTGTAACGTTTGACTCTGCAGAAAGTTGGCGACCTCTTCTCACTATGCACCTCAGCATCCTCTGACCCCGCTCCGTCAGTTTACATGGCCTACCAGTTGGTGGCTGAGTTGCTGTCATTCCCAAACACTTCCACATTCTTATAATCCAGTTGACAGTTGACTGTGGAATATTCAGGAGTGAGGAAATTTCACGACTGCATTTGTTGCACAGGTGGCATCCTATCACAGTTCCATGCTGGAATTCACTGAGCTCCTGAGAGCGACCCATTCTTTCACAAATGTTTGTAAAAGCAGTCTGCATGCCTAGGAGCTTGATTTTATACACCTGTGGACATGGAAGTGACTGGAACACCTGATTCTGATTATTTAGATGGGTGAGCGAATACTTTTGGCAACATAAGTGTACGTCATACCTGCACCACTCCACTAAAGATTTGTAGAAACAAACACTCTGGGCCCTAATTTCGGAGCCTGGTATACCCAGTGGTAATTTCGTCCACCACCATGTGCAGCCATGTTTGGAGCCTATCCCAGCTGTCATTTGGCGAGAGGAGGGCCACATAGAGAGACAGACAACCATCCACACTCACACTCATACCTAAGAGCAATTTAGAGTCACCAGTTAACCTAATGAGCATGTTTTTGGTCCGTGTGAGGAAGTCGGAGTGCCTGGAGGGAACCCACCTATGCACGGGGAGAACATGCAAACTTCACACAGAAAGGCTCCTGTCTGACCCAGGGATCGAACCGGGAACCTTCTTGCTGTGGGGCACGAGCACTACCTCAAGGATTGACTTCCACATTTAATTTGTTTACACCCAGATATCTCGATATTCATGCCAGATATCTCGTTATCGTTACGATATGACGGGTTCAGGAAAAGACAAGCGTTGCATTCAAGGGGAATTGTAAAAATGAAATTTGTTGTGACTTCGAGAGCTGTACATGCAGGGCGAGCACAGGGGAAATCTATATCCTTTATGTGGTTGCTTTTTCGATTCAATATCTTGAATTTTCATATCGAAATATTGATATGATAATGAAATATCTTTTAGCTCTACTTCAAATTTGATCAAATGTCACTTTGACTCCTTTCGAGTGACGTCATATCATGCAACCCTAAAAAAGTTTCATTTAGCAACCTTTTTGAAAATAAACACTTAACCCTTTAAAGCCCAAGATCACAGATTATAGCCAGAAAGTTCAAATTTTTTTGGAGCTGAAATGTTTGTTTCACTTTCTGCTAAAATCCTAAAAATATCAAAATGTCCATAAAATTCAACATATAAATTTTTCGTATCTCATTCGATACATTAGGTGTTTTGGCAACTGATAATCCATTCAAAGACATTTTTATCATTTATCTGATTGTATTCAGATGTTTTGTTTGTTTTTTTATTTGTTGATCATATCGAGTAGATAGAGGTATTATAAAAGTATGCATCAAATATGATACAATTGGCTTTATAGGCTTAATGATCTAAAGCTGAGTCTTTTTAATTGGGTGGGCATTTTGAATTTAGAACAAATAAAATACAAATTAACAGAAAGGTGTAAATGTAAATAAAGAACCTGTTCAAGAGGTTTTTTTTTTTTCAGACGTCAATGGTCAACATCTTTGGACCTCATTGGATTTCCTTCAACATTTTAATCCTCTACAGCTCCTTTTTTAAGCCTTGTGCTCGAACATGACATAAACAAAAGAGAGTATCTCTGCAACCACTATTTGAATAATTCTGGTGTCATAATAAAAGTAACACTTGAGAGATTTGTCCAGATGTGGAATTATCAGTATATGTGCTACTGGGACAGAGTAAATGAAGATAGAAGTCAGAATAATCTGAAAATTTCATCCTCACCTAAAAAAAATAAGTTTTTATTGTGAATTTGAGAATTTCAGTTGGAAATCCCATATAAATTATACAAAGGTAAAAATATCATATGTAATTGCGATGTTACATAAGATAAAGGATTCATTGGGTAACGAAGCATTGCATATTTTATACAATTCTATGATTTTTCCATATCTGACCTACTGTGTTGAAGTTTGGGCAAATGCTGGCAAAACATATATTAAGTCTATTTTTATTATGCAAAAAAGAGTTATTAAATGAATTATTAGAAAACAATTTAGAGATCCAACTAACTCATTATTTCTTCAGTTAAAAGTGTTGAGATTTTATGATTCAGTAGATTATTGTACCTTGCAATTTATGTTTAAAGCACATAAAAATTTGGTACCCATTAATCTTCAGAAAAGATTTGAAAAAAGAGCAAGTAATTATAATTTAAGAGGAAACTGATTTTAAAAAAACAAACAAACTTTAGGACAAAAATGATGGGTTGTGTTTCTGTTAAAGGGGTTGATTTATGGAATAATCTAACCAAAGACATTAAACAATCCATATCAACATTTACATTCAGAAAGAACATTAAAGGGCAGCATATTAAGTAGGTACCATTACCATTTTTGTAATTGATGAAATCTCTCAAACATTATAATTATTAGTATTATTTTGGTGGTTGTTGCCTGTTGTTGTTGTCATTGAGGATCAAAAAGAATTTGAGACCAGCAGTGTTGTTGACGGCTGTCTTATTTTATTATTATTTTTGTTGCGAATTATGTTGATCATTGTGTTGTTGTCGTTTTGTTGTTTTTGAAATATTTTTTTTAGGTGCCTCAAAGGAGCAGATAATATAAGATTGTTCTTCTTTCTGTTCCTTTTCATTCAATTATATGCTTGTATGAAAAAAATGTTTTATTTCAGATATATGAATGAAATAAATCACCAAATCACTAACTAAATGACTAAAATCAATATCTCTTGGAAATGATGCTGGAGTGGCTGAAAAATTTTAAACATGAATAATAAAATATTTTCACATCATCTCTGCAAAGGACTATTGTTAAAAAGTGATGCAGCGCAAAATTAGCGAGGTGTAACCCTTTCATGCATGGTGACCACTACAGTTGACAGATACTTGGAATATTATTTATACCACTTAGGTTGCATGTCCAACTGCTGGGTGGTTATCTCAAAAAAAAACCTTAAATGCACATTTTTGTCATATCGAGATATTGCATCAGAAATTCAAAATGGCCAGGAATAAGTGTTAAATCCTTCTGTTCTCTAAGAATCAGACAGATTTAAATTAGAAGTGCAACGAAATGGTCAACTCACGAAATGGTATGAAATACAAAACAGGGCTCACGATCCAAAATACTCATGACAAAATAAAGATGATAGAAAATCCCCAACAGTAGGAAGTTGTGCAAAAATCTCATTTTCTTAATTTTCTTTCTAATGCACAAATACAAAAAATATTGCTGCATCAGTACAAAATAAATGCTCTTTGAAAAAAACAAAATTGTAGTTTTTTTCCCCTTATTTAGACTACAGTGCAAATACAAACATAAATCTCAATAAAAAGTGCTTTGTTGTTGTAATAATCAGGATAAGTACATTCTTGAATGAAAAGGAAAACAAACAGCAGTCCTCAGAGCTGCAGTTTAGACCTATAAATGTCTGAGCTGTGAACAATAATATTTAGACTATAACAGTGCATATACTTCTGATCTTCAAGTATGATCAAATTCTGTCAACTCAACAGTAGATGCAAAAATCAAATATTGTTTTTTATGCAGACTTACACAAACATACAATTGCTGCCTGTCTCCAGTTCAAAGTAGCAGGTAGTTGTATTCGCAGCAGTATACGGTGAACTGTAGCGGCATATTTTGTACACGGTTGTTGTTTTGTCCGCAATCTTCTCACCGTTTTCTCGTCTTTTACATGAGAAGCCAAAATAGGTCAACACAACTGATTTATTTGACGAAAGAGCGTCAGCTAATTCCTCAACCTTGTCTTCCTCTTTTTTGAAGTGAGTGTTTTGCTACGGTAGGCGAGGAGGGTAAAAAAATCACCAGTCATGCGAGCGTCCCTTTGCATTTTTCTTAGACTCCGCTACCCATGAGCACGCACTGCGAATGTCGTAAAGACGTGACCCAAGCCAAAGCGTGTGTTTGTTGTGATGCTAATAAATGCAGCTCGGACCTTCCTCAGAACTCTGCATTGCTTTACAACTTCTTTTTTGACAACTTACAGGATGCAAAGCGACGAGGTAATGTATCTCTTTCTAGTTACGTAGCGGTAGTTTTTGATGTGTGATAACAAGCAATCTTTGGAAAACTTAGTATCGTAGTTTTGTAGCCGGCTATATATTGCTACTGACAGCCCGGTGCTCGAAGACGTGTCAGAATAATATAAATTTGCTCTAGTTTTAATTGTCTTGTTCCCGAAGTTGAGTATCCAGGCCAGTCCAGCCCTGTCCAACCCAACCGCAAAGCTAAGGAATAGCACTTATAGATAACCTATTTTGATGCTATAAAACTCATCTTAAAGTGTGTATTTCGATCAGGCATATATCTAAAAGATAGACTTTTTTGTAATTACTTAAAAACTCCTCATAGCATCTTTAAAATACACATTTATTCTACATTAATAATATCTTAGGAACAACATGTTTTTTTATTTTTTTTAAATAACAGAAAAAAACAAGTATTCCTTCCGTGATTTAATAATTCATGCATGATCAGGCGAGGATTTTGAAACAGTTCACTTTTTCTTATTATGTACTTTGTGGCTGCAGAGGTTAATGTTTTCCGGCCCTCCCTCTTGACCAGCCACTGAACTTTCACTCTCCCTCTCTTGTACGCCTCACAGGGACGGCGTACGTCAGGCGTTGGTTTTGATTTTGTTTGGATCAGAAAGTGAAAATACTGAAGGTTTGTCTGTCCTCATGTTTGCAGCTCCGAGGGTGAACATTAGGAGCTGCTTTCTTCCTTCCCATCTCATCTTAATCCTTTAAGAGTGTTTTAAAGAAGACATACTGGAGGTTGGCTCCAGATCAGAACTAGAACATTATTACATAATCCAATTTTTGAGTTCTTCTTTATTTGTTTCAACCTTATTTCCAGTCTAAAGCGGATATTTGATCAGATTACTCCTGAACAACGGCTCCACCGGGGCAGACTCTCCTCATCTCCTACCTCTTCATCCTTCCTTTTTTGTACTTTCTTTCCTTCCTTCAGTCCATATTCTCTCTGACAATCCCACTTTCACACCTCAGTAATCAAAACACTTGAGCTATGAGCAATCAGCCCATAATTTCCCTGGAAAATGCAGCGTCTCTCGTTATCTTGGTGGCTGTAAATGTGAATGGGTCCTTCAGGTAATACTCGGTGGGAGCAGAGGCAGCGTTTGTGTCGGCTGTTTTCCTCCTCTCTCTCTGCACAGCGCTTCGTTATGTAACGTCTCCTCAGGTTCGTTTGCAGGTTTCCTCCTCGACTCTCCTGAATCAGGATGTTCTAATGGCTCTGGCTCCACATCATTGTCTTGTGGACTGGAGAACGGCAGCAGGGAGGCTTCATCCTGAAATAACTCGGGGTCAACGGTGTGATCATTTCCCGTTTTTGTCCTGGGCAGAGCCGATGTCCTCCCACTCAGCATGAACAATGTAACACGGGCTGAGTAATATATATTGAATTATGAAGATGTTTGAAGGTATTTCTACATGAGATGGTAAACACAATGGTCATAACAGTGAGAAGGATTTTAGGCCTCATGCTCACTGAAGGAACCGATAACAGTAATAAACGATGCTGTGAGTAACGGCGTTAGAAAATGGCGTTACTTTTTCCCAGTAACAGATAATCTTATTAAATACCTTTTCAAACGTTACAACTCCGTTACCATTACCAACAGTGAAATGCGGCGCGTTACTTTGCGTTGATGTCAAGCAGCTGTAGGCCTGTCGCGATAATCAATAAATCAATTAACCACACAATAAATAAAAACATCCTCTGTAAGTATGTCTGTTTTCCTCCTCTCTCTTTAACAAAGAGGCTGGATGAGAAGATGGCTCACTCTGTCCATCTTTCTTAAAACCCGGGGTGCATCGGTTCTATATCGGATTTAGTGGAGTGAGCATCTGTCAGTCATGCAATCTTTGGGGGGGAGGCGGGGCCACTTCAGACAGCTGAAGTGAGTGTTGTGAGGAGTAACGAGGAAACAAACACTAATATGAATGATGGCACAAAAGCTACGGTTCTTAAGCCCAATGCCACAGCCCCAGTGTGGGAATATTTTGGTTTATACAGAATGAACAAGTTTTGAGCGAATTAACACCAATGAGCTGATATGTCGTATTTGTTTGAAAGTAGTGGCGACGAAGAAGGGGAGGTGCAGCGGAGCCTTCGTCCTAACAGCGCTTACTGAGGCGTTTGGTCGGCAAAGTAAATATAAATAAAACAGAGCAAAATGGTGCGCGTTCACAGACAGTGTTGTTCACTACATTGCAAAAGAAATGCAGCCCTTCAATACGGTTGAAAAGGCACCATTTCAGGAAATGTTACAAACATTTGACAGACATGTCACAAACAATTAAGTAACTGTATAAACTTCATTTTATTTATTGTTTTGATTGTTGAGTGTGTTTTTATTGGAGCTTGGTTTTTCTTTACAGAGACAGGGACTATTTTTTTATTGTTTTTGATAAGTACAATTATTTTTATTTACATGCATTTTTTTCCTAAAAGAGAGTCCATTTCATTCTCATTATTTTTTTCTCTTTTTTTGTTTGTTAAATGTATTATATTGTTTGTTTAATTTATTTCATTTAAAAGCCCTTCTGATTACAGTTAAATACTCTTAAGACATTAAAGTTTTATTGCTTTTGACATGGTGTACTCACTTAATTATGACACATATTATAATTAAGTCAATGAAAAAATGACATTTCAAAATACTACTGACAATAATATCGTTTATCGGCGATAATTTTTTGGACAATTATCGTCCAGCAATTTTTTTTATCGTGACAGGCCAAAGCAGCTGGTATCTGACCTGCCTCACTCAGTCAGACACAGACAGGAGCTGCATCGCTAACAGACAGATGAGAAAACTTGATGCCAGAGTTGCCAGGTTCGCTTATTATAAGTGACTTTCGGCTTCTTCTTTTTCTAACTTGCATGTGTAAATTGGGAGTTGTGGGTTGCAGTTTTTTGGGCTTGTTCCAATAGTGAAGTTGCTCATTTGGACTTGTGCCCAAAAACCATCAATATAAACCCAATTCAGAAATTATAAAAACTATTTTAGCCCACCCAAACACAAATTAAAAATGTACTGTAAAAATGATGTTTCCGCCTAAAATAAATCCTCATAGTCATAATTAAATTTATTTCTAATGTAGCTAAGACTGTTTACACCATGATAAAGCTGTAAAGGACTAAGATAACACTTAGATAAAAACCTGACATGTCTGTTTGGTTACAAAAATCAAGGTTAGACAGACTGTTTAGTGATAACTGAGTTATAAATAACAGCAGCCCCTCCCTTCACTTCTGTGTACAGAAAAGGATGTTCCATCTCCAAACAAAAGGATTTTTTTAATAAGTACATTAAGAGACAAAAAAGGAAGAAATATGATTTGAAATTGAAATGTAATGTGGATGCTAATTAAAACACGCTTCATGTAGGTTTCTCTCTTTAAAAATGCTTATTTGAATCACAAAATATGGCAACATGGCTAGCTGCAGCAACGGTGAGTCTGTGGAGTTAAAACTGGAGTTTTCAGGATGGAAGTACAAGAAGTTAAAGGCAAGAACACACATGTGAAATGCAAATTATGTCCTAAAGCAAAGTGTTTGTCTGTTGTTAGAAAATCTAAAATCTAGAGACCAAAAACACAGAGAACTCCACTGATGATGTCAGAGCTGCTGCAGCAGGTAACAACAAGGAAGGACACAGAGATGGAGACACACAGTTCAAGCAGTAAAAGATTTTTCAAAAAAGTAATGCACCAGTTACTTTTCCTGGTAACTAATTACATTTATGAAGGAATAATTGTGTTGGTAACTCAGTTACTTTTTTAGGAAAGTAACTAGCAACTATAACTAATTACTTTTTCCAAGTAACGTGCCCAACACTGCTTGTGAGCCACCAAGGTGCACCAGTTAATGGTTTTATTTTGTTTTTTAACATGCTTTTATTTTGAAGTTTATTTCTGGGAAGTACTTTTAGGATGTTCTTCGTTTGACAGTCGATGTGGTGCAGACAAGATGGACTTTTCTTCTAATACTGGGGCTATTTTAATTCCTTTCTTTGACATGCAGCCAACGAGGTTGGCTATTTTATGTCTAATGTGTGTAATTTGAGTTGTTTAATAAGGTTGCTTTGCTAATGTTGTGTTTTACATGTGTATTGTCCAGTTTTCACCATGGATTTGGAGGACAAGCTTCGAATAAACTCATTTCAAGAAAACCACTTGTCATTATTCCACTTGAAACTTATTCAACAGCCCTGAAGGACAAACTCTTTGTTTTCTACAGGATTTGGAAACTCTTTTTTATTATCTTGGAACTGATAAATCTCAAAGGATTAAGTCAGGTCTGATTGACATGGCCTGGTCTGAGAATAGGGATGGGTAGCTTAGTTCTGTGCATTATGCTTCTTAAAAAAAACATGACCCTCTTCCATTAACTCCCTTTAATTATTTATTATTATTATTTTAGTTTTATGTCGTTTAAATGTTATAGTATTTCCTTTTACTCTACTCCCACTTATGTTAAAGCTTTGCAAAAAATGTTCAATAAAGATACGTTTAAAACTGATTGTCTGTGCCTGGAAGGAGGTACAAACTTCTTCATCTTCAGTTGTGATGCATAATTTTCATTTTTCCAACACCATCTTTTGACCAGATAACATGGAAACTGTTCACACTGTTAACACCAGCAGGAGTGGCAGCGATGGAAAAGCAGAAAGCAGCTTTGTAAAGGGGAAGGTTCAATAAAAAATGGATGTCTTCTGCTTTAGTCAGCTGAACTCAGTCCTGGCAATCAAACCGAGTTTCTGAAGCAGCTGATGTCGAGTCCTGTGATGCTCTCCTGACGAGACGGTGAGTAATGTTAGCCGGCTGCTTTTTCTCTGCTGTGTTGTGCCTGAGTAACCTGACACACCAGATGGACGGTGCAATCTACTGCACCGGTCTGTCTGGGCAACAGCCAATAGAAAGTGTTTGAGAGGAATAACCTTTTAAAGAAAAGGACATCCAGTAGGAGATTGGACGATCATTCTGTCAATCACAGATGATGGGGTACTCAACAAACTGAAACATGCTTCAAGTGAAAGATCTGTCCTATGGAGAAATGCTCATGGGGTGCTTTAGAAAGTCTTTCCTAAGTCCTTTCCTAAGCACTTTCCCATAACCCAATGGAAAACGTCACAGGATCAAGGAAAGGAGGAAAGGAGAACTGTTGCAAAAGAGGAATTCAAATGCATTTTAACTTTGGTGTCTTATTTATACAGTGATGATTTCTTTTAACGTAGGTAAACCATGACGAACTGCAACGTTCTGAAAATGAACTTCTTGTCCTCTGCTTTACCTCACAGGGTTGTTTTGTGTTGGCCTAGACTATAAATATAAACAATCTATAGTTCAGTCTTATTATTGGCATGATTTACTTCATATATAAAGATTGATGGGAAATGTGGTAACTAATTTATAATATTAATATGAAAACAAGAACCAGAATTGTTTGTTTATTATTCATCAATTGTAGGCAACTATGGAGAAAAAGAAATGCTTCAAATTAAGTGCTTCATAAATTATAATTTAACTGTTTATCCGTCCACCATTTTAAAAATGATGAATAAAGAAATAAACAAAAGGTTGTATTTTGAAATCACTGACTCTCAAGCATATATTTTTCTATACGCCTGCAAAAAAAGCTTACTTAGTATTATATAACCTACATATCTTGATAGTCCCACAAAACTCATCATCCTTTCTTCTACGTAAGTTTCCGAAAACGTTGCATCAAATGGTGAACATTAAAACGAGACAAACCGCAGGGTGGATGGGCTTGCCCGCACTTCAAGTTATATCACTGGGCTTTTGTGTTGCACTCCGTCAAACATTGGTTTGGTGCAGGCGTAGCCCCACCCTGGAAGGCATTGGAGCAGGAGATGGTCCACCCTTTAAGGCTTAGGGATGTGGCTTTCTCTGGACTCAAACATAAGAAGTGCTTCTCTCAATTGGACCCAATAATATCATATGTGATACAAACTATGATGTCAGTGGAAAAGCATATGGATTTTAAGTCAAAATGGCACACGCACTCCCCTATTTGGCATAATGCCGACTTATTGACAGGAGGTGAACCGTTCATCTCGCAACTATGGGCCCGACATGACATTTGGACATTGGGAGACATCTCAGGCCAGAATGCAATATTGGATTTTCCGGATCTAATGTCCAACTACAATATCCCAAGAAACTCTCAGTTTCTTTATTTCAGAATAAGGTCAGCACTTAGTTCGCTCAAGGTTCCTTGGGGGGCTGAACTTAGGACTCATCCTTTAATATTATTGTTGAAGAGAGCTCCTCATAAGAAAACGGTCTCTTATATTTATAATAACCTACTATCGTGCACCCTTGTAGATTCTCCTGAATGTAGAACTTGGCGGCCCAGGGTGTTCTGGGGGGAGGGATGGGTGCGGGGTTGTGTGTGTTCGATGTATGGGTATTACTGTTTTCATTGTTTTGTTGTCATCAATCATCAATCAGATCATCAGAACGTGCAAAATAATGGGAGGAGGAGATGCAAATGTTATCATTTAACACCCGCAATGTGATTTATCCAACCCGCAAATAATTGCACGCAGTGTTTTTGCATCTGAATTTAGTATGTTTGAAAAGCAGGTGCAAAAAGGGCACAGTGTTAAGAACGGGAGGCTGGGATCATGGTGACAAACAGGGGTCACATGAACCGAATATTTTCCATCACTGACTGAATTTTTTTTTATGAAACACATAGAGACTTGAGGGCTGTTAGTCATTATAAAAAACTGGAAAAAGAGGGACGATCCAGAGTGCCATAAAGACATGCACGTAAAGTATGTCAAAACAAAAAAAAACTGTGAGTTTAGAGGCTGTCAGTGTGCGGAGAGTGTGATGCAGTCAGTACGTACCCGCTCAGTCTGTGTGCATAACTGTAAGACTGCTCTTCACATGAGAGGTTATTGATGATGAAGCTGTGCAACTATGTTAATGCTGCACTTAGATTACGTTTCATTACAATCAGAAAAGGAAAAATTAAAAATGATGGATAGAAAATGGCATGAGGGAAAAGTGACGATCTTGTCCGTCAAAGTGATTTGCAGTGAAAAAAAATACCGCAAGTGTGTTTGCCTCTAACTCCATGGCTTAAAACTTCATTTTTCACTTATGCCTCTCTGCTCTCCCAAACTCTCCATGGTGACAGCCAACAGCACAAGTAAAATTCTCTTTAAACAGGGTGGTCCACACCACTTTTGCTCCTGTGATCAATTGCGCACACATTTTGGATCTTAGTAAATCAGGCCCTTTGTATACCACCTGCAGCAAGGCATTATGGGACGTTCCTTTCTCCTTTCTTTTCATAAAGGATGATTCAGTGTTTCCTAAGCTAAAGGAGATAATAAAGGAAGCAACGACCCTCCTTTCCTTAACTTTTGGAGAATTCGAACCACCCTTGTCATGCCTGATGCGTAAACACGTCCGGTACATTTCTTCAGTTTGGAAGGTTCCTTATGAAAAAAGGGACGATCCAAGCACACCGCTGGTGTTGTTTGTTTTTCACTTAATAAAGAAATGTGGTCCAGGTCTGACAAAACTGCAGCTGAAGCTGTTAGCATCTAAGCTAATCTTTGTACGAGCAGTCATCTCGCTCATAGCTCCCACCTCTTCCTGCATCTTGCTTGATTCTGGCTGATCCAGCTGCATTGCAAGGTCAATTCCTTGAGCACAGACAGTGACTGTAAGATCCAGAACATTTTTAACATCTGTAGCACTTTTTTTTCAGTTGGAATTAAAGTAACCTGGTCTCCAAATCACTATCATTTTGCTATTGCTGCTGATTCTCCGCCTGCAGTCTTCTGAGCTAACACAACAAACCACCACAGGGCTCGACAGGAAGAGAGCAGAGACCACCTTTTTCAAGAGATCTTGAAAAAAAAAACCCTGTTATCAGGCAGACTAGAGTTTGGTTCTTTAAGATATACTCCAGTCTTTTGACTGTGTGTGCTAGGGGTGTCCGGATATAACTTTTTCACCTCTGATAAGACACCAATATTGCAGCCTTTATTGGCTGATACCAATATCTATCCAATACAATAACAGGGAGAATCATACATACTTTTATTACTTATTTTGTAGTATGGACAGTAAGAAAAGGCTTGATCAGGTGAGATTACTCAAACAGAGAACAGTAGTCAGCGATAGTAGATATGAGGAAAACTGACCCATTTGTTATTAACCAATGGATTAAATAAGTTACAACCTTACACATAAGAATATAGTAATATTAAATAAAATTAATAAAAAATACATTAGAAGACCCTGAAAAGTTACCTCAAGTAATCCAATAAAAATAAAACATATATTTTTAAATTGTAAAATAACCACTGTTTAATGTAAACGTAAGCATATTCTACAACTGAATTAAATACATAAAAAAATAAGTAGAATGGACGACTTGTGGGGTGCTGGTTTGGCAGAGTGGTTAACAACCAGGCACCCCATGTACTTGCCTCTGCCGGTCCAGGTTCGAATCCCGCCTGTGACCAGTTTGCAGAGTGTTCCCCTACTCTCTCTCAACCCCTTTCACAAGCCTATCCACTGTCTCTCTACTATCAATAAAGGCACAAAATGCCCAAAAAATAAATAAAAAAAAAAAAAAAAAAGGAATGGACTACTTGTATAGGAGTTTTTAGATCAGAGATTTTAGATGCGGGCCGTTATAATCTGATATTTGTTTTTTGCTGATATCAGACCGATATCAATATCAGATCAGGACACCCCTACTGTATGCAGTAACAAGGAAGAGACGGGCTGAGCTCACCCACCGTCAGTTAGCTTAGCTCCAACACTAGGAGTCAATGGGTAGTGTTAGCCTGCCTCTGCCTACAATCATCAGATAAACTCTTCAGCTACTCTGTGTGCTTGTTGTGACATGTTTTTACCCCTTTGTGTTACATTATCTTCTACTTTCCCCCTATTATCTTTGTTTTGTTGATGTACTTCTGCCGTGGTTTGTGCAAGAGATGTGACGTTCATGAACGAGTAGAGTCTTTTGAGCAGCTCTTTTAAGTGAAGATGAGAATCGATACGCAGTTGTGAGTGAGCCGTTCGTTTGCAAGGCATTCCAGAAAATTTGCATGGCTTGCAAACTACAACAGTGAATTGGTTGTCATCCTTCACTTTAACGAGCTGTTCAAAAGACTCGACTCGTTCACAAGCGTCACATCCATCTCTAGCACAGACCACAGTGGAAACACTGCTAAAAGAGGTATGGGATTTAAATTACCATTTCATCATTTCTCAACTCATACGTATCATCTTTTACAGCAAGTCCTGTTTGAGCCCAGTTTGCGAACATATTCACACGCCATGGACCAAATTGTCTGATTGTAAACCAGAAATTGATATCGACTGAATCTCTGCAGAAGCTTTTAAATGTAAATTAAGCAGATATATGTGTCACAGCTCCTCTATCAGTCATTGAAATTCCTCTTAAAAGCAGATACTGGACATAAAGTCTCCTCTCTGCTCTATTGGAGTACGGAGAATAATCATCTCTGACTGGGGAGAAAATGATGAAAAGCAAAGATATCTCGCCTCAGTCCTCTTGCATAATTGAGAAAGACAGAATGTTCCTTTATAGTGGGACGAGTGTGTTAGACAATGATCACAGTCTGTCTGCAGAACACACGCGAGGTGATCAGAAAGAAAAATCAGCTTCACGCCGGGAAATGCAAATTCAGTGTGTCATCGTCTGAAGGAGAAGTGAGAGAAATCTCCTTCAGACGGAGGAGGAAGAAGAGAGAGAGCGGTGAGGAACACGGAGGTGTTTAATGGAGGATCTGAACATGTTTGAAGGTCTGGATTTAAGGAGGGGAGAGAGGTACACAGGACCTCGTCAGGGGTCTTCAAATGAACCGAGCAGCAGTCGAGACCCCAGAGTCGTCAGCTATTCACTAATTAAACACCTTTGGTCCAGACAGAAGCAGAAAACTGGACCATTTCTTGCTCTGAAATGAGAAACACTGCATTAAACTACAAAAATTGTGGATTAAATCTGGGGCTCTCGAGTAAATAAAACAACATCAGTCTAGACATAGAGACCCAGCCACCGTCCGCCTTTACTGTTTACTGTTCTTTAAACTGAGGACTCTGCTCAGTAAAAACTTTAAACTCATTAAGGTGAGAAAACAAAGCAGAAAATCAGTGTTTCAGTATCACAGAAAAACTTTTTTAAAACATTTAAAAGCACTTTCTTTTATTGGAAATAAAGTTGGACTCATTATATTTGATTTATTATGCTTCATGTATCAGATCTCCACTTAAATCTCTCACTGGATTTCCTCCTCTGTGTCTAGTTTTTTA